>JAULUF010000026.1:21305000-21997500 GCA_031834385.1 Semotilus atromaculatus | reverse complement strand
CTAATGTCCTTCTCATTCATGTTTCACATTTTTGTTGAGCAATGATAATTAAAGTTGGAAAATTTTTGGAATACGATGCATAACGTCACCGCTAACTGACAGGAATCAGTGATCGTCTCAGTCTGTCTGTCTCAGGTTTGTGAGCCTGTCAGTCATGGACAGATTCAGGTTTGCTGACATGTCTTCAGAGGGTGGGGTTTCGGTTTCAGTTAGAATGAAACTTGTCAACAGTGTTAAAATTAAAAAAAATAAAAAGCCTTACCGTGTTAATGATGCAATGCATTAACATTAATTCTGACAGCCTTATCCATCATACAATTTATACACACAGAATCCAAGTTTAATGTGAATAATTGCATTCTTAAAGTGTGTGTATATTACACGTAACTGTCTTAAATGATTGTCTCTTTACTTAATTACAATTTATTTAAATGTAAATAATTTAAGCCAAATGTTCATGTTAGTAACAAGTCTCATGATGAGAAGAATAATGACTTACTAATGTTTGATTGTGTTGGAGACAAATTTATCTCCATTTTAAACCTTTTGATGACATCTTCAATTGGAATTACAAATAGAGTCTGTGTGTGTGTGTGTGTGTGTGTGTGTGTGTGTGTCTGTGTCTTTGTGTATCTGCTTTACTATATTTTGGGGACAAATTTGTACCCAGAAGTGACCAAAACTTGACAAAACTTCCCTTTAGGGATGTCCTCATTTGTAAATCTAAATCTAAAAAAGTATTATTATTTTTTTATGTAAAAATGCAGAAATTTGTGTGTGATGTATAGGTTTAGGGGTAGAGTTAGTACAAGGGGAGAGAATATACAGTTTTGGGCAGTATAAAAACCATTATGGAGAGTCCCCATAAAACGTGCAAACTTACGTGTGTGTGTGTGTGTGTGTGTGTGTGTTGCAGGAGTGAGCTGTCGGTTGAGAAGGGTTCAGTGCTACAGGCTGAGCTTCAGTCCTGCAATCAGCTGCTGGAGCTCGAGCCTCAGAACAAATGTAAGTGTGTGTGTGTGTTGTACATGCATACTTCACATAGCATTTGTATTTCCTGCTTCATCTTGGA
The DNA here is from genome assembly GCA_031834385.1 of Semotilus atromaculatus. Classification (NCBI taxonomy): domain Eukaryota; kingdom Metazoa; phylum Chordata; class Actinopteri; order Cypriniformes; family Leuciscidae; genus Semotilus; species Semotilus atromaculatus. The sequence continues at coordinate 21,996,428 of JAULUF010000026.1, read as the reverse complement.
GAAAAGAAGCTGTTGTAAGTGTTTGTGTGTTTCAGGGTGTCTGCTGACAATCATACTCCTCATGAGAGCTCTGGATCCTCTAGGCCATGAGAAAGAGACGCTGGCACATTTCCAATCCCTCAAAGTGAGAACATAACACTGCATCCTCAACAATTAAACACGTCGTCTACACACGAACAATACACTGGCAATTATTTACATTAAGAATGCCTTTTAAAATCTCAGGACTTTCCTGGTTTATACTCCAATAATGTGTCAATCATGCCTGTGGTATAAATGATGTGCAGAGTTGAACACTTTGTGTTAGATGTTTGTTCAAATCCATAACCCCTCACTGTAGGCAACGGTATAGTGATGTTTGCCTCGGCAAGCCGTGTGATTGGTGGTCTTCTCGCTCTCACAGGAAGTGGACCCCATGCGCTCTTCCTACTACAGTGATTTGTGCAGCAAGTTTCTGATTGAAAACACCATCCTGAAAATGGAGTACGCAGAGGTGCGGGTCTTTAGTCTTTCCAATAAGGTAAGAGTGGCCGACCCAGGACTGCAATTGTTATAGTTTCCAATTTTGCATTTTAGTTTTTTATTCCCTTTATTTTCAATGAGACTTTCCAATGAAGTTTTCTTATTCTTCATTTTTGTTATTTTCTTTTCATTTGTTCTCATTTATCAGTATATGATGGATACATCATCTTAATGCATATTTAATGTTAAAAAAATATATAAATATTCATAAATTAAGTTCAAGCTGGACTTTTAAAAGTTGAATTACCCTTCGCCGTTATTTGGGGTAATTTTAACGTCGGCATGAATTATTTTTTTTTTTTTACATTTATTTTCGTAATGCATGCTACTGGTTTTATTGTGAACAATTTAAGAAAGCATTTTTTTTTTCTTTTTAATAAAAGGACTTTAAAATCTTAAATGCCATAATGTGTGTGACGTAATGCAACACTGCCAATTGCAAATCAGTTGCTTTCAGATCTGCCTTCATTAATACAGCTCTATTATTTATTAAATGTTATTTTTGAAAGTTTCAGAGGCATGAATATTTTAGTTTCACTTTTTAAAAATTATTCTTTATTTCAGTTTATTATTATTTTGGTCCCACTTTATATGAAGTGGCTTTAAGTACTATGTACTTACACTGAAATGAATAATTTGATACAATGGACGTATTGTGTACATACATGCTTTTACACTATACTTATATTTTGAAAATAACCTGCATATAATTACAGGCTACAACTGTAATAAATGTATGTAATTACATCTGCAAACCTGTCCTTAACCTTACCAGTATCACACCTCAATAGCAGCAAAAGTGTTTTACAATTCAACATGAACACAATAAGTATATTGTACCTATGTTTTGATGCAAGTACATAGTACTATAGCCACTTAATATAAAGTGGGACCATTATATTTAAGTTTAAATTTTCATATCCAGGTTAATGTGTTCATTTAACTAAATATTAAAATGTGAGGTTGAAGTTATTAAATCAAAATATTTATTGTAAACTTCCTGTATTCCCATAAATGACCAGGATGTTGATGTCTTAATGTGCTTGACGTAATGAACGTGACTGAATTGTTTAAATGTCTTCACTCGTGTGAAATTGAATGGCATGACAGAAACATGAGTAATATACAATGAAATAGTTTTACTCAACCATTTGCACGTGAAAGATAATAGTCATTTGACTTTCTAAATCTTTGATAGGCCTTTCAGGCTTTTAATAGAGCACATTTTGAATATGATATCCTGTTAAATTATGTTTTTACTCAACTCATTGAGTCATCAACATCATTACCATTCGAGTTTTAAATAGACAAAAATAAAAACCGTATCGGCATAATTTCAGGATGTAAGATGCAATGAAATCAGCCATAAGGTGTGGATTGTTTTGGTGAATCTTTTAAAGAGAAGAATAATTTATGATTTAATATAGTTTCTGAGGGCTTGCTGAGCAGATTAAATGGAATACATACTGAAAAATGTTGAATGGGAAAACCAAACAGATGAAGTATACATTCATTGTAATAATGTTTTCTGTTCTACATTGAAAGCAGGAATTTTGTTAGTTGGTTAGTTTGTTAGTTAGTTTTAAAAGTTTTACTCCAATTATGAATAACATTTGAGTAAAAATACATTAGACTGGAGGTGTGAATTCAGCATTTTATTTTAACAAATCCCCATACATTCTGGTATAAATAAAATAATTATTATTATTATTTAAGAAAAAATGTCTGTATTTCCATAGCCATTTTTTTTCTGTATGTTTTTATTTATTTTCTGTGAATGGGTGTATTTATTGTTGTTGCTATGCACAATTTCATTTCAGTGTGGCATAAATTCTCTTCAATACAAAGAATGACAAACTGCAAATACATATTTTTTGGGTGCACCTGTTAAAGATTATGAAATAGTTACTGTCATATTCACGATGCAGTTACATAGAAACACCCATGTGTCTGAATCACAGTAAAAACACACAGCTCTTCCTCATTTCTGTCAACAGTAGTCACACCCTGTGTATCAGTCCATATGAATTACAAAAGTGATCCACCTCACAATCTTTATTACCAGTACAACACCAAGCCATCATACATGCTTTACTTGTTTTCTTACTTTCAAACAATTGCTCGCTGAGTTTCTCTGGCGTTGACCACATCCTTCTGCAGAGCATGTTCTGTCCTTTATGGTCAATGTGACATTGCTTGCAGTTATACATCTTTTTTTGTCTGTCTCTCTCCTACATCAGAACCTGACGACCTTGTGTCACCTTGATCAGCTTCTGTTGGTGACCCATATCAACCTCTCCTCCAATCAGCTTGTGCGGCTGCCACCTCAATTTGCTATGTTGCAGTGCCTAGAGGTGAACCCGTGCTTCTTTTCCTCATTTTCCCACAAATAACTGGTAGGGACCATTCACACAGAATGCATTTTTGCTGTTAAAAAAGAGAGAAACGCAGAAAAATGCAATGATGTCCTTTATATCCAAGCAATCACATCATTACAGTATGTCACAAGCTGATTGGCCTCTGCTGATCCAATGTGATTGCTTGCTCAACATTTAAAGAGTCTGGTTGATTGTTTTAAGCTAGTCCTGCAGTATCCGATTAACTCTGAACCCCTCCTCCTCCCCAGCTCCACCTGCCCAGATACAGGATTTATGTATGTATATTCATGCAGCAGATCTTACATGCAGTGTGTGTCTATTAGTCCATACTGCAACAACAGCAGCGTAGCAGATCAAGTCCGCCAAGACCAATACATTCAATAACATGCTAAAACTATTCAGAGAGTTGTCATGACTGAACTTTTTTAACTTTAGACCGCCGTGCAGGGCTTGACTTCAACACTCGCCAACCCGCCAAAAGCTTGTGTATTTCGTTTGTAAGCGTGTGTATTTCAGCAGTGGCCCCATAGTATCGATGTCAAAATTGTGGCCAGTGAAAATGTAAAGTGGCTAATAACTTTGGAAAGCCACTAGCCACAGTGGCTGGTGAGCGAATAAGTTCGTGTCAAGCCACGCCGCTGTGTTGTGTGTGTTGCCGCAAAAGATACGAGACACGAGTGCAACGGCTAAAGATGTTTGTCTAGCACGTGTTTGCATAGAAAAACAAATGTAAAAGTAGCAGTGGAATGGTAAAATGCATTCTGTGTGAACATCCCCTAACTCCGTGTCATGTAAAATTGCGTATTGCGCTTGACATGGATTGCTTTTATGCTTCAGGTGCTGGAGGCCGATGATAACGCCATTGAAAGTCTGGAGGGACTGTATCATCTGCCTAAACTGGAGGAGGTTTCTCTGAAGAACAATCGTATCCTTTTCTTAAAAAAAAATAGAAATATGTGTCAAAACACTTTTCTGGTGTCAGAGCCGGTGTGGGATTTAGCCTTGTGTAATAAAAATGTTGTTGTTTGTTCATGTTAGTTCACAGTGCATTGACTAATGCTAACAAAACCAACATTTGATTTTAATAATGTATTTGTAAATGCTGAAATTAACATTAATTAAATTAGTAAATGCTGTAGAAGTATTGTTCACTTCATTCTTAATTCATGTTAATTAATGAAACCTTATTGTAAAGTGTTACCGTTCTTTAAAGAAATTAATACTTTTTTTTTTCAGCAAGAATGCATTAAATTGATCAAGTCACAGTCAATAAATTTATAGTCATAAAAAATAAATAAAAAATTCAAATAAATTCTTTGAAAGTTTGACAAAATCTATAGTAAGGATCCTGAAAAAAAGTTTTTCAACATTGATTATAAAAAGAAATGTTGAGCAGCATATCAGCATTTTTTTTATTTATAATATTTCACATTATAACTATTCTTACTGTATTTTGGTCAAATAAATTTAGTCTTGCTGACCCCAAACTTTTGAATGGTACTATAAATTAAACATACATTTATTAAATATTAAACAGTATTAAAACATAATGATTAAACATAATATTATCTGACTGTATGCTAACTAACCCTCATTAGAGTATTAGTAGACTGTTCGGTTCGGGTAAGTAGAATAAGTTAACATGTTCTTCCAAAGTTACTTCTAGTCAGTAGAATGTCTAAACTGGACCATTGAAATAGTGTAACCTGCTGTATATAATTATCTTATCTGAGATTTGTAGTGTGTAATTTACATTTTGTGTACAGTGTATTTTTTGTTACTGTGTTGTAACTGTAAAAAGGGTTTTCTTAATGCATTTCTCAGAAATCTGTAAACTGTCTGATCTTGAATCATTGGTGTCCTGCATTAAACTGACCAGACTGGATCTGCGTGGAAACCCAGTCCACAACACTGCCAACATACAGTCTGAGCTCAGCCAGCTCCTGCCATTGGTTACGGCCCTGTCTCTTTGATGTGTGTGTGTGTGTGTGTGTCACTGACTTACTACATGCACTGTTTTAGATACTAATTAAAGCTCACTAACCATTTCTAAACCTGTACCTCATGTGCCGAACCTGATCGTACTTAAAGTGATAGTTCACCCAGAAGTAAAGTCAGCCATTTGTATGTACGTATATTTTTATGAATGTTCATGCTGCTCTTTTCCATTAGTTACAATCCTAATTTAATTCAAATAAATTACATTTAACTTTAGACACACACATGAGAGAAATTAACTTTTTTTGGTGAACTGTGCCTTTAAAAACAGTCAGCACCCTGTCTGTCTGTATGGTTGTGTTTGTGTGTGATAAATAACGGTTCTCATTTCAAATAAAGTTTGACCACTATGAACACCGCACTGCATGCTTATAGAGAGAAATGTGTCACAACATCTGCTTTTACTTTTAACCCTTAAAGGTCTGAAGTCCTGTTTATTGTTCTTGCGATGTATCGGTGAAGATAAGCCATCTGTGGTGTGAATGTTCACGCCAATAAAGAAACACGTTTCTTCTTCCCCATGTTTGTGTCTAGTTGGGTCTAATTCTTTGATGACGTCACACTGTAAATATTAGTTTGGCTTAGTTTGTCTTTATTGGATAGGGACAAAGGCTTGTTAATGAACATTTGTACAAAATACACAATGTAAACTAGCCAGATTATAGGAACATTGCTAATTTACGTCCGTAGTCCCTAGGCAGGTACACACAACACTACTAAAAAAACCAATACCCAAACCATATTACTATAATTACTAAGAAAAATGTTTACACACCTGATTTGTCATAAGCCACTTCTTTAGATGTTCTTTAAAAATGTGATATAAGTAAAACATTGTCTTATTTCATATTATATTAATTAACCAATCATTAATACCATTGATCAGCCCTAACAAACGTGGATGTTTTTTCCACTAAGAAACGAACATTGTTATGTTGTTTTGATTGATACTGTGAAGCTGCTTTGATGCAATCTATATTGTGAAAAGCGGTATATAAATACACTCACCGGCCACTTTATTAGGTACCCCATGCTAGTAACGTGTTGGACCCCCTTTTGCCTTCAGAACTGCCTCAATTCTTCGTGGCATAGATTCAACAAGGTGCTGGAAGCATTCCTCAGGGAGTTTGGTCCATATTGACATGATGGCATCACACAGTTGCCGCAGATTTGTCGGCTGCACATCCATGATGAGAATCTCCCGTTCCACCACATCCCAAAGATGCTCTATTGGATTGAGATCTGGTGACTGTGGAGGCCATTTGAGTACAGCGAACTCATTGTCATGTTCAAGAAACCAGTCTGAGATGATTCCAGCTTTATGACATGGCGCATTATCCTGCTGAAAGTAGCCATCAGAAGTTGGGTACATTGTGGTCATAAAGGGATGGACATGGTCAGCAACAATACTCAGGTAGGCTGTGGCGTTGCAACGATGCTCAATTGGTACCAAGGGGCCCAAAGAGTGCCAAGAAAATATTCCCCACACCATGACACCACCACCACCAGCCTGAACCGTTGATACAAGGCAGGATGGATCCATGCTTTCATGTTGTAGACGCCAAATTCTGACCCTACCATCCGAATGTCGCAGCAGAAATCGAGACTCATCAGACCAAGCAACGTTTTTCCAATCTTCTATTGTCCAATTTCGATGAGCTTGTGCAAATTGTAGCCTGTTTCCTGTTCTTAGCTGAAAGGAGTGGCACCCGGTGTGGTCTTCTGCTGCTGTAGCCCATCTGCCTCTAAGTTCGACGTACTGTGCGTTCAGAGATGCTCTTCTGCCCACCTTGGTTGTAACGGGTGGTTATTTGAGTCACTGTTGCCCTTCTATCAGCTCGAACCAGTCTGGCCATTCTCCTCTGACCTCTGGCATCAACAAGGCATTTCCGCCCACAGAACTGCCGCTCACTGGATGTTTTTTCTTTTTCGGACCATTCTCTGTAAACCCTAGAGATGGTTGTGCGTGAAAATCCCAGTAGATTAGCAGTTTCTGAAATACTCAGACCAGCCCTTCTGGCACCAACAATCATGCCACGTTCAAAGTCACTCAAATCACCTTTCTTCCCCATACTGATGCTCGGTTTGAACTGCAGGAGATTGTCTTGACCATGTCTACATGCCTAAATGCACTGAGTTGCCGCCATGTGATTGGCTGCATAGAAATTAAGTGTTAACGAGCAGTTGGACAGGTGTACCTAATAAAGTGGCCGGTGAGTGTATACTTGACTTATTGATTGCGGTAAACTATTAAAATATTTGCTCCCTATCACTGATAATACTTTCTGACCAAAATATCTTTTTCCTATATGGTACTTCACAATCCCCTCTACTGACAGACCAGTACCACAATCTGTCCTCCAATCTGTTTTATGAATTCTTTCAACGGAGGTGGGGCAAGCCCATGCCTAATTAAACATTTTTTATATTTTCAAAACTCAATAAATTATGTTTTTGTTTTTTGTTTTTCGTCTTTTACTACAGTGATGGAATGAGGGGGGAGGGGGAGGAGGGTTATCCAACACCTTTAACACCTTCGAGTTGTGTCACCTGTGAATGACCAACTATTGAAACAATATTGGATGTGAAAGAATCATTTAATATAAATACAACCTTGCAGCACCAACTGCCAATAAAGCCCTAATGTACTTAAAATTCTTTGAATTAAATTGTACAATATTATACTTTTTTTATATGGCTTTTAAAAGTGAAAGTAGAATCCAAAGTAACCCCAAGATATGTAAACTCTAACAACTTCAAGCTCCTCCCCTCAGAAATGCATTTGAATGTGTCATCTCTACTAACTGTTTTGAAAACACACAGTTTTTGTGTGTGTGTGTGTTCAAAACTAAACCTGTCCTGGTAAGCCAATCCTCTAAATTAGTCATTGCAGAAGTCAAAGTAATCGAGGCTTTTTCAAAATTCTTAGCATGGGTAAAAATGACTACATCTGCATAACTGAACATTTACATGCTTCAGGCAGATCATTGATATAAAGTGAGAATAGAATTGGTCCTAAAATAGAACCTTGTGGAATCCCCTTGGGAGAAGCAATATAAGAAGATTTTATATCATCAAAACATACACATTATTTCCTACTTGCAAGATAAGATTTTATCCAAAGTCTTGCTTCCTCTGAAAAATAAAAATTTGTTAGTTTAGATAAAAGCACCTGATGCACAACAGTGTCAAATGCATTCTTTAGGTCTAAAAAGACAGCACCAACACACAAATTCTTATCTAATAAGCATTTAACTTTCTCAACAAACAAATAGTTTGCTGAATCTGTTGAATAATTACTGCGAAAACCAAATTGCATTGGATATAAAGAAGTAAAACCCTTATTCAGATGATTAGTTAAAAGATTAGCTACTTTTGGAATCTCAGAAGCGAAGTAGGCAAATTAAGTAGGCGTTAGCTCGTTACCAAACATTCCGCAGCTCTAATCTCATCAGCACAACAGTTATTCAGATCATTGAGGCTAATCTAATCAGCCTGACTAGATTGCTCAAACCTTAACATTATCATAGAGACAAAGGCACAGCTGTATCTTGAGCTTAATAGCCAGGAAGGGCATAAAGACAAAAGCTAATGTCAGACACCTGAATTGCTTGACTTAATCTTCTTTGAATCTCACCATCTATGCCTCAAATGCTACCTTTTGTCTAAACTTTCTCAGTTGATATACTGTTGAACCTAAATTAAACCTTTAATAAATTTGTAATACAACAGTACTAATTTTTCTGCAACTTTAGATATAATCGGAAGGATACTAATTGGCCTATAATTTTTCAAATTTGATTTATCTCCAGATTTATACATTGGGACAACTGTAGCCTCCTTCCAAGCAGATGGAACAACTGCTTGCCTGAATGATAAGTTTACCATGTGTGTTATTGGGCATACTAAAGCATTTTTATTTGATTTAAAAAATGTTGTATCAAGCCCATAGGCATCCTTTGCTTTGGAGCTTTTTAATGCATCAATAATATTTACTACTTCATTTTATCTATTTGAAAAATCGGTTGATCAAATTGAATAGGTCTGTAAGTAATGTCTTTTATGGTAAAAAGCCGGGTTAATTCATCAACTGAATTTATAAAATGTGCAGTAAAATTAGTGGCTATAGTTAAAGAATCCTTTACTAAAATGTTGTTCATTTTAAGGTCAAAACTTTTAACAATGTTATTTTGTTTTCCAGCTAATTTATTACTGGTTTGCCAATTTTTTTTTCCATCCCCTTCTTATCTCGAAAATAATGTTCTTAAAAAAACTGGCTTTAGCCATTTGTAAAGTCTGTATTACTTTATTCCTCATCGAAGTGTATTTATATCGATCTGTTAAAAGACCAGAATTCAGCGATTTTTCAAGGATCTTAATGACTGAACAAATCATCGCATCGATATAATGCACATTACATTGGGGAACTTGTTCCTTAAATAAACACTTCTGTGTGTCTATTGATGCAATGATTTGTTCAGTCATTAAGATATGTATATATATATATATATATATACTGTGTATATATATATATATATATATATATATAAGCTCCGTCTAAGCCTCGTATTAGCTTCATATTTCTTTCTGTTTTGAACCATCATTTACTATCATTTCTAGTTGTTTATACTACTAAATACAGTTTACCTAACATCTCAGATTAACCTAACATCGCTAGTTTCCGTTATTGTTAGCACAACACGGTAGTAACTCGCTAGCCTGTTAATGCGCCACCCGGGCGCTCAGTTATTTATTTATTTATTTATTTTTCTTGCGCTCGCTCACTCCAGTGAGTTCATAAAAAGCCCAGATAATTAAGAATCAGTCAACAAACACGGTGAGTAATGTCTTGTCCTGTTATTGTCACCTGCACTTCATGTTGCATGCTTAGCATAGCCTTTTCTGTCGGCAATATGGTATTTACATGTGATAGTTGCAAGGAGATTTCAGAAGTAGAGACCAAACTTTAATTGAGGATAGTAAGAGTGCTAGAGCTTTCGATGCTATTTTGGATGCACCTAGCATAGTGAACTCTTTACATGATTCGGTTCCGGCTGAATTATTGCCTGTGCAGCAGGGCAGATGGGTGACCGTGAGGGATCACTCTAGACTGGTTAAAACCAGACCCTTCTCAGTTGTAACTGAGTTAGGGTCTGGGGAAGGTTCATTGACAGCTTTTCTCCAAAGGGGCGTCACCAACGCTGCCCTACAAAGGCAAAAGACCTTAACTCGCCAGAGTGTGAAACTGAGAAAAATGACTTTAAAGTTATCTTAATGTCCTGACAAATGAGTTATAGGTATAATATTGTAATTTTCACATTTTGTAGTGTATACCTGTATTAACCGATCTACAAAAAAAATTTGAACACAAATTTGACCTTTGACCCTTTTTCGGAAGTTACTGTATTCTGCCTTAGCATTGCCCACAAAATGACAATCGGTCATACCAAGGCAAAAGACCTTAACTTCTATTTTATAGCACAATGTTATGATAACACTTAAAATGTAAGCAATATTAACCCTATTGGACTCATGATAAAAATGGCTTCACATGTATCAACAAGAAGTTGAAGTAGTGAGAATAGTTGGAAGAGTATGAATGGTTTTAATTAACATGAATTTCATAAAACAAAGTTGATTAACACCACTAAAAGTATAAAAGATGTGGAATATTTAAAGATTTTTTGAAAATTTGATTCTAAAACTGAAGTGTGTGTGTGTGTGTGTGTGTGTGTGTGTGTGTGTGTGTGTGTCCCTTCTTCATTCTCACAGTCATTTTGCAGATGACCTATTATTAATACTAACTTTATTCTCATCTGAATTATAAATAATTTATTTCTGTATAAAATAATACTACCATTAAAATCACATTTGATTTTCTTTTTTAATCAATGTAGAATGTGTAACTTAAAAAATAAACAGAAATTAAAACCAATGCACAATGTTGTGTTTTATTGTGTGTACACAAATATAAGCAAACTCTTTGCATGATTTTTGAATCATCAGTTTGAATGATGTCCTGTATAAACAAAATTATGGAGTATGTTTTTATGTTTCCACTGTTCGATCGCGCCCGTGCCTCTCTCTCTCTCTCTCTCTCTCACACACACACACACACACACACGTGCTTGCGCACACGCGCACGCACGCGCCCGGGAACCGAACTGGGTGAGGCGGGGCTTTAGTTTTTTGTTGTATTCACCTGCTACAGCGTGTGTAACATTTTTCTGTCAACTCTGCATATATCATTCGCGATGGATAGCCTATCGTTTGTCGATGGAGCGGGTTCAGACTATACTACATGATCTGACCGCATTTGTGCAGGAAAGCTCTGAGGACATCAGAAATTACAGGGACTGATGGCAGCTGTACAATGTACACACGCTACATCGTAATTGAAATTTTAATGGAGAGTAAAACAAAGGCAGAACACCGTACAATCTGAAAGGTAGGATTATTTGATAGAACACCGGCACAGTAACTTCATATTGACGCGCGGCTAAACAAAGGCAGAGTATCGTAACTCAAAATGAGCGTTCCAAAACAAAGCCAAAGAGCCGTAAATTATGTTACGGTGTTCTGCCTTAGTTTCTCATGGGCTTTTGGAAGTTACTGTTAAGACAACCCATAATTTTCTCGAAAAAACAAAAGAATTGACTCAAAATACTTATCCACATGATAAAGCAGGTCTTGAATGTGCCAAAAATATAAAAAACTAATTTTCGACCAAACACGAAGTTACGGTCTTTTGCCTTTGCACGGCAGAACGGACATCGCTCAAATGCCTCTGGGCGCAATTGGATAGACCTAAAACCAATCAGAGCGATGAAAGAGATGAGGTATGCAGAGCGATGGAAAAACATCTTCGAGTGTTGTTCTTTGCTCGGGTTTTAACAAAAAGGAAATATTCAAATCGCTTAAAACAGACGAGATAGTAATTCAATTCGAACAAGTCGGAGATCACCAAAATTAATATTACTTGTGAACTCGCAAGCACGATGTCAGGCACTGTAATTTGCTCTGGCCCCCTTCCTGTTCGCCGATGAGATAGTTAGTAGATTGTGTTCACTCAGCGGCTGGTTGTCTGAGTGGTGTCCGCATAATAATGTAGAATTCATAGACAATTGGAAGAGTTTTTGGGGCAAGCCTGACCTGTTGAAAAGAGATGGTATTCATCCCTCCTGGACTGCTTCTGCTCTTCTCTTTAGTAATTTGTCTCATAGTCTTAGAGATAAAACATGACAAATTGGGCACCAGGTCAGGAAGCAGACAGACTGGCTAAACCGACCGTCTGCTAGTGGCCTCACGTCACCAAGGTCAGATAAATCCCATCACCTAGACATCATCATATAGAGACTGTGTCTGTTCCCCGAATTTGGAAATCCAAAAAAAGTCCAAACCCATCTAAAGTAAAAAATTTCATTGATGTTCAACAAATAAAAAACAGATATAATACAGATATGCAGATGATAAAGCTTGGGTTGTTGAATATTCGAGCCCTTAATTCAAAATCGCTCATAGTTGTTGAAATGATCTCAGATTATAATCTAAATGTGCTGTGTTTGACAGAAACCTAGATCTAATACTATCACATGGAATAGATGTTGATGCCGTTGAAATTCTGCAGCAGAGCGACGACATCTCAGATCATTATCTAGTCTCGTGTAAATTACATTTAGCCAAAGCTGCAAAGCCGACTCCGTGTTATAAATATGTTAGACCTATAACTTCTGCGACTAAAGTTTGCTTTATCAATAATTTTCCTAATCAGTTTCATCATCTCAGCATCCCGAATAGCTTAGAAGAACTAAATATTGCAACAGAAACTTTTAACTCTCTCTTTTCCAGCACTTTAGACACAGTTCCTCCGTTGCACTTAAAGAAGATTAAAGAAAATAGTCCAACGGCGTGGGACAACGAGCACACTCAGGACCTTAAGAGAAGCAGCCAGAAAAATGGAGCGCAACTGGAAGAAAACAAAACTAGAGGTATTTCGGATTTCATGGAAGGAGAGCTTGTCATCTAAATGTATGCAACATGTATGCTAGACCCTATACCATCTAAGCTACTGAAAGAGATGCTTCCAGATGTAATAGATCCTCTTCTTAATATAATTTGTCTTTGTTTCTAGGATACAACTTTTTTTTTAGGTCACTAGGTCACCTGATGGAGTTTTTCGGTTCCTTGCCACTGTTGCCTTTGGCTTGCTCAGTTGGGGATATTCAAATGAATTAACCAATCATTAATACCATTGATCAGCCCTACCAAACGTGGAGGTTGAACATTGTTTTGTTGTTTTGATTGATACTGTAAAGCTGCTTTGGTGCAATCTATGTTGTGAAAAGCGTTATATAAATATTCTTGACTTGACTTGACTTTAAGCTGGCTATGATTAAACCACTTGTAAAAAAAAAACGCAACTTGATCATACAAAATTAGTCAATTACAGGCCGATCTCGAATCTGCCTTTTCTGTCAAAGATATTAGAAAAAGTGGTAACACTTTATTTGAAGGGGTGTGCATAAGACTGACATGACACTGTCATAAACATGACATAACACCTGTCATGAACATGAACATTCGGTAAATTATGACACTTTTAATGCAAAGTTGACATTGTTTAAAAGTTATGACAACTTGACATTACCCAAGACAAAAATGTCTTGATTTTGACAACTTGACATTAACAAAGACAAAAATGTCTTATGACAACTTGACATTAAACAAGAAATCATAACCTGTCAACCTGTCACAACAAAGCCGTCATGACACCATTATAACTGTGTCATGAATATTTTATTCTTTATTTTTTACACTTTATTTTGTCCTCAAGTAAAGTGGAACACATTGTACTAGTTATAAAGATGTCATTAAGGGTTATTACACTGTAAAATGCTTTAAGTTTGATAATTAGACCTGTTATGACATATTTGTGACAGGTTGACAGGTTATGATTTCTTGGTTAATGTTAAGTTGTCATAAGACATTTCTGTCTTTGTTAATGTCAAGTTGTCATAATTAAGACATTTTTGTCTTTGTTAATGTCAAGTTGTCATAAAGACATTTTAAACAATGTCAACTTTGCATTAAAAGTGTCATAATTTACCGAATGACACTTAATGACAACAGTCATAAACATTCATAAAGACTCCTTCATGATCATGACAGGTGTTATGTCATGTTTATGACAGTGTCATGTCAGTCTTATGCACACCCCTTCAAATAAAGTGTTACCGAAAAAGCATTATTCTCACAACTGTGTTCCTTTCTTTAAGGAAATTATATCTGTGAGGATTTGCGGTCCAAATTTAGACCGTACCATAGCATTGAGACAGCTCTCATTAGAGTTACAAATGATTTGCTCTTATCATCCGATCGTGGCTGTATCTCTCTATTTGTGTTACTTGATCTTAGTGCTGCATTTGACACAATTGACCACAACATTCTGTTAAATAGACTAGAAAACTATGTTGGCATTAGTGGAATTGCACTAGCATGGTTTAAATCAGACTTATCTGATCGTTATCAGTTTGTAGCAGTAAATGAAGAGATGTCTTATCGATCACAAGTTCAGTATGGCATACCACAAGGCTCAGTACTAGGACCGCTGCTGTTCACTCTGTACAAGCTAACATTAGGAGATATCATTAGAAAACATGGCATTAGTTTTCACTGTTATGCCGATGATACTCAGCTCTATATTTCTTCAAAACCTAACGAAACATACCAATTCACAAAATTAACGGACTGCATAGCTGATATAAAAAATCTAATGACTAGTAATTTCCTACTACTAAATTCTGAAAAAACAGAGATTCTAATTATTGGACAAAAAACTTCCACACGTAATAAACTAGAATACTGTCTAACACTTGATGTCTGTTTTAAGTCTTCGTCGTCGGTTAGGAACCTGGGTGTGCTCTTTGATACCAATTTTTCTAGTATCTGTATCCAATGTGTCTAGTATCTGTAAAACCACATTTTTCCATCTTAAAAATATATCTAAATTACGCCATATGCTCTCATTGAAAAATGCGGAACAATTAGTTAATGCGTTCATGAACTCAAGGCTAGATTATTGTAATGCTCTACTGGGTGGTTGCCCTGCACGCTTAATAAACAAACTACAGCTAGTTCAAAACGCAGCAGCTCGAGATCTTACCAGAACCAGGAATTATGACCATATTAGCCCGGTTCTGTCAACACTGCATTGGCTACCTATTAAACATTGTATAAACCTTCTGTAGCCTCGCCCCTTTTCAGCGCTGCGCTCGTTGTCTTTTGACTTCCGGTCTGTATTTTCACAGCGATCTTGCGTAGTTATGAATAAACGGCTCGTTTAAAAAGTTTCCCGGTCGACATTTGTTAAGACATCTGCTTTAATGCTTATGATAAACATTACAATGCTCATGATAACTTTCGTTAACTCTACAATAAGTAAATCCACTTCAAAAGCTTAATTACTCATGGACAGCAATGCCATAGAGATATACAGAGCGGCCGCAAAAAACGGAAGTTCAAAGACAATTTTCTAAAGATGGCGGCGCCCTCGTTTCTCTGGTGCATAAGGTCTATACATTTTAAAATATTGCTGATTACTTACAAAGCACTAAAGGGTTTAGCTCTGCAGTACTTGAGCGAGCTCTTAACGCATTATAGTCCTTCACGTCTATTGCGCTCTCAAAATGCATTCTACCCAAAGGTCGAGTCTATCCTGGAGCAGAAGGCCATGGAGGAGTACGTCAAGGAGGCACTTCGCTAGGATTTCATCTGCCCTTCAACGTCCCCTGCCGTTTCCAGTTTATTTTTTGTCAAGTCAAGTCAAGTCAAGTATATTTATATAGCGCTTTTCACAACATAGATTGGATCAAAGCAGCTTCATAGTATCAATCAAAACAACATAACATAACAATGTTCGTTTCTTAGTGGAAAAAACATCCACGTTTGGTAGAGCTGATCAATGGGATTAATGATTGGTTAATTAATTTGAATATCCCCAATTGAGCAAGCCAAAGGCAACAGTGGCAAGGAACCGAAAAACTCCATCAAGTGACCCAATGGTGTCCTAAAACTCCATCAGGTGACCCAATGGAGAAAAAAAAAACCTTGGGAGAACCCAGGCTCAGTCGGGGGCCAGTTCTCCTCTGGCGTTTATAAAACTAGAGGCCGGATTTACAGTAACTGTAAGATAAAAAATTTATATGAATGTCTCTAAACAGACTTTAAATGCGAACCTGTGATAAACGTAGATGCCATTCTTCTTATGATGTAACGAGTACATCATGATTTAAGGGAAGTGTTCCCAGTTCCGGCTGACCTAATCTATGCAGCCTAACAGTAAATTGGTATCAAAGAGCACACCCAGGTTCCTAACCGACGACGAAGACTTAACAGAGCAGCCATCAAGTGTTAGACAGTATTCTAGGTTATTACGTGTGGACGTTTTTTGTCCAATAATCAGAATCTCTGTTTTTTTCAGAATTTAGTAGTAGGAAATTACTAGTCCTCCAATTTTTTATATCAGCTATGCATTCCGTTAATTTTGTGAATTGGTAAGTTTCGTTAGGTTTTGAAGAAATATAGAGCTGAGTATCGTCGGCATAACAGTGAAAGCTAATTCCGTGTTTCCTAATGATATCTCCTAATGGCAGCATGTACAGAGTGAACAGCAGCGGTCCTAGTACTGAGCCTTGAGGTACGCCATACTGAACTTGTGATCGATAAGACATCTCTTCATTTACTGCTACAAACTGATAACGGTCAGATAAGTATGATTTAAACCATGCTAGTGCAATTCCACTAATGCCAACATAGTTTTCTAGTCTATTTAAAAGAATGTTGTGGTCAATTGTGTCAAATGCAGCACTAAGATCAAGTAACACTAATAGGGACATACAGCCACGATCGGATGATAAAAGCAAATCATTTGTGACTCTAACGAGAGCTGTCTCGGTACTATGGTACGGTCTAAATCCAGACTGATAATCCTCGCAGATATCATTTCTTCAGTTAAAGGAACACAGTTGTGATGATACTGTTTTTTCTAATATCTTTGACAGAAAAGGTAAATTCGAGATCGGCCTGTAATTGACTGATTTTGTATGATCAAGTTGCGGTTTTTTAACAAGCGGTTTTATCATAGCCAGCTTAAAGGTTTTTAGTACGTATCCTAGAGACAAAGATGAATTAATGATATTAAGAAGAGGATCTATGACATCTGGAAGCATCTCCTTCAGTAGCTTAGTCGGTATAGGGTCTAACATACAAGTTGTTGATTTAGATGAATTAACGAGTTTACAAAATTCTTCCTCTCCTGTAGCAACAAATGAACAAAATTTTTCCTCAGGGAGCCTACAATGCATTCCCTGATCCGATACTGTAGTAGATGGTTGCATAGTTATAATTTTGTCCCTGATATTATCAATCTTATAAGTGAAGAAGTTCATAAAGTTATTACTGCTGTCTTGCTTGGACACTTCTGGGCTTGAAGCTTTCTTTTTCGTTAGTTTAGCCATTGTTTCAAATAAATACCTAGGATTATGTTTATTTTCTTCTAATAGGGTTGAAAAATAAGCAGATCTAGCAGCTTTTAAGGCCTCTCTGTAAGCAATCGAGCTCTCTTTCCATGAAACCCGAAATACCTCTAGTTTTGTTTTCTTCCATTTGCGCTCCATTTTTCTGGCTGCTCTCTTAAGGGCCTGAGTGTGCTCGTTGTACCCCGGCATTGGACTATTTTCTTTAATCTTCTTTAAGCGCAACTGCATCTAAAGTGCTGGAAAAGAGAGAGTTACAAGTTTCTGTTGCAGTATCGAGTTCTTCTAAGCTATCTAGGATGCTGAGATGATGAAAGCAATCTTTAGTGGCAGAAGTTATAGGTCTAACATATTTATAACACGGAGTCGGCTTTGCAGCTTTGGCTAAATGTAATTTACATGAGACTAGATAATGATCTGAGATGTCATCACTCTGCTACAGAATTTCAACGGCATCAACATCTATTCCATGTGATAGTATTAGATCTAGAGTATGATTACGACAATGAGTAGGTCCTGACACTTGTTGTCTAACACCAATTGAGTTCACAATGTCTTTAAATGCCAATCCCAATGCATCATTTTCATTATCTACATGTATATTAAAATCACGAACTATTAGTACTTTATCTGCAGCCAATACTAATTCTGATAGAAAGTCTGCAAATTCTTTGATAAAATCTTTATGGTGCCCTGGGGGCCTGTATACAGTAGCCAGCAGAATTTTCAAACGTGATTTTATCGTTTACACTAGACTAGTATGTATTTTTACATTAAGCACCAACACTTCAAAAGAAGTATATTTAAAACTAGATTTCTTAGTGGTTTTGAAAATATTACTATAAATTACAGCAACACCTCCCCCTTTGCCTTTCAGACGAGGTTCATGTTTATAAGAGTAATCTTGTGGGGTTGACTCATTTAAAGTAATGTAATCATTTGGTTTTAGCCAGGTTTCTGTCAAACACAGCACATCTAGATTATAATCTGAGATCATATCATTAACTATGAGCGATTTTGAAGTAAGGGATCGAATATTCAGCAACCCAAGCTTTATCATTTGCTCCTCTGTATTATATCTGTTTTTTTTATTTTTTTAACATCAATTAAATTTTTAACCTGATGTTTTTTGGATTTCCAAATTCGGGGAACAGACACAGTCTCTATATGATGATATCTAGGTGAAAGAGGCTCTATGTGATGGGATTTATCTGACCTTGGTGACGTGAGGCCGCTAGCAGACGGTCGGTTTAGCCAGTCTGTCTGCTTCCTGACCTGAGCCCCAGGTTGTCCTGTTTTATCTATGACTGTGAGGGACCGAGAAGCCAGGAACAAGGAACACAAGCTTTGGACTGAATATGGGTCTTTATTTGAACCCAAAAGAAATCAACTTTACAAACTCATAAATTTCTGACGACAAAAAATAAAATAAACAAACAGAAAATAAGGTCAAGAAACAGTTAGACAAAAACAACCAAACTAAAAACTGACTTCCACAAATGAACAAAACAACAGCTTATAAAGGAAAGGATGGGCCCATTACAAATTAAGAGGGAAAACAATTTAACTACACATTCAACATACAAGCTTAAGTAAATCAAAATCAAGTCAAAAATAGAAATCTATAGTAAATAAAGATAAAGAAAGCAACATGAAGTCAAATACCATAAATGTATAACTAAAGAAATCAATTAATAAAGACAATGACGTTTCTTCCTCCCCCGGGCAACTCCCAGCGGATGGTATGTCCAGGCGGAACCAATAACCCTTAGATTCGCTGTTCCTGCCCGGACTCTAATTTCTGTAACGCCAATGCGGATGCGGCTGCAGCGGACCATGTCTGGAGTTCCTCACCGGTAAACTTAAACTCAAAAATAGAAACAAATATAAACAGATACAACGTAACTAATTTGTGTGCACTTCAAATTAGTAACAATGTATATAAAAATGTGTTGTAAATATAAACCTAACAATAAAGAATGAATGAATATTATTTGTTTTTTGTGTGGTTATTATGAACTATCAATATACTGACAAAAATGTGAATGACAAAAGAAAGAAACTTAAATAATGATTAACCTTAAATGCATGTCCTTTGTGTAAGTGTGTGTGTGTGTGTGTGTTGATACGTCCACATTACCACTCTTGTGCGGCCACCACTCGGGCCGTCACAATGACTATGAGCCAAATTACTAGAGAGAAGAACAGCACCAGTCCAGGAGGGATGAATACCATCTCTTTTCAACAGGTCAGGCTTGGCCCAAAACTTTTCCAATTGTCTATGAATTCTACATTATTATGCGGACACCACTTCGACAGCCAGACATTGAGTGAACACAATCTACTAACTATCTCATCACTCCTGCGAACAGGAAGGGGGCCAGAGCAAATTACAGTGCCTGATATCGTACTTGCGAGTTCACACACCTCTTTAATATTCATTTTGGTGATCTCTGACTGGCGGAGTCGAACATCATTAGTGCCGACATGGATAATGATCTTTGAGAATTTACCATTAGCATTAGCCAGCACTTTTAAATTTGCTTTGATGTCAGGCGCTCTGGCTCCCGGCAAACATGTGACTATGGTTGCTGGTGTCTCTATTTTTACGTTCCGTGTGATCGAATCACCAATTACCAGGGCACAATCAACAGAATTCTCAGTGGGTGTTTCACTGAGTGGGGCAAATCGATTTGTTATAGTTATCGGAACGGAAGAGTGGTTTTTTGATCCGCGACTAGAGCGATCTTTTACAGTCACCCATCTGCCCTGCTGCACAGGCTCTACTTCAGCCAGAACTGAATCATGTAAAGAGTTCACTATGCTAGGAGCATCCAAAATAGCATCTAAATCTCGAGTACAATCCTTACTATCCTCAATTAAAGTTTGGATGCGTGTCTCTAGCTCTGAAATCTTCTCCGTCAGCCTGACTGTCTCCTTGCATTTATCACATATAAATCGCCATCGGAGAAGGCTATACTAAACATATGACACGTAACACAGGTGACAATAACAGGACAAGACATTACTCTCATGGTTGTTGACTGATTCTTACTTACCTGAGCTTTATGAACTCAAAGGCGCGGGCGCGCGAGAGAAAAAAATAAAATAACTGACTGCACGGGTGGCGTGTTAGCAGGCTAGCGAGTTACTAACGTGCGGTGCTAACAATAACGGAAGCTAGCGATGTAAGGTTAATCTGAGATGTTGGGTAAGCTGTATTTAGTAATATAAACAACTAGAAATTATAGTAAATGATGGTTCAAAACAGAAAGAAATGCAAAGCTAATACGAGGCTTAGAGCTTATGCCTTGATGCAAACAATGCTTACAGCAGGCAGACAGGAGCAATCGATCAGCAGACTGTGTATCAAGGACAAAGTGGCGAAGGACGGAGGCCCTGCATCGACTACCGGACTCTCAATTCACAGACCATCAAGTACAGTTATCCTCTTCCTCTGGTCCCCTCAGCCCTGGAACAACTACGTGGTTCTTGTATATTCTCCAAGCTAGACCTACGAAGTGCCTACAATTTAATTTGCATCCGTAAGGGGGGCGAATGGAAGACGGCCTTAGTGACGCCCTCAGGGCACTATGAGTACAGGGTCATACACTATGGACTGTCTATTATCTTCAGTCTTCCAAGGTTACATGAACGAAATACTCAGAGACTTCCTCCAACAGTTTGTCATTGTCTATGTCGACAATATCCTGATATTTTCCAAGAACCTCAGCACCACGTGAAACAGGTTCTCCAGCATCTCAGGGAACAACATTTCTATCTGAAGCTAGAGAAATGTGAGTTCCACACTTCTACAGTTCACTTTCTCGGGTACATCATTGACCAACATCCAGATGGACCAGAGGAAGGTGGACACAATCCGGACCTGGCCTCAACCAACAACCATCAAAGAACTACAGAGATTCCTTGGATTCGCAAATTTCTACCGCAGATTCATCCATAACTACAGTCTTCTCAGCTCTCCTCTGACATCACTCCTCTAGACTCGGCCCAAGTCTCTGTCCTGGAATCCAGAAGCCACCACCGCCTTTGCCACTCTCAAGGATACCTTCGTCACCGCTCCCATCCAGGTGAGGATGGTGAGATGACCCATCCAGATCCAGAATTGCCAGTCACCGTGGAGGTGGAAGCTACCTCCACAGGGGTGGGATCAGTGCTCTCACAGCAGCAGGGGAACCCTCTTTTACTCCATCCATGTTCCTTCTACTCTAAAAAGCTGTCCCCAGCAGAGCAGAACTATGACATCGGCAACAGAGAGCTTCTCGCCATCAAGCTTGCATTAGAGGAGTATAGGCATTGACTGGAGGGAGCAAAACACAAGTTTGAAGTCATCACAGATCATTGAAATCTAGAATATCTCAGAGAAGCTTGTCGTCTCAATCCACGCCAAGCCAAATGGTCCCTCTTCTTCACGAGGTTCGACTTCCTAGTTACTTACCGACCTGGATATAATAATTCCAAAGCTGATGCTCTTTCACGTCTCCATCAACCTGATCCATAACCTACAAATCAACTTGTTATTTGTCATGTAGAAAAGGAAATCCAAGGCATTCCTCTTTAGAAAATTAAAAAGCCTTTATTAGACTGGCTATATCATGATAGAAAAAATTATTAAAACATGTGGGGGAAAAATACAACCCACGCGTAGCGGCACAAACAGCCTTCTTCAGGGTATATTTTCCAAACAAACAATTTCCTCTTTTATAGATGCTAATTGGGAACACCTGAATGACAAATAGCCTGCACATACAGAGAAGGTCCACTAGGAGGTGGTTACACAACCAAAAAAAAAAAAAAAAACATCACAGAAAAGGGCTGAAATCTATTTCTTCATTTAAACCAGGATATACTGTGGCCTGTAATTCATATATATAAAATGTTTCTCTCTGTAGAAGTAATTTTAATCGGTCACCACCCCAAATACTCTTTTTGATCGTTTCTAAACCCTCAACCATTAGACCTTCTGGGTTACTATTGTGCACATTTTGGAAGTGTTTTGCCATAGGGTAATCTAAATGAGCTTTTCTAATGGCATTCTTATGCTCAGATACTCTGTCTTTAAGACGCCTCTTGGTCCGGCCTACATAAAAGCATCCACATATGCATGATAACCTATATACCACGAAAGTGGTATTGCAATTAATGAATGTCTTTATGTCATACTTTTTATCTGTCTTGAAATTAAAGAATTCTTTACATTCTCTACTAGAACAATAATTACAAGAGCCACATTTGTAAACTCCTTTTAAATGTGTGTTAAGCCAAGTGGTCCGTTTTTTGTCAGGAAGATGACTAGATACTAGCCTATCTCGTAGAGTTGGAGCCCTCTTGAAACTTATATTTGGAGATGCAGAAAATACTTCTCTAAGAACAGGATCACTCTTAATAAGATTCCAATTTGAATGTATAATTCTTTTTATGGAATTGGCCAAGGAGCAATATTCTGTCACAAAATAGGCCTGATTTTGTAAAGCGGATGGTTTTTTCTTCTTCTGGAATAACTCTGGTCTAGAGATAGCCTGGGCTTTCTTATTAGCATTTATCTTATAAGCAAGGAGGAGCAGTGGTAATAATGGACAGAGACAAATATGTTGAAGAAGCCCTGCGACAACTTAATAATCAAGATTACTATCAACGGTTGCGGTCCAATCCAATAGACGACACAAGAGATCAATTAAAAGTTCTGTTGCTCACGGCTAAGGATGCTGGATGGATTTCTAAACAGGAGCATGATTTCCTCCTATGTCAACATCCTAGAATACCTACTTTCTATATGCTCCCAAAGATCCACAAGTCTCTTGAATCTCCTCCAGGCAGGCCTATCATGTCGTCCAATGGGTCCCTTACAGAACCAGCTTCGCAATTTATAGACTTTCACATTAAGCCATTGGTTCAACGACTTCCTTCCTATATACAGGATCCCACTCATGTGTTGAAGGTATTAAGCGATATGAAAGTTCCTGATAACTGTTTCCTAGTCACATTGGATGTGGAATCTCTTTATACAAATATTGCTCATAATGATGGACTAAAAGCTTTACAGCATTTCCTGACCAATAGACCTACAGACTCTTTGCATCCCTCCGAGTTCATCGTTCAGCTTACCGAATGGACACTTAAGAACAATGTTTTCTTTTTCCAGGACCAAATGTATATTCAAGTTCAGGGCACTGCGATGGGTGCATGTTTTGCCCCCAACTATGCTAACCTTTTTTTAGGTTTGTGGGAGAGTGATCTCGTCTATCCACACAGGTATAATGACAAGATAAAATGGTGGGGGAGGTATATTGATGATATTCTTTTGATTTGGGGAGGTTCTTTTGATGAATTGTTACAATTTTATGAGTACTTGAACAATAATGATAGGAATATATAATTGTGTATGGAACATTCCCAAACGACTATTAACTTCTTAGATCTAACCATTTGTATTGATAAAGATGGGAAACTCCACACTATATCGCAAACCAACAGATAGGAACACCATGTTAAAAGCAGATAGTTTCCATCCAAATTGGTTAAAGAATAACATACCTTTTGGCCAGTTTCAACGTCTTAGACGGATTTGTGATATAGATAACGAATATGAAGTGCAAGCAAAAATACTGTCCAACCGATTTTTAGAAAGGGGCTATCATACAGAAATTATACAAAATGCTTATAAGAAAGCCCAGGCTATCTTTAGACCAGAGTTATTCCAGAAGAAGGAAAAACCATCCGCTTTACAAAATCAGGCCTATTTTGTGACAGAATATTGCTCCTTGGCCAATTCCATAAAAAGAATTATACATTCAAATTGGAATCTTATTAAGAGTGATCCTGTTCTTAGAGAAGTATTTTCTGCATCTCCAAAAATAAGTTTCAAGAGGGCTCCAACTCTACGAGATAGGCTAGTATCTAGTCATCTTCCTGCCAAAAAATGGACCACTTGGCTTAACACACATTTAAAAGGAGTTTACAAATGTGGCTCTTGTAATCATTGTTCTAGTAGAGAATGTAAAGAATTCTTTAATTTCAAGACAGATAAAAAGTATGACATAAAGACATTCATTAATTGCAATACCACTTTCGTGGTATATAGGTTATCATGCATATGTGGATGCTTTTATGTAGGCCGGACCAAGAGGCGTCTTAAAGACAGAGTATCTGAGCATAAGAATGCCATTAGAAAAGCTCATTTAGATTACCCTATGGCAAAACACTTCCAAAACGTGCACAATAGTAACCCAGAAGGTCTAATGGTTGAGGGTTTAGAAACAATCAAAAAGAGTATTTGGGGTGGTGACCGATTAAAATTACTTCTACAGAGAGAAACATTTTATATATATGAATTACAGGCCACAGTATATCCTGGTTTAAATGAAGAAATAGATTTCAGCCCTTTTCTGTGATGTTTTTTTTTTTTTTGGTTGTGTAACCACCTCCTAGTGGACCTTCTCTGTATGTGCAGGCTATTTGTCATTCAGGTGTTCCCAATTAGCATCTATAAAAGAGGAAATTGTTTGTTTGGAAAATATACCCTGAAGAAGGCTGTTTGTGCCGCTACGCGTGGGTTGTATTTTTCCCCCACATGTTTTAATCATTTTTTATATCATGATATAGCCAGTCTAATAAAGGCTTTTTAATTTTCTAAAGAAGAGTGCTTTGGATTTCCTTTTCTACATAACATTGAACTCTCGACCCCAAAGAACTCTCGACACTCTCGGCACCTTCTAATACTTTTTTGAACTCCCTGAGCACCCTGGACATTTTCTCTCTTTTCAACTTGTTATTTGTTTACATCTGCTTTGTCTACCTTTCTATGGATGTGACATGTATATACACCTCTTATCATTGATTGCTGTTAAATATCTGAACGTGCTCCTCCCGACCTTTGTTAATGAAACATAATTAAGTAGGCCTATATCAATTATGTTTGTTGAGCAGTAATTACAGTATTGATGCCTTTGTGGTTGTTGATTCATAAAAACTGGTTTGCCTGCAATGTCGTGATGTATTCTAATGATCACTAACGGACTGTGAAAATACAAAACACTGACTGAGGTGAATCATGTATTTCAGTTACAGGATTTGTAGCGTTCTAATGTTTTTAATGTCTCTGTCTGACTGCTGTGTTGCCACCAAAAGAAGCAATGGTTTATTCATTAAATTTTGTTTTTGTTTTATGTGTGTACTGTTTCACTACTACTCATGCCTTCTTTGACCAGCTTGACTAAGATAGCTTGTGTGTCATCTTCCATGCCCAGAATACTCCTACAGTATTGCATGATTTTAAAACATTTCAGTCATCCTGTTAAACCAGTTCTCATTCAATCTTCACACTGGTTCTTAGCCCTACCCTATATATAATAGTAGAAGCTAGACACTTGCTGGATTTCAATCCTAAATTAAACGCTCAGTCGATGCATTGCATCGATCACACACAATTACAACAGGTATTTTTAGAGTGGAGACGTAAACAAGGCATAAACAAGACTGACACTTTTACAAACTGCAAAGGACTGCAAACAAGTAAGGAAAAACTTTATCATTCCATGAAAGGATCTCACCTGAGAAGAATACCTGCTGTTTACTGTATTTTATTAGTGAATTACTGTTACTGTGGTATTTTGGTAGAAACTGTTTGGGAAATTAATCTGCAATAAAAAAAATTTCTATGGAAACTATATCTATTCTGGATGTCCAGATATGTTTCTCTCCAAATAACTGTTATGTAAAGGATTATGGATAATGTACAGACAACTGCATGGCCATTATCAGAAAACAAACCCACACAGGGTGATCAGGACGACCCTGACAAGCAATTTATTTTGTGATAATGATAATTTTCTTTCAAATGTTTGAAGTCGGTAAGATTTTTTTTTCTTATGTTCACCAAGGCTGCATTTATTTGACCAAAAGATGAGTAAAAACAGTAACATTGTGAAATAGTATTACAATTTAAAATAGTTTTCTATGAATATATTGAATATATTGTAAAATGTCATTTATTCCTATGATCAAAGCTACATTTTCAGCATCATTACTCCAATCTTCAGTGTCACATGATCCTTCAGAAATCATTCTAATACAATGATTTGATGATCAAGAAACATTTCTGATGATTTCCATTACACGAGAGTAGTTGTTAAAAGATGTTAAAAACGTAATGCTGATTTGCACTCGGCTTTTGCCAAGATAAGCACCAACTAAGACGAAGGTTTACAGTAACACATGTGTCTCCATCCATTACACACACAACGGCTGCGATGCTGGCTCTGAGGATAAAATGACCTGATTACCTGCACTGTAAAAAATGATCGTGATTTTAACGGTAAAAGACTGTAAAAATGCTACAGTGAAAAACTGTTAAATGGTTAACAGAAAGTTTCCGTACTATATACGGTAAATAACTGTGATAGATCTAATAGTACATTTTACTGTAAAATACCGTTAAATTTACAGTTTTTGAAAGTGAAAAAGAACAACTCATTGTATAATTTACAGTGAAAAACCGTAAATTGACATTCCCACAATTCCCTGCGTGACACTTCACATTTGATGTGTTTTTGTTGAAATAACTATGTTTCTTCATAGTTTTTTTTGTTTTTTTCTAATCAGTTATGTACATTAGGGTTTTATGTTACATTTAATGTTGTTAAATGAATGTTTATTGCATTTTTAAAATTTCATGTGTGTTACCATGATGGTGTTTAATGTTTGTGCGAATGACACTGTGTATAAGTATTAACTTTATAGTGGTAAAGCTGCTTGTGATGAGCTTTGATTTATCATGTGACTCTCATCACTATTGTGATTGTTGGTTGTCAGTGTATTACAATGGTACAAAACAGATATTAATACTTCAATTCACCTTTATGGCCATGTCAATATTGCTGAAATCCATTGTTAAATATACCAGTTTAAAATGTAAAAATTACATGCTGCTCTGTAAAGGTGATTACAGTTTTAATGTATTTTTTACAGAATTGTTTGGCAACCAAAGTTGCCAGCATTATTCCGTAAAAAATACGGAATTTTTTTTACAGTGTGATTATCAATGTTGAAAACTGTTGTGCTGCTTCAGATTTTTGTGGAAACCACAATAGCAATTTATTTAAGAATATATCATGAATAGGAAGTTCAAAAGAACCACATTTTTTGAAATATAAATAATTAATTTGCGATAATAACTGCCTGTCTGTACATTATGCTGCCTATTACACTACTACTTAGTCAATAAATAAATGGATGTGGAAAAAAAGTTATTAAGTCAACATTATTTCAGTAACTGTTGAATAATAGAAAGAAAAGGGGTAAAAAAACACTCAGTTGAAGGGGATAAATTTCCCCTTAAAGGATTAGTTCACTTTAAAAACCTTTTGCTGATAATTTACTCACCCCCATGTCATCCAAGATGTCCATGTCTTTCTTTCTTCAGTCAAAAAGAAATTAAGGTTTTTGATGAAAACATTCCAGGATTTTTCTCCATATGATGGACTTCAACAGGACTCAAACGGTTCAAGGTCCAAATGACAGTTTCAGTGCAGCTTCAACGGGCTTTAAACGACACCAGACGATGAATAAGGGTCTTATCTAGCGAAACAATCTGTCATTTCAAAAGTAAATAAAAAAGTTTAAGTTTTATAAGCATAAATGCTCGCCTTGCTCTGTTCTGTAAAGCGCGTTCGTGACTCATGTTATACACAATTACGTTCAAAAGGTCACGCTTAAGGTACGTGGAAGTACAGAGTCAGTGTTTACAAATGTAAGGAAAGAGGACCATAAACACATATTCAAATGTCTGTGTCAGTTTATCATTTAAAATGCCCATTTCGTGTGCGTATCCTGGGTGTTGTAATATTAAAAAGGCTAAAAGAAAATTTTCGATAGGACAGAAGCGTGACCTTTTCAACGTAATTACGTATTACGTCACGAACGCGCATCACAGAACAGAGCAAGGCGAGCATTTGTGCTTATAAAACTTAAACTTTTTTATTTATTTTTTAAATGACCGATGGTTTCGCTAGATAAGACCCTTATTCATCGTCTGGTGTCGTTTAAAGCCCTTTGAAGCTGCACTGAAACTGTCATTTGGACCTTGAACCGTTTGGGGTCCATTGAAGTCCATTATAAGGAGAAAAATCCTGGAAAGTTTTCATCAAAACCTTAATTTCTTTTCAACTGAAGAAAGAAAGAAATGGACATCTTGGATGACATGGGGATGAGTAAATTATCAGCAAAACTTTTTTTTAAAGTGAACTAATCCTTTAAAAAAAAACAAAAAAACATTCTAGCCAAAAATGCTGCACCATTTGCTGTGTTTTTTTCGGAACACAAATAAAGATATTTTTGATGAAATTTGAGAGCTTTCTGTCCCTCCATAGACAGCTATGCAACTAACACTTTGACACTTTGAAAATTTCATAAAGATATCGTAAACATAATCCATATTAATTGAGCATTTTTGTCAAAATTTTCTGAAGAGATGTGATTGCTTTATATGATGAACAGATTGAATTGAACATTGATCAGCGAACATAAAAAGAAGCTCAACCGATCTTGCTGGATGCGTGAAAATAAACCTTTTGCAGACGCTCAAACGTGCTGCGTAACATGAGAATGAACCCCATTGGTTCTTGCTGAAGCTCAAACGTGCTGCATAACACAAGAATGAACCTCATTGGTTCTTGCTGAAGCTCAAACATGCAGTGTAACATGAGAATGAACCTCATTGGTTCTTGCTGAAGCTCAAACGTGCTGCGAAACACGAAAATGAACCTCATTGGTTCTTGCATGTCAAGAGAACAAGCTTGAGCTTCTGTTTACCACAGCTGATGTGTGAGTTAATGATTGTTCAAATGAAACAGAATGAGAAAGTCTTAGTTAGACAAATGGTGTTAGTATTTAGACGGCTTGTCTAAATCTTTCATAAAATTCTAAATTTTTCTGTTTTCCTTCTCAGTATGCCTGTAAACACATTATCAATCAGGAATCGTTCTGCCATTGGCCGGTTTCCAGCCGGTACTCTTCCACCGGAGGATCCAGAGAAGGTGAAGCTAAAGAAGCCAGAGACGAAGTGGTCATGTTGCACATGGTTTCGCCAGTGCTGCCTCCGCTGCTGCTGCCGCAAAACAACAGATGATGGCGTCGCAGGTGCACCTACAGAAACCACCGAGATGCCAGAGACAGGTAACCTAACTGGACAGAGTGTTTTGGCTCCAAAAATAAAGCTTACAAATATTAAAGTGATAGATGACCTAATAATGACCTTTCAGTCATCATTTACTCACCCGCATGTCATTCCAAACCTGTGTGACTTTATTTCTTCTGTGGAAGGAAAATATTGTTAATAATGTTCCACAGGAGACAGTCAAAGGATGCCAGAATTTTTATTTTTGGATCAATATAAAATGCACAAGATCCAAGCTCTGTCTCTCTCTCTTTTAGGTACCATACTAGAAGTGCGTTCAATAGACCTTCTCAAATCCAACAAAGAACCGAACCGACTTGAGCATCATACAGATCGCTACCGCAGCGAAAACCTTATTATCCGCAGAGGCCAGACCTTTCAGATGTTGATCGAGCTTTCAAGACCTTTCAACTCGAAGACAGATAAACTTCACTTAGATTTGAAACTAGGTCAGTTTTGCCATCTTACAACCCTTAGCCCAAACAGTACCTTTAAATTGTATTCACTGTATAGCCTAAGAGCATAAGAGACTTCTTTCAACACTAAAAAATCTCACCGACTTAAAACTTTTGGTTTGTACACATCTCAAGGTTATGTTTTGGTCTTAAAAAAGCATTATGTGCATATGTCTTTCAGGTAATCTCCCAGATGTGTCCAAAGGCACACATGTGATTGTTCCTTTGGTTGAGGAACTGCAGGATAACTGCTGGGAGGCCAAGATAGTTGAACAGAAAGACAAAAAAATAAAACTATCAGTCAACTCTCTGCCAACTGCTGCTATTGGTAAATACAGGCTCGGTGTTGCAACACGTTTCACGACGGGCGAGGCCATGTCTCCATACAATCCTGACAATGACATCTACATGCTGTTCAACCCCTGGTGTGAAGGTAAAAACAAGGGTGGGGTGAGAGAGATAAGGAGGAATGATAACATCAGGAAGTACACATAATGAAAATAGTAGTGTGATATTATCTGGAACATTCCACAAATACTGTCCTGTGACAGTTTTAAAAGACATTAAAGTACAAATGCCATGTTTATTGATGAAATCTATTGGATATGTTAGCCATTACATATATTTTAGCTAACATTAGAATAACCTAAAGCAGCTTGTTTTAAACCAGGAGTCCAAACCTGCTCCTGGAGGGCCACTGTCCTGAGTTTAGCAACTGCTTGCCTCAACACACCAGCCTGGAAGTTTCTAGTAAGACCTTCATTAGCTGGTCCAGGTGTGTTTAATTGGGGTTGGAGTGAAACTATGCAGGACAATGATCCTCCAGGAGCAGGATTGGACACCCCTATCAAATGTCTGTCCCGCCCAAAATTGGGATTTTGTCATGTCCCTTTTCAGATGTCTTGACCTTCTTATCTGTATCCAATTACTGTCATAATGTTTACATAATCTACTGAACTGATATTCAATTAATTAGTTCTTAATGTATTCAAATTACCATTATCATTATATTTTACTGTCCCACATTTTGCGCACAGCTTCATAACGTATGATTATATTAAGTCTTAAATTGTGGCATCCATGATTTGGACAGATAAATATAAGTACATCAAGTATATAATCAAGACAAATATACATCATGTATTGAAAAATAAGTCATTAAGAAGTAGTAAGAGTATTAGTTTCAGTGTCTGTTTTGTCCCATTTGTGGACAGTGCCACCTCATTTTTGTCCTTTTCTTTCGACACGGTCTGTCTCATTCCAAGATGCTGGGAAATGGAAACTCTACTTCATCCACTTTCTCTTCCTCTTCTAGGCGACTCTGTGTACATGGATAATGAGGAAGAGAGGAAAGAGTATGTTTTAAATGACATGGGAATAATCTATTACGGAACTGACAACCAGATCGGAGACAGGCCGTGGAATTTTGGCCAGGTCAGAGCAATGGATCCATATAAATATATCTATTGTTTTCATGAAAACTTAATTCCTTCTCAGCTCAATGTATGGCAGAAAAACAGATTTTAAATTGGATTATATGTAATTTCATTCAAAGATAAAATGCAATTAAAAAAAACCCCATTCTTCTGTATCTTAGTTTGATAAGGACATCCTTCCATCATGTCTGTTTTTGCTGGAGCACAGTGGTACCCCAGCATCAGGATGGGGAGATCCTGTCAATGTGGTCAGGCTTTTGTCTGCAATGGTGAGTTTGAAGGCTCCTTTCAAAGGGGTCATATTATTTCTGTCCACCGGGGTCCACTTTTTTTTTTCTTTGGAGTTCACAAAAATGAGAAATAATCTGAATTGTTTCATAGTTTTGAGTTTTCTGAAAGTTGTTATTTTCTCTAGACAAACTTAAATATAACTGAAACTGGGCTTGGATTTCTATTTCCCCAAAGGGAGGGAGGGTAAATGCTAAAATTAAGTGTTATACAATGATTTTTGTCCAAGATTAATATTAAGTGTGAGATTTAGTAGTGTTTAATGCTGTAAACCCCAACAAGTTAAGCTAACTCATTTCATTTGAGGAAACCGATTACCTCAATTAATTTAAGTTTATAAAAAAACAATAGTTATGAGTACTCTGCTATGAGTAAACTTATTTTAATCGAGTTCACTAAAACAATAATATTTCTTAATACACAATTAAACTTTACACTGCATTTAATACTGTATATTGCTGAAACTTAACTTTACTGAGTAAAAACAGTGAAATGCTAAACTTTAAATGAACTCAGAGCACTTGCAGTTACTGCTAGCTCAAAGTCAAATCCAATGAGTTTTCACACACAAAGTCAAATCCAATGAGTTAAGCTAACTCATTACATTTGAGGAAACAGATTACCTCAATTAATTTAAGTTAATAAAAAAAAACAATAGTTATGAGTACTCAGAACTTATTTCATTTGAGTTCACTAGATATTGCAGTCAAGAAATTAAGTGATTAATTAAGTGATTAATTAAGTGATGATTGATCATTAGTGATGAACACCTGCTGTTAACATCCAGAATCACTGAAGGAAAGGTAATTTAGGGTATAAATGAGGTAAAATAGGGTAAATTTTGCAAGGTAAATTAGGGAGAACCCAGTAGCAGATCTAGACAGGTGGTGCTGCATGGGGAGGAGGAGGGTTAAAGATATTATAATGGCCCACACTGCTGAGATCAAGTCGAGACAGAACAAAAATAAGGTTGCATAGACAGGAAAGAAAGATCGACTGGCTGCTCCTACCAACTTGAAAGAACATATCAGTTATCATGACTGAACTATGCTTATACTACAGGGCTGTTGAATGCTTGATTCTGATTGGTTGAGAACGTTCTAAGGTGTGCAATTATTTTCAGGGAAACGCACGGCTAAAGTAGTTCCAGCAGGTCTTGACCGCATTACAGTTCCATATCACTTCGCGTAGTCAACTGTAATAACGGAAAATAGGATACAATTCATAACAAGAAAAACATGTAGCCACATGCGCTTGATCTGCCATTTTCGATGTCTAACTTCACAATAATTGGAAACATGCAGTTTAATTTGAATAAATAAAGTATAGTCCTATCTATAATCAATAGAAAATTAAACTGAATAGCCTAGGCCTAGCCTATAATAAATTGATAGTCCTGCTGCACGGGTTTTCGTAATTATTGCAGATAATAGGCTATAACAAATAAATGATTATTGATAGGCCTATACTTGTTAAAAGGACTTTGTGTTTCATTTATTAGGCTAGTCTACTGTCAATATTAGAAAAACAAACAAAAAACATGAACAAACTAATTAAAACGAATTTAATTAATAAATAAATAATAATATTGACGCACCTATGCTTCTCTCCCTCTCTCTCTCTCTCTCTCTCTCTCTCTCTCTCTCTCTCTCTCTAATAACTGCATAAAGCCGGGGACACACTTATAGGCCTACTGTAAGGCCCTTTATGAATGTAATTTATTATGATTGATCATGCCCAAACGCGCGTGTTCAGCGCGTTCAGTCTGTGATCGCAGTCTGGGTTTAACATCTGCTGCAGTCAATGGAAACAGTCAAAGAATGTTTCAGCCAGTCGTTGAGTGATAGCAGAGAAGCAGACTAATGCTGGGGACACCTCCGTTACTAACTCTAAAATGACGTTTTGGAATTAGCAACGGAGGCATGGGATTAGATGCGCAGGAAATTAGTTCTACATACAAGAGCGTTTTAATGACAAAAACTTTACAAACGTCTTGAAATACATCATTTGAACAATGTTTCGAGGTGTGGTAACTGTAGTATAAGCGGAATAATTGACTTCAGGCCGTTGAATTATTATAAAAATAATGCACACCGAGGTGTAACGGCCACTCCGCTTCGCGTCGTGACCGCATTACCACCTCGGGTGTGCATTATTTTTATAATAATTCAACGGCCTGTCGTCAATTATTCCTTACATATATTCAACCATTACAAATATCCAGATGCAACAGAAGAATCATTTGTCGTCTGACAGATAAACTCTCCTGATGACAACGGTGTGTTGATAGGCAACTGGTCAGGTACGTACGATAATGGCATGGCCCCCACGTTCTGGAACGGCAGCAGTGACATCCTGAGACAGTACTACGAGAACGGAGGAACACCAGTCAGATACGGACAGTGCTGGGTCTTCTCTGGGGTCACCACCTCAGGTACGAGCATGTGTCTGAGAATGAGTAAGAATGAATGTCAATTTGATTTGAGCGTAACAATTAAACCTCTCTCTCATTTCCAGTGATGAGGTGTTTAGGGATTCCCACCCGGAGCGTTACAAACTTCGAGTCTGCTCATGACACAGATGTTTCCTTGACAACAGATGTGTATTTAGATGAGAATTTTGAGCCGATTGAGGAGCTTAATCAAGATTCTGTCTGGTTAGCTCAAATTTCATTTACAATATTTTAAGCAACTTTAAACAAATCTAAACGGAGTACACTGTAATGTTAAATAACTTAACCTATTACTGTTAATCCCAAATGCTGCACCATTCAAACCTGTAATAGGATCAGCGTCAAACAAAACATGGCAGCAAACATACAAATGTCCCTGTCTTGTCTCTGCAGGAACTTCCATGTGTGGAATGACTGCTGGATGGCCCGTCCAGATCTACCCGTGGGTTTGGGGGGCTGGCAGGCAGTAGATGCCACCCCTCAAGAGACCAGTCAGGGCGTTTTCCGCTGTGGTCCCGCTTCGGTCGCAGCTGTCCGGAATGGACAAGTTTACCTCAAGCATGACACACCATTTGTGTTTGCAGAGGTACACCTAAAACTTCTGATTTATAACTTCATTTTTAAAGGAGGGCCAAAGAGGCTTGTAGGTACTGGATGTTTCACTCTTTTTTTTTTGTTGAAGGTGAACAGTGATAAAGTCTACTGGCAGCGGACCGCTGATGGCTCCTTCACTCCTGTCCAAGTTAAGAAGAAAGCAGTCGGTCACTGCATCAGCACTAAAGCAGTCGGCTCTGATGAACGAGAGGACATCACGCACCTCTACAAATACCCGGAAGGTAAAATAAAATATATTAAAAGGGCAGTCAACTTAAGTAGTCTGACTGATTGGCAATTATAAACCCTGAAGAAAAGATGGAGAAATGTTGAATGTTCCTGATGTTATAAAAGGAAACAATTTAGATATTTCCAGGTTTCTTTAACTGTGAATCCTAATCAAATTTAAATCTAAATCTAGTTTAAAACACATGCGTGAAGATCTTATATACTTGTATTCAATATCTATGGTCTGTGTGGGTCCTAAAACCCCAGTGTAGTGATGGGGACACTATACTGTCAAAGAGCACCGTCCTTCGGGTGAGACGTTAAACCGAGTCCTGACTCTCTGTGGTCATTAAAAATCCCAGGATGTCCTTCGGAAAAAGCCCGGTGTCCTGGCCAAATCTGCCCCTTGGCCTCTGTCCATCATGGCCTCCTTATCATCTCCATATACTGATTGGCTTCATCACTGTCTCCACTCCACCAGTAAGCTGGTGTGTGTGTGTGTGTGTGTGTGTGTGTGTGTGTGTGTGTGTGTGTGTGTGTGTGTGTGTGTGTGTGTGTGTGTGTGTGTGTGTGTGTGTGTGTGTGTGTGTGTGGTGGGCGTTCTGGCGCAATATGGCTGCCGTCGCATCATCCAGGTGATGCTGCACATTGGTGGTGGTTGAGGAGATTCCCCCCTTACATGTAAAAGCTCTTTGAGTGCAGAGAAAAGCACTATATAAATGTAATGAATTATTATTATTATTATTATCATCTCTCAGAGAGGGTGTTGGTTTCTTCGAAATAACAAGAAAGCTGTGATATTAGTTTCCTAAAGAAAATACTTAAGTAAAAAAAAAAAAACTTAAGTATAGTAAAAAGTAATAATATTGTTTAATTCTCCATAGAATATATATATATATATATATATATATATATATAATTTCTTTTTTTCTTTTTTTTTTACAACATTTTCAAGAAGTTACAATTAAGTGGCTCTAAAAATGTAATGTGGTGTAAACCAGCAGGTAAAAAGTAATAATAACATTTCCCTTTCTCCTTGAATACAGTATGTAAGAGCACATACCTTAATCATTAACAGTTTTTAAATATGTATTTTATGTGTTTTTTTTTAAACAAATATAAATTTTATTAAAAAAAATATCATTTTAACATATAACATAAATTATTAATACATTCAGTTTTTGGGAAATCACTCCACATGACACATCCTGAGCTAACCATGCCTTGTCATAAAAAGTAAAAGTCATTTTGAATTTTAATTCAGAAAATAAAAACTAGCTCATCATAAAAGTTATATATTTAAAGGTGCTCTATGTAACTTTTCTACTAAAATGAATCCTTTTTTTATTGCCTGTGTGTGAAGGGGTTGTAATCACACATTACAATGATCCACTTGTCAGGTTTTGCTATTACCTCTGAAGGCCAGTATTCCTATTTCTATGTGAAGGCTCCGGGTCGGATTTCCCGCGAAATCCATCGGATGTGCCCTGCATGCGCGCTCCCGAGCCTCTCTCCTTTATATACAGTCTATTGTAGACGGTCAGGGAGTTACGTCCGGTCAAAGGCATATTTCGGCTTATATCTCGGTCAATCTTTGATCAATATTCCCAAGACTCAAATCGTTCGTAGTGCTGGACGGGGCCTTTCGAACGAGCCCACCCCTGAGGTCCAACTCGCCCGGGTCCCTGAGTTATAGCCGTTCGAAATCGGAGGTCCCAGCGAACGGCGATCAGGAAGGGGGCGTCCCCGGGGCCCACCACTCTATCGTTCGGGCAAGGGTCCCCCTGGGACCTCCTCCCCCGAATTTGAGCTCTCTGGGTCTTCGCGTTCCAGAGATACGAGCGGTTCTCTTCTGAGATCGTGACGTCACCGGCGTCCGCAATTTTGCAGCGCGCCCGATGGTTTTCGACAAATATCTCCGCGAAAACACCACCAAACATTATTAAACTTATATGGTTGTTTTCAGCTCAGCTAGACGGTTCCAGTGAGCTAAGTGCTCGCCGAATCCGTCGAGTATTCGCCGAGATATTTGTGTAATAGACGGTATTGTTTATGAGTTCGAGCACGAGCGCTCTTGTAAAAATTGACTGCAATCTGAAACTTCACCGCTAGAGGCCGCTAAAAGTTCCATAGAGCCCCTTTAAGTCTTTGTATGAATGAAATGCATTTTTTATGTACTTATGAATAAATTAAAAAGTCCAGAATGAGCATCACATCACTATTCCTTTGTTAGATTCAGAGGAAGAACGCATTGCTGTGGAAACCGCCTGTCAGTACGGCTCTAAATCA
The DNA here is from genome assembly GCA_031834385.1 of Semotilus atromaculatus. NCBI lineage: Eukaryota > Metazoa > Chordata > Actinopteri > Cypriniformes > Leuciscidae > Semotilus > Semotilus atromaculatus. The sequence continues at coordinate 21,959,062 of JAULUF010000026.1, read as the reverse complement.
GGGATCTACGATGTGTCCAGTGCGGATGACGTCACCGTTCAGATCACCATGGACGGAGAAGAGCCTCAGCTTGGTGCAGACGCTAAACTGGCCGTCACGGTGAAGAACACGAGTGCAGAACCGCGCACCTTCAACCTCCACAGCCAGGTGGCTGTTATCTACTATACCGGGGTGTATAAATCTACAGTAAAGAAAGACGAGATACCCATCGAACTCCAACCCAATGAAGGTGAGAGACTTTAACAGAGTGCAATAATGCAGCGTTTAATTCATATTGGATTACTGATGCCAATTAGAGATTAATTTTTCGCTGTTACTCGTCATAGTTGAGACTGTGGAGTGGTGTCTGCCGTATGATCACTATAAAGACCAGCTGGTGGACCAGGCAATGTTGATGCTCACTCTCACTGGACGGGTCACACAGACCAAACAGGTTCTGGCTACCCAGTTTCGCTTCAGACTGCGCACACCAGACATAGTCATCAAAGTGAGTTTAAAAGACTTCTCTGGTTTAAACTCAAACCAATTCACGTGTGTGTATAGAGACTGTTATGTGTGTTAAATTAAAGGGATAGTTCACCCAAAAATTTAAAGAAATTCTGTCAGTAATTACTCACCCTCATGTTGTTCCAACCCTGTAAGACTTTCATTCATCTTCGGAACACGAATTAAGATATTTTTGATTAAATCTGAGAGCTGGATCACTCCTCCATAGGCTTCTACAGGACTGAAACTTGTCCCCCCGAAAATCTATTAAAGGTCCCCTGACATGGGGTTATTTTATTATTTTATAATGTTTCCTGGGTTGCCCTTATAATGTTAGTATGTTTTTTAGATCAAAAATAGTCATATTTTAGAAATAAAAGGCATTTTTCCTAGCCTGATTTTTGCCCTGAGCCCAAACGCTCTGCTTCGAGGGGCGTGTCTGCTGTGTGTAACCGGCCTCCGCTGTGATTGGCTGACATGCGTGCATATGAAATAGCTACGTATTACATGTGAAACTCTCTCGAATACTTTTACTACAGCTATAATACGTTTTTACTAATACAGCTATCGAGATTAACGAATCGTGAGAAGTTTTTAAAGTATTTAGATCTATTCCCATCACATAAAATGTTGCTGTGATGAGCATTGAGCAAACAGATGACAGTCTGTTGATCGCGAGACAACGCAGTTTCTGCACTCTCTCTAATGCTTTCACCAATGCAAACACGATGATGTATATACAGTAAGTGCAGTCACGTGCGTCATTGATTTCATAACGAGTTGTCCAGATAAACTCGATTGAACGATTTTGAGAGAAAGATTAAGTTAACGTTACCTGTCTGAACTTGAACTTGAATTGTTGCTTGGTAGCTCGATCGATTTATTTTCGTTCATCGAGGCCAGCTCTGTATTGGCCCAAGTTGAGGAAACGAAACAGTCGTCTGTGAAATGTTTGGACCATCCAAAACTTTGGGAAGTTGTGTTGGCGCATTTCCAGAGAAAGTAAAATTAACCCATTGTTTCTTCAGAGGCTCGGATGAAGGAACTAAAAAATACTTTTGTGTTCATTTGTACATCCGAACACTGATCAACTGCCATGCTTCGCTCGTTTGCAAGCCATTATATCTCTCTATTCAACTTTTGTGCTTCGATCGATCATACGCCATGACATCTCTCGAGGATAAACTAAAATCGCACGCGCGCGTTCGTACTTCCTAGCTCGTTTTCTCATGGGCGGGCAAAGCAGAGAAGGGGGAGGTAACTTTCCCCTATATGACGTCATATAGGGGAGATTCAAGATCAGCCCGTCTGAGATCTCATTTTCTCACAGGCAGAGAAAGATAGCCAAAACTCGGTTTACACCGACTGAAATTTCTAGACACGAGGGGACCAAATACAGGCTAGGGGAACTAATATTAATGTTAAAAAACCTCAGAAAGTGAAAATTTCATGTCAGGGGACCTTTAAAGACATCGTTAAAATAGTCCAAGTGACTACAGACGAGAATACTTTTTGTGCGCAAAAACTAGCAAAAATAATGACTTTATTTCAACTATTAATTTCCATCTCTGTGGGCCTCGTCAGTTAACGTAGTGTGATAGCGTAGGGCTACGTCACACGCAGGCTCACTATTGGCCGACGCTGGTCATGTGTGTGATGATGCGTGTGACGTCCACCACAGAAGCGATACGCAGATTTAATAAAAAATATCTTAATTCGTGTTCCGAAGATGAACGAAGGTCTTACGGGGTCGGAACAACATGAGGGAGAGTAATTACTGACAGAAGTTTCATTTTTGGGTGAACTAACCCTTTAAGGTTAGAACAAGCAAGGCCAATTTTAGGTTTTATTTGGTGAGTTGTGACACCTGTAAATGTGAGCGCCTCTACCTTTCAGCCTGTTGGAGACGCTGTAGTTGGGAAAGAGTTGAAGGTTTCGATCGGTTTCCAGAACCCACTTAAGCGCACACTGAAGAACGTGAAGTTTCGCATTGAAGGACTGGGATTGCAGAGCGTCAGGGAGGTTTCCTACGGGTAAGATGCTCAATGTCAAGTGAACATCAGATGTGGTTGTCCTCATTATGGTCTGGACTGCTTCCAATACATAGTTGTTAGATCAACTATCTTTCAAAGGTTTGGGGTCCGTAAGAGGTTTTAATGCTTTTAAACAAATTCTCTTATATTCACCAAAGGTGCATTTATTTGATACCATTTAAAATAACTGTCTATTTGAATATATTTTAAAAATGCATTTTATTCATGTGATGGCAAAACAGAAAAAGCCACATTATATTTCCATAAGCATACATAAGGTATACATTTAATACATTTGTGACCCTGGACCACAAAAGCAGTCTTATGTGTCCATTTTTTTAAATTGAGATTTATACATTACATGAAAGCTGAATAAATAAGCTTCCCATTGATGTATGGTTTATTAGGATAGGACAATATTTGGCCGAGATACAACTATTTGATATCGGGAATCTGAGGGTTAACCAAAAAAAGTCTAAATATTGGTTTCCATTTCTGTTGGCGATTTGTGCTGCATCCACTTAAATTTTTTTTTAGCATTTTGATGTATTTAAGATAGGAAATTTACTAAATATCTTCATGGATCATGATCTTTACTCAATATCCTAATGATTTTTGGCATAAAAGAAAAATCTATAATTTTGACCCATACAGTGTTTTGTTGGCTACTGCCACAAATATACCCGTGCGACTTAAGACTGGTTTTGTGATCCAGGGTCACATTTTGTTAACCGTTTCACAGCCTAGTAACTTGTATAACATTATAACAATATTTAGAAAAAATAGGCAGTGTAACATGGAAACATGTTTTTTTCTCATTCTCTATTGGTTATATTTTTTCCTCAGAGATATCCAAAGCTTGGCCACGGTGACACTGACAGAGAAGTTTATTCCCTCTGAGGCCGGGCCACAGAAACTTCTAGCTTCACTTGACTGCCGTCAACTACCTCAGGTACATGGAGTCGCCAACGTCGATGTCAAAGCAATGTGAACAACCTCTTCAAGAGGAGAAAGCTGCACTGCACTGGAACTTCAGTGGCTCTGAATCTCATTTAGAAGATCTCCGTCCAGGACACTCTTTCCCAGCCATGTCTGAAGACTTGCCTCTCAATAGAAAATGCCATTTTGCTTTTATACTTGAAACATATAAGACCAAAAACAGCTGATTTTTTATAGTTTAGTACAATAACCACCTTTTAATGTTTAATAAAGGCAATTATTTTAACAATTGAGAATATAGTTTATTTGAAAATAGAAGAAAAAAACCAATATGAATAAATATACAACATTATTATTATTACACATCACAACACCCTAAAGAAAATGAAAGATATCAATGAAGACAGCAAAGAATCTTTGTACTTGATTCAACGAATCAATTGACTAAAAACATTCAGTCATGGTTTTGTTCAGTGACTTGTTTTTTGTTTTTGTTTACATCATTACACCAGTAGGTGGCAGCCAGTGTCTTTAGTGTGTAAGTCATATCTGTCATTCAAAAGATTTATTCAAACACTCTTTTCCATACAACAATTCATAGTCATCACTTCTGGCATCCTACAACACCTAAAAACATACACAAAAAAATAATGCACAAGTACACATAACTCGTGTTACAGTAGCTATATTATTTTTAAGACATACAATGGATTTGTGAGAATAGACCAATGCTTTAATTCAGGGTGTTATTCCTATTTATTCCTGTTTATTTTTTATTTATTTTTAAATATTTGTACTCTGTGATCTCTGTGAATTTTTATTTTTTAAAGATGCAAGTTGTACACATTAGGAAATAAATTGTGATTGTGAAGAGTCATCTTAATGGTGTGCACTCCAGATTTCTAACAGTTTTAATAATGAAATTCGCCATGTTGATCTGTTTCAACCTCATTCTGACAGTCACGCCACACGACCACTAGAGGGGGAACTGTGTGTGTGTGTGTGTGTGTGCGTGCGTGTGTGTGTGCTGTCGAAACAACTAATCGCATCTACCATAAACGTTTTTGTTTACATAACATATTTGTTTGTATATATATATATATATATATAGCCTATATATATATATATATGTCTGTGTGTGTATGTAGGCTACTGTATACACACATATATTTATACATAGCCTATATATATATATATATATATATATATATATATATGAATGAAATGAATGAGGAATTTATATAGTGCTTTTACTGTACACCCAAAACGAGAGGAGAGAGAGTGATAGAGCCAATTTAGTGAATGGGGATTATTAGGAGGCCATTATTGGCAAGGGCCAATGGGTGGAATGTGGCAAGGACACCGGGGTTACACCCCTACTCTTTACGAGAAGTGCCATGGGATTTTTAATGACCACAGGACAGTCAGACCTCAGTCTATGGCAAGCCGTTTTAGCTTAAATTGTACCCAGCGATACTCGTCGTAATTGCATTTTTACTAGTAATTCAATTAGAGAGCACTAATTCAATTCTTAACAATTACAAGAGAGCTCTCTAAATCAGTTTTTACTAGTGAGAATTACATTTAGAGAGCTCTCCCAGATAGCAGACCATCATTGAATCTACATTGAATCAGTGTTGAAATTTAACATTGATTTTTCATCGTTGAAATAACATTATTTCAGGGTGCAAACCTGATGAAAAATCAACCAATATGGTCATAAAATCAATATTATTTCAGTTATTTAACATTGAATCAACATAGAAACAATATAAAATAAATCTTGCTTTATGTACAGCAAGATTCTATAGTCTATAGCTTAAATTTTTAAGTGACTCCTTTCAGACAGAGACCATGTAGGGTTGCAATTAAATATGATTTTTAATCAAAATGGCATTACATTCTTCAGTTTACAAGCAAATGTATTTATTTATGGCCCCAAAACGGAACAGGAAATATCACTTTAAGGAGAAAAAAAAAACATTTTGTGACAAAGACAAAAACAGCGCAGGACTACGGTAAGAAATAATAAAACATTACTCTGATAAATAGTTCAAGTTCAATTTTATTTATGTAGCACATTTACAACAGACAGAATTGCTTTACAGAAGAACGATATAGCATGCATTAAAAAATAAAACAAGAAATAACATGCATTATAAAATAAAACAAATAAGAGCAACATAGCTAAGAGTAACCACAGGAGAACCAAAACAGAAATGAGAACTCAGATAAATGAATAAAACCACCAAAAGAAAATAATCAATATACTAAATAAAATAGGTAGGTTTTTAAAATAATTGAAAGTAGGTAGAGAAGGGGCTGCTCTAATAGGCAAATGCAAACGCACACCTACCTCTACGCTTGGGTAGAATATCATACGTAATTCTAATGAACTCGGGGGTTTCCACCACCAGCAATAACCCCAAGCCGTTCAGGGGCGCAACGGTGACATTTTTGTACAGAAACAGAAAAAATAAACTCTGAGGCCTCTTTTTCTCTGCGTTTGCTTGCTGTTGTAAGGCATAGACAAAACAAAACAGAAAATATTTGGAAATGTGACTAATTATAAAATACAAATGTACTACAAAATTAAGTGGACCTTGACATTTTATATAATTTTTAAAATACACTGAATTCAAAATCAAAACTATTTAATGAATTTTAGTATAGAGTAGACATTTCGCTTTAAAGCATCTGCAGACACACAAGAGGACTAAATGGAAAAGCAAGTTGAAAAGATTGAAATAGTTTGTGAAAAAAGTAAAGGAAGATAATGAACTAAAATTAACAGGGTTTAATGTAAGCATTTTACTCGCACTCACACACACACACACACCCAAATGTGCCAACTGTAAAATATATATTTGGGAGTATATGTAAATAAGAAGTAGGTCCCCTTTTGCAAATTATAAAGTCTAAAATATCTTAAAATGGTATAACAAAAGCTTGAACATTAAGAGGTCTTAAATGTTAGGCCTTAAAACATAATTTGCAGAATTCAAGCCAATTTAATTTGATAAAACTGAAATTAAGACTTTTAATGACCCACTGGGGCCCTGACTTACCAAACATGCACATCTTGAGCCTAGTGTCTTTAAAGGTGTGGTATGTGATTCTCTTTTTTGTCAATTTTTTTCAAAATCACTTGAAATCCTATTCATAACCCACTAACAGCCACTGAGTTAGAAGCACTGAAATGAAAAGAAAGCGTTGGAGGAAAGAAGGTAGGACCATTTGAGTTGTATATTTTTAAAATCTGCCGGCCGGTTTGCAAATCCCATACCCCACCTTTAAAAGCTGTTTTTCTTTTTTGCTAATTTTTTGTTTTCCTTCCAGCCCAGTTCATCTGAGAGGCCAGCTGGTATACACTACAGGCCAGCATCCTCCTGGTGCGTGCATCCACTGATGCTCCTCCCACTACAGCAAAACGGCCAAACTAGTGTCAGGAAAATATTTGCATAAAATATGGATAAGTTACAAAAACATTTTTTTTTTTAAAGTACATGTGTGTTGAATGCAAAAAACTTACCATTGCACGTCTGGCATCTTCACTTTGAAGAATCTGCTCAGCTGCTTCTAACTCAGTCAAGTCTTTAATCTACGCTAATATTAGTTTCTCTGTTTATCCCGAGGTTTACCGCTGTCCGCCGGATCCAGGCCGTATCCAGATCTGATGAAGGACCTGCGCCTGGACGCAGTGACAACGCAGTCCTGAAGTGTCAACTAGTCCCTCCCTGTGAAGTCAGCCGGATCCGGGCCGTATCCAGATCAGATGGTGGACCTGTGCCTGGACCCATCCTCAACGCATCCCTGAAGTGCCAGCCTCATCAGCCCTGTGAAGGCCTCATCGACACAACAGCCATCGGCACTGATCCTCAACAAACTCGTCTCTATACGCTGCACATTCTGTCACTGATGGAGTTTTGGTTCCTTGCCACTGTTGCCTTGGCTCTTGGCTTACTTAGTTGGGGACATTTAAATATTCAACAATATTATTGATCTGCCTTACTTAAAGGTGGGGTATGTGCTTCTCTTTTTTGTCCATTTTTTGTCTCAGGAAACCCTGGACCTCCAGACGGAGGGCTTTTACCTCAGACACTAGCTCTGCCAGTGTTTCTGACATTTTTAGAATTTGCAATATCTTGAAAGGGAAAGCAGTTTAAAAAGTGACACGTTTTGAAGCATGGCAGCTGGTTTGAGCTGGTCCTGAGCTAGAGCTAGTTGCTTAGGACCAGCACTTCACCAGCCTAAACCAGCTCATGACCGGTTTTAACTTTAAGATGCTTTAAGATTTACATTTACTAAATTCCTTAATTACTTGCCTTTAATTATCTGCCTTGGATTCTTTGGGGCACTCTCCATTATCTGACCTATAATTAAAAAACAAACAAAAGTAAAATGAATAAGAATATTCAACACCTGTCGCAGGTACCAATTGGCAGAAATTAATTCTTACCATATGTGAGCGGACTTGGAAAATGTCCCTCTGATGGGCCTACAATAAGGGAAAATGATGAGGGAAAAACATAGCCATCGGGTTTTGAACCAAACATTGTAATTTTGGTAATACAAAAGTAATAACACAGTAATATAAAAGTAACTAATCCATAATAGATCTTTTTAACTTACCAAAGGCACTCAAAGGTTTTCATACAGTGGGTCTAAATACAACAACAAATAATGGTTTGTATAATATAAACATAAGCAGCATATTGTAGAATGTTATTTGTGTTTATGTATGTGCATTCAACATTGTTTTTGCAAATAGTTAACATCACACATACTATAGTAATCTCCCATGCTGTGTGAAGGTGCTGCAGAAAAGAAGCACACAGAGTTGATCAAAATAAGAATATCAGTACTTTTGTAAAAGCTGAACAATGACATTTCTTGTTTATCCCTGTAAAATTACAATCTGTATTGTATAAAGCTCAATATTAATAAAGGCGAGTTGACTGCTATACATACAATTTCTTCCATTTTGTTGCATCTCATTGAAGGGCCACCAATCAACTTGCTCATCTGCTGAAAGGAGACATGTTAAGTGACACAAGGGCAGGTATTTATTAGCAATATTGCTAAATATTTGTTTAGTCAAGACAAATGTATAGATAAAAGCACATTTAAAAACAACAGCTGGCCAAACCATATCAGGCATGCAATTGGCTTGAGACTTGGGATTGTGAGCTGATTGTATCATTACACCCCTAGTAGTTGCACCCCTTATTCACATACAACAAAGTCAGTGGCTAGCCATTTGCTGAAAAAAATCAGAATGCTTATAATGTAGCACATCTTGGTAAAGGAGCCCAAAATGGATTACTGAATAGATGGTGATCTAAGACCATAGATGGAAGACCATATGCACTTTTTATCTAATGTTATCTAACAAATAGAATCTTATTGTAAAGTGTTTTTAATACTACAATTTCCATCTTTTTTAACAGTGATTTACACTTTAATATATGTAAATTTAATCTAAATTAAGCTTTGGTACCGAAATTGGTCCCGAGAACCGTGGATTTTCACTGGTATTAGTACCGAATACTGAAATTTTGGTACCGTGACCATCTGATGGTGTTGGTTGTGTTTTAACATAATCATTACTTCACAATCATTTGACCTGAATCACTGAACTTATATTGAGCCCAATTTCTGAGTTAAGTTTACCTTCTGGATTATAGCAGCACTGTTATTGTAGAACATACTATTTTTAGCCTCTTCAATGAAATTCAAATGATCAAATCAATTAATAAAAAAGAAACTTCTTAAAAAAAAACCTCTTGAGTAGGCACACACAGACATCAAGAAACAGCCTGTGAATCTTAGCAATGGTGACAAACAGATCATAAGCTCATTATTTATTCATGCAGCAATGCATGATGGGAGCCATGAATGAGTTTTGATTGGTGGCACCCAGAATGCACTGCAACATGCTTTATAATTGTCACCATTGCTGAGATTCACAGGCTGATTCTTGATGTCTGTGTGTGCCTACTCAAGATAAGTTTTAAGAAGTTTCTTTTTTATTTATTGATTTGATCATTTGAATTTCATTGAAAAGGCTAAAAATAGTATGTTCTACAATGACAGTGCTGCTATAATCCGTAAGGTAAACTTAACTTAGAAATTGGGTTTAATATAAGTTCAGTGATTCAGGTCAAATGATTGTGAAATAATGATTATGTTATTAAACATTTTTTGACACCCAGAATTTTCAATCAATCATATGTTACACCATGGTGCAGCATTTTCAAACTTCCTATTACTATATTGCAGGGTGAGTGGATCTGAATATACAGATTACAATAACCATAAATAAATAAATAACTAAAACAGGATACCTGGTTTTTGATATCTCAATTCTTGGAGCGTGAGCACATTTCTTCCTTTTAACCTCAGTGCCTTCCTCCAAGTCAACATCCTGACTATAGGGTTTGGTCTGAAACAATTAATCAGACAGGATGATGGGCAGAATCGTAAATACAATTTGATCACTTTCTTTATTATTTTCCCATTTAAATAACATTACTTCGACTTTCGTCTTTGTCGACCATCGAACTCCTCATCTGACTGAATATCAGTTGTGTCATAGTTGTCTTTAAAATATCTCTGCAGGCTTCTTTGGGCTTTGTCATACGTATCTGAAAGCATTCAAAAGACACCCTTAAGATAAAGTTGGGGGGTACCTTCAAACTGTACCTCTCTTTAACTCCTGCTACTGCTTCTACTACTACTACTACTAAAAATACTGTTAGACCTACCTGAACATTTTTTTTTTATATCTATCTTTGTTCTTTGGTATTTATGTTGGCTTGTTGAATGTATATACAGTGAAGAAAATAAGTATTTGAACACCCTGCTATTTTGCAAGTTCTCCCACTTAGAAATCATGGAGGGGTCTGAAATTGTCATCGTAGGTGCATGTCCACTGTGAGAGACATAATCTAAAAAACAAAATCCAGAAATCACAATGTATGATTTTTTAACTATTTCTTCGTAAGATACAGCTGCAAATAAGTATTTGAACACCTGACAAAATAATTGGTACAGTAGCCTTTGTTTGCAATTACAGAGGTCAAACGTTTCCTGTAGTTTTTCACCAGGTTTGCACACACTGCAGGAGGGATTTTGGCCCACTCCTCCACACAGATCTTCTCTAGATCAGTCAGGTTTCTGGGCTGTCGCTGAGAAACACAGAGTTTGAGCTCCCTCCAAAGATTCTCTATTTGGTTTAGGTCTGGAGACTGGCTAGGCCACGCCAGAACCTTGATATGCTTCTTACAGAGCCACTCCCTGGTTATCCTGACTGTGTGCTTCGGGTCATTGTCATGTTGGAAGACCCAGCCTCGACCCATCTTCAATGCTCTAACTGAGGGAAGGAGGTTGTTCCCCAAAATCTCGCAATACATGGCCCCGGTCATCCTCTCCTTAATACAGTGCAGTCACCCTGTCCCATGTGCAGAAAAACACCCCCAAAGCTTGATGCTACCTTAACAATGAACATGCTTCACAGTAGGGATGGTGTTCTTAGGATGGTTCTCATCATTCTTCTTCCTCCCAACAAAAAGTTCTATTTTGGTCTCATCTGACCACATGACTTTCTCCCATGACTCCTCTGGATCATCCAAATGGTCATTGGCAAACTTAAGACGGGCCTTGACATGTGCTGGTTTAAGCAGGGGAACCTTCCGTGCCATGCATGATTTCAAACCATGACGTCTTAGTGTATTACCAACAGTAACCTTGGAAACGGTGGTCCCAGCTCTTTTCAGGTCATTGACCAGCTCCTCCCGTGTAGTTCTGTGCTGATTTCTCACCTTTCTTAGGATCATTGAGACCCCACGAGGTGAGATCTTGCATGGAGCCCCAGTCCGAGGGAGATTGACAGTCATGTTTAGCTTCTTCCATTTTCTAATGATTGCTCCAACAGTGGACCTTTTTTCACCAAGCTGCTTGGCAATTTCCCCGTAGCCCTTTCCAGCCTTGTGGAGGTGTACAATTTTGTCTCTAGTGTCTTTGGACAGCTCCTTGGTCTTGGCCATGTTAGTAGTTGGATTCTTACTGATTGTATGGGGTGGACAGGGGTCTTTATGCTGCTAACGACCTCAAACAGGTTAATCTCTAATTTAGGATAATAAATGGAGTGGAGGTGGACATTTTAAAGGCAGACTAACAGGTCTTTGAGGGTCAGAATTCTAGCTGATAGACAGGTGTTCAAATACTTATTTGCAGCTGTATCTTACAAATGTAAAGACTCAGGGGTGGATCTGATTACGGGGAATTTGCATATCATAATTCATAATTCATAATTCATAATTATTCATACAGGTTTGTATCAGATCAGTCTTACATGTTAATACATCTCCCGATAAGGGATGATATTGTCCTGTTACCTGCATGCATGTGAATCCTTGCGATTAACCACAAGTTGATTGCAATTATTTACACAGACCACATTTCACAAGCAGGTAAAATGAATTAGCTCGATTAATTTATAGAGTTTAGGAAAATTAATTCTGTGGCCACAAGAATTAGCCTTCCCGCCCTATAAACAAATACTCTTTAAAGTATCTTTAATTTGTAAAGCTCGTAGCTTTTGGATCTAGGCATTTCAGGGACCCGAAGTATGAGCAGACAGTCAATCCATCAAATGAGTATCATGAAATTTAATAAGAAATAACTAGCCTATGCATTTACTAAAATTACATGGGATATATGTATTTACAAACATAATAAACAACGAAACACACAAACGTTACAAACATAATAAACAACAAAACACAATAAGGCATCGATGAACGAGAAATGCATAGAGACAGAGAGAGAATTTTTAGCAAGGTGCAGTTATGCACGAGGGAGTTTTATAAAGACCCGAAGATCTTACTAAATAGTAAATTCTCATAGACACGGGACTTTGAGAGACAACAAGACTTCAACACATCTTAAAAGCGTGATCAAACACAGATACTTGCACAGGTAGGTAAACTCTTTGCATGGCTGGTGAAGAAGCCTGTGTGTGTCTCTCGGCCCTGCGTGTCATGCGGTAACATGCGCGCGTTTCTCCTTCAAAGCGAGCGCGCGCTCGTTTAAAGGTCCCTTGTAGATGGATTTGCTGAAAAGACATGTTCTGCGCTGTTCTTTTCGATCGTCGATTGGAATTACACGGAGACTTATCTAAGACTGAAAAACATAACCTAAACTAGAAGCAAAACAAAAGAAAGAGATCCCCAAAGGGAACTTACGAAGGAATCACATTCTGGCGAGAGTGAGATAGTAAGACAAGAGAGAGAGAGAGAGGGAGAGAGAGAGAGAGAGAGCGCATTGGAAATCTTCACCCAGACAATAACCTCTCTGAAACAACACGAAAAACATCATCTTAATGCTTCCTAGAAGCTGAAAGATACTTGCAAAGTTTCTTGGTCTCTCTGTGTCTTGTTGCCAGTCATTCGTTTAGAACTACGATACACTCAGGTATCTTCATAGGCCCTGGGCACTCAGACCCACATAACAACATATAAAATATATCTCATTAAAATGTCTTTAATGGGGAAATTCCTTTCTTCTTTAGCAAGAATCACACCCTCTGGGATTCCGAAGGGGTCATAAAATGTCTTGTAACTCGAAACCACGCTCGGTCCTGAGCGGGCTTCACTTGTGGGTGTGGGTGTGTGTGTTAATTTTGCATTTAGGCCTTTTGAGTCTGAAGGCTTTGGGACTTTAGCAAGGATGCATTTATTTACTCAGATGATTCGTCATTCCGCCCAGTCCTTACACAAATAAATAGTTAAAAAAGCATACATTGTGATTTCTGGATTTTTTTTTTTTAGATTATGTCTCTCACAGTGGACATGCACCTACGATGACAATTTCAGACCCCTCCATGATTTCTAAGTGGGAGAACTTGCAAAATAGTAGGGTGTTCAAATACTTATTTTCTTCACTGTAGGCCTATTGTTATATTGGAATAATTCTGTCGTGCTAGGGAACTGTGTCAACTTGTGTAAAAGTTGAATGAGAACAAAGATGAACAAAAATCGTATGGGTTTGAAACGACATGCGGGTGAGCAATTAATGACAATTTTAGGTGAACTATCCTGCTGAAATTCTGCTTCAACTGTTGTTTACTTACCACAACTAATTAAACGTCTCACTGGCTCATAGAAAATCCATCTGTCACCTGGCTGGAGGTCATTTTTTACTGCAGCATGAATTTTGGATCTCTCTTTGGTGGAGAATGGTGGCCATTATAATTTGTCACCATGGAGCCAGTTGTGGGGGACTATTTCAGTGCCACCATTTTTAAATTGAACAAGGCACCATTGCTGCTTGTTTTCCATTTTAATACCTTGAGAAAAGAAAGCAATGATGGAAAATGAAAAGATAGAAGATAAAATACAATAATGTACTGTACTCAATGTACTGTAACTGTCCAACTCATCCACACCATAAACCATATTTTCTAAATGTGTTGTAAAATATTTAGCACCATGTTTTTTACTCAGTATATGAACTACAATTCTGGAAAATATGGTTTGTTAAAATAAAAATGTCCATGATTGTCAATTTACCATATTAAAACCATAAAAGGGGACAAAATAACAGGTTATTACCAACAGGAAAGCAACAATAAACCTCTACCTCACTTCATATGAAGCATAGGCATTGCAATGAAGCCATTTTTTATCAGGATAGAGGAAACATTTATTTTGGATGTATGCCAGTCTGCTTACACCAAGATTGTCATGCATCTGCCAGACCTTGTAACACCCTATGAATGAAGGAAGACATGCAGGGAAATGAAAAGTATGACTCCTGATGTTTGAAATTTTGATACAGTACAAATATCTGATCTTCCACCTTAACTATATTCTTAACAAGAGCAATTGCATCTCCGACCTGAATGCAGTTCCCTTTCAAGGGAACTCCGGCTGCGTTTTCACGCTATGGGAACACCCCTGTGTGATTGCGTCGTGAAGCACGTGTATAATCAGTCCGATGGAAGAGCGAGACGTCATAGGCGGGTGACGTCATAGACCAGGAAACTATAAAGCACCCCTGAGAACAGACCGCGTCAGCTTCTGTGCCTTCAGCAAGCGATCTGTGTATTCTGTCCTTGTCATATTTATTGTTGTCTGTCAAGTTGCAATATATATATATATATTATGGCAAAAGAGAGCAAGCAAGCTTTGTGTTGTTCCCTGTCCACATTATATCATGGGTGGGGACACACACATCAGCTTTTTGTTGCTGTTTGGGAGTGGAGCATGCCAACAGTCAGTTCTCGAGGGGGCTGACTGAGAGCATTGCGAGAGGCTGTCCGTGAGGACACTCCGCTGCCGGTTCAGTTTGCGTTCCCCGCGCAGGTCCCGCTGTTGCCGAGGCACGACGGCGACTCGTATCGTGGGGTTCGCAAACGGATCTGACAGCGGGGGTTGGGACGGGCGCCACCCTATCTCAGCTTTCACCTGTCAGATCCAGTGTGCTGCGATTTTCCAGTTCCGAGGAATTGGTATCGTTTGTGTTTTGTTAAGAAAAAGAGAACAAAACAAATACAAATATTAAAGAAAAGGCAGATGTGTGAGTTTTCAATAAATAAACAAGTCAGCTCATAACTCGAATAAAGAGGAGATTTTAAAAGGAGGTTCTATCTAGTGTTGTTGCTAGTTAAATGTTACTGGCCAGATGAACATTATGAGAGTGAAAATAAAAAGAGTTTGTCAGATGAAATATATAAAAAAATAAAATTAAAAAAACTCTATATCTCAGCCTCCTCGTCGGGGACTGCTGTTTTTTCCCTATATCTCCACACTGAGGTGTCGAGATCGTGGAATAAACCGGTTTCTATTTTTATGTTTAATCCCCAAACGTCTAACTATAGTAATGTAATGGGTATTAAATATCATGATTTGACAGTGCCTCGGGTTAAAGAGACGCTTGCGAGCTTTCTCTCTTCCGAGTCGGCGGGATATTATTCTAAGGGTGGTCCCCTCTGGGGTAGGGACGGTTTTGAGAAATCGTTTCTCCTCGGCACCCTCTGGGGTGCGACTCTCTGAGGAGGGTCGCAGCGCTGCCAGTTCGGTTTTCCTGCTGGTTCACCGTTTCAGGGCACCAAGGTGTCAGCGTCCCCAAACGATCCTCAGAGGAGGGTCGTAGAACGGTCAGTTCGGTTGTTTCCTGCCGGTTCGCCGCTTCAGGGCACCGAAGTGACTGTTCAACCAGATCCAGAGGCCAGTCTCGATAGACTGGTTCCCCAAGTAGAATTTCTGGCAGCGTGGAAACTACTGCCACGTATTTCTTAGTAGGTCCTGCACACCAGGCGTATCGTTAGACATGAGCAATCGGGGCTTCAGCAGTACATGTTCTGTTCTGCATTAATACCACAGTGAGTACAGGGCTAGGTAAGTTAGACCAGGGTTTGCTAAAGACACTTCTGCAAAAAGGAGTTATAGAAGGGGTTCCTCCTCCCAGCAGACAGTCAAGGTTTTACAGCCGTCACTTCATTGTTCCGAAAAAGCATGAGGGGTTGCGTCCTATTCTAGACCTGCGTCATTTAAACAGCAGGTTTTTATAATCTCAAGTTCTAAGAATGCTACCGCTAAATATGATTGTGTTACAGATTCAGTCCGAGGACTGGTTTGTCACAATAGACTTGAAGGACGCTTACTTATTTACCCATCCTCATCACATGAGGTTCCTGAGGTTTGCTTTCGGGGGCGAAGCATACCAGTATCGGCTTCTTCCATTCGAAAGATGTTGGGGTTACGGCTCAACGCCAAATAGAGTGTGCTCCTCCCAGCTCAGAGGACCACTTTTCTCTGTGTAAAATGGGACTCAACACAATGTGGGTACGATTGTCTCCAGCACGTATTTCTGCGGTTCTCAGAGCCGTAAACGGGGTAAAACTAGGCCAGTCACTCACTGTGAAACAGTTTCAGACTTTTGGGTCTCATGGCAGCTGCGTCCAACGTAATTACTTTTGGCCTTCTGTACATGATGACCCTGCAGTGGTGTCTCAGGACCAAGGGGTTTTCTCTGAGGGGAAATCCATTTTCGCATGATCAAGGTCACGCGGCTGTGCCTACGTGCCTCGGTCATGTGGAAGAACCTTGGTTCCTCGCCCAGGCTCAGTGTTGGGGGCTTCTTGTCGACGCATAATGCTATCGACAGATGCTTCCCTCACAAGTCGGGGGTGATCATGAGTGGTCACTTGGCGAAGGGTGTTTGGCAGGTCCATCTGCCTTTTTAGCACATAATTGGCTAAAGATGATGGCGTATTCTCGAGAATCTCAATACTTCCTGGCAGACCCGAGAGGTCACCATGTGCTTGTCCTTTCGGACAACACACTGATGGTCTGGTATATCAGAGCAGATATCCTATTGAGGCAGGGGCTGAGGCCTGGGAAATGGAGACTTCACCCCGAGGTGGTGGAGCTTCTTTGGGAGAACTTCGGTCAAACTTAAGTCGACCTTTCGCATCGTTTGTAAAACGTATTACCCTATGTGGTTCTCCCTCACGCATCCAGCTCCGCTTGGACTGGATGTGATGTGTATTAGGTGTTCCACTATTAGGAATTCCTCGTGCAGACCCAAATCACTCTTTGCTATGGTTAACAAACTAACAAATCCACCACAATATGTTATGTCAGGCTCTATGGAGCTTGTAAATAGCTTCTCTAAATTCTTTTCAGACAAATTGATGTCTATCACTTCTTCCATCACCAAAAACACGCATACAAGTGACTCAAACTTAATGACAACTGGTCCAGCCCACTCGTCAAACCCTCTCTCTACTTTTACTCTGACTACTCCTGTTGCCATAAGTGACCTAATTGTGAAGTCAAATTCTACATCCTGCCGGCTCGATCCTACGCCTACTGTTCTACTTAAGAAGTGCGTCCTCGAGGTCGCACCATTCATAACTCACATGATAAACTGTAGTTTAGCTTGTGCCATTGTCCCAGCGGAATTAAAAACTGCTGCAGTGACTCCCATTCTTAAAAAACCTGGCCTTGATCATCTAAACATGGACAATTACAGACCGATATCAAACCTAACATTCTTAAGCAAAATCCTTGAAAAGGTTGTTGCTTCACAATTACGCTCTTATTTGGATATGAATGGTCTTTTTGAACCTTTTCAGTCAGGTTTTCGCCCATCTCACAGCACTGAAACTGCTCTTCTGCGTGTGGTTAACGACATTCTCTCATCGATGGATTCAGGGTTAATAAACATCTTGATGCTCCTTGATCTAAGCGCCGCTTTTGACACAGTCTGCCATGAATTGCTTATTTCTCGGCTTTCTGATATTGGTATCACTGGTTCCGCTCTTTCCTGGCTTATTTCCTATATCACTGACAGAATGTATTATATCACCATACAAGGTCATAATTCTGCCACCAATCTACTTACACGGGGCGTTCCACAAGGTTCGGTTCTTGGTCCACTCTTGTTTATCATCTACATACACCCACTTGGTAGCATCATACGCAGGCATGGACTACAATTCCATTGCTATGCAGATGACATCCAAATTTACTTCACCACCAGTTCCGATAGACCATCCCTGCCTGACTCACTCACTGCATGCATGTCCCTTAACTTCCTTAAATTAAATGATAATAAAACTGAGATATTAGTGATTGGCTCTCCAGCCTCAGTCAAAAGGATGGACCAGTCCTTCTATATTGATGGTTTCCATATAAAGCCTTCATCACTGACTCGCAACCTCTGTGTCTTATTTGACTCAACTCTGTCTTTTGGCTCTCATATTTCTTCCATTGTTAAAAACTCTTTCTTTCATCTTCGAAATATTGCTCGTCTAAGACCATCTCTCACTTTAGCTGACGCCGAACTCTTAATTCATGCATCAATCACATCACGTCTGGATTATTGCAATGCTTTATTTCTTGGCCTTCCCAAAAAACTTATTGCAAGATTACAGTACGTCCAAAACTCAGCAGCAAGAGTTCTCACCTCCACCAGGCGTTCTGCTCACATTACTCCGGTGCTTCATGACCTTCACTGGTTACCTGTTTCATCTCGTATCCACTTTAAGGTATTGCTTTTAACATATAAGGCATTAAACGGTCTTGCACCCCCATATTTGTCTGATCTACTTTTCACCTTCCGTCCTGCACGTTCTCTCAGATCGACTGAACTTGGTTTACTGTCCATCCCTCGTTTTCGATTATCTACAGTAGTCAAGTCAAGTCACCTTTATTTATATAGCGCTTTTTACAATACAAATTGTTTCAAAGCAGCTTTACAGAGATAACAGGAAAACAATGTTGTAATAGTATTGTTAAATTCAAAATTAAATGTTAAATGTCCCCAACTAAGCAAGCCAAAAGCCAATGGCGACAAAAGCGAAGAGAGGCGAAAAAGGCAACAGTGGCAAGGAACCAAAACTCCATCAGGTGACAGAATGGAGAAAAAAAACCTTGGGAGAACCCAGGCTCAGTCAGGGGGCCAGTCCTCCTTTGGCCAATGAACGAACAGTGTATGATTATGAGTTAGGCAGCATAATGTCAGGAGTCAGATGTGATCAGAACTTTCACGATATTTATCCAGTTCATCTGGTTGGGTTGGGTCATCCGGCCGGTGAGGAGATGAGTGTGTTGAGGTGTCCATGGGCCTTCACAGTGTTGATGGGGCCGGCTCATCAGGGATGCGTTGTCGTCGTGTCCATGTGATGGTCCTTCCTCAGATCTGGATATGGCCTGGATCCGGCGGTTCGCGGTAAACCTCGGGATAAGCAGAGAGACTAATATTAGCGTAGACGCCATCCTTCTTATGATGTACAAAGTACATCAGGAATTATGGGAAGTGTTCCCGGTTCCGGCTGATCTAAACTATGCAGCCTAACATTGAATTATAGAAATCTATAATGTGTTATGTGTATGCTAAGCCAAAGAGATGTGTTTTTAGTCTAGATTTAAACTGACAGACTGTATCTGCTTCCCGGACTGTGTTAGGAAGATTGTTCCAAAGTTTTGGTGCTAAATAGGAAAAGGATCTACCGCCAGCAGTCGATTTTGATATTCTAGGTATTATCAACTGGCCAGAATTTTGAGATCGCAATAGACGTGAAGGACTATAATGCGTTAAGAGCTCGCTCAAGTACTGGGGAGCTAAACCATTTAGTGCTTTGTAAGTAATCAGCAATATTTTAAAATGTATACGATGTTTAATAGGCAGCCAATGCAGTGTTAACAGAACCGGGCTAATATGGTCATACTTCCTGGTTCTGGTAAGAACTCTAGCGGCTGCATTTTGAACTAGCTGTAGTTTGTTTATTAAGCGTGCAGGGCAACCACCCAGTAGAGCATTACAATAATCTAGCCTTGATGTCATGAATGCATGAACTAAATGTTCCGCATTTGTCAGTGAGAGCATATGACGTAATTTAGATATATTTTTAAGATGGAAAAATGCGGTTTTACAGATACTAGACACGTGACTTTCAAATGAAAGATTGGTATCAAAGAGCACACCCAGGTTCCTAACTGACGACGAAGACTTAACAGAGCAGCCATCGATTGTTAGACAGTATTCTGGGTTATTACGTGTGGCAGTTTTTTGTCCAATGATTAGAATCTCTGTTTTTTCAGAATTTAGTAATAGGAAATTACTGGTCATCCAATTTTTTATATCAGCTATGCATTCCGTTAATTTTGAGAATTGGTAAGTTTCGTTAGGTTTTGAAGAAATATACAGCTGAGTATCATCAGCATAACAGTGGAAGCTAATTCCATATTTCCTAATGATATATCCTAATGGTAGCATGTACAGAGTGAACAGCAGCGGTCCTAGTACTGAGCCTTGTGGTACGCCATACTGAACTTGTGATCGATAAGACATCTCTTCATTTAATGCTACAAACTGAAAACGGTCAGATAAGTATGATTTAAACCATGCTAGTGCAATTCCACTAATGCCAACATAGTTTTCTAGTCTATTTAAAAGAATGTTGTGGTCGATAGTATCAAATGCAGCACTAAGATCAAGTAACACTAATAGAGAGATACAACCACGATCGGATGATAAGAGCAAATCATTTGTGACTTTAATGAGAGCAGTCTCAGTACTATGGTACGGTCTAAATCCGGATTGAAAATCCTCGCAGATATTATTTCTTTCTAAAAAGGAACAAAGTTGTGATGAAACTGCTTTTTCTAGTATCTTTGACAGAAAAGGCAGATTCGAGATTGGCCTATAATTGACTAATTCTGTCGGATCAAGTTGCGGTTTTTTAACAAGCGGTTTAATCATAGCCAACTTAAAGGTTTTTGGTACATATCCTAGAGACAAAGATGAATTAATGATATTTAGAAGAGGATCTATGACCTCTGGAAGCATCTCCTTCAGTAGCTTAGTCGGTATAGGGTCTAGCATACAAGTTGTCGATTTAGATGAATTAACAAGTTTGCAAAATTCTTCCTCTCCTATAGCAACAAATGAATCAAAATGTTCCTCACGGAGACTACAATGCACTCCCTGATGCGCTACTGTAGTAGACGGTTGCATAGTTATAATTTTGTCCCTGATATTATAGATCTTATAAGTGAAGAAGTTCATAAAGTCATTACTGCTGTGTTTCTTGGACACTTCTGGGCTTGAAGCTTTCTTTTTCGTTAGTTTAGCCACTTGTTCAAATAAATACCTAGGATTATGTTTATTTTCTTCTAATAGGGTTGAAAAATAATCCGTTCTAGCATCTTTTAATGCCTCTCTGTAAACAATCGAGCTCTCCTTCCATGAAATCCGAAATACCTCTAGTTTTGTTTTCTTCCAGTTTCGCTCCATTTTTCTGGCTGCTCTCTTAAGGGCCCGGGTGTGCTCGTTGTACCACGGCGTTGGACTATTTTCTTTAATCTTCTTTAAGCGCAACGGAGCAACTATGTCTAAAGTGCTGGAAAATAGAGATTCAAACGTTTCTGTTGCAATATCAAGTTCTTCTAAGCTATCCGGGATGCTGAGATGATGAAACTGATTAGGAAGATTATTAATAAAGCCATCTTTAGTGGCAGAAGTGATAGGTCTAACATATTTATAACACGGAGTCGGCTTTGCAGCCTTGGCTAAATGTAATTTACACAAGACTAGATAATGATCTGAGATGTCGTCGCTCTGCTGCAGAATTTCAACGGCATCAACATCTATTCCATGAGATAATATTAGATCTAGAGTATGGTTACGACAATGAGTAGGTTCTGACACGTGTTGTCTCACTCCAATTGAGTTTATAATGTCTTTAAATGCCAATCCCAATGCATCTTTTTCATTATCTACATGTATATTAAAATCACCAACAATTAGGACTTTATCGGCAGCCAATACTAATTCTGATAGAAAGTCAGCAAATTCTTTGATAAAATCTTTATGGTGCCCTGGTGGCCTGTAAACAGTAGCCAGCAGAATTCTCAAACGTCAAGTCAAGTCAAGTCACCTTTATTTATATAGCGCTTTTTACAATTCAAATTGTTTCAAAGCAGCTTTACAGAGATAACAGAAAAACAATGTTGTAATAGTATTGTTAAATTCAAAATTAAATGTTAAATGTCCCCAACTAAGCAAGCCAAAAGCCAATGGCAACAAAGGCGAAGAGAGGCGAAAAAGGCAACAGTGGCAAGGAACCAAAACTCCATCAGGTGACAGAATGGAGAAAAAAACCTTGGGAGAACCCAGGCTCAGTCAGGGGGCCAGTCCTCCTTTGGCCAACAAACGAACAGTGTATGATTATGAGTTAGGCAGCATAACGTCAGGAGTCAGATGTGATCAGAACTTTCATGATATTTATCCAGTTCATCTGGTTGGGTTGGGTCATCCGGCCGGTGAGGAGATGAGTGTGTTGAGGTGTTCATGGGCCTTCACAGTGTTGATGGGCTGGCTCATCAGGGATGCGTTGTCATCGTGTCCATGTGATGATCCTTCCTCAGATCTGGATATGGCCTGGATCCGGCGGTTCGCGGTAAACCTCGGGATAAACAGAGACTAATATTAGCGTAGACGCCATCCTTCTTATGATGTACAAAGTACATCAGGAATTATGGGAAGTGTTCCCGGTTCCGGCTGATCTAAACTATGCAGCCTAACATTGAATTATAGAAATCTATAATGTGTTATGTGTATGCTAAGCCAAAGAGATGTGTTTTTAGTCTAGATTTAAACTGACAGACTGTATCTGCTTCCCGGACTGTGTTAGGAAGATTGTTCCAAAGTTTTGGTGCTAAATAGGAAAAGGATCTACCGCCAGCAGTCGATTTTGATATTCTAGGTATTATCAACTGGCCAGAATTTTGAGATCGCAATAGACGTGAAGGACTATAATGCGTTAAGAGCTCGCTCAAGTACTGGGGAGCTAAACCATTTAGTGCTTTGTAAGTAATCAGCAATATTTTAAAATTTATACGATGTTTAATAGGCAGCCAATGCAGTGTTGACAGAACCGGGCTAATATGGTCATACTTCCTGGTTCTGGTAAGAACTCTAGCGGCTGCGTTTTGAACTAGCTGTAGTTTGTTTATTAAGCGTGCAGGGCAACCACCCAGAAGAGCATTACAATAATCTAGCCTGGATGTCATGAATGCATGAACTAATTGTTCCGCATTTGTCAGTGAGAGCATATGACGTAATTTAGATATATTTTTAAGATGGAAAAATGCGGTTTTACAGATACTAGACACGTGACTTTCAAATGAAAGATTGGTATCAAAGAGCACACCCAGGTTCCTAACCGACGACGAAGACTTAACAGAGCAGCCATCAATTGTTAGACAGTATTCTGGGTTATTACGTGTGGCAGTTTTTTGTCCAATGATTAGAATCTCTGTTTTTTCAGAATTTAGTAATAGGAAATTACTGGTCATCCAATTTTTTATATCAGCTATGCATTCCGTTAATTTTAAGAATTGGTAAGTTTCGTTAGGTTTTGAAGAAATATACAGCTGAGTATCATCAGCATAACAGTGGAAGCTAATTCCATATTTCCTAATGATATCTCCTAATGGCAGCATGTACAGAGTGAACAGCAGCGGTCCTAGTACTGAGCCTTGTGGTACGCCGTACTGAACTTGTGATCGATAAGACATCTCTTCATTTACTGCTACAAACTGAAAACGGTCAGATAAGTATGATTTAAACCATGCTAGTGCAATTCCACTAATGCCAACATAGTTTTCTAGTCTATTTAAAAGAATGTTGTGGTCGATAGTATCAAATGCAGCACTAAGATCAAGTAACACTAACAGAGAGATACAACCACGATCGGATGATAAGAGCAAATCATTTGTGACTTTAATGAGAGCAGTCTCAGTACTATGGTACGGTCTAAATCCGGACTGAAAATCCTCGCAGATATTATTTCTTTCTAAAAAGGAACACAGTTGTGATGATACTGCTTTTTCTAGTATCTTTGACAGAAAAGGCAGATTTGAGATTGGCCTGTAATTGACTAATTCTGTAGGATCAAGTTGCGGTTTTTTAACAAGCGGTTTAATCATAGCCAACTTAAAGGTTTTTGGTACGTATCCTAGAGACAAAGATGAATTAATGATATTTAGAAGAGGATCTATGACCTCTGGAAGCATCTCTTTCAGTAGCTTAGTCGGTATAGGGTCTAGCATACAAGTTGTGGATTTAGATGAATTAACAAGTTTGCAAAATTCTTCCTCTCCTATAGCAACAAATGAATCAAAATGTTCCTCACGGAGACTACAATGCACTCCCTGATGCGCTACTGTAGTAGACGGTTGCATAGTTATAATTTTGTCCCTGATATTATAGATCTTATAAGTGAAGAAGTTCATAAAGTCATTACTGCTGTGTTTCTTGGTAACTTCTGGGCTTGAAGCTTTCTTTTTCGTTAGTTTAGCCACTTGTTCAAATAAATACCTAGGATTATGTTTATTTTCTTCTAATAAGGTTGAAAAATAATCCGTTCTAGCATCTTTTAATGCCTCTCTGTAAGCAATCGAGCTCTCCTTCCATGAAATCCGAAATACCTCTAGTTTTGTTTTCTTCCAGTTTCGTTCCATTTTTCTGGCTGCTCTCTTAAGGGCCCGGGTGTGCTCGTTGTACCACGGCGTTGGACTATTTTCTTTAATCTTCTTTAAGCGCAACGGAGCAACTATGTCTAAAGTGCTGGAAAAGAGAGATTTAAACATTTCTGTTGCAATATCAAGTTCTTCTAAGCTATCCGGGATGCTGAGATTATGAAACTGATTAGGAAGATTATTAATAAAGCCATCTTTAGTGGCAGAAGTGATAGGTCTAACATATTTATAACACGGAGTCGGCTTTGCAGCCTTGGCTAAATGTAATTTACACGAGACTAGATAATGATCTGAGATGTCGTCGCTCTGCTGCAGAATTTCAACGGCATCAACATCTATTCCATGAGATAATATTAGATCTAGAGTATGATTACGACAATGAGTAGGTTCTGACACGTGTTGTCTCACTCCAATTGAGTTTATAATGTCTTTAAATGCCAGTCCCAATGCATCTTTTTCATTATCTACATGTATATTAAAATCACCAACAATTAGGACTTTATCGGCAGCCAATACTAATTTTGATAGAAAGTCAGCAAATTCTTTGATAAAATCTTTATGGTGCCCTGGTGGCCTGTATACAGTAGCCAGCAGAATTTTCAAACGTGATTTATTGTTTACACTATATATTTTTACATTAAGCACCAACACTTCAAAAGAAGTATATTTAAAACTAGATTTCTTAGTGGTTTTGAAAATATTACTATAAATTACAGCAACACCTCCCCCTTTGCCTTTCGGACGAGGCTCATGTTTATAACAGTAATCTTGCGGAGTGGACTCATTTAAAGTAATGTAATCGTTTGGTTTTAGCCAGGTTTCTGTCAAACACAGCACATCTAGGTTATAGTCTGTAATCTTATCATTAACTATGAGCGCTTTTGAATTAAGGGATCGAATATTCAACAACCCAAGCTTTATCGTTTGCTCATCTGTATTATATCTGTTTTTTATTTGTTGAACATCAATTAAACTTTTAACCTTAGAAAGGTTTGGCAGTTTTTTGGATTTCCAAATTCGGGGAACAGACACAGTCTCTATATGATGATATCTAGGTGAAAGAGCCTCTATGTGATGGGATTTATCTGACCTTGGTGACGTGAGGCCGCTAGCAGACGGTCGGTTAAGCCAGTCTGTCTGCTTCCTGACCTGAGCCCCAGGTTGTCATGTTTTATCTCTAAGACTATGAGCCAAATTACTGGAGAGAAGAGCAGCACCATCCCAGGAGGGATGAATACCATCTCTTTTCAACAGGTCAGGTTTGCCCCAAAAACTTTTCCAATTGTCTATGAATTCTATATTATTTTGCGGACACCAATTAGACAACCAGCCATTGAGTGAACACAATCTACTAACTATCTCATCACTCCTTCGAACAGGAAGGGGACCAGAGCAAATTACAGTGCCTGACATCGTACTTGCGAGTTCAAACACCTCTTTAATATTAATTTTGGTGATCTCCGACTGGCGAAGTCGAACATCATTTGTGCCGACGTGAATAACAATCTTAGAGAATTTACGATTAGCATTAGCCAGCACTTTTAAATTTGCTTTGATGTCAGGCGCTCTGGCTCCCGGCAAACATGTGACTATGGTGGCTGGTGTCTCTATTTTCACGTTCCGTGTAATAGAATCGCCAATTACCAGGGCACAATCAACATAATTCTCAGTGGGTGTTTCACTGAGTGGGGCAAATCGATTTGTTATGGTGATCGGAACAGAAGAGTGGTTTTTTGATCCGCGACTAGAGCGATCTTTTACAGTCACCCATCTGCCTGGCTGCACAGGCAATAACTCAGCCGGAACCGAATCATGTAAATGGTTCACTATGCTAGGCGCATCCAAAGTAGTATCTAAGGCTCGAGCACACTTACTATCCTCGATTAAAGTTTGGATGCGTGTCTCTAATTCTGAAATCTTCTCCGTCAGCCTGACTGTCTCCTTGCATTTATCACATATAAACCCTATATTGCCGACGGGGAAGGCTATGGTAAACATGTGGCATGAGGTGCAGGTGACAATAACAGGACAAGACATTACTCACCGTGTTTGTTGACTGATTCTTACTCACCTAGGCTTTTAATGAACTCAGAGGCGCGGGCGCGCACGAGAAAAATAAATAACTGAGCGCAAGGGCGGCGCGTTAACAGGCTAACGAGATACAAGCGTGTTGTGTTAACAATAACGGAAGCTAGCGATGTTAGGTTAGTCTGAGATGTTAGGTAAACTGTTTTAGTAGTATAAACACTAGAAATGATCGTAAATGTATGGTTCAAAACAGAGAGAAATACGAGAGTTTAGATGGAGCTTACAGCCCCGGAGCAAACACACTCACACACAGCAGGCAGCGAGGCAGACAGGAGCAATCGATCCTGGCCCCGTTCTGGCCATCCTGAATGTGTTTCTCAGACCTACCGTTCCTTCTAGACGCCTCCACAGTAGGTGGAAGGTCATTTAGTGTTAATGCGCCAACATTATGGAATTCACTGCCCCTTTCACTTCGAAATATTTCATCAGTGACTGCTTTCAAGACACAGTTAAAAACATATCTGTTTAACATGTACTTCGTCTAAATGTGATTATATGTGTCCTTTGTGATTGTAAAGTTGTGCGTCAGTGTTTAAATGTATTATAAAGGTACCATGTAAAGCGACCTTGAGCTTTGGAAAGGCGCTATATAAATAAAACTTCTTCTTCTTCTTCTTCTTAGGTGTGGTTGACGCTACACCTGTACGCATTTCCCCATATCTTTGCTCCCGGGAGTTCTGGAGAGGGTTCGCAGAGTAGGGGCTCGTCTAGAAAAAGATTATTAGTAGCCCCGTTCTGGCCAGCCTGAATGTGTTTCTCAGACCTACCGTTCCTTCTAGACGGCTCTCCCTTGGAGATTCCGATCAGGAGGGACTTGCTGTCCCAATCATAGGATACAATATTTCACCCTCATCTGGAGTTTTGGATACTGTGGGCTCGGCCTCTGAGGAGGCCCAACTCATAGATTCAAGTCTCTTGACCGAGGTCATGGAGACCATACTCCAATCTAGAGCTCCCTCCATGAGAAGACTAAATATGCATTGAAATTAAATCTGTTCTCTGCCTGGTGCGGAGAACGCCTTCTGAATCTTGTTTCTGTCCTGTTGGTACAGTACTTGATTTCTGTAATGGATGTTTCTTTGCTGGGTTATCTCTGAGGAGAGATCCTTAATTTTGTTTTCTCCGTGGTACATGAGGCTGAGCCCTGCACGTACTTGGATTTGCACCTGGTTTGGTGACAGTATTTCTTCACCCCAGGTCGGGTTGTATTCCTAGGTCCCTACTAAATTTGTGGGTCATCTATGCTGCAGGCCTTCTGTCCTCCACCTTTAATTCCCCAGATCAGGAAAAACTTAATCTGTAATGCACTGTCTGGGCTTTGGATGCTTATGTCCACAGAGCTGCTCTGTGGCATATATCAGAGCAATTATTTGTCTGCTTCAGGTCACCTAAGATAGGTTGCCCTGCAGATGATAAAACAGATGATGAGCAAGTGGGTGTCTCACTTGCTTATGAAGCGGCCGGACAGCCTTCACCTTTGGCTGCCCAGGCTCATTCTACGAGGAGTATGGCTGCCTCTATGGCATTAATCTCTTGAGTTTCCCTTCATGACATTTGTGATGCGGCAGGCTGGTCTTAGCCGCTTACATTTGTCAGGTTTTATGACCTTCACCTTAGCTCCACTCCTGGGGCTAGGTTGCTTGCTTCTTAGTGTGCGCAAGGACTTCACACAGAACGGGCACTTGTCATTATGGCGCAGAGGGTATGGGGTTCCCATAACGTGAAAACGCAGTGGGAGTTCCCTTGATAGGGAACGTCTCTGGTTACGTATGTAACCTTGGTTCCCTGAGAGGGAACGAGCGCTGCGTTCGCTTGCCATACTTCCTGCATGCCCTGATCGACTTGCTTCAGGCTTATCAGAAGCTGACGCGGTCTGTTCTCAGGGGTGCTTGTCTATGACATCACCCGCCTATGATGTCTCGCTCTTCCATTGGACTGATTATACACGTGTTTCACGGCGCAATCACACAGGGGTGTTCCCATAGCGTGAAAACTCAGCGCTCATTCCCTCTCAGGGAACCAAGGTTACATACGTAACCAGAGACGTTATCTCCTTCATGTGTGGATAATGTATATTTATATGTAGTAACTTTTTTGTATTGTTCAGCTAAGCTAAACTGAGGAGGCAATGGGCCATCAAAATGGAGGCTATGTAAAATGCACTCTTTGAATGGGACTGGGATGTGCACAAATGGGATTTCAGATATTCTTTTTACTACTTGCTGCAATGGTAAATGTGGCTTACGTAACATATGCTTGACCTGTCCTAGATAATTCTCAAATGGAAAACCAGACACATTATCCAGAGGCCCAAAACGCCTGTACTCATCTGCAAGGTGTATTATTTGGTGTATGGCTAATACAATTTCATTCCTGCCATAAAGCTCTCCAAAATGGTTCACAAAGGAGACAAGCATTTTATGAGACAAGTCAACCATGGCATCAGAGGTACCAGGAGAGAGAAGAAAACATCCCAACGGAAAACAACATGAAATTATCATACAGCTCACTTGGAATGCTGTTTCTGAGTACAATGGGCCCTGTACAACATGAATGAGCTCAGTGGCTTTCCATCGATCAATCTCTGTCAGTGACCTGGGCACTTTGAGTATATAATCAAAGTAATAAAAGTATATAAAAGCTTCTGTTTTAAGTTATGTTCATCATCAAGCATTGCATCAAAGTCTTCATCAGTTCGTGGTTTTGAATTTGTTTCAGGGTATGTTATGAGGTGCCCCTAGTGACATTATTCAGAATTACCATGCATATACATGTACTTTTCCTCTCACATACACATATGAAACCAAATTCATTCACATACTATAATGAAATGCTCACACACATACAAGTGAAATGCTTTTACAAATACAACTGAAACACTCTCATACATACAACTGAAAATATTACGCTCACACACACAACTGAAACGCTCACACACACACAACTGAAACGCTCTCATACATACAACTGAAAATATTACGCTCACACACACAACTGAAACACTCACACAAACAAAACTGAAATGCTCACACACATACAAGTGAAATGCTTTTACAAACACAACTGAAACGCTCTCATACATACAACTGAAAACATCACGCTCACACACACAACTGAAACACTCTCACACACACAACTGAAATGCTCACACACATACAACTGAAATGCTTTTACAAACACAACTGAAACGCTCTCATACATACAACTGAAAATATTATGCTCACACACACAACTGAAACGCTCACACACACACAACTGAAGTGCTCACACACATACAAGTGAAATGCTTTCACACACACAACTGAAATGCTCACACACACACAACTGAAATGCTCACACACATACAAGTGAAATGCTTTCACACACACAACTGAAATGCTCACACACACACAACTGAAATGCTCACACACATACATGTGAAATGCTTTTACAAACACAACTGAAACGCTCTCACTCACACAACTGAAAATAATTTCAGTATGTTGTATGCAAGCATTTCAGTTGAAACGGAAGCTCATTTCAGTTGAAACAGAAGCTCATTTCAGTTGAAACGGAAGCTCATTTCAGTTGAAACGGAAGCTCATTTCAGTTGAAACAGAAGGTGGTTAAAGTCCCCGCCCACTCCAGCAGGGTTGCCAGATATGTCAGCAAGTTTTTCCAGCCCAAAACCGCGAGAATGTTTGTTTCTCGTTTAAACACAGTGAAATCATTAACAAGCTTTAAAATTACCCATTGGTCCTTGTGCTTTTTCCTTTTTTAACCCGTAATTGAAAAAGAAAAGTGAACGGGCGTTGTAGGCCCTTTTTTTAATGCAAAGTTGAACACAATTTAAATTTGAACTGTATCCAAATGCTGCGCAAAAAAAACATAAATATTTAAGTATTTTTTGATTTTTGTATATGACCTTTTGCCCTTTATTAAATTAATATGGGGAAAAAATAGATTTTGCTCGTTTTCTAAGAGGCCAAACCGGGAAATAATATTTCTCCCGCAGTGCTGAATGGCCTACTCTCGAACCATACAGAGAGGTGATTTAGGCTATCGGTGATTTATAATCAGAAAAAATAACGAGGCATTTTAATTGTTTATTAATAAACTAGTGTTTTCGAAATTAGTCTCGGCTGGAAATATCTCCGCTGTAAAGCACCTTTAGAGAGAAATTCATATTTACATAAGCTTTCGATTCGAATTGGTTCTTTAAAAGTGGACATTTCAAGCTTTGGCCTACATACACTCACCGGCCACTTTATTAGGTACACCTGTCCAACTGCTCCTTAACACTTAATTTCTAAGCAGCCAATCACATGGCGGCAACTCAGTGCATTTAGGCATGTAGACATGGTCAAGACAATCTCCTGCAGTTCAAACCGAGCATCAGTATGGGGAAGAAAGGTGATTTGAGTGACTTTGAACGTGGCATGATTGTTGGTGCCAGAAGGGCTGGTCTGAGTATTTCAGAAACTGCTAATCTACTGGGATTTTCACACACAACCATCTCTAGGGTTTACAGAGAATGGTCCGAAAAAGAAAAAACATCCAGTGAGCGGCAGTTCTGTGGGCGGAAATGCCTTGTTGATGCCAGAGGTCAGAGGAGAATGGCCAGACTGGTTCGAGCTGATAGAAGGGCAACAGTGACTCAAATAACCACCCGTTACAACCAAGGTGGGCAGAAGAGCATCTCTGAACGCACAGTACGTCGAACTTTGAGGCAGATGGGCTACAGCAGCAGAAGACCACACCGGGTGCCACTCCTTTCAGCTAAGAACAGGAAACTGAGGCTACAATTTGCACAAGCTCATCGAAATTGGACAATAGAAGATTGGAAAAACGTTGCCTGGTCTGATGAGTCTCGATTTCTGCTGCGACATTCGGATGGTAGGGTCAGAATTTGGCGTCTACAACATGAAAGCATGGATCCATCCTGCCTTGTATCAACGGTTCAGGCTGGTGGTGGTGGTGTCATGGTGTGGGGAATATTTTCTTGGCACTCTTTGGGCCTCCACAGTCACCAGATCTCAATCCAATAGAGCATCTTTGGGATGTGGTGGAACGGGAGATTCGCATCATGGATGTGCAGCCGACAAATCTGCGGCAACTGTGTGATGCCATCATGTCAATATGGACCAAACTCCCTGAGGAATGCTTCCAGCACCTTGTTGAATCTATGCCACGAAGAATTGAGGCAGTTCTGAAGGCAAAAGGGGGTCCAACCCGTTACTAGCATGGGGTACCTAATAAAGTGGCCGGTGAGTGTATATTTTGTTTCAGTTCAGCTTTGAGACGCGATCAGTTCATGGAGATCATGAAAGCGCGCCTGTTTGTTTTCTTTTATTTTAAAAATTTTAATAAGTAGGCTAGTTGCGAATGATGTATTATTATTTTCTGTATGACCAGAAAAGATAGAGTTGTTTCCACTGTTGATAAGAAAACGCAAGTGTTCGCGCCCGCGCCCCTGTGCCATGCAGTGCGCGCTCAACACTCCTACAAACACTTATGCGTCAAAATCCCCGTTGTGTTTATGTGTGATAATCTTACCCATGTATTATTGTTGTCTAACCTGTATTATGACTGACTTTGACGAATTGCTTTGTTCCTTTTTT
This sequence comes from Semotilus atromaculatus, assembly GCA_031834385.1. NCBI lineage: Eukaryota > Metazoa > Chordata > Actinopteri > Cypriniformes > Leuciscidae > Semotilus > Semotilus atromaculatus. The sequence continues at coordinate 21,926,857 of JAULUF010000026.1, read as the reverse complement.
TGGATAAACCCATCTTCTGGTCTAAATATAACAATAATAATAATGATAATTATTATTTGCGGTTATAACTATAGCCTAAATTAGTTCACTTAAGACAGTAATATGATTATCATAAAATAATGTATTCATGTTTTATTTTTTATATAACCTAACATTTTACAGGGTTTTTTTTTGTGCTTATTATATTATACTGAGCTTTTTCCTCCCAATAATTGACTTTAAAGATACAAGTAAATGTCGTTTTTTAGAAAATTATCCATTTTGAAAAATAAAGTTTAAACAAAATGCAATAATTATCTAAATGTTCCGGGTCAACGCAAATAAAATGCAGAACTTTATTTTTCTAAATGGATAATTTCTTGCATTTTCTAAAAAACGACATTTACGTATCTTTAAAGTCAATTAGGCTATTGGGAGGAAAAAGCTCAGTATAATATATAATAAGCAAAAAAATAATAATAAGCAAAAAAATAATTCTTTATAAAACAAAAACATTTCAAAAACTGTAAAATGTTAGGTTATATAAAAAATAAAACATGAGGGGGGGGGGGGGGGGGGGGGTATATGTATAATATGTATTATACATATAACAATGTATAATGTTAATATCAACATTAAAGATATGCTGCCAGAATTAAACCCCTCTCTCAAACTCGGATCATAACATCATCCATCTGATGCCCATCTTTAAGTGCGCCATTAAAAAAAGTTAACCTGTTACAAGTTATTACTTTTCTTATCAACAGTGGAAACAACTCTATCTTTTCTGGTCATACAGAAAATAATAATACATCATTCGCAACTAGCCTACTTATTAAAATTAGTAAAATAAAAGAAAACAAACAGGCGCGCTTTCATGATCTCCGTGAACTGATCGCGTCTCAAAGCTGAACTGAAACAAAATATATGTAGGCCAAAGCTTGAAATGTCCACTTTTAAAGAACCAATTCGAATCGAAAGCTTATGTAAATATGAATTTCTCTCTAAAGGTGCATCCGCTTTACAGCGGAGATATTTCCAGCCGAGACTAATTTCGAAAACACTAGTTTATTAATAAACAATTAAAATGCCTCGTTATTTTTTCTGATTATAAATCACCGATAGCCTAAATCACCTCTCTGTATGGTTCGAGAGTAGGCCATTCAGCACTGCGGGAGAAATATTATTTCCCGGTTTGGCCTCTTAGAAAACGAGCAAAATCAATTTTTTCCCCATATTAATTTAATAAAGGGCAAAAGGTCATATACAAAAATCAGAAAATACTTAAATATTTATGTTTTTTTTGCGCAGCATTTGGATACAGTTCAAATTTAAATTGTGTTCAACTTTGCATTAAAAAAAGGGCCTACAACACCCGTTCACTTTTCTTTTTCAATTACGGGTTAAAAAAGGAAAAAGCACAAGGACCAATGGGTAATTTTAAAGCTTGTTAATGATTTCACTGTGTTTAAACGAGAAACAAACATTCTCGCGGTTTTGGGCTGGAAAAACTTGCTGGCATATCTGGCAACCCTGCTGGAGTGGGCGGGGACTTTAACCACCTTCCGTTTCAACTGAAATGAGCTTCAGTTGTGTGTGTGAGCGTGATGTTTTCAGTTGTATGTATGAGAGCGTTTCAGTTGTGTTTGTAAAAGCATTTCACTTGTATGTGTGTGAGCATTTCAGTTGTGTGTGTGTGAGTGTTTCAGTTGTGTGTGTGAGCGTAATATTTTCAGTTGTATGTATGACAGCGTTTCAGTTGTGTGTGTGTGAGCGTTTCAGTTGTGTGTGTGAGCGTAATATTTTCAGTTGTATGTATGAGAGTGTTTCAGTTGTATTTGTAAAAGCATTTCACTTGTATGTGTGTGAGCATTTCATTATAGTATGTGAATGAATTTGGTTTCATATGTGTATGTGAGAGGAAAAGTACATGTATATGCATGGTAATTCTGAATAATGTCCCTAGGGGCACCTCATAGTATGTCATCTTGTTTTTCCACTTCCCTACTTGGCAGCATTTGTCACACCCAGCATAACCATTTGTGACACCCAGCATAACCATTGTGAGCCTTAGTATTCTTGACAAATGCACGAGCAGGTGCAACACACACAAATAAAGAGACAATGACTTGTGTGTCAAATCTTTAACAAAAGTGCTTAAGTATTCAAACACACTTTTTGGCTTGCTAATTCCACAAAACAGACCAACAATAAACGGGGATATACAATTGATTAATTGGCCAAAACTGAACCTTGGAGCTTCTAAATAGAGGAAGCCCGTCAATATTGTTATCTCTCTGCCTGCCTGTGTAACATTAATATCTCTTTACCTAACTTTTTTTTTCTCCCTTTACAGCATAAATTTCCAGCGGATTGCAAGGACATCTGTGGAAAGTTTGTTTCATTACTTCCATGCTCTATGTCTTTGTTGAACAATCCAAAATTTGGTTTGGGCCTTTTTAGAGAGAGGGTCCGTTCACAAATCTGTCTTGTGCAAGTTTCTCTCTGTTTATGTTTCAGGTTGAAGATGGCCCAGAGAGGTAAGCTTTGACATTGCTAATCTAGAAGCATTAGCCAAGTGTGTCTGAGAACGATGGTATGATCTGCAACACTGTCTTTTTTTATTACTGATTTATTACTGACTAGCTTTTTCTTTCTTTGTTGTTTTTCAACAAGAGAACTCCCATGGGAGTTTAATTGGTGTAATACTCTTTCGTTATTATTTGTTTTTGTTTTTCAGAACTGGATCGGTAATTACAAAAGATCAGAAATTACAAAAGCTTCGTCTGAGCCCCGGCCATCAAAGCCCAAAGTTCACATCAGAGAGCTGTCGCCTTACAATCTTTTTTGTAGGGACATATTCAAAAACAAAGGTGAGTGACAAAATTTAACGGCTGCTTTTAATTGTTATACTAAATTGTTTGTTTTTGTACATAGCGGCCCTGTTGACATCAGGGGTTTACAAGTGTCATGAAACAGATTTTCAAGATAGTATTTGGCAAGTACTTCACTCACGCAAGTTGCATTCATCAGTGTAAGACAGTTATGTTCTTTTCATGTTATAAGATATGTTCTTTTTACAGAGTTGTTGCAGAGAAATGGATTTCACAACCCAAGTAAACCAGAAACCAGTGTGTTGGACAGATTTTCGTTGTATGATGGGCCACATTGGAGGAAGATGAAACGCAGAAATACTTTCAAGAGGCAGCAGCACTGAGGGCACATGGGCAGGCACAGGACCCTAGCCCTGAGATGAGGGATGGCCAAAAAAATGCACCTTAAGAAGCTGAAGTTAGAGGTTTGGAAATAGGCTTCATTTGCTAAGCATTAGTGGTATTATTATGGAAGGATGATCGATGGCTATTGTGATGTGAGCAGATCATGTGATCAGCATGGTTCACACCAATTCACGCATGGTGTATTGTCGTGTAATATATACGTGAAAATTTGTTTTTCGCGTGCATTTGATACGCAGTTCATTTGCGTGTAATACACACGCACCCCACACCACTAATTCTACCCAAGCGTATAATACACACGCACCCCACACCACCTAAACCTACCCTAACCAACCAATGCGTATCATATGCACGTAAAAACTCACTTTAGCGTATAAATTACACGACAATACACATGCGTGCTATAAAGACGCATTTAGTGTGATCGGGTTGCAGCGACAGACAACTGGATTGTTGATCTGTAGATTTTTTTCATCATTTCAAATTAATTCATCCAAATATATTTATTCCAGCTGATTTTTGTTTACAAGGCTATCAACATCAAATATTCTCACTTCGAAGAAATTGTCAAAGGCTCATACCACCCTCTCAAACTAAATCCATACTGGTTGGGCTAGTCTATTCACATCAAGGTGGTCAATTGAATCATTAGTAGTCATAAATGGCTATGAGTCAAAGCTAATTTATAATAATTTATAGTTAACCCTGGTGTTTCCTGACCACTTATTTGCCACGTGTGACAACACTGTTTTCATATATTGTCAAGCCCTGTTATGAATTTTTAAAAGAAGGTTTTGTATATTTTGTGTATAATCAATTATTTACTATTTTTGTGGTTGTCTTCTTCATCTAAATATTGTAAAGGTGTCCAAGCTTGAGGGTTTGGGTGTGGAAACAGCCATTTTATCATTTGCCCGCCAAAAGTTCACATTAGAGGTGTTTGAACTGAGCAGCAAAGGAGCCACTGATTTCCTTGATTCGACGGACACAGTGAACAACTTTGCACTGCATTTCAAAGGTATTGGTTATATGAAAATCCACAGAAATGGTCTCAGGCCTGTAATAGTGCAAATATACATAATACAGTTTTATGAAATGAATTGTTGTCTGTTGTTACATCTGTAGCCAGCTCCTTACCCGCAACACCCAGTACCAGAGATAATGTAAATGTTCTGGTAGGAAAAGTGGGTTTCACTTTATTTTGATGGTCCCTTTAACACATTCTGTCAACTATAAGTAGCGTTGCTCCTACATGTCTACTAACTCTAATTAGAGTGTTAGTTGAGTATTAGTAGACTGGTAGGGTTAGAGTTAGATTAAGTTCACATGTAGTTGCAAAATTACTTATAGTCAGTAGAGTGTCTGTTGGAGGACCATCACAATAAAGTATTTGCAGATATTAAGCAGACAGTCTAACCAATACTCCAGTGACAGTTAGTTGACATATATGCAAAGTTACTTAAAGTCAATAGCACGTTCGAAAGGGACCATCAAAATAAAATGTTACCAAATGATTATCTTGATAACCTAATATACCTTCATGAATCCAATCACAATGCACTGGATCTCTTGCCAATCAGAGCAGCCCACGCTTTTCTGAACGATGAGCTTTATAAAAATTTGACGTGTTTCAGAAAGGAGAGGCATAGAGGAGCATCAATAATGTACAGTATGTGTAAAATAATGACTTTTTTAACCTAAAACAGCATAAACATATTGCATTAAACCAAATACACAAAAATAATGTTATTTTTAGAACCATCATATGACCCCTTTATAAAGAAGTTTTCCTTGCCTCCGTCACCTACAGTAGAGCTTTTTCATGGTGAGAATTGTTGGGTCTTTGTTAATAATATTATAAAGAGTACCAGTGGCTCCCAAACCTGTCCTGGCGACCCACCAACCGTTCATCTCCAACCCTAATCAAACACAGCTGAAGCAACCAATTAAGGTCTTTAGGATCACTTGAAAATTAAAGGCAGGTGTGTTTGATTAGGGTTGGAGATGAACTGTGCAGGACAGTCGATCGGCAGGAGCAGGATTGGGCACCCCTGGTCTAGACCTACCAGGAGGTAGGAGAGAACTTTTGTTATGAATTGGCGCTATATAAATAAAATTTATTTGAAACAGATTCAGGTTATAGATTCTGTATGTGTCTGTGACAGTTTGTAAGGGATGTTACACTATTTCTCAGTTTCGTCATTATAATGCAACACAATTTCTAAAAAGGCACCCATCCTGAATATCCTATAGCTGTTTAGTTGAATGTGACAAGTGACTGTGGCCCTTGCAATGGTTTTCATCTTTTTCATGCTCATCAAACTATTCACTAATTAAATTCTATGTATATAATTCCTTTGAATTGCATTCCTTCTTTGATACTGCTGTGTGATGATTTATTTTTCTCCAGTAATGCAGGAAGGCCAATTATTTGTTAAGCTCATGCTACATAAGTGTATTTATTTTTTATTTTTATATCAATCAGATGCAGCACAATGCAACTCCACTGACATGGGAGAGGGGATGTCAGAGCACATGGATGCAGAAGGTACGCCGAGTTTTTATCTTTAAATAAATATATAACATTAAATTTAAGATGCATAGTTAACTAGATATGTAACTGTGGTCATTACACCGCACATTTGACCACTGTATACATCATTGAAATAATAGAATTAAATCAAAAGATTAAATTTTCACCTTTTTGTGATGGTTTAAGGTTTTCAAATCAACAGCAGATGCCATCCAGACGAAGTCAGTGGAGAAAATTTTAGAGGCCATGAGTAAAAATGGTATTTCTTGTAAATGTTACAAATCAGTTTTTTTTGTATTGCTTAAGTTCGAGCTTAATTAAAACTTCTGAAATTTTAATTTTAAAGAGAAAAGCTCAATTGTTTGAGATGGAAGTCCTCAGAAACAGCCACTACTGTAGCCATCGTCATGACTGCAGATAAAGGTATTTTTCCACATTATATTAGGTTATTTTTATATACCAGGAATTTCCATTAAGACGAATGAGCTCTTCCTCTTAGTAGACCTGGCCAAAACTAGCAACAGAATAAAACCAGGCAGTTTCAACAGATTACAATACTACAATACAGAAATGGACACAGAAGCATAGACTAAAACATTTTAAAAGGGAGAAAAAAAAACATTAGACAGTGACAAACTGACAAATTAGCCTCCTATGCTTTCATTTAGGTTATAACAGCATTTAACTAGATTCACTTTTAAGTCTTTCAAGGGGCAGATTCCAGGCAGAACGTGCAGAATACATGCAGCCTTTTTCCAATCTCTGTAACGTATAAAAACATCTCGAGAGTGCAAAGGGTGTTGTACAGTACATTTCTGTCCAATAAACACAGATAGGAGGTGAGAACACCAACAATTGCTTTTTAAATTATAATTTACCCGTGTACAAGCGGTGGCTACCTACGACTGTATGAGTTATGGCCTTACAATTAGTAATCATAAACCTGCATCAATGTGAGGTTGAGCTCTGGAAGCAGCTGAAGGACAAAGTGGTGATGAGATTTCTGAAATGAAAATGTAGTTACCCCTCTGTCCCAGGTTTGATTTACATCCAAACCCAGAGTTTTCCTTATTTCATGGTTATACTAAAGCCACTTTCTGAAATGGAACCCAGGAACTCTTCTTTGTTGACCTGCTCTTATCTTATGATTGAGCATCAGCAAGACCTGAGATTAATTGATGTACAATACCCACATTTGGCAACAGTTACAAATGAACAAGCTGCCTTTTAGATGTTGCTTTGAATACGGTGATGATTATTTTAACTAACTGGCTTGACTTCCCAAATATTTGTGGTTTTCCTTTGGTAGATGGAGGCAATGTGTGCTGTGTCTGCCGCGTCCATTTTGATGACATGAAGAACGCAAGAAAGAAGTGGCGTTCATGGTCACAGTGCACAGTGTGCCAATCATGGTCACACACTGCATGTGGTTTTAAAAAGAACATGTGCCTTCACTGCCAGTGTCAAAACACCATGCAAACACCCTGAACCTATGCTATTTACTGCATTCCAAGATGTATCTTGTTACTTTTTTTAGTTGTTTTTAATGTGTTGACGACCCCCAACCCATCCCTACACACACACACATAATACATCCATGCGCGCCATGTGATGTTTGCCTCAATTCACACTTCTGTGGTCTACAGAGTTATATTTTTTGGGACTTTTATGGACCATAATTATCATCCCGGCTCTCTTACAGCATCAGCTGTGCCTACTGTATGTTACGTGAGTGGAGTGTAATGCTTTCCCCTTGACCATTCAGACAGGACTTGGAGCAGGAGAGGGCCTTGGTGTAGTTTATATTATTTTATCTTTAAGTCAGAAAAAATAGCGAAGCTGTTCATCTACAAATTGGATAGTAATCTGCATAAAACATAAAGAAAACAAATTTGGTTATAACATTCATCCGCTTATAGTGATTTGGCCCAGACAGACTGAGATGAGCGGTTTCCACTGTATTGTCCAACAGTGCATCTCTGAAACAAGTTTAGACAAACACCAGTTGGGAAAAATGCCAGAATAAAGGTTAATTTTAGGCACATCTACTTAATTTCAGCTGTGCAGTTGATAGACAGGAAAATGGAGGCCAAACAGGGAGTGAATGATGTGTGACACATGTCTCTATAAAGTCAATGAATTACCTGGCTGGGCAATTTTGTGTCCATGAACGTAAAATGTTGGTACAGCCAAGGAGATGTTGTGTGGTATGCCCTCCCCTGATTTCTGATTGAACACAGTATGGGATAATTTTGAGTAAATGTTGCAAGGTCTTTTCTCAAAACAACAATTCAGTTTTACAAAAAAAAAAAGTACTTAAATGCAAATGTGAGGCAACAACACAGGCAATGTCATAGACTACTCGCAGGTGTATGTTCTTGTCCTCACATCTTCGAAGTAGCTCATCGATGACATACAGGGGATAGGCTAATCTATTTCAACACAAATTTGAATGATAGTAAGTAAGTAAGTAAGTAAGCTTTATTTATATAGCACCTATCACAGATAAAATCACAAAGTGCTTTACATGTAGCAAGTCAACAATTTAACAATTTAGAAAACATTATACAAAACATAAAACATAATAGCTCAGTCACTGAAAGCTTGTCTGGATAAAAGTGTCTTCAGCTGTTTTTTAAAAGAATCAACAGAGTCGGCCACACGCAGCGACAGGGGCAGGGCATTCCACAGTTTGGGAGCGACACTTTATACTGAGGAAAAGTAAAAAATTATTATACAAACAGTCTCCAGCATAGTGAAGATTATAGAATGGTGGTAAAGTTCAAATTTTGTAATGTTTTGGAATCTGCCATATTCCATGAGGATCATATTTGGTGACTGAAAAAAATTCACATTAAAATATGGCTTATTTTATGAATAGGTAGAATCAAACAGGGGAATTATCATTCTGGAACACTGGGCCAATAGTCAGAGATGTCATTACTGTGGCATATTCTTGCCATTCTCATGTTGACAAACATTAGGGGCATTTCATGATGACAAGATGCTCCAAACACTCCTGTAACATCAAGTTTCTTTGCTTGTTTTTGTGACCTCAGCATGTTGCCAGCCTTGAAGTTACTGCAGTCCTAAAGATTTAAGGAAAACAGATTTATGGGAGGAATAAATGATCTTTTTTCACAAGTTTAATTTATATTTCATGGACTCAGTCCATGAAATTCTGCAACTATGACTAACCTCGTGAGGCTTTGAGCTGTCAAGATGTGATATTCCTCTACATCCTTTTCATCAACAAACATGCGGGTTCCATGTAATGGCTCAACCGCACTTGTACCTGCTTCCTCACAAGGCCAAAGTTGGCATCCAATGTCACAATCATATCTCCATCCGCCTGGAAAACAAACACTTACAGTAATCCTGGTTTTGTATCTGCACCAGGTTTATACATTTATACTATTACTATTTTATTATAATACTTTATACAAAAAATAACTACGTTTTCAGATATCAATTCAATGCCATTAGGTCATGGAAAATGCAATCAGGTTAATCAACCAAGAACCACACAGGAACTAGAACCAACTTTTGGGTTCATCTAATTCTGGGCAAATATCTACCAAACTTATTTGCCGGAAGCGGTGATGCCTAAAATGGGATGTGGATTCTCCCACCAGGGCTCTGTAGAGAGTGTTAAGCTAGAGTATAAGAAGCAGTCAGTGAAAACATTACTGTTTCACATACTTACATCTGTTGATTCTACTTGAAAAATTAGGAATACTTTTGCATGCAAATGTACAATACTAGATGGTTCCATAAAAGTTTACTTTAAGTTATAATATATAAGTGATAATTAATGATGCAGTACAATCAAGGAAGAATGTGTATTTTTCACGTCCATATGGACTCAGTCTTCCATGAAAGTAACTGAAATTTTCACTTCACAGACAATACTTCAAACTGATTTCTGCAAGTGTAAGGTTATTTTTCCAGCGCAGGGTGTTGCAAAAACCCTCAACAGAAACCTGACACTCCAGTGACAGACAAACAAAAGGCTCTAGCAGAGGGATGGAGAAGGCTGTCTGGGGCTTGTCGGCTGTTGCTCGCCAGAGGCCATACCTTAGCAGAGTGCAGGTTCACACGCACACATGTGACGGTGCAGAGCCATCCTGCCAAATAAAAAGAGGGAAATAAAAAAAAGGTACTACTATAGAGACTACCATATCAGCATAGACTAAATCACTTGAGTGTGTCACCTATAACTTAATGTTTGTTATTATTGGAATCAGCAAACCAAAACAAAATTGTATCACAAATTTGATTCATTCCTTATAGGAAATCCTTACTTCACATGTAATAGGATTTAATTCCTTAACCTGTCAAGACACTAAAATAGATTAAGATTTTGTGCCATGGCCTTCATGTAAATATAGGAATAACCCCAGGGAGGATGGCTCATAGTAGACATTCTGTAAGAAAGATTGATAGCTCTAACAACAAACTCGTGACACTAACAGTTAATACTACATATTCCTAAAACAATTTGAAGTATGTAATGAATCTGTTGAAATTACTGTGAGTTTGCTGTCTGTATGTATTACTCCTCTTGAAGAGAGTCCTTAACGAAGAGAGTCCTCTTCAGACAAACCTCAAAAAACACTGCAGTGGTGCTGCACTCAGTGCACCTTTAATCAGCATGTTCTTGGCAGACAACACACTAGTGATTGGTGCTGAACATTCAAATTACACCTTAAGCATGTCATCCTCGACTGCATCCCAGGCATTCAGCACTCTCTTCTTTGCCTTACTGTATGCACTCTCAGAACATGAACTACAGCTCTGTGCCACATCGTCAGGTTCAGCCTGCTGAGATGTAATAGTCATGTAAGGGTCGGAAGGGTGGGTCTGTTTGGACTTGAGCTGCACTCAAAAAAATGATATGTTGGCTTTACTTAACTTTCTTTTGTAAACAGGTTCCACCGGTTCCACATAACTATGTTTCGTTAAACAAACATAATATGTTCATGTAACTTCAACATCATGGAATTTGGTCATTTTAAGCGACCCAATTAAACTCTGAGCTAATGAGTTAATTAAGTGAATAATTGAGTGATGATTGAGCATTATTGAAGACACCTGATGTTAACAAGCAGAATCACTGAAGGAGAAAACCGGAATGTTTAAGTCACCATTATGGAGATAAGTGTGTGTTTTAGTTGGGCTCTTGACCATTAACTCATTAACTTTAGAGTTTGTTTGGCTGCTGTACGTAAGTTATAGCAGCCGTATGAACAATGAACAAAGGTGATCTGATGGTGTTGGTTGTGTTTTAACATAATCATTATTTCACAATCATTTGCCCTGAATCACTGAACTTATATTAAACCCAATTTCTAAGTTTACCTCACGGAATATAGCAGCACTGTCATTGTAGAGCATACTATTTTTAGCCTTTTCAATGAAATTTAAGTGATCAAATCAATAAATAAAAAAGAAACTTCTTAAAAAATATTTTGTGTAGGCACACACAGACATCAAGAATCAGCCTGTGAATCTCAGCAATGGTGACAAACAGATCATAAGCTCATTATTTATTCATGTAGCAATGCATGATGGGAGCCATGAATGAGTTTTGATTGGTGGCACCCAGAATGCACTGCAACATGCTTTATAATTGTCACCATTGTTGAGATTCACAGGCTGATTCTTGATGTCTGTGTGTGCCTACTGAAAATATTTCTTAAGAAGTTTCTTTTTTATGTATTGATTTGATCATATGAATTTCATTAAAAAGGCTCAAAATAGTACGCTCTACAATGACAGTGCTGCTATAATCCGTAAGGTAAACTTAACTCAGAAATTGGGTTTAATATAGGTTCAGTGACTCAGGTCAAATGATTGTGAAACAATGATTATGTTAAAACACAACCAACACCATCAGATCACCTTTGTTCATTGTTCATTTGGCTGTTATAACTCACGTACAGCAGCCAAACAAACTCAAAAGTTAATGAGTTAATGGTCAAGAGCCCAACTAAAACACACACTTATCTCCATAATGGTGACTTAAACATTTCCGGTTTTCTCCTTCAGTGATTCTGCTTGTTAACATCAGGTGTCTTCAATAATGCGCAATCATCACTCAATAAATCACTTAATTAACTCATTAGCTCAGAGTTTAATTGTGTCGCTTAAAATGACCAAATTCCATGTTGTTGAAGTTACATGAACATATTATGTTTGTTTAACGAAACATAGTTATGTGGAACCGGTGGAACCTGTTTACAAAGAAAAGTTAAGTAAAGCCAACATATCATTTTTTTGAGTGTGGGGAAGCACTTGACTAAGGTAAGAAACCTTTGCAGGGCCAACGATACACCTCCTCACCACCTTAATCTTAACGCTCCTGAAACGTGTGGTCTTAACTGCTTTTCCCACATCTGATATCAAAATATTTGGCAATTATTACATAAAGCAAAGTGCAACCTGTACTTCTAATCACAGCCTAAAAGAAAGAAACAGATCAGTGAACATGGCATGCAGATGAGGGATATGTATTTGGTGCCATAGATAGATGTCAATATGAGTAAGGTTAGGCCTATGATATAGCTTCAGTGAAGCGTTAACGAGCATACACAATATTATGCAATAAGCCATACGGTCTTACAGTGTGGAAAAAGAAAATTTCCCACGCTAACTTTGCGATTAACTAGAAACTAAATTTCCCCATTAGCTTCAGACGTAAAACCATGCTTATTGGCAATGTTAATGCTCACATAAAGCATGCAACGTAACGTTAGGCTAATAACGTAATAGGGCCTAGCATATAATATATAGCATATAGTTTACAAACAAATCGCAATACGGTTATCTCATGTCAACACTCATGTCAAGCAACATTAAAACACCTTTTATGTATTGTTTTCCCTTATTGACTAATTAATTGCCGTTTAAATGCTCGGTTTTATCATTTAAATGGTCTTACCTGAAAATATCAAGCGCCAAATATCGCAACATTGCCGCGTCATTCTAGCCTGGCTAACGCCAGACCCAATTCTCGTTGAGACTTGGATCTGGGAACCCCATGTTCATTTTCTCATATTTGAGGTGTGGTTTACGAATGCCCGGCGCCGTTTATTGGGTGCTAAGAATGTCTATCAAATGCGCCTGTACGTAGATCATAGCCAACATAGATGTCGTCATCGTCTTGCTGCTCCCTCCCCGTTCTGTGATTGGTTCCCTAAATTAGGCGAAAATCTGGACCATGGTATCCATACTGCCTTTCAGCGTGAATAAAATCACGCTGCGGGAAGGCAGCATGGGGAAACCCAGACTACTCAACTCATTCAGTAGACTTCCGATTACCGGCCAGCTGGATTCCTCTGGGATTGGATCTGGAGTCTTCTCTTTGTCGGGGATTAACCATGTGGATGGATGATTCCAGCCTTCTGAGCCTACCAGTAGGCGCAGCAGGCCCCTTCTGACCCATATCTATGAGCTGATAACCACTGAGAACGCCCATTCAGTCGAGTGATAACATTCGAAGCGGGTGAAGTTTGGTCACCAGATTACGTAACAGTCACATATTTTTGTTAGCTGGGTAAGACCAACACTGACCAGCTAAGACCAGCCTGACCAGCTAAAACCAACACTGACCAGCTAAAACCAACACTGACCAGCTAAGACCAGCCTGACCAGCTAAAACCAACACTGACCAGCTAAAACCAACACTGACCAGCTAAGACCAACACTGACCAGCTAAGACCAGCCTGACCAGCTAAAACCAACACTGACCAGCTAAAACCAGCTAAAACCAACACTGACCAGCTAAGACCAACACTGACCAGCTAAGACCAGCCTGACCAGCTAAAACCAACACTGACCAGCTAAGACCAGCCTGCCCAGCTAAAACCAACACTGACCAGCTAAAACCAACACTGACCAGCTAAAACCAGCCTGACCAGCTAAAACCAACACTGACCAGCTAAAGAAAAGTGTTCAAAACCCCTCTAAAACCAGCTGTGACCAGGCTGGGAGACCAGCCAAAACCGGCCTGACCATCTTAGGCTGGTTAAAGCTGGATTTTACAGCAGGGTCAAAGGATTATTCATATTTTGGATTTGTATTACAATGACTTGGTCTAATCAGCATTTCTTGATCAGCAGTTTTAACTTGATACAGTTCTGCGTTGAATTAAGTAAGGGGAAGTCAGGTTTTCGGTGTAATTCTGGCCCACCGCGGTCACATCTGCGGGTAGCGCTAGCATTGGTGGTCAGAAGAAATAGCGGTGCTGTGCTAATAGATTTCACGACATACATTCAGGTCAAATTATGATTATGTCAAAACATAACCAACACCACCTGATCACCTTTTCTCTTTGTTCATCTGAGAGTTACAACTCAGATACAACAGCAAAACAAAATCTAAAGTTAATGATTTAAGGGTCAAGAGCCCAACTAAAACAAACACCGATCTCCATAATGGTGACTTAAAATTAGATTTTCTCCTTTGGTGACTCTGCTTGTTAACATCAGGTGTCTTCAATATTGCTCAATCATCACTCAATGAATCACTTAATTAGCTCATTAACTTTAACACTCTTGAGTGTTAATTTAACACTCATATTTTAACACTTTGACACTGTTGAGTTTGGAGCCATATAAACTCCCAGGAGAGTCCATTTAACACTGGAGCTGCTGGATTATTTATTTTGGTTGAATGTAAAAATATTAATTTTAGGATAATTTACCTTAATTAACTTAATTGGTTTGGACAAAATTAAGACTGTTAACCTTATTCAACTAAATGACATTGGATTAACCATGTAGGCTAATTAACTTAGGTTATTTGGAATAAATAATGTTACATAAATCCAACATAACCTACTTATGTGGGACCTGTTGACATAAAAAAGTTAATTAAAGCCAACATAGTATTTTTTAGAGTGCCTACTTAGCAATTGGTACAGACATGTATTTCGAGCTAGCTATCACAAAAATAGACTGGACTAGGAGGTTTTGCTAACTTTGTAACCTGTTGGAAGAGAACCTGATAGCCATCAGAACTAAGTTACATTAACTTTGGCAGATTTTGACATTACAAAATCTATTTCAATGACTGCAGCACATACGTCAGTTACTACACTAACCATTATGTTAACGAACAGTATTTGATTTGGTACAATTCATTCATATCGAACATTATAAGTAAGCTTACCTGATCGTATGTCCCAAGGGTCCAGAAATTAGCTGTGTCCGGTGGTCTGCCGTTGATCTCCCGGTCAACCAAAAATGTATGCATTTGTAACCGGCAGAGTAGTCCCTTTCCGGTTGAATTTTGTCCCTCTGCAGCTACGGTAGCCCCCTGACGTCACCCAGCTAGCCGTGAGTGGCTAAACAACTCATTGGTGTCTAGGCCAGTTCCTATAAAACAGTCTGCACTGTTGGGCTTAGAGAGTCTCTGGTGTTTAGATACATTTTAGTCTGTTACTGTTTGGGTATGTGGTTCCCCTGTGCAACGAAGGTGTTTGACTGATTGCCAGACGCTTCCGGGTAATCGTGCTGTGTATTACTGAAGGTCTCGGGCAAAGCACCCGCCAGGTAGCTGTACCGCAATTAAGCAGTAACATCAAGAAGGATTGTGAAGACTGGCGCAGAGGGCTGTTTTTCCACTCTGTCAGTTCATTTGTCAACATTGAGGCAGATTGTTCCTGCTGCTTTGCCTTGCCTAGATTAGATTTATATATATATATATCTTTTCTTTTCTTTATTGTGATTTATTTTCTCGTAGCCTCCGTCTAATGTTCTGTACGACTGATGTGGTATTGTCTGTTCTAGTAGTGTATAGTTTTACATTCTCCATCTACTCTGCTAGTGATAATTTTCTCGTCCTTTTATTCCTTTTTTCCAGAGTACTAGAGTACTCTTTATATTCCTCCCTCTGAATCTCCTTACTATAATGAGAACATCTTTGAGACCCTCCACAGTCAAATCAACCACTTCCAGGCCCAGGGAAGTGTGCTGATGTGTGGGGATCTCAACGCCAGGACAGAGCTTATATATTTGGACAGAGCTTTCAACAAAACAGTGTAACATCAAGGACTAACTCTGATGCTCAAGTGAATAAAAACGGGAGGCTTCTACTTGAGCTCTGTCGAAGCCTCGGTCTGTACCTGGTCAACGGCAGGGTGAGAGGGGACTCCCTGGGGAGATACACCTACAGCTCATCTCATGGCTGCTCAACGGTTGACTACATGATCACAGATCTAGATATATTCTCTTTCAGAGCATTCACGGTCAAACCACTAACACCCCTATCAGATCACAGCCAAATTACTGTGTATCTAAAAAGGAAAGAAAATACTAACATACACCCACAACCCAGAAAGCTGTACAACATCACAAATATTTACAGATGGGTTCAAAACAGCACTGAAAAATACCTGACCGCGTTTGACCACCCCCAAGTGTGCTTATTATGGATAACTTCATAGAATACGGTTATCCTCAAAATGAAGATGGCGTAAATCTGGCTGTAGAAAACATAAATTACATATTTGATTATCTGGCAACAATATCTAATCTTAAAACCACTAAGAAAAATCATAAGCAAAAACAAAAGAATGAAAAATGGTTTGATTCGGATTGTAAAAGAATAAAGAAAAATTTAAGACATCTTGCAAATCAAAAACACAGACAACCAGACGATCCAGATTTACGTCTTCATTATTGTGAGGAGCTTAAAAAATATAAAAATACACTCAGAAAAAAGAAAGAACAGTATCCAAAATCAGCTCAACACTATTGAAGAATCTGTCCATTCAAACAGTTTCTGGGACAACTGGAATCTCCTGAATAAAAAGAAACATGAACAAATTACTATACAAGAAGGAGACACCTGGAAAAATCACTTTCAACAACTTTATAGCAAATTAGACATGAATATAAAACAATCACAAATATATGAAAAATTAAACCATATAGAAAACATAATTGGCAAACACCAAAACCCGCTAGATTACCCAATCACAGAAAAAGAGCTGATGGATAAAATACAGGCTCTGCCAACAAAAAAGGCAAGAGGACCAGACGGCATCCTTAACGAGATGCTTAAAAATATAAACCCCAAATCAAATTAGCCTTAATGAAACTGTTCAACTTGGTTCTGAGTGTTGGTCATTTCCCTGACAGCTGGAATAGAGGACTTATAACGCCCATATTCAAGAGTGGAGACAAATCAGACCCCAACAATTACAGAGGCATCTGTGTGAGCAGTAATCTGGGGAAGATGTTCTGCAGCATCATCAACACCAGACTCGTTCACTTCCTCACAGAGCACAATGTCCTGAGCAAAAGCCAGATTGGATTCCTACCAAATTTTAGAACATCAGACCATATCTTCACCCTACATACCCTGATCGATAAATACATCAACCAAAACAAAACCAAAATATTCGCTTGCTTTGTAGACTTCCAGAAGGCCTTTGATTCGATTTGGCATGAAGGCCTTCTTTCTAAAATTCTAGAATCAGGTATCGGGGGAAAAACATACGGCATTATAAAAACAATGTACTCAAACAATCAATGTGCAATTAAAATTGGCAATAAACAAACCGAGTTCTTCACTCAAGGGCGGGGTGTGAGACAGTGCTGCCCACTATCACCGACCCTCTTCAATATTTACATCAATGAATTGGCGAAACTCGTAGAAGAGTCGGCAGCTCCTGGCCTCACACTACACGACTCCACTGTAAAGCTCCTGCTGTATGCAGATGATCTGGTCCTGCTGTCTCCAACAGAAGAGGGTCTACAGCAGAACCTGGACATCCTGCATCAGTTCTGTCAGACCTGGGCCCTGACCATTAACCCAACCAAAACTAAAGTACTAACGTTTCAGAAAAGACCCAGATGTCAGGGAAAGAGACACAATTTCACCCTTGGTATGACCCAAATTGATCATGTCACAAGCTAAACATACCTCGGGCTGAAAATAAGTGCAACTGGAAACCTAAATTTGGCCGTGAATGAACTGAAAGAGAAAGCAAGAAGGGCCTTCTATGCCATCAAAAAATCTATCCAAATTGAAATACCAATCAGAATCTGGCTCAAAATATTCCAATCAGTCATAGAACCAATTGCATTATATGGCAGTGAAGTTTGGGGTCCTCTCCTAAATCACGAATTTGACAAATGGGACAAAAACCCGATTGAAACCCTGCATGCCGAGTTCTGTAAGAGTATCCTGGGAGTACAGAGGAACACACCGAACAACGCATGCAGGGCAGAATTAGGCCAATACCCTCTACTAATACACATTGAGAAACGAGCCATCAAATTTTGGAAACATCTAAAAATGAGTGACCCCAACTCATAAATCATTTTAAAGCCCTTAAAAACCATGAAATGGACACTGAGAAGAGCCCCCTCCTTCAGCTGGTCCTGAGGCTCCACACACACACTAACACCACTAACAGTGATCCGCCTCAGGACACACACACCCTCAGCCACACAATCCGGCCCAAACACATGATCAAAGCACAACAGGAGAATTACCTGACCTATTGGACTCAATCAACAGAAAAACAAAGTAAACTGGAATGTTATTTGGCCCTAAATAGAGACTACACAACCGCAGAATACCTGAGTACAGTGAAAAACTGTAAACTAAGAAGAAGGATGACGAGGTACAGACTGAGCAATCACACGCTGACCGTAGAGACGGGCCGACACAGACAGAGCTGGCTGCCCAGAGAGAGACGCGTCTGCCCGTACTGTGAGCAGGGAGAAGTGGAGACAGAGCAACACTTCCTCACCCGCTGCCCCAACTATGAGGACATTAGAGGGACTTTTTATACAAAATTTGAAATACTTTGCCCTAACTTCATACACTTAGACAACAAAACACAATTTCAACATCTATTAGGTGAAAAAACAGATTGTATCATGCTAGCAGCAAGATACATTGATGCTTGTCACAAAAAGAGAGAGTCGACGACTAATCAGTGATGCGCCCACACACACACACACACACACTCGTACACACAAACAAACACTTACACACTGAATTCTAAATTGTTCAGAGAATTTTTGAAATGTTCATAAACTGTTCTAATTATTATTATTATTATTTATGCATTTATTTTTATTTTGTACACTGTTAATTTGTACAATTAATTTAATTTTTACATTTAGATTTAAGTTATATTATAATATTTTATTATTTTGATGTCTTCATGTATTCCAAGCTTTGGCAATATTGTATTGTGTACAGTCATGCCAATAAAGCAATTTTGAATTGAATTGAATTGAGTAACTGCTCATGGGAGGTTCCTGGTTCCGTCCTCGTGCACTGCACCACGTATTGTAGTGGTAAACTGCACTTCACAATATTGATTTGAATCATTGGCTTGTAGTGGTTGTGCCTGTGTGTGCGTGTGTGTGTGTGTGTGTGTGTGTGTGTGTGTGTGTGTGTGTGTGTGTGTGTGTGTGTGTGTGTGTGTGTGTGTGTGTGTGTGAATGCATGTGATCGTGGGCACCAGATTCCAGAGCACGGGCGGTGAACGTCACGTGTGTCCCGGACAGGTAACCTGCCTTGACCGTGAATTAGTATTTTCTAGTTAAACTGTTAATTGTATTGCCCCTTGTAACAGCCAATACCAGGTCCGGTCTCTCACTTTAGTATTGTGCCTCTAGGATGACGGTGTGGCTCTTTTAATTATATCATTGTATAATAAAATCATTGTTTTCTACTGAAAGCACATCTCTGTCCATCTTATCTTTGGTGTATTTCTACGAACCTGCTTGCCTTAGATTAGGTTTCTAGCAGTTGAGGTGCAAAGTATATCCTGGTGTGAGAGGCACCAGGTGGCGTAGTCAAGAACCTTTAACCCTAGATCTGGTCAAAGACCCCCCAGGTCACACATTTTCAATCATATTTCCCGGTCAATTATATGTCGATGACTTTTAAACACATTGGTAATCGCCCGGTAAACCAAATATCAATGTTTAATCAATCATAAAGATAACTATAGATCAATGTTGTTCCAATGTTGTTGTCATCAACATTAATAACGTCAGGTTTTCATCGATATGGTAATGGTGATTCAACATTTATTTTGCATTGAAATTTCAGTATCAATAAGATGATTCAGATACAAAATGAATAGCCTATTTATTCAAAGTTGGCTTGCTGTCTGGGACTGTCTCTGCATGGCCTGAGGTCTTTCATTACATTGTGGGTTTTTGGCTTGAACATGGAACCTGTTTGTACAGATTAACAGGCTGAACCACATTTTTGTGTATCTGCATTGTGCTTTGAATTTGTTGGTTTTGTAATTCTTCCTCAAAATATTTTACCCCCCCCAAAAAAATGTATAGCAAGCATACCTTGATATGTTTGAAATCATGTCCACTCACATGATATGTCATATTAGTCGCCTCTCATGTTTTATTATACATGGAGTAGGCTCTGAGACTCTGCATGCTCAGGTCACCAGCCAAATGTTACGCTTGATCTGGCAAAACGGCAGATCTGGTCTCGTCGGTCTCGTAGGACCGTTCGGAGTGGGAAGATAATATTTTGGTTAGCAAAATCCGCATATCAAAGCCGCAAATGTGGAGAAATTGCCCAAAATTAGTTAAGTTGTGCTAAGATAAAAATATGTATCAGCTTATTGATTGTTTATATAGCTATGTTATTAAAATGTGACAAATATTTTTTACGTAGGCTACTTTGTAGATTTCTGTTTGTAGGGAATTCGCGACATTGGTCCATAACGGCTGGATTCGGCTATAACACTGCTGTATTTAGATGGATTTCAGCCAATTTTATTTTATTTTTCACAAAAAAATAGCATGTTAGGATATTACTCTATAAGAATAGGCTATATCACTTATGCAGTGGAGAAACAAGGAAAGAGTTAACATGGAATGTAGCCTATAAAAACTACTGTCAATGTTAGGGAGTAGGCTAGTCTTTTGTTTCTTGCTGTTGTCAAGATTAATTCATTTGTCAATTAAAGTTTAGAAGTTCTAACAACTTTGTGACATGAATAAAATCTACATACCTGAGATGGGAAAACGTGTGTTATTTATTTTACCATTTTGTAAAAAATGTTTACCATAAATGGTAAAATGCTTGTTGTCGCTAATTTGCATCATAGCCTACCTAAATTTCTATCTATTATATATGCTATAGACAATCTCAACTTAATTTAGCATTAGCTTGGAGCCAGAAACACACATAATAAATTGTTTTTATATAATTGTAAATTAATTCAGGGGTCAAGGGCAGACCAAATTAAGTCATGTCATTTGACCCCACCCATCTCGGACCCAAACACTCTGTGAAAAAAAAAAAAAAAAAAAAAAAAAAAAACTCTCTCCGAAACCTGCACCTATGTCCTCTCGTACACCGAAATCATTGTTCCAGATGAAGATGACATATATTAAGTGGGTCTTGAGGCTGTTTACGGTTTTACTAATACTGAATTTCGTGCTTTGGGTCTATTACAAGGAGCACACCACCTCTGAGTAAGTAATACATTTTATCATATTATTTTAAAATTTATGATTTAACCTCGACAAAAACCCAATAGGATATTTCCATTTGCTTTTGGATTATCGCAATCAATAACCCTGAATTCAGGGGCGGTTCTAAGGTCAGTGGATATTCAGGGATTTAGCCCAAACTAAAATTGGGTATTTTTATTTAAAGGAGTTAATTAATTATAAAAGCGATTTAAAGGGATAAAGAAAAATAAAGGCTATTGTGTATTGTGAAATAATTTAAACTATTTGCAAATAATATTTCATTTTTAAGTATGCATAGCCTACATTCTCACATGAATCAAGGAAATGATAGCATATTTTCAAAAAGGCAAAATTTTATAAATAAAAAAAAGTTGAGTAGGCTAATTTGCGTCACCAGATGTGGTCGGAGTTGAACATTTCTATCGTAAAAACAGTTGTAAAATATTAAGTTTATCTACTTACATTTTACCAGGCATTCGTTTTTTTATTACCACTTCATGACTTCATAAAGATACTGTTAAGTACCTATTGTTGTAGATTTTCCCCTAAACCTAACTACTCTACTAATAATACTTATACTAGTGTGTTTACTCATCCACGCTCGGTCAAGATACCCTAGCGCGTCTCCACATCGACGTCGGCTGGGCGCTAATAATTCTTCTAACTTAGGCTACTTGTTCTTGCTGCGCAGCTTTAAATGAGAGACAGACTTCAGCAAGTCCTTTAATGCTCTTTATTACGGCCGGGAGTTCTCGAGCAGAATCTCCCAAGAAGAAGCAAAGCCGGAGGATCTCAGACAAATACCAGTGAGAATCCCTCCCAAAACACGGATAAACAGTTCTTATAGAATAGGGAGGTATAGCAAATGACATTAATTTGATTGGTTCTTCATAGGCAGACTCTTCTGTTTGAGGACATTTGGTTTAATGATTACTTCATTGTTATTCACAAGTTCTAATCTAGTCATCTGTCTAGTTTCCCATATTTGTTATTTATACACAGAATGTAGTACATTGTTTCAGAGTGTTAGCAGGCTAAATAAGGTTAAATGTTAAAACATGGTTAGCTTAATATTCATCTTAAAATATCCATGACAGTATACACAAAGGATAATGCCTTGCTTAATAATCTCAACATTTGGAATAATCTAGAAAAGTGTAGGCTAAATCTTTTTTGAATTTGGTCTCAAAGAGACATTTCTATTATTGGCCGTATTTTTCGTACAAAAATGGAATGCATTTCTAGATTTATTTAGCTTACTCAATCTCATTTCCTAAGAATGCAATAAAAGCTATAAATCAAGCCAACTTCAATTTTATCTGGAAAAGAAAAACACTATACGTTAGAAAAGGAATCTTGGTTAAAGAGTATGAAGAAGGAGGACTAAAAGCAATCGACATTGAATGTAGGCTTATTAATGGTATACTTAATGGTACGATAAAATCCTTTTTGAAAAATGAAAGTAGTTTTTGGTATCATATCCCCAGTCAAATCTTTATGAAATTAGGTGGCATCAATCTTCTCCTTAGTGCGATTATGCCCTTAAAAAACTCCCCGTTGAGTTATCAATGTCATCAGAGTCATTATATGTCTTTTGAAACTTTCTGTTTAAAATTACATTTATTTGACAGAAAACAGTATGATAACAATATCAAAGCAATCCCACAATCTATAAATTCAGATGTCTTTCAACACATCTCAAAGTAATGTAACCTTCTGTCTTCCTAAGCTTTTGGTGAATGGAGTTTCTCTTACTCACATAAATTAACCCAATATTACAATTCGGAAATTTGTGAAGGAATTATATCCTTGTTCCTCAAATAAAAATTCAATCTTTCAATATTTTTCCAGTGCTGAAGTTAAGATTTTAAGAACAAAATATCTTACATTTCCAGTTGCACCAAAAGCAAAGGAAATGCACTTTAAAATTTTAAATGGAATATATATATATATTTTTCATTTGGTCTTGATGTTAACAGTTGCTCTTTTGTGTTGATCAGATTGAAACAACAGAACATCTGTTTTATTATTGTAAATTTGCATTACTGGTTATTTCCTAAATTTGAAGATTTACCTGTATTATTAACAAAGGAAAATTTAATTAACACATTAATTATTCTTGGAAAATTATTTTGACACAAGAATAGATTCCTAAAAACAACCATTTTTCATAAAAAACTGTGCCATTACTTCTTATCGCTAAAATTAATGAAGAAAAAGAATGCCTTAATCTTATCTACTTTGATAGAGGATGTGAAACTTTCTGAAAAACCCTAGTCTTTCATTTCCTTTTTTTCTTTTTCTTTTTTAAATCCTAGGGGTCGCTAACCTCTTACAATAACAAAGGCGTAGGTTTATGACGCAGTGACGAGCTGAATGACGGGACTTGCTGTCAAGCTGATGGATCTAATAATGTTTATGGATGAGTGAAACCGTTCATGTTTTTTAACATTACAGTGGTATGAATCAGGTCGCGATTGTTAAATAAGAGACATATATCACACGTGAGTCCCGCGGATATAAAGGAATGAGGACATTTCATTCTACCTAATACACGGAAGTGCTGAATTACTACTCAAAGGTCAGTTTCTTAGACGAATTAAACTTGTGAGGAAACGCAGCGCTGTTCCACTTGGTCTAACGTTAACTGTTACACTATACTAAACAGCATTATGATGTTATTCTATGTGTTAGTTTGTTTGCTATATGAAACTAGCAGTAACGTTATAGATCAACATTAGAATAACATACTGATCATATTCTAACATTTCATCATGTTGAGCTGTATAACATTGATTTGTTTTATGCACATTTGCTCACCTGTTTAATAAAGTATGTGCAAGAGCGGTGTCGCTGTCAAGTCGTGACTCGTGAAGCTCTGTCAAGTCCAAGTTAGTCGCGGACGTGGAGCTCTCGGCATCTCAAGAGATGTTGATCTTCGTTTTAGTCCGCTTTTTGTCTCAAAGTCTGCTTGCCATGGTCCATAATGTTTGACCAAAACAACAACAGCGTGAGCGTCCTGCTAGGCATAACAGAGTTGTCCATGTCTGTCGCCGTAGTTACTATGGCAGTACGAGCGGAAACCACAGACGGCAGAAACAGAGGGTAACGCGGATATGACGCCATTGACTGGCGACTCCCAGCCATAGACAGTGGCCGTTTCTCAATATGCGTTCTTGTCTGTACTTGTGTTCTTGTGAATCAGTCGCTGCCCAAATAATGTCCCAATTCAAAGTTCACATCTAGCCAAGTCCAGTTCAAATCCCTGGATGTGTTCTTGATCCGCCCCTTTTACCGAGGATGCATCGAGAGGTGACTTGTGCGGACTTGAGACAGCCATGTATCCCAGAATGCATCTCGCACCAACCAGCAAGCGTCAATAGCAGAGGAGAAAACCCACGCAATATCAAAATACTACTGTTATTGTGTCATGAAATGTAATTTTAAGAGTGTTTCAGGCGAGAATGTAGTTGTTTAAAGCTCAAATCTGTGGTTTGTTTACAAAGATAGCGCCTATTTGAAAAATGTATCTGACGCTTTCGGAGTTGTAAGATCCAGGCGATCACCGGGTGTTCAACGGTCATTAACCCCGACTGGAACAGCTTTTCCTCGGCTAGTGCTTCTGACGTTTGCCGCTGGCTCTGATGTCTCTAGTCTAGTGGATAAACATGACGGATAATTCGTCTTGTGTCGATCTTTGGTCTCATTAATCTATATTTGTTCCATGGCAAATCGTTTTTGCTGAGGGCAAAGTGAAGTTTCATAACTGTAGGCCTATATATTTAGGCTATTTAACTTTAACTTTGTAGCCTATTAGAGAGCTTACTTATGTTTGACTGAATTGTTTGCTTTATTTCTCATTGTAGCTTCTTATACCTTTTAGGCTTTCATTTTTTTTAAATGAAAAGAGGCAGAGTGGTGTTTTATAAAATATTTCGTTTGATTGTTGCCTAAAATATACATTTAGTAGCCAGAGAGTGCTGAGTGACGCAATCAAGAACACGCTGTTCCATTTGCAGAATAACCGGACTCACGTCCTCTCGTCCTCGGGAGTTCGTTCTCCCGAGTCGAACTTTGCAAGTCCGGACTACCAAGGACGCAAGTCCGAAGTTCGCGTACTTGGTATTGAGAAACGGCCAGTAAAAGAAATGGACAAAGCGACCCCATTGATTTCAATGGAGAAAATTTAAGCCTGTTAAAAGCTGATAGCCAGGCGTACTGCGCAGGCTCAAACTGAGCTTGACGACGTAATGTCACGTGAGCAACCTGTATCTTCTAGTAGCTGTGTCGAGGGAAATCTGAATAATTCCCTTCTGAATCTCGCAGAGACGGAGAGCGTGAGTATTAGCTGTCCATGAACTAGCAGCAGGATCAACTTTATGACTATCTATGGGCTTCTCCCTTGACTTTATCGGACTTTATTCCTCCACGTCCCCCCGATTGCTCGCGAGCTTCTCCGCCTGTCTATACGTAAATTTCTCGACTGTGCGACGGAGAGTCGATTGGTTATGACGCAATCGTTAGCCTATTTTTACAAAAACTGCTTCTACGGGGCCATAACATAAGATACAAGGTAATGGAGCCTTTCATACATTGTTGTGTTTCTTTAGAAATAAATAATGGACCAATGGAGTCTTTATACACCTCAGATGTAAAGTTATTCGCGGTCAAAGTGACGCCAAAATGAATGGGAATGAATGGAATGCTAACAGCAGGTGATAGCCAGCTACAATGGCGGCGCCCGGGAGAGGCTTTAGTTTCCGGCGGATGGATTATCCCCTTGCTCCCAGCTCCCCCCTGCTCACACACCCCGTTTCCTTGGTTAAAATTGCAATTTTCTCATGATTTAAAAATAGTTGGAAACATTTGGAATATTGTAAGTTAACAACTTACATAACACTGGCCTTGTGATTTGGGGATATTTTAATACAAAAATGTTGCATATTGTACCTTTAAGGTGCTTGTCTGCTGTCTGAGACGACATTTCATATGTTGTACCAGGCCAATTATGGTTGTTAATAATATTGTTTAATACAATAAAAAATAAAAAAAAGGACCTGCTTATGTTATTTATGTTAAATCAATATATAGGCTACTAAAACTCAGAATACAGAATGACAACATAAGATATATATATATATATAAACACTTTTATTATATGAATATATTTGAAAATTACTATTATAATAAAATAATTTGAATTATTAGCCAGCTAATAACTACAACCACATCCACAAAGATTGTAATTTAGACAAAAGATTAGTTGTCATAAAATCGTTATTGGTGTCAGTAAAACCTATATAATTGAAACGCTCAATTGTGGTCTCAGCCTTGATAACTTGCACAAGTAGCTGTGATACACAACTATGTTGCGCGATTAAGTAATTTTTACAAAAGAAAAGCTGCTATTTCAACATGTTCAAGCATCCAGAATTATAGCCACGTTAATAACGTTAGTAAGAAACCAAACCGTTTGTAAATCTGTCAAGATTTCAGCGAGATAAGAGTATTTGTGTTCGTGCAGATCACTCACCTTACATCAGGTACCACAGAGCCCGCCAGAAAGCTTGCCTGTGACAAGTAGGCCGCCGGTGATGACGTTAGAGAGTCCGCTGTAAGTCATCTAGCCTTTATTATGTATTTCTATGGCCGCATCGCCAGCTTTTTTGACATGGAGCATTTTTCCAAATGCCGTTCCTGGATGCTTTGCGCGTGCATTATAAACGCGTGACGTCACCCATAAGAAAGGGGTGTTTCTCAAAACCAAGAATGCAAAGAACGGACTTGTGTTCATGGGGAGA
Source organism: Semotilus atromaculatus (assembly GCA_031834385.1). Lineage (NCBI taxonomy): Eukaryota > Metazoa > Chordata > Actinopteri > Cypriniformes > Leuciscidae > Semotilus > Semotilus atromaculatus. The sequence continues at coordinate 21,899,817 of JAULUF010000026.1, read as the reverse complement.
ACGCTCTTGCTAATTGTTCTTGGAAGAATGAACTTACAAGGTGACGAGCACACAGAACGCTGCTGACAGTTTGAGACGATGTGTTCTTGCGGGTATTGCTCAATACCCCCGAACAGACGCCGTCTGCAGAACCCAAACATTACGATTCGCCATAAATTTTCGTAAAAATGCCAATATTTGAACACAGTTGATTTCTCGCATCAAATGTTCTCAGAAGTGAATTTAGTGATGAAATAGCATTCGAAAAATTAGAAAAATGACTTATGTTGTCCTGCCTTTCTCTGCTTCCCGCTACTTTTTTTGAATGCCAAAATTAATGCTGGGATATATCTGCTGTCAAGTTCACACAAGTTACCAACCGATGCATCCTCGGTAAAATGGGCGTGTCAAGAACGCAATTTTTAACCGTTCTTGCCAAAATGCAAACTTGTGTATTGGGACAGTACTTAGGCCACAAAAGATGACGTTTCACAAGAACACAAGTACAGACAAGACACATTGAGAAAGGCCCATAAAGTGGAGTGCGGCGCAACAGAAGTGTCGCACATGTGGATGCGCACTGTTGCGGCACTGGGTGACGTCACGCGACTTTTTAACGCGCTAAAATGCTGTGCGTCAAAAAAGCTGGCCGATGACCATCTTTATGCAAATTAATCCGTTGAACGCGACTATCCAATAGAAGTTCAGTGCATGTTTGTTGTCCCCCCAACAAAAGTTATTTTTGGATATGATTGACTCTTTTAACCTTTTAACATGTTTCTGGATCCACTCATGTTCATGGACATACCTTGGACTTAAAGGGATAGTTCACCCAAAAAATGAAAATCAGCCCATGATTTACACACCCTGAAGCCATCCTAGGTGTATATGATATTCTTTTTTCAGACAAATACAATCAGAGTTTGTCCTGGCTCTTCAAAGCTTGATAATGGCAGTGAATGGCTGTCTATCTTTGGAAGTCCATCAAAGCGCATCTATTCATGATTAAAGTGCTCGACACGGCTCTGCGGTGACCCCCATTCTTAAAAAAACAGGGCTTGACCATCTAAACAAGGACAACTACAGACCAATATCCAATTTAACATTCTTAAGCAAAATCCTTGAAAAGGTTGTTGCTTCGCAATTGCAATCTTATTTGGATATAAATGGTCTTTTTGAACCTTTTCAGTCAGGTTTTCGCCCATCTCACAGCACTGAAACTGCTCTTCTGCGTGTGCTTAACGACATTATTTTGTCCGTTGATTCAGGGTTGATAAACATCTTGATGCTCCTCGATCTAAGCGCTGCCTTTGACACAGTCTGCCACGAATTACTTATTTCTCGGCTTTCTGACATTGGCATCACTAGTTCCGCTCTTTCCTGGCTCATTTCCTATATCAGCGACAGAAAGTATTATATCAGCATACAAGGTCATAGTTCTTACACAGGTTGTTCCTCAGGGTTCAGGTCTTGGTCCACTATTGTTCATCATCTACATACATCCACTTGGTAACATCATACGCAAGCATTGACTTCAATTCCATTGCTATGCTGATGACATTCAAATTTATCTCACCACCAGCTCTGATAGGCCATCCCTGCCTGACTCACTCACTGCATGTATCAGGGACATCAAGCACTGGATGTCCCTTAATTTCCTTAAATTAAATGATAAAAAAAACTGAGATATTAGTGATCGGCTCTGCTGCCTCAGTCAAAAGGATGGACCAGTCCTTTTATATTGATGGAGTTCATGTTAAGCCTTCGTCATTGATTTGCAACCTTGGTGTCTTATTCGACTCAACTCTATCTTTTGGTTCTCATATTTCTTCTCTTGTCAAAAACTCTTTCTTTCATCTTCGCAATATTTCTCGTCTACGATCTTCTCTCAGTTTAGCTGACGCTGAAACCTTAATTCATGCACTAATCACATCACGGCTAGATTATTGCAATGCTTTATTTCTTGGTCTGCCCAAAAAACTTATTGCAAGACTACAGTTCAAAACTCAGTCAAGTCAAGTCACCTTTATTTATATAGCGCTTTTTACAATACAAATTGTTTCAAAGCAGCTTTACAGAGATAACAGGAAAACAATGTTGTAATAGTATTGTTAAATTCAAAATTAAATGTTAAATGTCCCCAACTAAGCAAGCCAAAAGCCAATGGCGACAAAGGCGAAGAGAGGCGAAAAAGGCAACAGTGGCAAGGAACCAAAACTCCATCAGATGACAGAATGGAGAAAAAAACCTTGGGAGAACCCAGGCTCAGTCAGGGGGCCAGTCCTCCTTTGGCCAACGAACGAACAGTGTATGATTATGAGTTAGGCAGCATAATGTCAGGAGTCAGATGTGATCAGAACTTTCACGATATTTATCCAGTTCATCTGGTTGGGTTGGGTCATCCGGCCGGTGAGGAGATGACTGTGTTGAGGTGTCCATGGGCCTTCACAGTGTTGATGGGGCTGGCTCATCAGGGATGCGTTGTCGTCGTGTCCATGTGATGGTCCTTCCTCAGATCTGGATATGGCCTGGATCCGGCGGTTCGCGGTAAACCTCGGGATAAGCAGAGAGACTAATATTAGCGTAGACGCCATCCTTCTTATGATGTACAAAGTACATCAGGAATTATGGGAAGTGTTCCCGGTTCCGGCTGATCTAAACTATGCAGCCTAACATTGAATTATAGAAATCTATAATGTGTTATGTGTATGCTAAGCCAAAGAGATGTGTTTTTAGTCTAGATTTAAACTGACAGACTGTATCTGCTTCCCGGACTGTGTTAGGAAGATTGTTCCAAAGTTTTGGTGCTAAATAGGAAAAGGATCTACCGCCAGCAGTCGATTTTGATATTCTAGGTATTATCAATTGGCCAGAATTTTGAGATCGCAATAGACGTGAAGGACTATAATGCGTTAAGAGCTCGCTCAAGTACTGGGGAGCTAAACCATTTAGTGCTTTGTAAGTAATCAGCATTATTTTAAAATTTATACGATGTTTAGAAGGCAGCCAATGCAGTGTTGACAGAACCGGGCTAATATGGTCATACTTCCTGGTTCTGGTAAGAACTCTAGCGGCTGCGTTTTGAACTAGCTGTAGTTTGTTTATTAAGCGTGCAGGGCAACCACCCAGTAGAGCATTACAATAATCTAGCCTTGATGTCATGAATGCATGAACTAATTGTTCCGCATTTGTCAGTGAGAGCATATGACGTAATTTAGATATATTTTTAAGATGGAAAAATGCGGTTTTACAGATACTAGACACGTGACTTTCAAATGAAAGATTGGTATCAAAGAGCACACCCAGGTTCCTAACTGACGACGAAGACTTAACAGAGCAGCCATCGATTGTTAGACAATATTCTGGGTTATTACGTGTGGCAGTTTTTTGTCCAATGATTAGAATCTCTGTTTTTTTCAGAATTTAGTAATAGGAAATTACTGGTCATCCAATTTTTTATATCAGCTATGCATTCCGTTAATTTTGAGAATTGGTAAGTTTCGTTAGGTTTTGAAGAAATATACAGCTGAGTATCATCAGTATAACAGTGGAAGCTAATTCCATATTTCCTAATGATATATCCTAATGGTAGCATGTACAGAGTGAACAGCAGCGGTCCTAGTACTGAGCCTTGTGGTACGCCATACTGAACTTGTGATCGATAAGACATCTCTTCATTTACTGCTACAAACTGAAAACGGTCAGATAAGTATGATTTAAACCATGCTAGTGCAATTCCACTAATGCCAACATAGTTTTCTAGTCTATTTAAAAGAATGTTGTGGTCGATAGTATCAAATGCAGCACTAAGATCAAGTAACACTAATAGAGAGATACAACCACGATCGGATGATAAGAGCAAATCATTTGTGACTTTAATGAGAGCAGTCTCAGTACTATGGTACGGTCTAAATCCGGACTGAAAATCCTCGCAGATATTATTTCTTTCTAAAAAGGAACACAGTTGTGATGATACTGCTTTTTCTAGTATCTTTGACAGAAAAGGCAGATTCGAGATTGGCCTGTAATTGACTAATTCTGTCGGATCAAGTTGCGGTTTTTTAACAAGCGGTTTAATCATAGCCAACTTAAAGGTTTTTGGTACGTATCCTAGAGACAAAGATGAATTGATGATATTTAGAAGAGGATCTATGACCTCTGGAAGCATCTCTTTCAGTAGCTTAGTCGGTATAGGGTCTAGCATACAAGTTGTCGATTTAGATGAATTAACAAATTTGCAAAATTCTTCCTCTCCTATAGCAACAAATGAATCAAAATGTTCCTCACGGAGACTACAATGCACTCCCTGATGCGCTACTGTAGTAGACGGTTGCATAGTTATAATTTTGTCCCTGATATTATAGATCTTATACAGTAAGTGAAGAAGTTCATAAAGTCATTACTGCTGTGTTTCTTGGAAACTTCTGGGCTTGAAGCTTTCTTTTTCGTTAGTTTAGCCACTTGTTCAAATAAATACCTAGGATTATGTTTATTTTCTTCTAATAGGGTTGAAAAATAATCCGTTCTAGCATCTTTTAATGCCTCTCTGTAAGCAATCGAGCTCTCCTTCCATGAAATCCGAAATACCTCTAGTTTTGTTTTCTTCCAGTTTCGCTCCATTTTTCTGGCTGCTCTCTTAAGGGCCCGGGTGTGCTCGTTGTACCACGGCGTTGGACTATTTTCTTTAATCTTCTTTAAGCGCAACGGAGCAACTATGTCTAAAGTGCTGGAAAATAGAGATTCAAACGTTTCTGTTGCAATATCAAGTTCTTCTAAGCTATCCGGGATGCTGAGATGATGAAACTGATTAGGAAGATTATTAATAAAGCCATCTTTAGTGGCAGAAGTGATAGGTCTAACATATTTATAACACGGAGTCGGCTTTGCAGCCTTGGCTAAATGTAATTTACACAAGACTAGATAATGATCTGAGATGTCGTCGCTCTGCTGCAGAATTTCAACGGCATCAACATCTATTCCATGAGATAATATTAGATCTAGAGTATGGTTACGACAATGAGTAGGTTCTGACACGTGTTGTCTCACTCCAATTGAGTTTATAATGTCTTTAAATGCCAATCCCAATGCATCTTTTTCATTATCTACATGTATATTAAAATCACCAACAATTAGGACTTTATCGGCAGCCAATACTAATTCTGATAGAAAGTCAGCAAATTCTTTGATAAAATCTTTATGGTGCCCTGGTGGCCTGTATACAGTAGCCAGCAGAATTCTCAAACGTGATTTATTGTTTACACTATATATTTTTACATTAAGCACCAACACTTCAAAAGAAGTATATTTAAAACTAGATTTCTTAGTGGTTTTGAAAATATTACTATAAATTACAGCAACACCTCCCCCTTTGCCTTTCGGACGAGGCTCATGTTTATAACAGAAATCTTGCGGAGTGGACTCATTTAAAGTAATGTAATCGTTCGGTTTTAGCCAGGTTTCTGTCAAACACAGCACATCTAGGTTATAGTCTGTAATCTTATCATTAACTATGAGCGCTTTTGAATTAAGGGATCGAATATTCAACAACCCAAGCTTTATCGTTTGCTCATCTGTATTATATCTGTTTTTTATTTGTTGAACATCAATTAAACTTTTAACCTTAGAAAGGTTTGGCAGTTTTTTGGATTTCCAAATTCGGGGAACAGACTCAGTCTCTATATGATGATATCTAGGTGAAAGAGCCTCTATGTGATGGGATTTATCTGACCTTGGTGACGTGAGGCCGCTAGCAGACGGTCGGTTTAGCCAGTCTGTCTGCTTCCTGACCTGAGCCCCAGGTTGTCATGTTTTATCTCTAAGACTATGAGCCAAATTACTAGAGAGAAGAGCAGCACCAGCCCAGGAGGGATGAATACCATCTCTTTTCAACAGGTCAGGTTTGCCCCAAAAACTTTTCCAATTGTCTATGAATTCTATATTATTTTGCGGACACCAATTAGACAACCAGCCATTGAGTGAACACAATCTACTAACTATCTCATCACTCCTTCGAACAGGAAGGGGGCCAGAGCAAATTACAGTGCCTGACATCGTACTTGCGAGTTCAAACACCTCTTTAATATTAATTTTGGTGATCTCCGACTGTAATGATGTGGAGGACGCAGAGGAATCCATTTGCAGCTTTATTAGAATAGTCAAACAGGCAGGGTAAAAGCCAGGGGCAGACAGAACAACGGAGATAATCTTAAGCAGAAGTGGATGACAAGCAAGGGTCGAGGCAGGCGGCAGGAATCACAGTTCAATAAACAGTCCGAGTCGAGACAGGCAGCAGAACAATCAGAAGTCGATATAACAGTCCGGGTCGAGGCAGGCAGCGGAAGAATCAGAGGTGGGTATAAACAATCCAAGGTCAGTAACGGTACAGGCAACTCAGGAAAAACGCTCAGAAATTGTACGCCGGGGCAATGCAATACTTCGCAACGAACTTGACAGTGAACGGGGTTTATATGGGCGAATGTGGATGAGCTGCAGGTGTTGTAATAATCAGTCCCAGGTAAGCGGCATGATGGGATGTTGAGTTCTTTATGGTTAATATTCTGGTGAAAGTGTCCTACAGTGGTGAAGAGGAGGTGTAGTGGAAGCCTGCTCTGTAACAGAGCCCCCCCCCTGCGAGCAGCTCCTGAGGCGAGAAGGCAAATGGCGCCGGGGTCTTCCACGGGGTCGAGGGGCCGGCATCTCCGGGTGCATATGATGAAACTCTTCTGTGAGTGTGGGATCTAGGATATCTCCTGCGTTGACCCATGATTGTTCCTCCGGACCGTACCCCTCCCAGTCAACCAGATATTGGAGGACGTTACCCCGGCGCCTGGAGTCCAGCAACTTGTGCACACGATACGCCTCCTCGCCGTCAACCAGGATGGGCAGGGGGTCTGGAGCCGCGACTTCCTCCTCCAACACTCCTCTCGGACCACCGGCAGGTTTTAGAAGAGATACATGAAATGTAGGAGAAATACGATAGTCAGCGGGCAAATCTAATCGAAAAGACACCGGAGAAATTTGTCTAATAATTTGGAACGGACCAACATACCTGGGACTGAGTTTGCGGCAAGGAAGTCGGAGTCTTAGGTTCTTGGTGGACAGCCACACCCACTGGCCCGCACTGTATTCAGGACCCGGGCGACGATGACGGTTAGCCTGTCGTTCTTGTCGTCTGACTGCATGAAGAAGATGAGTGTGAGCTTGATCCCAGACTTCCTCGCTCTTGTGTAGCCACTCGGTGACAGATGGTAGCTCAGTGGGTTCTCCTGACCAAGGGAACAAGGGAGGTTGAAAGCCCAGGATACATTTGAAAGGGGTAATGCCTGTAGCAGGTTTGACTAAGGAGTTCTGGGCGTATTCGGCCCAAAACAAATATCTGCTCCACTCTGTTTGTTGTTTTTGACAATAGGTCCGAAGGAAGCGGGTGACGTCTTGATTCAAGCGTTCGGTTTGCCCATTGGACTGAGGATGGTACCCGGAGGTGAGGCTGATGTTGACATTAAGCTGTTTGAAGAATGCGGTCCAAATTCTGGAGGTAAACTGAGGACCACGGTCCGATACTATGTCTTCAGGCAGACCATAAAAGCGAAATACTTGATTGCAGAGGAGTTCGGCTGTCTCGAGTGCAGTGGGGAGTTTGGGTAATGGTATTAGACGGCAGGCCTTGGAGAATCGGTCAACGATGGTAAGTATGGTGGTATGTCCTTGGGAGTTGGGTAGATCTGTAATGAAATCGATGGCGATGTGGGACCAGGGGCGGTGTGGTGTGGGTAGTGGTGTTAAGAGTCCAGCAGGTAACTGTCTGGGTGATTTGGATGTGTTGCAGTTGGAACAGTTCTGAACAAATTTGGTGGTATCAGACAGTAATGTGGGCCACCAGAAACGATTTTGGAGCAGCTGTGTGGTAGCGGTGATCACAGGATGACCAGAACTGGGCATGGAGTGAACTTGATCGAGGAGACGAGAACGAAGGTGGTCTGGAACAAAGAGCTGATTAGCTGGGCACTCAGGAGATGGTCTCTCTTGAAGGTTTGCTTGTTGGATTTCTGTGATAATATCCCATTGTACTGGAGCCACCAGGAGATTTGTATGGAGGATGTTTTCGTGGGCCGGGGTTTGAATTGTCTCCTCCGTTTGACGTGAGAGTGCGTCGGCTTTGATGTTCTTGGTTCCTGGTCGATATGTTACTGTGAACTGAAATCTGGTAAAGAATAGAGCCCATCTAGCTTGTCGGGGGTTTAAACGTTTGGCCGAGCGAAGATATTCGAGGTTCTTGTGGTCCGTGAGAATTATGAACGGTTGACCAGCTCCCTCCAGCCAGTGGCGCCATTCCTCCAGGGCTAGTTTCATAGCAAGCAATTCCCGATTACCCACATCGTAATTACGTTCAGCCGGTGTGAGTTTGCGGGAGAAGAAAGCACACGGGTACATCTTTGCTGGTTTGCCCTGTCGCTGGGATAATACAGCCCCAACCCCAGTGCTGGAGGCATCGACTTCTACTATGAACTGGTGTTCTGGATCTGGATGATGCAGAATGGGTGCTGACGTGAAACGAGTTTTCAAATCCTGGAATGCTTGTTTTGCCTCTTCTGACCATCTCAGCCGAGCAGTGTGACGCTTGGTCATGGTCGTTAGTGGAGCAGCTATAATGCTGAAGTTTCTTATAAATCTCCTGTAGAAATTAGCGAAACCCAAGAATCGTTGCATCTCCTTCACGGTTTGAGGTAACGGCCATTCCAGAACTCCCTTGACCTTCCTCTCATCCATGGCTACCCCCTCCTGACTGATAATGTATCCTAGGAATGATGTGCTAGTCTGGTGGAATTCACATTTCTCAGCCTTGGCGTAGAGTTGATATTGAATTAAGCGTTCCAGGACCAATCTGACCTGATGGACGTGCTCCTCCATAGAGTTTGAGTAGATCAGTATGTCATCGATGTAGACAATCACCCATTTATCTAGCATGTCTCGGAAAACGTCATTCATGAAAGACTGGAATACTGAAGGACTGTTTGACAGGCCGAAAGGCATGACCAGGTATTCGTAGTGCCCAGTGGTGGTGGAAAAAGCCGTCTTCCACTCGTCGCCCTCACGGATGCGAATCAAGTTGTAAGCATTGCGCAGATCTAGTTTGGTAAAGTATTTGGCTTGGCGGAGCTGTTCCAGCGCTGCAGGAACCAGAGGAAGGGGATATCGGAACTTCACTGTCTGGTCGTTCAGCCCTCGGTAGTCGATGCAGGGTCGTAACCCCCCGTCCTTCTTCTTTACGAAGAAGAATCCGGCAGCTGCCGGAGAAGTTGAGGGTCTGATGAAACCTTTGGTTAGCTCCTCATCAATGTACTGTTTCATAGCTTCGGATTCGGGTCGAGACAGAGGAAAGATCCTTCCCCGAGGAGGAGAAGCTCCAGGAAGGAGGTCTATGGCACAGTCGCTGGAGCGATGTTCGGGGAGTTGTGCTGCTTTTCTCTTACTGAAGGCTTCGATGAGGTCTGCATAATCAGGTGGAATTTTGGGTCCTTCTGGATCTAACGTGGCAGTATTTGGATCTTTTGGAGGAGGGCGAGTGACTCTGGATAAACAGCGGTTTTGGCAGGTGGGGCCCCATTGAATGATCTGTCCCTCCCTCCAGGAGATATGAGGGTTGTGATCATGTAACCAAGGATGGCCGAGGATGACCGAATGATGAGGGGATTGTATGACGTAGAAACTGATATCCTCGGTGTGTAGAGATCCGACGTGCAGTTTGATTTGTTCTGTGGTGCTGTGAATTCTCCCCTCTCCCAGAGGTCGACCATCTAGCGCCTCCACTGCCAAGGAAGAGAGACAAGGTTTTAGTTCCAGGTTGCATTGTACAGCGAATTTGCGAGATATGAAGTTCCCAGCGGCTCCTGAGTCTATTAGAGCAGTGGTGCTGATAACTTTATCCTGAATCACTAGGCGCACTGGTACAGTGAAATTAGATGTGGTATGGGCATTGGTAAGGGAACTCACCGAGCGGGAGTCAGACGATGGACGAACTGGGCAGGCGAATTTCATGTGTCCGGGCTGGCCGCAGTACATGCACAAACGGTTCTGCCTCCGGCGTTCTCGTTCCTCTGGGGTTATGTGAGTAAAACCGATTTGCATGGGCTCGTGCATGGTGGGCGTGTCCTGAGAATAGCGCGAAGGAATTCGCACAGAGCGTCGAGAACGAATCAGGTTATCCACTTGGATGGCTAGGTCGATGTATTCGTTCAGGTCTTTTCCCTCATCACGGCAGGCCAATTCGGACTGGAGTTCAGTGGTGAGCCCCTTTCGGAAGAGAGTTTTAAGTGTATCATCCACCCAGTTGGTTTGCGCTGCTAGGGTGCGAAACGTGAGTGCATACTCAGCTGTCGTGCTTCTTCCCTGTGATAGAGCTAACAGTTGTTCTCCTGCGTTTCCGCCCTCCGCGGGGTGTTCAAAGACATGACGGAATTGTTGAATAAACTCCCCAAACGTGGCAAATGACGAACCATCCGATCTCAAAACCGCAGTAGCCCATTCTAGTGCTCGACCTGTGAGTAATGAGCAAACGAACGCTATGCGACTTGCGTTCGTGGTGTAGAATGAAGGTTGCTGATCAACAAAGAGAGTGCACTGCAGTAAAAATCCCTTGCATTTCGTCGGATTACCGTCAAATTTCTCAGGAAATGCCAGTCGTGGATTGATTGCCGGGTTTGCAGCGAGCGGGACAGGCTCTGGTGCTGCTGCTGGTGGCGGTGCGGCGGGAGCGTTGGAAGCATTCCCTATCGCCGTCTGGAGGTCTTGTAACCCCCGTACAAGTTTTTCGGTTAGTGAAGTCAGATGGCTCAACTGTTGGTGATGTAGATCCAAACGTGAAGCTTGTGAAGAGAGTTCAGTAGATAACTGCATGACTTCTGCTGCTGGATCGGAAGGTGGCGAAGTATTCTGTAATGATGTGGAGGACGCAGAGGAATCCATTTGCAGCTTTATTAGAATAGTCAAACAGGCAGGGTAAAAGCCAGGGGCAGACAGAACAACGGAGATAATCTTAAGCAGAAGTGGATGACAAGCAAGGGTCGAGGCAGGCGGCAGGAATCACAGTTCAATAAACAGTCCGAGTCGAGACAGGCAGCAGAACAATCAGAAGTCGATATAACAGTCCGGGTCGAGGCAGGCAGCGGAAGAATCAGAGGTGGGTATAAACAATCCAAGGTCAGTAACGGTACAGGCAACTCAGGAAAAACGCTCAGAAATTGTACGCCGGGGCAATGCAATACTTCGCAACGAACTTGACAGTGAACGGGGTTTATATGGGCGAATGTGGATGAGCTGCAGGTGTTGTAATAATCAGTCCCAGGTAAGCGGCATGATGGGATGTTGAGTTCTTTATGGTTAATATTCTGGTGAAAGTGTCCTACAGTGGTGAAGAGGAGGTGTAGTGGAAGCCTGCTCTGTAACACCGACTGGCGAAGTCGAACATCATTTGTGCCGACGTGAATAACAATCTTAGAGAATTTACGATTAGCATTAGCCAGCACTTTTAAATTTGCTTTGATGTCAGGCGCTCTGGCTCCCGGCAAACATGTGACTATGGTGGCTGGTGTCTCTATTTTCACGTTCCGTGTAATAGAATCGCCAATTACCAGGGCACAATCAACATAATTCTCAGTGGGTGTTTCACTGAGTGGGGCAAATCGATTTGTTATGGTGATCGGAACAGAAGAGTGGTTTTTTGATCCGCGACTAGAGCGATCTCTCACAGTTACCCATCTGCCTGGCTGCACAGGCAATAACTCAGCCGGAACCGAATCATGTAAACGGTTCACTATGCTAGGCGCATCCAAAGTAGTATCTAAGGCTCGTGCACACTTACTATCCTCGATTAAAGTTTGGATGCGTGTCTCTAATTCTGAAATCTTCTCCGTCAGCCTGACTGTCTCCTTGCATTTATCACATATAAACCCTATATTGCCGACGGGGAAGGCTATGGTAAACATGTGGCATGAGGTGCAGGTGACAATAACAGGACAAGACATTACTCACCGTGTTTGTTGACTGATTCTTACTCACCTAGGCTTTTTATGAACTCAGAGGCGCGGGCGCGCACGAGAAAAATAAATAAATAAATAACTGAGCGCACGGGCGGCGCGTTAACAGGCTAACGAGATACAAGCGTGTTGTGTTAACAATAACGGAAGCTAGCGATGTTAGGTTAGTCTGAGATGTTAGGTAAACTGTTTTAGTAGTATAAACACTAGAAATGATCGTAAATGTATGGTTCAAAACAGAGAGAAATACGAGGCTTTAGATGGAGCTTACAGCCCCGGAGCAAACACACTCACACACAGCAGGCAGCGAGGCAGACAGGAGCAATCGATCACAGTCCAAGAGTCACTGTCTCACTCAGCAGCAAGAGTTCTCACCTCCACCAGGCGTTCTGCTCACATTACTCCTCTGCTTCATGACCTTCACTGGCTACCCGTGGCATCACGTATCCACTTTAAGGTTTTGCTTTTAACGTTTCAGGCATTAAACGGTCTTGCACCCCCATATTTGTCTGATCTACTTTACACCTACTGCCCTGCACGGTCTCTCAGATCAGCTGAACTTGGTTTATTGTTTATTGGAAGGTCATTTAGTGTCAATGCTCCAAAATTATGGAATTCATTACCCCTAACACTTCAAAATATCTCATCTGTGGCTACATTCAAAACTCAGTTAAAAACATATCTATTTAACATGTATTTCGTTCAGTGTGACTGTATGTATCCTATGTGACTGTAATGTTTGTGTAAGTGTGTAAATGTATCGTCTATTACAATGTAAAGCGACCTTGAGCTACGGAAAGGCGCTATATAAACAAAACTTCTTCTTCTGCGGGGATTAATAAAGGCCTTCTGAAGTGAAGCAATGCGTTCATGTAATATCCATATTTAAAACTATCGACTACAATAACTAGGTAGGCCTACAAGATGGCGGCAGAGACAGTTAGCGATATTCAAGACTACGGAAAGACAAATGATTTTCTCACCTTAAACGTTAAATTCTATCAGTGCAAACAACTGGAAATATATCTTTATATTGTTGTCTTAATAAGAGGATGATTTGGACACTTTTTCAGCGTGATTTTGATTTAAACAATCTTTGATTTTGACTATCTAGCACAGTTGTTAAAAAAAAAAAAAATCAAAGATGACAGACAAAGACCAAGGGCCCTATCTTGCACCCAGCGCACGATCTGAAACGCAAGTGTCAAAGCGCAGAGCGCAAGTACCTTTGTGGGCGGGTCTCGGCGCTGTTGCTATTTTCCCGGCAGGATAAATGCCTCTTGCGCCTGGCGCAAATCTAAAAGGGGTTGGTCTGAAGTAGCTTCATTATTCATAGGCGTGGTTTGGGCGTAACGTGAAATAAACCAATCAGAGCGTCATCCAACATACCCTTTAAGAGCAGGTGCGCATGTTGCATGGCGGATTGTTATTAATACGGCGGATTTACCAGGCGCGCGCCAGGAGCGGTTCACAGCCGAGGAGACGACGTTCTTTTCAACCTAATTTTCCGTTTGTATTTTTTTTTTATCAATATACTGTTTGATATTGATTTTTCATTTTGACAAATGTAAATAAAGAAATGTCACAAATAAACACTCTCGGATGTTTTGGACTCGTTCTCTCTGAATCACGAATATATGCATGGTTATATTTTTTAAATGTAGTCGAACATTAGACCGATATTAATTAGCTTTACCTCACTATACTGTAGATGACGCAGCAGCTCTTCTGCCAAATACGCTCTCCTGTCCTGTGCTGATGCTGGGGCATTTGGGTTAAGTGGCATCGGCACATGCAGTTCACCATCACGTCTCCTTAAGTCCTCTAATGTTTCCTCATCTATGTCAACAACACAACCTTGATTTATGGAAATGTTGTGTAAAACACAACATGCCACAAAGAATGCTACAACTTTTTGAGGACTGTACTGTAAAGTGCCTCCTGACCTATCCAAACACCTGAAACGCAGTTTCAGTATGCCGAACGTTCGTTCAATTACACAGCGTGTTTGTGTGTTTTCGATTAAACCGTATTTCACTCATTGTTGCTGGCATCAAAAATGGTGTCATCAGCCATGTCATTACTACAATTAGCCTGAAAAAATTGGGTAAATGTAAGCTAGATTTAGGCTTACTACATATTTCTTACATCTTCATGGACACCACAATGATTTCCCTCATGTGTTAGGCTAATATTTTTCCTTGTTATAATGTATGATTTGCAAAAATAAAAACTGCTGCATCTGTGTTGATGAGAGAATCAAAGTGTATGCGCGTTGTGCACCCGCTACATTATGGCCAAGCATGCGCGCTTAAAATAGCATTATGAACAACGCGCAACGCGCCACTGACTTTTGACTAGGTTTTTTCTGGTCAGTGGCGCAATTGTTTTCTGGAACTGCAAAATAGCACCAGGGAATGTTTGCGCCGAAACACGCCTCTTTTTTTGCGCCGACCCGCCCAGAGAGCGCAAGTTAATTTCCTAGTTTACCGACGTGCGTCTGTGGAGGGAAAAGTCCGCTTTGCGCGGGTGCAAAATAGGAATGATACATGCGTCAGTGTACAAAGTCAATTGCGCTGAGTGCAAGATAGGGCCCCAAGAGTCAAGAGAAAAGACAAACAAGACGCTTTCATTCACCACTGAGAACAGAGATGTGACTGAGGATGCTGTTGTCAAAGAACGTGATATACACTTACCTAAAGGATTATTAGGAACACCTGTTCAATTTCTCATTAATGGAATTATCTAATCAACCAATCACATGGCAGTTGCTTCAATGCATTTAGGGCATTGATTTGCATTCATTAAACTGAATGTCAGAATGGGAAAGAAAGGTGATTAAAGCAATTTTGAGCGTGGCATGGTTGTTGGTGCCAGACGGGCCGGTCTGAGTATTTCACAATCTGCTCAGTTACTGGGATTTTCACGCACAACCATTTCTAGGGTTTACAAAGAATGGTGTGAAAAGGGAAAAACATCCAGTATGCATCAGTCCTGTGGGCAAAAATGCCTTGTTGATGCTAGAGGTCAGAGGAGAATGGGCCGACTGATTTAAGCTGATAGAAGAGCAACTTTGACTGAAATAACCACTCGTTACAACCGAGGTATGCAGCATAGCATTTGTAAAGCCACAACACGCACAACCTTGAGGCGGATGGGCTACAACAGCAGAAGACCCCACCGGGTACCACTCATCTCCACTACAAATAAGAAAAAGAGGCTACAATTTGCAAGAGCTCACCAAAATTGGACAGTTGAAGACTGGAAAATGTTGCCTGGTCTGATGAGTCTCGATTTCTGTTGAGACATTCAGATGGTAGAGTCAGAATTTGGCGTAAACAGAATGAGAACATGGATCCATCATGCCTTGTTACCACTGTGCAGACTGGTGGTGTAATGGTGTGGGGGATGATTTCTTGGCACACTTTAGGCCCCTTAGTGCCAATTGGGCATCGTTTAAATGCCACAGCCTACCTGAGCATTGTTTCTGACCATGTCCATCCCTTTATGGCCACCATGTACCCATCCTCTGATGGCTACTTCCAGCAGGATAATGCACCATGTCATAAAGCCCGAATCATTTCAAATTGGTTTCTTGAACATGACAATGAGTTCACTGTACTAAAATGGCCCCCACAGTCACCAGATCTCAACCCAATAGAGCATCTTTGGGATGTGGTGGAACGAGAGCTTCGTGCCCTGGATGTGCATCCCACAAATCTCCATCAACTGCAAGATGCTATCCTATCAATATGGGCCAACATTTCTAAAGAATGCTTTCAGCATCTTGTTGGATCAATGCCACGTAGAATTAAAGCAGTTCTGAAGGCGAAAGGGGGTCAAACACAGTATTAATATTGTAAGGAATGCTCAAAGGTTCATAAGCTTTTTAGTCAATTTTAATTTCGGAGAAGAATATTCAACAGTTATTAATCTATGATCAACAAATTATCGAATATAGTCTGAACCGAGTCCTTACGTACATAAATAACCCACGAGGGGTTATACAGCACACGTCTGCTTCGGGTATGTATATAACAATTAAACACAACGAATTATGATTAATTAGGAATATACATCCTACACAGACAGATGGCTGTTGATCTTTAAATAAAAATAATATGAAACAAATAATAAAAGAAACGTAGAAACATAAGGAAAACACAATTGCTAGCACAATTAGACCCTCAGAGACAGCCACAGGATACACTTTAAAGCGTCTAAATTTTAGATGGAACACTTGCATTCAGACCTGGTGTTGTGTAGAAGAGAGCGTGCGGCGTCCTGGAGATGGGAGGCGGACTTCTTTGATACTTCCGAGCGTGGATGTTTCGCGGGAAATTCAAACGTCCTAAAACAGTTCTGTATGCGCAAAGACAGTCTTATCACCGGGATGCTGGAAGACTGACGAAACACACATGGGTAACTCGGTCGGAGGACGAGAACCGCACTGAGAACAGACTAGCTATACGCAAAATAAAACAAAGACAAACTAAAAACAGGAACAAAAGAAAGCACACGAAGGTTACATCTGGGACAGGATACACAGCGCGAGAGAGAGCGAACGAACTGCTGCACAGCCTTTTACCGTGACGAGTCCACGCCCACTTTGGAAAGACCTCTCCAATGAGATCCTTTCTTGATTTGGCGGGGTTCCGTGGCCTTTGTCTTGTCGGAACGCCCAACTTTCGGATTTATGGCAGGTATGAATATGGTCAGAAACATTACAGAGATGGAAAAACATAGCAGAGTACATTTTAACGGAACCTCGTTTATATGGTTAGTTAGACCACGTCGGGAGCTTTCATTTGCTATCATGAAAGACGTGTTTGACGCGCATACAAGTGAATATATGCTCTTAGGCTCTTTATACAGGCCCTTAGAGTTTTAACTACACAACTAACAATCTTAATTGGCATGATACACAAACAGGAATATACCAGAATAGAGGAATATATCATATTTCTCTTAGAATCACCCATTTCTCTGGGTTTTCCGTAAGGAATGCATCGGCGCGTGTCCATAGGTGTGTGCGTGCGTCTATCCGTGGGTGCGGGCGTGGATATGTGTGTGCGTGCGTTTTCATTTCACACATCTGGCTTCGTTCTCTCCGCAGAGATGGGTGTTAAGTGATAGCAATCTGTTTGAAAAACCTAGGTCCGCATTTTTATGGCCATTTAACAATCTCGGACTATAAACGTGTCAATAGGCGAGCTACAACCAGACACAGCGTCGCCAGAGGGGGATTTGCATCGGATGAGTCACGCGAGAAAATTAAGCTTTTTTCAAAAGAAACATATACTTGTGATTATACATTTCACGATATTGATATACAGCTTAATAGATAGATCAGATTTGGAGGATTGTAACGATATCAAACATCACACGTCACAGACATAATACTGCAGAGTTACCTCTTAACGCATACGTACAGGCATTTTATAATTCTCTTACACGCATGATGACATTCTTAGGACAACTTTACACATTACAGTTCTCCTACATATATTTCGACACATCGGATATGTTTTAGTAACAACTTAATATGTGGAAAGTCATGTTTCCTGCACGTGTACGTGCGTGTTCATATGTGCGTTTGCGTGGATGTGTATCGAGCACACGTGGTGAGAGGAGACAATGGAAACATCTGTTTTTCGCTTCTCCCACCCGATTTCCGCCAGGGGGGGAGTAAATCAAGGCCGGTTTAAGGGAAGTCCGTATCAGTTGACCACATGGCCGCTGGAATGTGGTTAGTTAAGGCTCTTGGTTCTTGCGAGTTAATGATTTAATGAAAGAGAATTAATGATTGTCCGTTCAGTCTCTACAGTATGGTGTTCCTAATAATACTTTAAGTGAGTGTACATTCCTACACTAATTCCGACGGAGGAGTTGTCCCTCTTCTTTTGTCAGCTCCGTACACTCCAGTCGCAGAGAGAGGGAAAGTTGAACTTACACTCTCCGAGTTACAAGATCATCGTTTATCACAGGTTCGCGTTTAAAGTCTGTTTAGAGACATTCATATAAATTTTTATCTTACAGTCAGTGGCGGCTCCAGACAATTTTGATTGGGGGGGCAATGGGGGGTCCTGGTCATTTCAAGGGGGGTCTCATGAAAACCAACAAAAAAATACAGTGGACACAACTGCATTACTGCTACTCAGGGGCGTTTCTAGGCTTTTCATTTTAGGGGGCTAATCCCCCAATGATTATGATTATGATAAAAAATAAAAAAAAAATAAAAAAAAGGTAACACTTTAGTTTAGGGTCTAATGCTCACTATTAACTAGTTTCATTACCATGCAATGTCAGGGTTTTATAATCACTGTGGTCCCGAATGTGAAGCATGTGAACATTTTTTATTTCTCTGATCTATGTGCATTTTAAGATGTTTTGAAGGCCATAAAATTGGATAACAACATTGATCTTATGCCTAATACAGGGCAGTAGACAGGGCTTTATAATAAAAGAGGTCCTAAATTTGAGGTGCGTAAGGGCTTCACATTTTTATTTCTCTGATATGTGCATTTCAAGACGTTTGAAGGATAAGGATAAGAAAAAGCTTTAAAAACATGTTAGCGGGCAGTAGACTATGTCAATACCTGCTCTCACTTCATCTCCATCTATCATCCTTTCTTTTTTCTCAGTAACGTTATCCTCATCGTGCCCTTTCTCTTCCCGTCCTAAAGCTGAGCTTTTTTAATTTACTAAAGGCTACAATTTGTATTATATTCTCAATATTTACGCAATACACATTCATTATTAATCATGTGCCTAACATGATGAAAACGGCTGGTAACACTTTATTTGAAGGGGTGTGCATAAGACTGACATGACACTGTCATAAACATGACAAAACACCTGTCATAAACATGAAGGAGTCTTTATGAATGTTTATGACTGTTGTCATTAAGTGTCATTCGGTAAATTATGACACTTTTAATGCAAAGTTGACATTGTTTAAAATGTCTTTGTTATGACAACTTGACATTAACAAAGACAAAAATGTCTGGATTATGACAACTTGACATTAACAAAGACAGAAATGTATTTGTTATGACAACTTGACATTAACCAAGAAATCATAACCTGTCAACCTGTCACAACTTTGGCCGTCATGACACCATTATAACTGTGTCATGAATATTTTACTTGTCCTCAAGTAAAGTGGAACACATTGTACTAGTTATAAAGATGTCATTAAGGGTTATTACACTGTCAAATGCTTTAAGTTTGATAATTAGACCTGTTACGACATATTTGTGACAGGTTGACAGGTTATGATTTCTTGGTAAATGTCAAGTTGTCATAAAGACATTTCTGTCTTTGTTAATGTCAAGTTGTCATAATCAAGACATTTTTGTCTTTGTTAATGTCAAGTTGTCATAACAAAGACATTTTAAACAATGTCAACTTTGCATTAAAAGTGTCATAATTTACCGAATGACACTTAATGACAACAGTCATAAACATTCATTATGTAAACAGGTGTTATGTCATGTTTATGATAGTGTCATGTCAGTCTTATGCACACCCCTTCAAATAAAGTGTTACCAAACGGCTTTGTTAATGTTTCTTCTGCCCTCACAATGATGGTAAACTAATTATTAGCCTACATTACATGAGTCACGTTATAGGCCTATTTTCAGTTCAAAATGGCGAAATTAGACAAAACTATATTATCTCGCCTGATAATTTTAGGCATTCGTTTAACATTTATGACCTAAAAAAAACTGTCCAATATGAAATGTTTAGTTTAGCTACTTACGTCTTATCTCGCACTTGACCGTACACTGTCGAGTCGCTCTGAAAAAATTCGCGCTCAGCAGCGTCTGTGAACATAAAGCCCGCCTACTTTGATTTGATTGGTCATCTCAAATATTCGGACATTGACGAGCAGTGACAGACCAATGAGGCGCGCACACACACACACACACACCCTCCTGTCCTCTGTTTCTGATTCTGACGTGCGCTTTGCTTGGTGCCGCTGCTGAAGAGAAATATTTTTAAATCTTTATTCCGGATATATTTTTTAATCAGGAAGTGGGTGGGGGGTCAAATGGGGGGTCAAAGCGTTTTTTAGGAGGGTCTTGAGACCCCCCAAGACCCCCCCTGGCGTCGCCACTGCTTAGTTACTGTAAATCCGGCCTCTAGTTCATAAACGCCAGAGGAGAACTGGCCCCCGACTGAGCCTGGGTTCTCCCAAGGTTTTTTTTTTTCTCCATTAGGTCACCTGATGGAGTTTTTTGGTTCCTTGCCACTATTGCCTTTGGCTTGCTCAATTGGGGATATTCAAATTAATTAACCAATCATTAATACCATTGATCAGCCCTACCAAACGTGGATGTCTTTCCACTAAGAAACGAACATTGTTATGTTGTTTTGATTGATACTGTGAAGCTGCTTTGATGCAATCTATATGTGACCTGATCCAGCAAAATGAGTCACAGTAACCCAAATTTCAAAATTGAGATTTTGGTATTAATGTAAAGAGGAGACCATAAACTTTCCCATGATATCCTAGTCAAAGTCATACCTTGAATGGTTGTAAAGATATACACATTTGAATTATGGTCATCTGCCTTCTTTTTCCAATTGAAAACCTGAGTAAAATGCTTTTAAAGTTTTTTGCCCGTTTTTTGTTGATATCTTTCAAAATCCATTGCATTTAAAGCGATAAACTATTTATTTTACAGCTTAATTTCACCAAATACATATATAAATGCTATTAGACCAGGCTGAAGCTCAAATTATTTAAAAGTTTTTATTTGAATAAATAATTTAAAAGGCACTTTTACAAAAATTTACTAAAGAAAGATTGAACAGAGACTACATTTTTGCTTGAGTGTGTGTGTGTGTGTGTGTGTGCGCGTGTGTTTGTGTGTGTGTTTGTGTGTGTGTGTGTGTGTGTGTGTGTGTTTATATAGAAGTAATGCATTAAATAATGCGATGTTAAAAGTGTGTTTTAACGTGAATACGTCTAAGAGTGCATATGTGTAAAAAGAGAATCACACTGGTGACAACTTTTTTTTAAAAATAAAAGTTGATGATAACTTCTGGATTTGAAATACAAATAGTGAGTAAATGTGTTTGTGGTACAGCCGCACTGCAAATGCATAAATACCTTTATTCAATTATATGGACTATGAAACTTTGTGAGATTATTTTTGAATGTCTTTTGAATGAAATTAGCAACAAAACAAAAAAAATCTAACATTTCATTGTTTTTCCACATAATCGGCCCATATCTTAAAATAGAACGTTGCGACTTCCGACTCATTTCGCCAGAGCGGGTCACATATTGTGAAAAGCACTATATAAATATACTTGACTTGACTGTCATCAGGTCTTTACACTGGCTCCCAGTTACATTTAGGATTGATTTTAAAGTATTATTACTGGTATATAAATCATTCAATGGCCTAGGATCTCAATATATTGCAGATATGCTCACTGAATATAAACCCAACAGATCACTCAGATCATTAGGATCATGTCAGCTAGAAATACCAAGGGTTCACTCTAGCTAAGTCAAGTCATATTAATTTATTTAGCACTTTTAACAATGTAGACTGTTTCAAAGCAGCTTTACAGAGATAAACATAGTAAGCATGGTGAGTCCACTTTTAGCTACTATGCCGCAGCTGAACCAGCTTCTAGAAGAGATCAGATGTGCTCCTACAGTCACATTCAAATCCAGACTCAAATCACTTCTGTTTAGCTGATTACTGAATGAGCACTGTGCCACTGTGTGCCATTTTTTTATTCTAAACAGTTTTAATTATTCTTATTTCTTTTGATTATTTTAATTTCTTCTATGTAAAGCACTTTGAATTACCATTGTGTATGAAGTGTGATATATAAATAAACTTGCCTTGCCTTGTCTTGTTAGCTCTGACGTGATCTAAAAGTGAAGTTGGCTGGACTTTTGTTGAGAAGTTCAGTTGTATTCCAAAATACATCTAGTGATGTGCTGTTATACCTAATGTTTGGCAGTTAAAAGGTCAGATTTATAAACCCAAGTTTGCTTGCTCTAATCCAACACGATCTCATGAAAGTGTGTATCTAGCACAAATTTTATTTCTCGTGCCATTTATACGCCAAAAATAGTTTTTTGCGTGCAAATGATACGCACTGTAAACCCCTTGGGTAAGATTAGGACTGTGGAGTGTGTGCGTATTAGCCTACTCGCCATAAACTGCGTATCATATGTACGCGAAAAATATTTTTGGCATATAAATGGTACGAGAAATTAAATTTGTGCTATAATTTTCCTTCTTTGTTATATTTAAAACTCTTTTTTCTTTTTTTCTTTTTGAGATAACTTGTTCTACTTTTCAATTTGGCTTTGTCATTTTATTCACTTAATGTGAGGGGTATACGAGAACAGATTATGAGGAAAGCTGTGTTTTTATTTTGTAAAACTTTCAAGGCAGATTTTTATTTTCAACAACTGAAGCACGGAGGTTTAAATACACAGGCAAACAAGCTAAACAAGATAACAAGGGGGCGGGGCTAATTAGAAACACCTGGAGAGACTAATAAACAAGAAAAACTACAAAGGAGTACAAAACTTGGCACAGAACACGAAATAACAAAATACTTTTTTTTTCAAGTCACTGAAACCGAACATTTTTGAAAACCCCTGCCAGGGTGAGGATTTTCAGAAACGCCGGTTGCAGTGTTGTCGTGTAGACAGTAAAACCGGAGATTTTGCCTTGCGACGTCAGAGTGTGCACCGTTATCCGTGGTGTTTGACGTCAGATTGTGCGCCGCTGACGGCTTCTGATTGGCCAACGTGGCTTTACGGTTAGGGTTATATATAGGGTTATATACACCGGCAACCTGCTGGTGTTGCATGCTCTTGATAGCGCTTGATAGCGTGTTTTTGCGTTTTCATGTGGACGGAGATTTTTTTTTAAATGCAGGAGGAAAAACTCCGGTTATAAAAATGGCAGCGTGTCTGCGTCGAGGTCAAGGTCTTTGAGGTCACTAGCATGGTCACTGGATGGAAAGGCGTCCATGACCTCTTTGTTGTTAGCTGCAATCTTGTGAAATCTCAGATTTGACTTGGAGAGCACATCCTGAGTCCTTTTTAACAGGCTGCAGCTTGAACTGTGGGTAGGGACTTCAGCCCATCATCGACATAGAAGTCATGCAACACAAAGTGCTGCACATCTGGGTCGACGTGAAACTCGTTGCCTTGAACAGACTTGTGTGGACCATGAATAGCCACCGCAGGTGAAGGGCTATTGCCAAAGACGTGGACGTTCATGCGATAATCCACGATGGCTTTGGAGAGGTCATTGTTCTGGAACCAGAGAAAACGTAAGAAGTCACAGTCTTTTTCTTTTACCAGGAAGCAATAGAACATCTGTTCTATGTCGGCTGTGAAGGCGATGGCCTCTTTTCTGAATCGAATCAGCACTCCCAGTAGTGTGTTATTCAGGTCAGGTCCCGTTAACAGCACGTTGTTGAGTGATACGCCGTCGTATTGGGCACTGGAATCGAATACCACCCGGATTTTCTTTGGTTTCTTCGGATGATACACCCCAAACGTAGGTAAGTACCACTTTTCTTCATCCGGGCTGAGAGGAGGGGCTAACTCTGCATGGTCGTTTCGAAACATGTTGCCCATGAAGGCTAGAAAGTGGTCTCTCATTTCAGGCTTTTTCTCGAAGTTACGCTTGAGAGACATGAGACGCCTCAAAGCCTGTGGCCTGTTGTCAGGGAGCCGTAGGCATGGGCTCTTGAAGGGTAATGGTGCCACCCAACTGTTGTTTGAGTCTTTTTGAAGTCCTTCATCCATTATCTCCATGAACGTTGTATCTTGAATGGAAGGAGCCACCTGGTTATCATCCCTGGTCCGCCTGAACACCGTGCATCCAAGGTGGTCGGTTTCACAGATAGGCTGGTCTTCAGGATACGCTGCAGACTCACTGGTGGCCTGGGTGTCGCTGAACCTCTCCTTCACATGGAACACGTTGGGACACGCGTCAAAGAGAGTGGGCCGTTGGAGCTCTGTGGTGTTCGTGTGGAACGTGCTTATTGTCAGCGGTCTGTGAACATTACCTAGGCACACATTTCCGACAATGACCCACCCTAGGTCCAACTTCTGTGCGTAAGGCAGGTTGTGAGGGCCATTCACCTGTTTGCGGACTTTATGCGCTCTGATAATGTCCCGTCCTAAGAGAAGCATAATGGGGGCTTGCGGGTCAATGTCCGGGATGAGGTGTGCCACTGACCTTAGATGAGCATGATGAAGGGCTACTTCAGGGGTCGGAATCTCTTTTCTGTTGTTCGGTATGTCGTTGCATTCTATGAGGCTTGGCAACAGGACACGAACAGTTCTATCCAGAGACTCCACTTCGTAGCCACTGGCCCTTCTGCCTGCTGATTGCTTCACTCCAGCACATGTTCTCAGTGTGTAAGGAGCGCTTGGACTTTGGTCGTTGAACATGTCGAAGAACTGTGACCGAACCAGTGACCTGTTGCTCTGCTCGTCAATGATTGCAGATACAAATTGAAATGTTTTGGAACAAACAGACTTGAAGTGCGCGTTCAGTGCGAGAATTTTTCTGATTACGAGTCACGAGACAGGACATTTAGAACCATGCGATCTTAAAGTGAACATGACCTAAATAGAAACACATAGGAAAATGAATATTCCTGGAACACATTAGCATTCTGAAATGCTGAATAAATGAAAAGCATGTGAATTTTCTGTAACTGAAAACTTAATGCTTGAATTTTTTTTACTCATAACAAAACAATCATGTCGAGGAGACGCTGTGTGACACAATGTGATGGTAAATAAATTTTTTTTCCACTGCCCAAGGACGAGCATGTGAAGAATCTGTAGTTAAAATTAATCTTTACCATGATACTACAGCAGTTTAATCATAAACTTGTCCTGTTACCTTTATTTTACTGACGACTGCTTCTCAAATATCGGAGTCAGCTAATCAGCTGTGGGCCACTATTACATAAAACTCTGTCTATTAATGCAGATTGTCTGTCGTTCTCACTACTTTGAGGAAAAATTAAGCATAAAGCAAGATTTGTTTTACCAATGTTTATGTTACATCAGTCATTCACGCTAGAGCTCGGCTATTAGTTACCTCAAACTGAGTAGTGAATCACTGAAACGTCCTGCTCGAGTGCTTGCGATGGAGGTTCGGGTTGAATGAATGGTTCTTCTAGTGTTTCATCATCAGACTCGTGCTCGGATTGGTAAAATCAACGTCATTGTTCGTTACTGTGTTTAGTTTACGGTGTAGGAAGCCTCAGGACACGCAGAGCTGTCGTTGTTATGGCAATAGGAATTACACAGTAAACCAATCACAACAGACTAAGCTGTCTGGCCAATCAGAGCAGAGTAGCTTGCGGAAAGGAGGGATTTAGAGAGATTGATTCATTTGGTGAGTCGTTTAAGAATCATTGAAAATCTGGTGATGTGCAAGTATATTATGAGAAACTGAAACAGTTTTTTGACGTTTGATGCATGCAAACCTTGATTTGAACTTTGTCTAAATTTCTTTGTTCTTTTTTCATGAGAGATGAGATGGGAAAATATTTTTCAAAGCTGCGCTGCTCAACAGTTCGTCAGGCATTTTCCATCATCACTCCAGCAAGGTGAGTCCAATTTCATTTAAATGTCTTTTCACACATGTCATGCAATGTTTTCATCAATTAACAGCTAACATCCTACAGATAATGTATCTCATTCTTTATGTTAGCAGTAATATGAGTACTGATATGACAAGCTTCTCTGAGAAAGTCTCTGAGTTATTGAGCTGCCCATACAAGTCTAATATCACCCAGCAGGAGCTGAATAGGTGAGTGGATCTCTCTCTGTCAAACATGCTTGATTAATGAGTTTATTCACCATTTCACACATCAACACACACTGACTCGGTTTCAAACGCTACTGAGGTGCTGCCTTTCACATATTGGCAGCAACTTCTTAGGCAGTATAATAACTGAAACCTCATAAGCAGATAATTTGTGGTGCTCTATCTTAAAGGGATAGTTCACCCCAAAATGAAAATGTGCTCTTAATTTACTCAGCGTCAGGCCATCCGAGATGTAGGTGACTTTTTCTTCAGTTGAACAGTAAAGAAGATTTTTAGCTAAAACTGTTACTTGATTATTCAGTCAATGGGTATACCCTCACTTTGAGAGTCCAAAGAACATATACAGATAAAACAACATTTATACCCGTGGCTCCCAACGATACATTGGGGTAGCGAAATGATCTGTCTGTGAAAGAAAATTATCATTATCTACAACATTATTACCTGTAATCCACAGCCTTGGCAAACCAAGGTGGCCGAGAGAGCTCAACGTGCTGCAACTGAAGAAAACATACAAATATAAATAAATACATGCAAATAGAAAAAAACACCCGCATATTAAGAAAACATCATCAGTTTCACAACACACGTGTGCTCCAAATACAGAAACGCGCTGCAAATAAAGGCCTCATTATGCTTCTGCGTCAACTCCACGGCTTAGCTACGCCGTCACTCCTACGGCGTCGTGGCCGTTTTATGGTTCTGCGTCAGGTTGCGTTGCATCGCGTTGAATCTGACCAACCACAGCCCTTGCGGTCTGCGTCGCCTCAACGCGTAGTTAAAATTTTTTGGAGGTGCACGTCGAGCTACGGCGTAGGGGTCGGAGAGGGGTTCGCGGCGACGCAGAGGGCTCTGCGGGGGTACGCCGTCGATTCGACGCAGAAGCATAAAACAGGCTTAACAGACCACAACGGAAATGTTTCCAGGAGACCCCAATACGTGACAAACCGGCTGGGACGCACTTATTGCTCGTGAGCATCCCTATGCCCTACTCCCTTCTAAGGGCAGACGGCAGAGCCCGTGTAGTGGGCACTTTGGAGTGAGCATGCACTAGAGGGCCATTATGTAGCCGTTTGGAACGCACTTGATGAAGGGAGCAATGAAAGATAACGTAATTTCCTCATTATTTTCACCTGGGATGTTCCCATGACAACGCAACACGGTGTCCATCAGCTGAATGCTGTTCTTACGACAGAAATATAATCCTATTAACATAACGTTTGCAAATAAATATATGTGTCACAATACTAGAAGGACGAGGACACAAGGAATACGGTTAACAGACTTTATTTATACACCGGTTGCAATATCCGATCTCATAAAGGGCTTCGAGATCCACACTAAATAGAAATCAGGAAACAGTCTTTTGAATACTTTGAACTCCTAGGTAGACTTGATGATACATCAGAGCTTGAAGGCAGACACGAAAGCACTTAGAACTTGAATGCAGATACGTAGACACTTGAATAGCAATACCGATGCGAAGACACATGAACTGAGAGCAGACTTCCAACATGAATGTAGAGAAGAGATACGAGGTCCGTAGATGCACAGAAGAACTCTGAGAATCTGGCTGGAGATTCCTGAAGCACCGCCGCACACAATGGCTGCTTGGAAATACACACAGGAGAGTGGTTAGTGATAAACTTGAGAATACAGGAATGCTGGAACCAGAGAAGCATGAGGGTGAGTCACATGCGTCGATACGAGACTGGACAGAGAACAATGGAGAGACTGAGGCCATGTTTACACGGAAACGATCTGAAGAGAAAACGCAAAAGTGGCGTTGCGTTTTCACTTTTTATTCTGCGTTTAGACGAGCGTTATGAAGGGGAAATCTGCGTGCATATGGTGACGCAAAAGTGTGTGAAATTCGATGTAGTATGCACTCCAGGCGGCTAGGTGGCAACGAAGCACTGCCACACAACAACACCAATATCTGAGAATATTTTGGACAACTGCTGAAAAGACTCTTGTATGTTTATCAGAGCTGCTGTGGCAACTTGAAGGTCCGACGTATGGAAATAATCCGACATGTTAGTTATTATTTTCCTGTACTGGCGAATGCCTGTGACGTAAACGCGCACGTGATCGAGGGCAGTTTTGCGTTTTTACCGGTTTTTACCCTTTACACGGGAACGCGACGGTGGAGCGTTTTTAAGTTTTCCACTCTGGAGGGTGGTTTCACTTTTTTGCGTTTTTAAGCCATAAAAACGGCGGCACCGTGTAAACGAAAGGCACATCCGATAAAATATTTTTGCGTTTTTACTCGGAATCGTTCTCGTGTAAACAGGGCCTGAAGCTTAAATCCTGTGTGCAGCGTGGTGAGTTCGTGATGCAGTGCAGATGGTGAGTAATCAGTATTCAGGAGATGATGAGTGTGACCAGGTGTGCTGAGTTGATGCTGGTTGGGGTGTCGCTAGGTGTATCCATGACTATATATATATATATTCAATTCAATTCAATCAAATTTATTTGTATAGCGCTTTTCACAATACACATTGTTTCAAAGCAGCTTTACAGAAAGTGCATTAGAAATGTACATAGAAAAATACAGTTAGTTAATCATGTAGTAATTTAGGGCATAACAAATTGCCGGCGTTGAGTCGTCTCTTCACAGGCGTTTTGTCGTCTCATCACAGGCGTTTTGTCGTCTCATCACAGGTGTTTAGTCGTCTCATCACAGGTGTTGGGGCATCTGAAGTCTCCGTGAGAGGCTGGATACAAACTGGAGCTGACGAACGCTATTTACCTCAGGACTTGCGTCCCGAGATAACAGCAGAAAGGCAGATGAGAAATAATTAGCATAGCTGATGTTCATAATATTAATGCATTCGATCTGATTCGGCAGTAGTATAAAAGGTAAGCATTATGTGAATGCTTGGTTAAAGAGATGCGTCTTTAATCTAGTTTTAAACTGGGACAGCGAGTCTGAGCCTCGAACAATATCAGGAAGGCTATTCCAGAGTTTAGGAGCTAAATGTGAGAACGCCCTCCCTCCTTTAGTGGACTTAGATATCCTAGGAATGACCAGAAGCCTCGAATTTAGTGATCTTAAAGAGCGCGACAGATTGTAGGGCGATAGAAGATCCGTTAAATAGACTGGAGCTAAACCATTTAGGGCTTTATAGGTCAGTAGCAATACCTTGTAATTGATACGGAACTTAATAGGTAACCAATGTAGAGATGATAAAATTGGTGTGATCATATTTTCTTGACCTAGTAAGAACTCTAGCGGCTGCATTTTGCACTAACTGTAGCTTGTTTATTGAGGATGCAGGACAACCAGCTGATAAAGCATTACAGTAATCTAGTCTCGAGGTCATGGATGCATGAACTAACTTTTCTGCATCAGAAATGGATAGCATGTTACGTAGCTTAGCAATGTTTCTAAGGTGGAAAAAGGTTGTTCTTGTAACATATGAAATAAGATTTTCGAAAGTCAAGTTGCGGTCAAGTATGACACCCAGGTCTTTTACTGTAGTGGATAAAGTAACAGGACATCCTTCTAAATTAAAGTTGTATTGTAAGGGATTTTGTGGGTAATTTTTGGACCAATAAGTAATACCTCTGTTTTATCTGAATTTAATTACAGGCAGGAAATTACACGTCATCCAGCATTTTTTATCTTTAAGACATTCTGTCAAGTTAGAAAAGTTAGTGTTTTCATCTGGCCATGATGAGATATATAATTGAGTGTCATCAGCATAAAAGTGGAAATTAATTCCATGTTTTCTTATAATATTACCAAGTGGCAGCATATATATTGAGAATAGTAGAGGGCCTAACACAGATCCTTGCGGCACTCCATAGTCTACTGACGTTATCTTTCCCCATTCAAACAGACAAAGTGGTAACGGTCTGATAAGTACGATCTAAACCAGCTTAATGCCTGTCCCTGAACATCAGTGTAGTTTTGTAGTCGATCCAGGAGTATTTTATGATCTATAGTATCAAATGCAGCGCTAAGTTCGAGTAGAACTAGTATTGAAATGCAGCCTTGGTCAGAAGCTAAAAGTAAATCATTTGTAATTTTAACTAGCGCAGTTTCTGTGCTATGATGCGGTCTGAATCCTGACTGAAATTTTTCAGATATCATTAACTGAACGGACACAACTTTTTCTAGTATTTTAGACATAAATGGAAGATTTGAAATGGGTCTGTAATTTGCTAGGTTATATGGATCTAATTGTGGTTTCTTAATAAGAGGTTTTATTACTGGCAGCTTGAATATTCTTGGAACGTGACCTAAAAATAAAGATGAATTAATAATATTGAGAAGAGGCTCTTCCACTACAGGTAACACTTCTTTAAGTAGTTTAGTGGGAATTGGATCTAATAAACATGTTGTTGGTTTAGATGCAATAATAAGTTTATTTAGCTCTTCCTGTCCTATAGTTGTTAAGCGGTGTAGTTGTTCTTGAGGGGCGATAATTGAGGCTGAATCATAAGACACCATAAAAGATTGTACATTTACAATTGTGTTTCTGATGTTTTCTATTTTCTCAGTGAAGAAATTCATAACATCATTACTACTACATTGTAACGGAATATTTTGCTCAGGTGATGCCTGTTTATTTGTTAGTCTAGCCACGGTGTTAAATAAGAACCTTGGATTATTTTGGTTATTTTCTATTAGTCTGCGGAGATGCTCAGCCCTGGCTGATATAAGAGCCTTTTTGTAACGTGACATACTGTCTTTCCACGCGATTCTAAAGACCTCTAAATTTGTTTGTTTCCATTTACGCTCTAAGTTACGAGTTTCTCTCTTGATAGCATGCGTAGCATTGTTGTTCCATGGTGCTCTAGTTTTCTCTCTAACCTTTTTTAATCTAATTGGTGCAACAATTTCTAATGTACTAGAGAAAATGGTGCTCAAACTGCTAGTCATTTCCTCTAGTTCATCTGATTGTTTGGGTTCACTGAGCAGCTGAGATAGATCAGGTAAGCTATTTGAGAATCTATCTATAGTGTTTGGAAGGATTGTTCTGCAACATGATTGTTCTGCAACTGGCGCAACATGAGACATTTCAGAAGTACGTCATATGCAAGTTACCATGTAATGATCAGTTACATCATCGCTTTGTGGTATAATATCTATATATCGGTTGGATTGGTCCCATATGATATAATTAAATCTAGTGTATTATTTAGACGATGAGTTGGACAACTGACGTTTTGCGTGACCCCGAAGGAGTTTAATAAATCTGTAAACGCAGCCCCTAACGCATCATTTGTGTTATCTGCGTGTATGTTAAAATCTCCAACAATTATTGCTTTATCGACATTGACCAATAGATCTGATAGAAAGTCTGCAAACTATTTTAGGAAATCAGCATAGGGCCCTGGAGATCTATATACAGTAGCCAAGGCTAGAGATAATCTAAGAGCGTAACATTTAGCACAAGTACTTCAAACGAATTAAACCTGTGACCTGTTTTCTGAGTAACATTAAGAATATCTCTATAGATTGTTGCAACACCGCCGCCACGACCAATCAGACGGGGCTCATGCTTATAACAGTATCCTGGCGGAGTAGACTCATTTATACCGAAATAATCATTTGGTTTAAGTCAGGTTTCAGTAAGGTAATGTACATCGAAACTATTATCTGTGACCATTTCCTTTACAATAACCGCCTCAGGTGTGACCGATCTAATGTTTAGAAGACCTAGCTTTAGAAATTGTTTATCACTAATATATACATATACAGATTTTCTGGTTTAATTACAATACATTTTTTCCTAGATCCTACATTATATATATTGTTTGGCCTTACTAAACGAGGAATAGACACAGTTTCTATATAATGTTCTACATTGGTACTTATATCAGTTAAGTTGGGACAACAAAGACTGTGATTTGGACTTTGACTTACTAGTCATATGGTGTGTAGCGTCTTGGAGATGTCGTCCGACAGAACAGCCGCTCCGACTCTGCTGGGGTGCAGGCCATCAGCACGGAAGAGCCTAGGTCGCTCCCAGAACAGATTCCAATTATTTACAAAGAGCAGTCTCTGTTCATTACACCATGACATTAACTATTCATTTAGAGCAAATAATCTACTGAACCTTTCTTGTCCTAGTCGGTACGTGGGAAGCGGTCCAGACACGACGATCGTTGCTTCAGGCGATGTGCTGCGTACCGTCTCGATCAGGCTCCTGTAGTCCTCCTTCAGAACCTCCATCTGCCGCTGCCTGATGTCATTCGTTCCAGCGCAGTCTCAAAAAGGCAGATATTGACGTATGGTCAAAAGACGTCCCAAGACGTCAGTTATATGACGTCTTGGGACGTCTTTTGACCATACGTCAATATCTGCCTTTTTAGGGTACCCTTAAACGTCGGTTAGATGACGTTATCGGATCCTAACTCTACCCCAGACCTAAACCTACCCCTAAACCTACCCCGTCACCTAACTGACGTTAAAGGTAAAGCGTCAGTTGTATGACGTCCCTGGATCGTCATCTAACCGACGTTTAAGGGTACCCTAAAAAGGCGGATATTGACGTATGGTCAAAAGATGTCCCAAGACGTCAGTTATATGACTTCTTGGGATGAGACTGTGTTATTCGTTCCCACGTGCAGCACGACAGCTCCGACGCGCTCGTCACTGTTCAGGATCTCGGGAACCTGCGCAGCGACATCGAGAATACGAGCACCAGGAAAGCAGTGAGGGCGCACCTTACCTTTACCAGAGGTAGCGCGGACATGACGGACGACGGAACTGCCGATGATCACGGCGTCGTCGCGTTCCGACTCGCGAAGAGGGGAGAAGCGGTTCTGGGTGGAGATCTCGAAGGCCGGGAGGGGCGGGGAGGTCCTTGGTCTGGTCCTGGCTCGTCTTCCGCCGTGGAATCACCCAGGGTCCGTGGTGTTGTGTCGGTGCCGGAGTGAATGAAGCCAGGGATGATCGCGTCCTGGTTGCTCGGGACCTGTGCAGAGAAACACGCGGAGTAGACGAGGTCGGAGTCAAAAAATTATTAACCACTGACCTGTGAGCATCGGCACGTGATGTTTCAAGCGCGGACCGTCGATCTCACATCCGATATATTCGCCATTATAGCAGATGTGCTATAGTGGCGAATTATAGCTTTCAGTTATACGGGTGTAAGTAAGACGATCGATAGGCGAGAGACCACGCGTGCAGTGCTAGCGGGCTAAGGCTAGTAGCAGAAGTTCGGAAAGTTGGATATAAGTAGCGATATCAAAGCACTCTGATTGTTTTTTATAAAGAATAGTATCAGCGATATGTTCACACGTTTGTAAAATTTGAAAATTTAGGTTTATAACTAAATGTGAAAGAAGAAAATCAAGGATTAGGAATCAATTCGACGGAGTTGTCTCAGTAAGCTTTTGTCAAGCTTAAGTGCTATATATATATATATATATATATATATATATATACAGTACTGTGCAAAAGTTTTAGATCGGTAAGATTTTTTATGTTTTTAAAAGAAGTATCTTCTGCTCACCAAGGCTGCAATTATTTGATAAAAAAAAATTAAAAAAAGTAATATTGTGAAATATTATTACAATTTAAAACAGCGGTTTTCTATGTGAATATATAGTGAAGTGTAATTTATTCCTGTGATCAAAGCTGAATTTTCATCATCATTACTCCTGTCTTCAGTGTCACATGATCCTTCAAAAATCATTCTAATATGATGATTTGATGCTCAAAAAACATTCATTATTATTTTCAATGTTGAAAACAGTTGTGTACAAATTCTTTGATAAATAGAAAGTTCAAAAGAACAGCATTTATTTAAAATAGAATATTTTCTAACATTATAAATGTCTTTACTGTAACTTTTGATCAGTTTAATCAATCCTTGAATAAAAGTATTGATTTATTATATTTCTTTCCCCCAAAAATAAAATTTAAATTCTTACTGACCCCAAACTTTTGAAGGGTAGAGTTTAATGTTACAAAAGCTTTAGATTTCAGATAAATGCTGTTCTTTTTTAGTTTCTATTCATCATAGCATCATGAAATAAAAATGTAAAAAACTGTTTTCAACACTGATAATAATCATAAATGTTTCTTGAGCATCAAATCATCATATTAGAATGATTTTTGAAGGATCATGTGACACTGAAGACTGGAGTAATGATGATGAAAATTCAGCTTTGATCACAGGAATAAATTACACTTCACTATATATTCACATAGAAAACCGCTGTTTTAAATTGTAATAATATTTCACAATATTACTGGGTTTTTTTGTATTTTTTATCAAATAATTGCAGCCTTGGTGAGCAGAAGAGACTTCTTTTAAAAACATAAAAAATCTTACCGATCTAAAACTTTTGCACAGTACTATATATAATTTATTTTTTTTTATTTTTTTTTACAAAAAAACTTTTAAAAGATGAGTTATATTTCTGTGTGTGAGTGTCTCAACTTTAAAACTTTGGACCCTACATTACCTAACATTTCTTATGAAACTTTTCTTTATGAAAATGTAAACATAACATGAAAAGGTTTGTACAGTGTAATTGATGTATAGATTAATATCTTTCCCTCATGTTCTTTTTCTCTATCTTTTTTATTTATTTATTTTAGTTTTCAGATCATTGTTCTTTTCTCATTTGTATTCTGATGACATTGAACATATTGTTAATACATTTTGTATATTGTATACAAAGTTGTATGTCATAAATTTTTTTATCTCTGTATGTTTCGCACAAATAAAAGTTAAAAGAAATAAATTAAATTAAATTAAATTAAATAGACTTTTGAGCTGTAATAACGTCAGCCGGGTTCGTCACTTATCGGGGTCCCCTGGAAACATTTCCGTTGTGGTCTGTGTTATTTGCAGCGCGTTTCTGTATTTGGTTGTGTTGTGAGTATTTGGAGCACACGTGTGTCGTGAAACTGGTGTCGTCGAGACAGGGTGGGAACCTTATACCCACGATGCCATATGACAAATGCTTGTTATGTATGAAGACCATGCGCACGCTAGGAAACAAGCACCCTAGCCCCAGGAGTGGAGCTAAGGTCAAGGTCATAAAACCTGACAAATGTAAGCGGCGAGGACCAGCCTGCCGCATCACATATGTCATGAAGGGAAACTCCCGAGATTAATGCCATAGAGGCAGCCATACTCCTCGTATAATGAGCCTGAGCAGCCAAAGGTGAAGGCTGTCCAGCCGCTTCATAAGCAAGTGAGATAGCCTCAGCAACCCTCTTGCTTATCATCTGTTTTAGATGCCGGGCAACCTATCCTAGGTGACCCAAAGCAGACAAAATAATTGCTCTGATATAAGCCACAGAGCAGCTCTGTGGAGATAAGCATCCAAAGCCCGGACAGGGCATAACAGATTAAGTTTTTCCTGATCTGGGGTATTAAAGGTGGAGGACAGAAGGCCTGCAGCACAAATTACTCACAAATTTAGTAGGGACCTAGGAATACAACCCGACCTGGGGTGAAGAAACACTATCACCATACCAGGTGCAAATCCAAGTACGCGCAGGGCTCAGCCTCATGTACCACAGAGAAGATGAAATTAAGGATCTCTCCTCAGAGATAACCCAGCAAAGAAACATTCATTACAGAAATCAAGTACTGTACCAACAGGGCAGAAAACAAGATTCAGAAGGTGTTCTCTGCACCAGGCAGTGAAGAGTTTTCATTTCAATGCATATTTAGTCTTCTCGTGGAGGGAGCTCTAAACTGGAGTATGGTCTCCATGACCTCGGTCAAGAGACCTGAATTTATGAGCTGGGCCCCCTCAGAGGATACCGTATCCATAACTCCGGATGAGGGTGAAATATTGTATCCCCTGATTGGGACGGCAAGTCCCTCCTGATCGAAATCTCCAAGGGAGAGCCGTCTAGAAGGGACACTAGGCCTGAGAGAAACACTTGGGCCGACCAGAATGGGGCTACTAATAATAGACGAGCCCCTACCCGGCGAACCCTCTCCAGAACTCCCGGGAGCAAAGATATCGGGAAATGCGTACAGGTGTAGCGTCAACCACACCTAATAGTCAAGTCAAGTCAAGTCACCTTTATTTATATAGCGCTTTTTACAATACAAATTGTTTCAAAGCAGCTTTACAGAGATAACAGGAAAACAATGTTGTAATAGTATTGTTAAATTCAAAATTAAATGTTAAATGTCCCCAACTAAGCAAGCCAAAAGCCAATGGCGACAAAAGCGAAGAGAGGCGAAAAAGGCAACAGTGGCAAGGAACCAAAACTCCATCAGGTGACAGAATGGAGAAAAAAACCTTGGGAGAACCCAGGCTCAGTCAGGGGGCCAGTCCTCCTTTGGCCAACGAACGAACAGTGTATGATTATGAGTTAGGCAGCATAATGTCAGGAGTCAGATGTGATCAGAACTTTCACGATATTTATCCAGTTCATCTGGTTGGGTTGGGTCATCCGGCCGGTGAGGAGATGACTGTGTTGAGGTGTTCATGGGCCTTCACAGTGTTGATGGGGCTGGCTCATCAGGGATGCGTTGTCGTCGTGTCCATGTGATGGTCCTTCCTCAGATCTGGATATGGCCTGTATCCGGCGGTTCGCGGTAAACCTCGGGTTAAGCAGAGAGACTAATATTAGCGTAGACGCCATCCTTCTTATGATGTACAAAGTACATCAGGAATTATGGGAAGTGTTCCCGGTTCCGGCTGATCTAAACTATGCAGCCTAACATTGAAATCTATAATGTGCTATGTGTATGCTAAGCCAAAGAGATGTGTTTTTAGTCTAGATTTAAACTGACAGACTGTATCTGCTTCCCGGACTGTGTTAGGAAGATTGTTCCAAAGTTTTGGTGCTAAATAGGAAAAGGATCTACCGCCAGCAGTCGATTTTGATATTCTAGGTATTATCAACTGGCCAGAATTTTGAGATCGCAATAGACGTGAAGGACTATAATGCGTTAAGAGCTCGCTCAAGTACTGGGGAGCTAAACCATTTAGTGCTTTGTAAGTAATCAGCAATATTTTAAAATGTATACGATGTTTAATAGGCAGCCAATGCAGTGTTGACAGAACCGGGCTAATATGGTCATACTTCCTGGTTCTGGTAAGAACTCTAGCGGCTGCGTTTTGAACTAGCTGTAGTTTGTTTATTAAGCGTGCAGGGCAACCACCCAGTAGAGCATTACAATAATCTAGCCTTGATGTCATGAATGCATGAACTAATTGTTCCGCATTTGTCAGTGAGAGCATATGACGTAATTTAGATATATTTTTAAGATGGAAAAATGCGGTTTTACAGATACTAGACACGTGACTTTCAAATGAAAGATTGGTATCAAAGAGCACACCCAGGTTCCTAACTGACGACGAAGACTTAACAGAGCAGCCATCTATTGTTAGACAGTATTCTGGGTTATTACGTGTGGCAGTTTTTTGTCCAATGATTAGAATCTCTGTTTTTTCAGAATTTAGTAATAGGAAATTACTGGTCATCCAATTTTTTATATCAGCTATGCATTCCGTTAATTTTGAGAATTGGTAAGTTTCGTTAGGTTTTGAAGAAATATACAGCTGAGTATCATCAGCATAACAGTGGAAGCTAATTCCATATTTCCTAATGATATATCCTAATGGTAGCATGTACAGAGTGAACAGCAGCGGTCCTAGTACTGAGCCTTGTGGTACGCCATACTGAACTTGTGATCGATAAGACATCTCTTCATTTACTGCTACAAACTGAAAACGGTCAGATAAGTATGATTTAAACCATGCTAGTGCAATTCCACTAATGCCAACATAGTTTTCTAGTCTATTTAAAAGAATGTTGTGGTCGATAGTATCAAATGCAGCACTAAGATCAAGTAACACTAATAGAGAGATACAACCACGATCGGATGATAAGAGCAAATCATTTGTGACTTTAATGAGAGCATTCTCAGTACTATGGTACGGTCTAAATCCGGACTGAAAATCCTCGCAGATATTATTTCTTTCTAAAAAGGAACACAGTTGTGATGAAACTGCTTTTTCTAGTATCTTTGACAGAAAAGGCAGATTCGAGATTGGCCTATAATTGACTAATTCTGTCGGATCAAGTTGCGGTTTTTTAACAAGCGGTTTAATCATAGCCAACTTAAAGGTTTTTGGTACGTATCCTAGAGACAAAGATGAATTAATGATATTTAGAAGAGGATCTATGACCTCTGGAAGCATCTCTTTCAGTAGCTTAGTCGGTATAGGGTCTAGCATACAAGTTGTCGATTTAGATGAATTAACAAGTTTGCAAAATTCTTCCTCTCCTATAGCAACAAATGAATCAAAATGTTCCTCACGGAGACTACAATGCACTCCCTGATGCGCTACTGTAGTAGACGGTTGCATAGTTATAATTTTGTCCCTGATATTATAGATCTTATAAGTGAAGAAGTTCATAAAGTCATTACTGCTGTGTTTCTTGGAAACTTCTGGGCTTGAAGCTTTCTTTTTCGTTAGTTTAGCCACTTGTTCAAATAAATACCTAGGATTATGTTTATTTTCTTCTAATAGGGTTGAAAAATAATCCGTTCTCATCATCATCATTGGTCGGGTCCCCTGGTATGGAGCTCGACAATATGTTTCCACAATTCTCTATTCTTGGCGATGCTGATGATCACTTTAGTTTCCTCTTCCCTTTCGACATGGGTGAGTGACTGACTGCTCTTCGCTGCGAGGAGAGCTATTTGATTCCGGGCTTTTTGACTTTTGTTGTACTCGTCAATATAGCTCCGGATTTTATGTCTGAAAGTTGAGCGAGGAGCTCCTCGCTTGTTCTTATCACGGACTTCTGAGTGATAGATGGCATAGATGTGGGCTGGTTCGCTCTCTTCCATGCGAAGACAGTGGCCCACGAACTCTAGCTGTCGCTTGCGGATGGTCACGCTGACTGGACGTTGCTTGGTCAGTCTGTAGAGTTCCTTGTTTTTCATATGGGCGTCTACTTGTCTAATTCCCAGCATGGTTCGGTAGCACTTTCTCGCAAACACATCCAGTTCTTCCTCTAGAGCTTTCGTTAGAACCCATGTCTCGCAGCCATAAAGCAATACAGATAGACAGGTTGCATTAAAGAGCCGAGTCCTGAATTCTATCGTTGGCTTGGGTGGTGGAGCGGTAAGCAGATTCTTTAACTTGGTAAAGGTCACCCATGCAAGAGAGATACGATTTTTGACGTCTTTCTCCGTCGATATGATGTAAGATCCAAGATACTTGAATTCGTTGACAATTTCAACATCCTTTCCGTTTATTAGTAGATGTTCATTGTCACTGGAAGCATTAATTTGCACTTGGACAGTCTTCTCCTCATTTAATTCTAGCCCGACTGTGCCAGCTTTTTGTTGTAGTTGGGTGAGCTGTTGTTGTGCCCTAGTAAGATCATTTTCCAGGAGTGAAATATCGTCTGCAAATGCCAAATCGTTAAGTTTGCGTTCAGCTCTTGATTCTTTGGCTATTGCTGTACCGCGTTGAGGTCTCGTATTACTCCTGGGTGGAGGACCTTTATGTGTAAGGTATCCAAAACTTCCAGCAGATAGCCTGGAGACATAATCTATTACTATGATGAATAAAAACGGAGCTAGAACGTCTCCTTGTAATACTCCAGTTGTGACAGCAAATGGCTCTGAAAGCTGGCCCTCCAAGTACACCTGGCTCACCGATGCGTCGTAAAGGACTTGGATAGCATCAACGATCTTTTTAGGAATGCCATAGTGTCGCAAGATTGCAAACATCATGGGTCTATCTATCGAGTCAAATGCCTTCTTGAAATCGACGAACGTGATGTACAACGGTAGTAGTTGTGCTCTTGCTCCTTCGATGACTCTTCGCAGGATGTGGATCTGCTGTGCGCAGCTGCGCCCGCTCCTGAAGCCTGCCTGGTTGTTTCTGAGCAGCTTATCGATTGGATTCTGGATGCGGTTGAGGAGAATGCGATTGTATGTTTTTGCTGCGATGGACATCAGGCTGATTCCTCTGAAGTTGTTCATCAGCTGTAGATTGCCCTTCTTGGGCAGTGGGATGATCAAGCTCGATGTCCATTGTTTCGGTGCGCAGCAATGCTTAAAAACGAGATTGCAGAGTTTATGCACTTCATTTACTATGAATTCTCCGCCGTCTTTGAGGACTTCCGCTGTCATTGCATAATCGGGTCCTGGTGACTTGTTCCGCTTAAGCTGTTGAATCGCTCTCACCGCTTCCTCTCGCGTTGGACTCGTTGTTAAAATAGCGATGTCTGGGCTTGGTTCTGGAAAGTTGACCGTTTCCACCTTCGCGCTCTTGTTGTTGAAGAGTTTGCAGAAGTACTTGCCCCAGTCGCTAATGAGCTCAGTCTTCGAGTTTGGTTGAGAGCCATCAAGCATTTGGACTTTGCTTGCTGCAGCATTTTGCGGCTTCTCTGAGATTTTGTCGATTAAAGTCCACATTGTGCGATGCTCGTGTTTTTGATTTGCCAGTTCAAGAGCTTCTAGTTGAGTGTTGAAATATGCCTCTTTATCAGTTTCAAAAGCTGTCTTGACACTCGACTGCTTGATTCTCCACTGATCTCTCTTTTCTCTCATTTGATTGCGCATGAAATCATCCTTCGCCACTTCTTCTTCTGCGATGAGCTGCAACGTTGAACTGCTGACCCAGCTGGGTTGTTTTGACTTCGGTCTTTTGCCCAGGACCTTTTCACTCGCTGCTATCAGCGCAGTGTTGAGTGTGTCTGCTCTTTGCTGTATTAGGTTCTGGGCGTTTTCTGTTTGACTAGACTCGTCAAGAAGAGCAGCCGTTCTAGCATCTTTTAATGCCTCTCTGTAAACAATCGAGCTCTCCTTCCATGAAATCCGAAATACCTCTAGTTTTGTTTTCT
The DNA here is from genome assembly GCA_031834385.1 of Semotilus atromaculatus. Taxonomy (NCBI): domain Eukaryota; kingdom Metazoa; phylum Chordata; class Actinopteri; order Cypriniformes; family Leuciscidae; genus Semotilus; species Semotilus atromaculatus. The sequence continues at coordinate 21,859,141 of JAULUF010000026.1, read as the reverse complement.
TCCAGTTTCGCTCCATTTTTCTGGCTGCTCTCTTAAGGGCCCGGGTGTGCTCGTTGTACCACGGCGTTGGACTATTTTCTTTAATCTTCTTTAAGCGCAACGGAGCAACTATGTCTAAAGTGCTGGAAAAGAGAGATTCAAACGTTTCTGTTGCAATATCAAGTTCTTCTAAGCTATCCGGGATGCTGAGATGATGAAACTGATTAGGAAGATTATTAATAAAGCCATCTTTAGTGGCAGAAGTGATAGGTCTAACATATTTATAACACGGAGTCGGCTTTGCAGCCTTGGCTAAATGTAATTTACACGAGACTAGATAATGATCTGAGATGTCGTCGCTCTGCTGCAGAATTTCAACGGCATCAACATCTATTCCATGAGATAATATTAGATCTAGAGTATGGTTACGACAATGAGTAGGTTCTGACACGTGTTGTCTCACTCCAATTGAGTTTATAATGTCTTTAAATGCCAATCCCAATGCATCTTTTTCATTATCTACATGTATATTAAAATCACCAACAATTAGGACTTTATCGGCAGCCAATACTAATTCTGATAGAAAGTCAGCAAATTCTTTGATAAAATCTTTATGGTGCCCTGGTGGCCTGTAAACAGTAGCCAGCAGAATTCTCAAACGTGATTTTTTGTTTACACTATATATTTTTACATTAAGCACCAACACTTCAAAAGAAGTATATTTAAAACTAGATTTCTTAGTGGTTTTGAAAATATTACTATAAATTACAGCAACACCTCCCCCTTTGCCTTTCGGACGAGGCTCATGTTTATAACAGTAATCTTGCGGAGTGGACTCATTTAAAGTAATGTAATCGTTTGGTTTTAGCCAGGTTTCTGTCAAACACAGCACATCTAGGTTATAGTCTGTAATCTTATCATTAACTATGAGCGCTTTTGAATTAAGGGATTGAATATTCAACAACCCAAGCTTTATCGTTTGCTCATCTGTATTATATCTGTTTTTTATTTGTTGAACATCAATTAAACTTTTAACCTTAGAAAGGTTTGGCAGTTTTTTGGATTTCCAAATTCGGGGAACAGACACAGTCTCTATATGATGATATCTAGGTGAAAGAGCCTCTATGTGATGGGATTTATCTGACCTTGGTGACGTGAGGCCACTAGCAGACGGTCGGTTTAGCCAGTCTGTCTGCTTCCTGACCTGAGCCCCAGGTTGTCATGTTTTATCTCTAAGACTATGAGCCAAATTACTAGAGAGAAGAGCAGCACCATCCCAGGAGGGATGAATACCATCTCTTTTCAACAGGTCAGGTTTGCCCCAAAAACTTTTCCAATTGTCTATGAATTCTATATTATTTTGCGGACACCAATTAGACAACCAGCCCAATCTACTAACTATCTCATCACTCCTTCGAACAGGAAGGGGGCCAGAGCAAATTACAGTGCCTGACATCGTACTTGCGATCGTACAATACATCATATCCAGTCCAAGCGGAGCTGGATGCGTGAGGTAGAACCACATAGGGCAGCTTGAGTTCCCTTAAAAGGGAACTGGAAAGTCGCGTGCAGTATGTCACCTGACTATTTCGCCTAATCTTCATTTTACATAAAACCAAGATGGAAATGCAAACAGCATCAGCAAAAGTTCCTGTGACAAATTGTTTCGGGTAATTTCGGTGAAAACGCGGCTTATGCGTGATCTCAATCCGGAAGATTGACTTTTCACAGATTCATTATGCGACAGGATGTTTGCGCTGCAGACTGATGGTCATGAATGCGCTCATTTGCCGAGGCTGTGGATTACAGGTAATAATGTTTCATGCACAGATCATTTCGCTTCATAAGACCCCAATATATCGTCAGGAGCCACAGGTATTGATTATGTTTCATCTGTATATGTTTGTTTTTTTAACTCTCAAAGTGAACATTTTTGATAAAAAAAAGTGGGGAAAAAATATTCAGTACAATATACTTGTAATTGTGTTGATGTATTACAGGGTTGGTGGTATGGTTAGTTTTGAGGTGGCTTAAGGTATAAGGGAAGGGTCAACATTGTGTAATTACAGAAATTAATTACAGCTGTAATGACATGCTAGAATTTTTTTTGTAAAAACATGTATGTACACATAAGTGCATTGTATAAAATTATTTATTTCAATCTAAGTAGTTAAACCACTTTATATAAAGTGGCACCCGAAAAGCACAGACATTCAGGTAAATATCTCCTGTGTTCATTCAAGAAGGGTTATGACAAAAAATTTATGTTAGGATAAACTATTATTTTAAAATGCTGCAGGCGGCTCACTAGTTTATGGAACAGTGTGATAGACAATATGCCAGTACATTATAGGGCAACATTTGTATAAATTATACATTTTAAACATATGTATTTAATATAATTTTATTTTTCTCTCTTGCTCTCTCTTCCTCTCTACATAAAGAGTATTGTTGCGTTTTTGTTGTAATGCCTCAGGCCATTTATACCTGACGAAGCAAAACACAGCTGTGCATCAAATAATTCCCTATGAGTCTGATGTATATCCCAACTACACAATGAATGAAGCACTTTACAACATGCTACCTGAGGTATGTGTTATACAGCGAAAATAATCCCCTGCTTCCTAAAATATGAACTCTTTGATACGTAGTAGTATATTTATATTTATACTGTGTGGGGGGAAAAAAAAAACATATGTTGTTCCAATTTTTTTTATTTCTGGCTATTATATTGGCATTGTTCCAATGTCAAAATAAATGATTAATATATGAATCATAATATGTGACAGTGACAGGATAAATATACACTCACCGGCCACTTTATTAGGTACCCCATGCTAGTAACGGGTTGGACCCCCTTTTGCCTTCAGAACTGCCTCAATTCTTCGTGGCATAGATTCAACAAGGTGCTGGAAGCATTCCTCAGGGAGTTTGGTCCATATTGACATGATGGCATCACACAGTTGCCGCAGATTTGTCGGCTGCACATCCATGATGCGAATCTCCCGTTCCACCACATCCCAAAGATGCTCTATTGGATTGAGATCTGGTGACTGTGGAGGCCATTTGAGTACAGCGAACTCATTGTCATGTTCAAGAAACCAGTCTGAGATGATTCCAGCTTTATGACATGGCGCATTATCCTGCTGAAAGTAGCCATCGGAAGTTGGGTACATTGTGGTCATAAAGGGATGGACATGGTCAGCAACAATACTCAGGTAGGCTGTGGCGTTGCAACGATGCTCAATTGGTACCAAGGGGCCCAAAGAGTGCCAAGAAAATATTCCCCACACCATGACACCACCACCACCAGCCTGAACCGTTGATACAAGGCAGGATGGATCCATGCTTTCATGTTGTAGACGCCAAATTCTGACCCTACCATCCGAATGTCGCAGCAGAAATCGAGACTCATCAGACCAGGCAACGTTTTTCCAATCTTCTATTGTCCAATTTCGATGAGCTTGTGCAAATTGTAGCCTCAGTTTCCTGTTCTTAGCTGAAAGGAGTGGCACCCGGTGTGGTCTTCTGCTGCTGTAGCCCATCTGCCTCAAAGTTCGACGTACTGTGCGTTCAGAGATGCTCTTCTGCCCACCTTGGTTGTAACGGGTGGTTATTTGAGTCACTGTTGCCCTTCTATCAGCTCGAACCAGTCTGGCCATTCTCCTCTGACCTCTGGCATCAACAAGGCATTTCCGCCCACAGAACTGCCGCTCACTGGATGTTTTTTCTTTTTCGGACCATTCTCTGTAAACCCTAGAGATGGTTGTGCGTGAAAATCCCAGTAGATTAGCAGTTTCTGAAATACTCAGACCAGCCCTTCTGGCACCAACAATCATGCCACGTTCAAAGTCACTCAAATCACCTTTCTTCCCCATACTGATGCTCGGTTTGAACTGCAGGAGATTGTCTTGACCATGTCTGAGTTGCCGCCATGTGATTGGCTGCTTAGAAATTAAGTGTTAAGGAGCAGTTGGACAGGTGTACCTAATAAAGTGGCCGGTGAGTGTATATATATATATATATATATATATATATATATATACCGGTATGACTTACATGTATGACCCAAAACATTTAGTATTAGATATTCCATGAATTCTTCTGGAAAAAAACTTGTTTCTGACCTGAATCAATGTCATTTTGGGAAAAGAAAGAAAAATCACTACCCCAAGAATGCATAAAGGGGGTTGAATTGACCTGTAATCATTTCCTGTGTAATTTGGACTCACTACAGTATTTTATTTATACATTTTTGTCAATAATAATATTTATTTTCTTGAAAGTTTAGGGGGGATGGTTCAACCGTTTGATTGACGAACTTACTGTCTAATGATTCTAGGGTCTTGGAAATGATTGGCTGGAGTTTTTCGAGTCCTGCCCGTTCCACAGATGATTAAATTGCTTAATTTTCATTTCAGTGCTTCTAACTCAGTGGCTGTAAGTGGGTTATGAATAGGATTTCAAGGGATTTTGAAAAAATGGAGAAAAAGATAATCACATACCCCACCTTTAAAAAGATGTTGCTCTGAACTAAGACACCTTAGACACCATATTTTTGCCTAAGACACCAACCCAGGCTGCGTTCGGAATCGCATACTTACTATATAGTAGGGGAAAAGAGTAGGCGAGCGAAAAAGTACGTTCGAATCCTCAGTATTCATAAAAGAGTAGGCGAGAATTACCTGGGTGACGTACTAATTATCGCGAGATTTGGACGATAGTGCGTTCGAATATCCCTACTTTCCTAGTATATAGTAGGCGAAAACAGTACGTGAAAGAAGCAGTACGTTCGAAACATCAGTATTCATAAAAGAGTAGGCGAGAAGTTCCCGGATGATCTACTGCTTCAGCACAGATTTTTGAGTGCTATCCGATGGTTACTCATGATACTCATCAATCCCATGAGGCCACGCGAGAGCATACGTCATTACAAACATCACGGAGATCAGCGACGCGGGGGTTTTCAAAGGTGAGTAAACACGGTTCCTTGTGTTTAAATCGTATGTGTTAAACTAAACGTTTTAACTGTTCAAGGTGTAAAGGAGTTAGACAGTATAGTATAGTTGTGATTTTGCTGTAAAAACATGTTTTATCATGTATAGCTAACTAACAGGGGAGCTCCAGTAAGCACACGTAACGTTACGTCTCTAAAGGGGATTTACATAACCATACATCTTAAACACGCTTATTTAAAATGTCTATTTACATCTGTAAGGAAAATATTGTATAAGTATTGCAGATGAGCAAATCACAACATGAAAAAGACATCTGAGTGATGAATGTGTGCTATTTTGCAGGACAATTCACTGTTGTCAACAATGTTGACATTAGACAAATGTGCTGTAAATAATTTTGTATAATGTTTGGGCATTTTTGTAGGATCTGAAATGTCTGCAGACTAGTGTGAGGCTGTGAGCACTGAGGATGAGGAGCCCAGAGCTGAATCCTGGAGACGGTGCCGTGGATGAGATGCTCCATCACTCCATCTGCCCTTATTGCCTCAGATTGTGAAGCGCAGTAACAAGCACAGGCGTTGTGCCAAATTATTACCCCCCTCGTTGAAGTCAGTATCAGGTACTGATCTAATCCTAACCCCACCCCTAATCCTAGCCCCTTCCCCACAACTAATCCTAAATACCAATGCTAGGCGGGTAATAATTTGGCGGGGGTCGAAATTCGGCACAACACCGGCACGAAGGCACGGCTCAGCTCTGGTGACTGCATCAGGATAAAGCCCAGAATGGGAACCGCTGTGTTGAGATGTTATGAAGTGCGGTTCACCGCCTGTAAATACATGCTTGTAGTTTGAATAAAGCTTCGTTTCATGTGTTGTTGTCTTGTAAATGCATTTGTTTATTGTGATGGTTACTTTTATTTGTTATTTTACTCATTTATTCATGTTTCTTATTGTTGTCAAGATATAAAATATAATTATTGAATTAATGTATGCATTAATTCATTGCTTGACTGACAATTGAGATGTTTCACTGCATTTAGTGTGTATTCATGCATAAGTCATATGACAAAACAAATTACATTTTGCTTGTTTTATTAAATTATATAATTTTTAGTATATAAAAAAGTAATATAATTAAGTATTGGTCAGCATTTAATATTATTATTTTGTTTAAGTTTTGGGGTGGGCTAATAATGCAATTCATTCTGAGGTAATATTAATTTTTAAAGAGCGATAGCCTACTTACATTTTTCGAGTATAAAATCAACAGTTTTCTCCAAAGGAGAGATCTTCGAGCAGCTGCACGTCTCCTTTGTGCAGACATTACAAACGCTGAGGAAAACTGTTCTAGTTTGTGCTGTCGAGTTACTGATGTTATGAAGTAGTGTAGGCCTACCTGTCGCTCATATATCATTTACACTTAATAAACTTATTACCTACAAGATCATGGAAATATACCAAAGTTGTATCTAACAATGAACAATCATAATGACAAAACAGAAAACATAAAGATCGTTGGTTTGTGTACATCATAATATGATATTTATATACAAAAAAGAACAATAACAAGGAATATCTTTAAATAGTTCTTCATAATACATAAAAAAAATTTGTTAGAAGTCTGAGGGATGAATTAAGAGGTAAATTCATAAAGAAAAAGAGAAAACTTGAAGGAGAAACTTTTTGGGTGTAAAATAAAGAAATAACAATATGCAAGAGATGACGATTTGGGGGTTTCTTAATAAAAAATTATATCGTTATAAGGATACAACTGCTTAAATCAACCCTAAATGTATTCACAAAATAAATGGGCAGCTGTTTCTTCAACAATACCACAAAATGAGCAACTTTCATCAATATCAAGATATTTACAGATAGATGAATTAAACCTGTCGCTCATATCAGTTGTTGCGCTTGTGATAACGCGTCGTAGGTCACATGATAACGTCAACATGGCGATGATGTCCGGATCGCATTCATACTCAACGAGATTTGGCTATAAAGTACCTACTCTTTTTGCGCTCGTTAAGTAAGTACTTATTGAAATTAAGTACCTACTCATTGAGTATGCGATTCCGAACGCAGCCCCAGTGTCTGAATCTCCATACTATATAGTTGATGAAAAGCAGTATGTGAACTTAGTATGTCTGAATTCACAGTATTCATTAAACAGTAGGCCAAACGTATCCGGGTGACCTACTACGTAAGTTCACATCCAGTGGACACGTTACTGTCCGTAGACCGTGGGAGAGGAGTCATGAATTGCAGGGAAACGACAGAACTGAACAGAACAGATGTAGACAGTATGTGATTTCAGATGCAGTAGATGAGAAGAGAAAGGACAAACAAAGGAAGAGGTGCAAACTCTGCCCTAAAGTCAGGTTTTGAAAGGTGCAAATCTTATGGAAAATGTTGTCTCTGTCTGAAAAGATCATTTTCACATGGTCTGTGAAATATGTGGGGATTGAAGGTTCAGACTAGAAAATGTTTTACTGTAGATCTAAACTAGTTTAGAGTTTGTCACAGTGCATTTTTAAAAGAATACATTTAATTTTTATAGTGCAAATATACAAGGAAAGTGGACAAATTAACATGTTGGATATATTAAAACATTTAAGTAGCCTATAATCAATTATTTAAATCATTTCTTTAATAGGACCCCTATTTATTTTTTATTTTTTTAAGAAAACCTAGCCTGGATGCCAGCCCGAACCCCGCCCACAAAATTTTTTGGTCGGGAAGTTCGGTCTGGACTCTATCCATTGAGGAGTAATTAGGTGTGTTCGACATCGGCTGCGGCTGGATGTAAGCGATCGGCGAGAGTAGCCGCAAACGGAGACGTGAAGTCGGACACTTTCTGGTTCCCATAGTGACCGCTCACGTGGTGTTTGCATACTTTACAACAGCTGAAGTGAAATAAATGCAATATTTGCAAAATACACAGATGTTTCAGAGACATTTTCATTAAATACTATGTGCTGCTCTGCTTCATACAGCGTCTGTTTGAACAAGAATAAAGTTCACCATTAGCCTACAGCTACTATCAATTAAATGGAATTTACGTTTTTTAATCAGTTTTATTTGAATAAACATGACACAATATAACATTGCGACTACATGAAAAGAGTGTTTACTGTTGTAAAAAACAGATTTGTGAGCTGTAGAGGAACTAAAGGTGTTCGAATAAACACGAAACACACGTGATTGTTGTCATGCGGTGAATCCGGCCAATCGTGGAACTGCAGTGTCGTCATCAGAGCTCGTGCAGCCCAGAGCAGCCGCTCTTCAGAGGCTGCGCTGGCTGAGTTCTCCGGCTACTCTTGAATCGCTCCCGCGGTACTTTAATGGCATACGTCACAGTCACATGGCGTCAGCGCTGTATCAAGTCGGACAAAATTTCTAACCGGCATGCACTGCTTCAAGTCAGCCACCGATCGATCTGCGCAAAGCTGCATGAAGTCGAACAAGCCTAAAATGATCAGTTCAGAAATGGTCGGGCCAAATTGCCAAGGCGGGCTTTATACTATTATGGACAGATGATCTGCAGTTACGTAATCATCACGTCATCAAAGAGCACTTAGTTTGAACTGGTTTACAACAAAGATGACTGCAGCTGGAGAATTGAGATGTATAGATTCCGCTATCGCGTCTGTTGTAGAATAAAATCGACAGCGCATTCATTTTAAAAGACGAATAGAGAACTGCAATCAAGGCATTTGTCGATCGTCAAGATGTGTTTGCCGTCCTTCCTACAGGATTCGATACAACTATGAGTCGCTCAACATACGTCACTTACTGCGTTGCTCTGATTCGTTGTAGGTCTATCCAATTGAGTGCAGAGTTTTTTTTTTTCCTGGTTCGGTTAAGACACGCCTCATAATCAAAGCCCTATGGAGCAGTATCAGACTCACATTCTGAATAGAATATGAGTATGACGAAGTCAGGCTAAAGAAAACCATCAATTCAACCATCAATCCATCAACATCATTTTTACTCCCTTTATGCATTTGCGTAGGTTTTATTGGTTAATGCTTTCTATAAGTGCACAACAGTTTGACAGCCCAAGACTGCATGTTGTAAAATATTTAGGCCCCCAAGCACCCAGTTTTAAAACCCATGATCCACTGCAATTAAATAAATTTCATGTGTGACTCAATATTAATCAGGCCACAGTGATATAAAATCTATATAATGTGTTTAATGGACTCATTGATTTGGTCTGAAGGCCTTTGCCTGGAGTGAGAGACGTCTGGGTCAATGTGCCGTGGTTGGCAGTGGAGGGATTCTGAAGAACAGCCATTGTGGAAGAGAGATTGACAGCGCTGACTATGTCATCAGGTACAACCCAACTGGTGCCCTCTACACAGTGAGCTTATAAAAGAAGTAGTTAACTTGACTAAATTTTTGTGTATGTTACCCCAGCTTGGTTTCTGAATGACAACAAAGGTCATTACAACAACATCCACATTTCAGTGAAATGTTTGATAAAGCAGGGTTTAGCAATGATGACGTACTTGTCTCTTTCAGGGATTAGTCTTCTGTTGAAAGGCTTTGTTGTTTTGTGCAATATCACACAATCTAAGACATTGTTTTTTAAATTAAAGTTTTGTTAAAAGTTTCTTTCAATAAAACATACTGAACTTTCTCCGGTTCCCATCTCTCTGCAATTTGATCAATCTTAACTGATTAACTTTTCCCTGTTTGTTGCAGGTTTAACATGGCACCCGTTAATGACAGTGATGTTGGGCTAAAGACTGATTTAATCACAATCAATCCCAGTCAGATCCGGAGAGGGTGAGAAACCATTAACAAAAGAATATACACAATGTATACATTTATAGGTTATATAATTGTTTTGATTAGATTATTGATAGTGAATCTAAAACTTAGTGAGCTGCTTACGATGGTAAAATGCTAAGGATATATTTCACAAAAAAAAAATTACTTAAAGAACTTTACAGACAGGCCTACTGTGAGCTATGAGGCTGTTATCAATGGTATATGCCTAGGGTCAGCAACATTATGGCACACGGACGGATCATTACTGAAGCGAATGGTTTTGTCGGATCTGTATGGTAGCGCAGGTTAAAATGGTGGTGACCAAACCAGCCTGCCAAAATCAAGTTTTTAGTTTATATGTCAATGTGGTGTTTTCATATGCCTTATATCACGTTCAAGGATTCGTAGACAGAGATGCAAGTAAAACTCTTTATTTGTAGTAGTCAGCAACAAAGTCCGAACACACAAACAACTGGTGACGCAGGTTGTCAGTAATCCAGAAGTGGTCAGTAATCCAGAAGTGAAGTAAAGAGGTGATGAGTAGTGATGAATCTCCAGAACCGGGAAGTGCCACGATGAACAAAGACAGGAACAGGACAAATGCTGACGGGAACAGGATCACACACGAGGGACATCACACAACGATCTGACAAGGAGAGGAGAGTGCGGTGAGTTTTTAAAGGTGATCAGATGGGCAGCAGCTGGAGAGGAGATCGCGATCAGCTGGATCGCTGATCCATATGATTGAGCGGTAACGCCCACTCGCGCACACCCACACACAACAACAACAGTAACACGAGACAAGAAGGAAACAATGAATTCATAAACCGTGACAGTACCCCCCTCCCTAGGAACGCTTCCTGGCATTCCCAGGCTCCCTTACCTGTCGATTGTAATCATCAATAAGGGAGTGATCCAAGATGTCTCTAGCAGGCACCCAACTTCTCTCCTCCGGACCGTAACCTTCCCAGTCCACCAAGTACTGGAATCCACGTCCCCTCCGCCTAGAGTCCAGAATGCGGTTGACCGAATACGAGGGTTCCCCTTCAACGAGACGCGGGGGGGGGATTAATCGGACCGGGACCGTCGGATTAATATGAGAGTGAAAAACGGGTTTGATTTTGGATACATGAAAGAGGGGATGAATCCTCCTGTACACTGGAGGCAAGTTGAGGAGGACTGCCACCGGACTAATGATTTTGGTGACAGCGAACGGGCCAATAAATTTGGGAGCAAGTTTATTAGACACGGAGCGGAGAGGAATGTTCTTAGTAGAAAGCCACACTTTTTGACCAACGGCGTAAATGGGAGGCTTCGACCGGTGGCGATCGGCCTTGGCCTTGGTGCGGGCCCCCACGTGGAGTAGAGTCTCACGGGCTCTAGTCCAAGTGCGGTGACACCTCTGGACGAAGGCGTGAGCGGAGGGGACCGCGACCTCGGATTCCAGACTGGGAAAAATTGGTGGCTGGTACCCTATGCTACACTCAAACGGAGACAGACCCGTGGATGACACTGGTAACGTGTTGTGGGCTTACTCCACCATAGACAGTTGTTGGCTCCATGAGGAAGGGTTCTTGGAAACCAGACATCGCAACACCCTTTCCAGATCCTGGTTGGCTCTCTCAGTTTGGCCATTGCTCTGGGGATGAAACCCTGAGGACAGACTAACAGTCGCTCCCAGTAACCTACAAAACTCTCGCCAAAATTTGGACACAAACTGGGGTCCTCTGTCGGAGACCACGTCTGTCGGGAGGCCATGTAAACGAAAGACGTGATCAACGACTGTCAACGCTGTCTCCTTAGCTGAGGGTAATTTGGGTAAGGGAATAAAATGTGCCGCCTTCGAGAATCGGTCCACCACGGTTAAAACCACCGTGTTACCCTAGGGGGGGTGGGAGGGCGGTGATAAAATCTAGAGCGATAAGGGACAGGCAACGGTTGGAGTAACCCATCTGGGGGTCGATTTGAAGTCTTACCAATGGCACAAAACGAGCAAGCCAAAACAAAGCTGTGAATGTCACGAGCCATAAGTGGCCACCAGAACCGTTGCTTGACTAAAAAACTAGTGTGATTAACTCCTGGATGACAAGCCACGTTGGAACAATGACCCCACTGAATAACGTCGGACCTTAATCCCTCCGGCACAAATAACCGATTCGGTTGGCAACCGGGCGGAGGTGTTCCCCTTTCTAAGGCCGTTAGGACCCTCGATTCGACCTCCCATACGAGTGTGGAGATGAATAGATTCTCGGGCAAAATGTACTCGGGAGTAGACGGGCGTTCGGAGCGATCAAAAATGCGCGACAAAGAATCGGGTTTGATGTTCTTGGAACCCGGGCGGTACGAGAGAGTAAAATCAAAACGTCTGAAAAAAAGTGCCCACCGAGCCTGCCTGGAGTTCAATCTTTTGGCGGTTCTGATGTATTCCAAATTCTTATGGTCAGTCCAGACGATAAAAGGTACCCCTGACCCCTCTACCAATGACGCCATTCCTCCAACGCTAGCTTGACTGCCAACAACTCCCGTTTACCAATGTCATAATTACATTCGGCCGGGGACAAACGATGTGACAAAAACGCGCATGGATGCATCCTGTCGTCTGTGGGAGAACGCTGGGATATCACTGCACCTACCCCCACCACGAACTGACGTGATGTATCAGGGGAAATGAGAATGGGGGCCGAAACGAAGCGGCCTTTTAGTTTGGCAAATGCTGCTTCAGCAGTGTCTGACCACCTGAACGCAGTTCTGGGGAGGTCAAAGCAGTCAGAGGAGTGGCTAGCTGGCTGAAGTTGCGAATGAAACGCCGGTAAAAATTGGCGAACCCCAGAAACCTCTGTAGGGCCTTACGGGAATCTGGACTTGGCCAAATCACCATAGCCTTAACCTTCTCAGGATCCATGCGAATTCCCTCAGTCGACACAATGTATTCTAGGAACGGAACAGACTGTGCATGAAAAACGCATTTCTCCGCCTTGACAAAAAGCCCATTGTCTAACAACCTCTGGAGCACTCGTCGGACGTGCTGAACGTGTTCCTGGAGAGAAGATGAAAATATCAATATGTCATCCAGGTAAACATATATGAACTGGTCAACCATATCTCTCAGCATGTCGTTGACAAGCTCCTGGAAGACTGCTGGGGAGTTGGACAACCCGAACGGCATGACCAAGTATTTAAAGTGCCCCCTAGGGGTGTTAAAAGCAGTCTTCCATTCATCCCCCTTCCTAATGTGGACCAACTGATAAGTGTTCCATAAGTCCAATTTAGTGAAGATAGACGCTCCCTGCAACCTCATCGAAGGCTGAAGACATCAACGGCAAAGGATAAGTATTCTTTACCGTGATGCTGTTCAACCCTCAGTAATCAATACAAGGTCGCAGAGACCCATCCTTCTTCCCCACAAAAAAGAACCCCGCCCCCGCTGGAGAAGAGGAAGGGCGGATGAACCTCGCTGCTAGAGAATCAGAAATATATTTCCCCACGAGGATCGCTGATCCATATGATTGAGCGGTAACGCCCACTCGCACACACCCACACACAACAACAACAGTAACACGAGACAAGAAGGAAACAATGAATTCATAAACCTTAAAGTCCCCCTGTAGTATTTTATAATTTTATCCCTTGAACTTCCTCTTTGATCACCAAAATGGCATATTTAAACTTTTTTTTCTGTGAATTTTTTTTATTCATGCCTTCAAATAGCTTGAATGTAACTGTACACCCTTGCTTTTTATTTAGTATTTCGCGAATTCATGAATATGCAAATGACTCACGCCTCCACTCACTCATACTTTCTCCACTGACGTTCCATGTTGTTCTAAGCGTGTCAGGAGTGGGGTTGAGGAGATGAGGCGAGGACTCAAGTGCAGGAAATTAGTCTTTTATCAATAAAATAAAACTAGCAACAAAAACTACCCCGAGGGGGGAAAACAAGACAGACTTGACTTGACTTGACTTGACTTGACTTGACTTGACTTGACTTGACTTGACTTGACTTGACAACAGGAACTAGGCAGGACACAAGAGGGTACATATGACATGCATACGACGACGAACCAGCACAGGACTGAAAACACAAGAAGAATAAATAGGGAGAACAAACAAAGGTAACAAGGGAGGACAGGTGGGGCAAATTAATCAATCAGTAATGAGGGAGGACAGGTGGGGCAAATAAATCATTAATCAGGTAACAAGATGGGAGGGGCAAGACAATCAGCAGGAGAGCACATGGCACAAGGAAACATACATGACAAGCCATGTGCTCACACCACACATGACTAGAACACAAGCACATGGCCAGTGAAACCAATCACCAGCCATGTGCTCACACAAAACGAGACATGAACACGCAGCCAATGAAAACACTCATAAGCCACGTGTTCACACAAAACATGACATGAAAGCACACATCTAGTGTAAAACACAAGCTGTGTGCAGCACAAGACAAGACATGAAATCACACAAAACAAAGACAAAACAGGAGTGTCAGGGCTCTGTCACAAAACCAAGAAATAGACTAGACAGAAGTGACAGAACCCTGACAAAGCGTTTCTAAGGATGCTGATTTTTATAAGGCAGATGGAGATGGCGAAGAAGAACATTGTTTGTGTGTAACATTAGCAACACATTAGTTATCTTATGTGGCTAATCATATTAATTACCATTATGTGTCCGACGTTGTAAAGCGGTACATAAAACGCATTACCATTCTGATACATCAATTTGTAGACAAGTCTGTATAATTCGCTCTTCCACTTCTTCTGCAGACTGATCTCATGAAATAGCGTATGTATGACACGCCAATTCGTATTTCCATTTTTGGCGTGCTATCAACACGCATAATCGCTTTTCAGCGTGTTTATCAACGCCATTGACTTAACGTTACATTACTATATATAAATATATGACCTACCCCAACGACGTCCCTAAACCTACCCGTCACTTGGGTTATTAGCATTTATGACTCTTCCCCTACCATCCTAGGGAAAAAAATATCGCTCCCCAGATGTAGATATTCATTTAGCTTAGTTTCGCTCGGAAATTTAACGGCGTACACATACACGCGGCGTGGACATACACGCGGCGTACACATACACGCGGCGTGGACATACACGCGGCGTGGACATACACGCGGCGTGGACATACACGCGGATAGCTGAAAATGCGTATAGATAACACGCCACTTGATTTGAAAGTGGCGTGTATGTTTACGCAAAGTCATGATGTCATGTTGTCTTCTGAATCAATTTCTTGTTCAAACATACGGCTGAATTAACCCAGTATTTCCACTTGCCAGTGTGCAGCGTTTATTACAGTAAGGTTGGCCGAGTGGATCAGGCAGTCCAAACTGGTGTGAGTGAGTGGAGACGGGGCTAATTTGCATATTCATGAATCCACGTATACTAAATGAAGCAAGTGTGTAGAGTTAAATTCAAGCTATTTTAAGGTATCAAGAAATGTTTTGACAGGATTTTTTTTTACATATGTAATTTTGGTGATCAAAAATGACTTTTAATGGATAGAATAATAGAGGGACTTTATTTAAATAAACACATACACCTCTTCAGCAATTGTCACATGCCAGTGATTATCCCTCCTGTGATGTTCTAGCTTGGATGTTTGAAGAATGGCCAGACATAGGTTGAGTATTTGAGTATCTTTTACTGTGACTATTTGTTCCAACCAGTATCATACATACAGCTGTCTACGCATAGCTCACTAGCTTCCTTCCGGCTCGCGCCAACATTTTTAAAACACCCATAAGACGGCAGTCGTACCACCATGTCACCATCGTAAACATCATACTAATGTTGCAAGCTGAACATTACACCTCCCTACATAGGGTGCCGACCCCTGTTATATGCTTTTGTTGAAGCCATCAGCTGCATTGTTGCCGTTTTTTTTTAGATAAGTGTTTAACTGCCAAATTATTGGTTGAAAAACTACATTACCCATGATTCTGCAAAGAAATCTCAACCATTCAGAGAATCAAGACAAGCAAAGCAAACCAAAACAGCTCTGAACGACCGCCCACTTCCATGAAGCACTGCAAATGAATTTCCACAGAATTTCAAATTACATATTTGTATGCATATGCATATTTTGCAGTAAACATACAATATATTGATTTTACATACTGTATATAATCAACGTCTTTAAATAAATTATTTTATATTTCTCTATCGGTTTTAATTCAGTTGCCATTCGCAATTTTTAATGTTTCGCATTGTAGTTATTTTTCTCATTAAAGCCATTAAGTACACAATATTGTACTTTTTTTTTCTTTCTTCTTCGAATCAAAGTTTATAATGTTGTGATTTAACCTGTATCTGGTTGATTTAATTCATAACTTACAATTCTTAAAAAAATTTTTGTTGTTGTATTTGCCTTAATATGTTGGTGGTTTGTGTATGTCTCTGCAGGTACAGAAATGCTCAAAAGAAACCAGGTCCATTAATGCAGCGTGTGAGTGTCTACGGTAATGCATCTCTGATCATGCCTGCTTTTGCAAGCCCGTTAAACACTCAATTGTCAGTTAGCACTCTCAAAGCGCTCTGGCCTCTCAACCCTGAGATGCGGGTGGTCTTCTTTAGCTCCAGCTACGTCAAGAATTTGGACCGTTTATGGAGAGAGCGTGGCCTGAAGGCGAAACGCCTCTCCACAGGTTTTATGCTAATTAATGTTGCACTAGAGCTGTGTGATCATGTGCACCTTTATGGATTCTGGCCGTTTGACATCAATTTGGAAAAGCAGATTGTTCCACATCACTATTTTGACAACATAAAAGCCACAAATGGTTTTCACTCCATGCCAGAGGAATTTCTCCGCTTGCTACAGCTCCACAGCCGGGGCGAGCTAACACTGCACCTGCAGCCCTGCTCATAATGTGCATACAGACTGAACTGTGCTTTGTCTCTCATGGTTATTTTTTATTATAAAAACTAATTCTTTCTATAACATTTACAAGGGGTAAATGAGCTTTACACATACACTTTACTGGCTTGATGTGTATGTTTTGATCTGTTATGGTAGAAATTAAACAAGATTGATAACCTTTGTAGTCTAATTATTCCGTTTTTAAAAAAAGGTTTTTTACTAAATAAAAAAAGTATTACCACCCATGTGCCAGTACTTCCACACATGTCAAGAAACCAATGTCCCTCTCAATAACTAATAATGAATCTGATAAAGGCTAACTATTTTTTTTATCCTTCTCTTTTTAATTTTTCTGCCCTATTAGAACATGTCAATCTCAACTCGACTCAATGTAGAAATACCTTGGAAGTCAGTGTAGCGTATCTGGGTAAATCATGGTTCATACAGATGATGCAACATTCTTTCTAAAAACCAAAGTAAGCCAAAGCTTTTAGACTTTTAGACCTCCTGAATGTAAATCAGGACACATGACAATCCAAATTACCGGCCTGGCACCGGCCTGGCACCGGCCTGGCACCAGCCTGCCTAGGTGTAGAGTGCTTTCAGACACCTCTTACACTCTGCGAGATTCACCAGAACACTTTACAACTCCGGGTTCGAGCTTCAAAGGATGGCAATCCAAAATACAACAAAACAAGAACCAGGCAGACACAAGCAACGGAAGTGTGTTGAACATAAACAAGGGCTCTGTGACAAACACTGAAACAGACAGGGTATAAATACACAGACACTAACAAGGTGACGGGAAACAGCTGTGTGCAATGAACAATGAGTGACAGAACAGGATGATGGGAAATGTAGTATGTAAGTGTAGGACACCGTGCGGGAAGAGGACCTCTAGTGGTTACCCAGGGAAACACAAACCAGACACTGTGACAGTGAGCAGTATCAACACGAAATAGCCACTCTTCTAGCTGGCATCCAAGGAGTAGAGAACATATCAGACGACGACATCATCCATGCACCTGACAAAGAGACTCATGAGAAAAGAATGCATGCAGTATTAAAGAGACCGGAAAGCTGTGACCTGACTCTGAATGTAGAAAAGTGCCAGTTTAACATGGACAAATTGGTGTTTATGGGCATGCTGTTGTCAGTGAAAGGCATAGGCCCGACAGCAGAGAGGGTGAGAGCAGTTGTAGAGGCAAGAGAGCCTGAAAACGTTTCATAGGTGAGAAGCTTTCTCGGTTTAGCAGGCTATAGTAGCCGCTTCAAACCTCAGTTTGCGAGCATATCAGAACCTCTGCGCCGACTGACAAAAAAAGACACCAAATTACATTTTGGAACTGATCAGAAGAAAGCTTTCAAAACTCTCAAAGATAAGTTGGCCTTGAATCTTGAATCTTGAAGTGGAGGAAGGATTCCTGTCTGCTATGTGAGCAAGGAGCTTGACAGAGTGCAAACAAAGGTATTCGCAAACAGAGCGTGAAGCACTTGCTCTGGTCTGGGCATGTGAATGATTGCACCCTTGTTTATGGTCAGAAGTATGATCTCGTCACAGACCACAAAGCATTTGAAGCAATTTATAGCCCTCGCTCAAAACTATGCGGACGAATCGAAAGGTGGGTCTTGAGATGACAGCCTTTTGATTTCCGGGTGATTCACATACCTGGAACACACAACATCGCAGATCCTCTGTCACGTCTGCTGGGCCCATCAGCCAAAGATGAGATGCATGAGATGCATTCAATTCTGGTTGTTGTCGACTATTACAGCAGGTACTATGAACATGCAATCCTCAAGTCAACCACAGCGGAAAAAGTGATTGACCGTTTGGAAGATGTTTTCAGTCGGCACAGACTTCCTTTAACGATCAGGTCCCAGTTTGAGTTTGTGTCCCACAATTCAAGTCCAGTCAGTTTCAGGCTTTTTGTTAGGAGAACGGAATACACCGTATCAGAACAACTCCAAAGTGGGCGCAAGCAAATGGAGAAGTGGAAAGACAAAACGCATCACTGATGAAACGAGTACGGGGCCCGTTCTTTGTACGTTGCTTAAAACATCCGAGATCAAATGAGACATCCAAGATAATAGCATTGTGCTAATCATGATCTGGCTAATTAGGTTCTTCGAACACACCTGTTGTTTATGATTAGTATCGCTGGATTGAGTTATCTGAGATAATTGCGCATTCATGCGCTGGTTTAAAAGGGGATATGTATCGATAGTAGAAACATTGATCAGCAACGCTGCTATTGGCTGCTCACCGTGGCCAAAGAGCGCGCACAGTTTTTCACCACAGCAGAGCAAGAGTTATTGCTTGAAGGTTATGCTGAATTTGAAAACTTAATTAAAAAAATTCACCTCAAATGTGCAAAAGCTAGGAGAGAGGGCTGGCAAAAAGTACCAAATTAAGTTTGTAGTGACCAATGTTAGATGTTTTTTATCACTTATTACAGTATATATTTTTGTATTTTAATAATTTCTAAATAATTAATAACTTTGTTCATTGTAATGTCAGAGTCACCACTCACTACTAGAACATGGGAACATGAAAGAAAGTACTAGAATATTCTACATAATGGTAATTTGTACTTATACTAGTCTCTTTTAAAAAGGCACTGTTAATAAATGTTTGCTTGTTTATAAAAGCAACCAAGAAAAAGGCTGAGAAAAAAAGAAAAGAAAAGAAAAACAAACATGTGGTGGTCCTGCACCCCCACGTTATACTCAGGCATGAGAGCTGGCCCTTGGGTTGGATGTGAACCGACCCATTGTGGAGGGCATCCCTGCGTTCAGCTCTTCCTCAGACCCAGAGGCCAGTCGCAGCAACACCTTCATAACTGGTAAATGAGCTTTAAATGATCCTAGTAGCCTACACTGTAAAATTAAATTAAATTAAGTAGGCCTATAATCCCAATGGCTGGTCCATTCATATCAAGTGTTTAACGTTGAGGAGTAATGAATTGCTTTGACTTGTGAAACATGTGTGAAACTACATGTTTAAGTAAAAAAAATATGTTGCCATGAGTTATTGATCACATGTCCCCCCAGTGTATTTCATTGTAATGAAATTGTGTTTCCTCTTTTGTGCAGTTTTATACAATACATCAACACTTTTATCTGTTCCCAAGAAAGTGTTGGCTGAAGCATGTGCTGAAAGTGGACTTTTTCACTTTTTTCAACTTTACACCAAAAGGGAAGAAATTACAACACTTTGTAATGCCCATTTTTCCCCAATGCACAGGACAGTGAAGAAACCCTCAGATGACTGTCTTTTGGAGAAAGTATCTGTAAGTGCTTAAATAACTTTACTTAATTTACACTTGAGTACCTATTATTTCTGAATGCAATATGAGTTGCAGGAGTCCAAATCACCTACAGAAGAGTCTGCACAAAGCAGTGATACAGAGGTGGCCAGTGTTGTACTTTTTCTTTTAATTTTTGTTGGCATGTGTTGACAGATTTACCCCAAGTCCCCCTGCCCCACCACCCCACCCCACATTCAAATAATGTGCATAAATAGGAATCTCTGAAAATTCTTGAGTCATGCACAGATCCTGGCCATTTTGCTTCCACATTTGTGATATGGAACATAGTCACACATCATCTAAGAGATTTTAGTCTGTCAACTGCCTTTTTTTTTTTCAATTTGACATAATATTAATAATCTGGAATATTAAGAATCGCTATAGTAACTTGCCTACACATTTAGATTGTGATCTCCCTTTCGGTTCTCAAAATCCCCTTCATTGAGGCCTTGATGGGATGTGTGCAGCCTATGGCACCAATCACATTAGGGAAGCCTGAGGGACATAGGCTGTACTGTGTCATATTAATCGGCATGGTCATGATTGCATGATCTTCATTAAAAATTATAATGTACCTGTGTAGGCCAAAAAAAAAAAAAAAACTGCTATAGCCTACAACCTACAAAAAACTACTTGAGCGCCAAGTAAACTTTGCGAATGGCACAACAGACAGCACTTATCAAGTTCTCCGCATCTCTGCATGAAAGAGCCACTTGCAAAGAATCTTAGGACAATGCACACAGTTTGTGCTGTTGTTAAAGGCCAACTCCGACGAGTCGAACATTTAATGTGGGTTTCCAAAAAATGTATGATGTAAACGACATCTTCACGAGTCATGAGAAAAATTATATCTCTTAAAAGTATACTATCGCGCTGCGTTAAAAGACTTCCCGTATCAGCTCTGCTTATAAAGCCGCGATCTAATCCTGTTTACATGAAATAAGCCTGCTCTGCTCTGTTGTATAAATGTAATGAATTATCATGGGGTTCGCAAATTAATCTGACAGGGGATCCTGAGACTGCTGAGGCACTTTCTCAGGAATCCTCTGCCAGTTCCGATGTTTTCCCGCCTTGTGCAGAAGCCTGCCTAGTGGCTTCTTCCTCATGAGCGGAGAACCCGATGTTTGAGTTGTCTGCTTCCAAGGAAGGGGATGTGCTCAGCATAGAGGGCGGGATTTTGGAAATGACTCGCCACTCCATGTCCCCGCATATGAGGACTTGTTTGGGTTTGTTTCTCGTGCTGTGGACAGATTAAATATCAGCTAGCCACGTGAAAGGCAGGAGGCGCAAGTGAAAAGCAGAGAACAATCTCATCGCCGGGGTTTGCCTTTTTTTTCCAGATTTGCACAACGAGTTGTGTAAATCATGGAAAAAGCCACACTCTTCTCGTCTGGCCAATCCCCCCGTATTAGACTACAGTAATATTGTGGGGGCGAGAGAGAGTGGCTATGGGATGATGCCACGGGTGCAAGAGCCTCTGGCCAGCTATCTTTCCCCTGACGTTGCGTCATCCCTAAAAACCCCGGTGCGGCCCACAAAACCCTGCCGTGATACATCTTCTTTGGTGGGCAGGACTTCTATGGCTGCGGGTCAGACTGGTGCCAGTCTGAACACAATGGCAGTTCAGCAGGCATACCAGGCCGACCTTCTTAAAGACATATATGAGGGCGAGGCACCAACTCCCAAAGTTGCATAAGGCTGCAGACTTGTCTCTCTAAGTCACAAAGGAAACGGCCTGTGCTATTTATGGCTAAATCTGTCGGGCATCAAGGAGAAAGACTGGGCTTTCCTACTTGATGCCCCGATTTCGCCTTCTGGTCTGTTCGGCAATGCCGTAAACACCGTCATCGACAGGTTTCAAAAAGCTGTCAATGTCCTCCCCAGAAATGTTGAGTACATGATTTCTCAGACCTACAGTTGGTTTTCGAATGCCACCCCGCGTCTCCAAAAATATTCTGAACTGTACAAAACCATAAATGTAGGTGAAAGCCCACTGAAGATTCTGCAACTGTCTGACACTAGGTGGCTCGCTATTAGTGAATGCATCAACCGGATCCTTTCACAGTATGTGGAGCTTAAGTTGCATTTTCAGTTGACAAAAGACAGTGAGAGGAGCTATGCTGCGGAACTGCTGTACCAAATGTATAGTGACAATATTAACCTGATATACCTGAAATTCCTTCAACCAATTGTGTCAGAGTTAAACAGACTTAATAAAATCTTTCAACTTGACAAACCCGATCCTTCAAAACTTCTAACGGAACTTTTAACATTTGACCGGTCCCTGCTTGAGCGCATAGGTTTGCCAAAGACATTCCAGAGCTGGCAAGACATCATGGATTTCAACCTTTCTGATGAGAATCTTTTGCCACTTGATGCTGTAGACTTTGGGGTGCAGTTCCGTCTTGCTTTGTTTGAAGCCAATGGAATAAGTGACCTAGCTGAACAGGACATGAAACGCAGGTGCAGGGACTACATGCTAGAGTTATCTAAGGAAATTAGGAAGAGACTTCCAGATAACATTAAACAGTTAGAGGCTCTCAAATTCCTGTCACCAAGTCATGCTCTGTCGTCAAGTAAGCCAAGGATTGATGATCTTCCCTTTTTCCACCCCTTTAAGGGAGATTTAGGAAAAGCAGAGCAACAGTGGAGAGTAATTCACACTCTTTTAAATTTTAAAAATAATTTTAGTTTATTTTACACACTTTAATCATTATCGTATCGCGTATCGAGTTATCGCATTTTTATGGAATGGAACAATGCAGAAGATGCAGCAAAACAGAGGACTTCTGGATAGAAGTTTCTGCATACACAGATACTGCAGGTGATAGAAACTTTGAAGAACTTGGCAATTTTGCATTGAGTCTTCTTGCTTTACCATTCAGCAATGCAGCAGTTGAGCGTTCATTTTCTCAAATGTCACTGATAAAGAACAAGCTACGAAACAGGCTAGAGCAGAATTATTTGCTAAATATAATGAGGATTCGAGCTTACATGCAAAGAAGAAACATATGCTGCCATGAATTTAAACCATCATCACGGATGCTTTCTCTCTTTACTGCTGAAATCTATTCAGCACCATCTGAGAAGGGTGGGGAAGAGAGCACAAATGTCTAAAATAAAACAGCCCTGAGATTGTATATAGTTCTGTTCAAAGCTGTAATCAAAATGAGGCTGCACAGAAAAAAAGAAAAAACAAACAACAACAAAAAACAAAGGGACAAGTGTTCAAGTTCAAGTAAGTATATTGGTAATAACGTTGATAAAAGCCAGTGTATGTTAATTTAGTGTAACAGTGTGTTAATTTTAATATTGATGCTTGTGTGTAAACAGAACAACAGCAGATCTGGAGAGAAGAGCATCAGAGAGAAGTGCTGAGAAGAGAAAAAGTAAGTAAGTTAGTACTTCTGACTAGGGTCAGAAAATATCAGAGAGGACAAGTTCTTGTTTGACCTTTATTGTATGAGATTGTGTAAAGAAAAAAAACACAGTGTGTGATATTTAGAATTTGGGTAAGACAAAAGGCCAAAACTTTAAACTTATCATATATCTATATCAAATTTGTTTTAATGCCCTTTGTGGGAATCCAGCCGTCTAATCTGTCTAATCTGATTGGACACTGGAAAATTGGGCTAGTTTTCATTTCATTTGGGTGGGTTTTGAGTTGTCATTGGGCTTGAAACATTTCTGGGACCTGGCAACTCTGGAAGTGCGACGCAAAAGCGAACTTTTTTTCCATCAGCCCAGGCAGGAGCATTTGAAGACTTAGAGGCTGTTTACACCTGGCCACTTCATGCATTTTCTCAGATCGGATAGCTATCTGATTTATCAAAACGATTCCATTTACACCTGGTCACATAAATGTGTTATTGCAAAACGGATATAAATCCGATCTTCAATTCCCACGCTATATGCAGATTTAACGGTGTGCACGTCACTGAAAGCAACAGATATTAACTCCATTTTATTGATCATCAGCTAAAATTTCCAAATCATAGACCGCAATAAGAGAGAGCAGCAACAGCGCTGGTAAGATCATTTTGTTTCTTTACTTTTAATTAAGATGATTGTGTGTTTAGCGTCTGCGACTTACTTTCACTTTGATTTGCGAAGTTTGCGCGTTGGCTTGATGAATAGATGCTCATCTGCGGTGATGCGTGTTGCAGTAGCGTCGTCAGATCTAGCTATAACATGATATATAGCCTATAACACGCTCTCACACGTTTATTTTTTAGCATTTTTGGGAGGAGTACAATTTACATATGTGATTTCAACAACCAGATGCATTTACACTTGTCCAGTTTCGTCTGGAATGCGACCCAGACCACCTCCTGAAGTGGTTTGAGCGATTGGATTCAAATCCGTCTCGAATGCGTTTCGGAGGGCATTTACACCTGGTCGTTTTAAGATCGGATAGCTATCCGATCTGAGAAAACGCATGAAGTGGCCAGCTGTAAACAGCCACTAAGTGGCTACAGTTCATATATACAACTATACCACAGAAGTATAGCCGTTCATATATACAACTATACCACAGAAGTTCATATATACAACTATACCACAGAAGTATAGCCCGGACCTTGTGCTTTGTTTGCGTCATTTTGATGATTGCCTCACAAACATAAATTCTATCAAATATGGATTCGCAAGCTGGCTGATATTGAAGGAAGGTTCTGTACCAAGCTTATTTGGATCAGCTTCCTCCTACGAATCACAACCTGTAAGTATTATTAATAATAATAATAATTGTTGCTTTTATGTTTTATGTAGCATGCTCAATAATTATTTTGTGTGTTGTGTACGCACAGCGCAGCTTCTAAAGTCTTCAATGTCAATTGTATTGAAATATGTGAAGTGTTTGTTGTTGTTATTGGAGTTGTCATAAAGAATAGAGCAATACCTTGTAATACTGCATTATCAAGGTTTATGCCTTGGGCTAACGCAAACAAAGACTGAATGTGCTTTTACCACTGAACTTTGGGCTATGGTCGCTAACATAACAAAACTTAAATTCCTTCTCTTATTTTGAAGTTTTTACTACTAAGCGCTGCACTATAATACAATGTAATTGATAACCATTGTACACTGTACTCCGTGTTAACCAACTGACTGGGTCATCTGACCAATCACCGCAGATTAGCGTCACGCAAAGGCGGGGTTTGGAAAAATTAATCTCTGAACGATTCATATGGGAGTCACTGAGCAAATCAGGTAAAAATAAATGCATATTATAAAACAAAAGTGTTTTTTGTCATCGCATGCTTGTTAAACTGTTGTTGGGGACTCCCAAAACAATATTAGGAACATTTTAAATGCCATAATAGGTGCCCTTTAACGCGCACCGCCTATCTCCACTAAACTTTTCAGTTAACCGCGATAAACTAGTTGGCGTGACGCACGTCTAACTCACTTTCAAATTTAACTAACGAGTGAGTCCTTGTTGTAGCATCCTCGTCACCAATGTTGTAAACTTTCTAGTTATTTCGGCTCGAACCACACAGACACCAGATTTAACTTCCATCCATCCATCTCCACTTTGTACGTGATGACGTCACATCAATTCACAACAGTTTACATTATAAACGTAAACTGGTGTTGATGTCATTTTAGTCTGTTACATAATTATATTAAAAATAAAAGTTTACAAACGTTTACACTGACATTCTGACAACCTGAGACATGTCAGATAAGCAGACACGCTGCGAGGATAATAGTATTATATAGAAGCTTGCATAGGCTGAAAATGATCTAAAAACATTTAGGTCGATTATACAATGAATTATAGGCTTATAATTAAAGTTATTAACAGCTTATGAATAATATGTCCGAACACTGCCACATTAATGGAAATTAAAAAACCGTTTTAGCAAATTAATAATTTGCAGGTAGTTTGATAGCTAACGTATTAAATTTAAATATCATTTATATGTCGCACTCTACAGACGGTATAATACAGTGAGAATTAATATAATTAATAATATTAAACTAGTTTAATGTATTTGGACGTGGGAAGTCATTAATTTGTAATTTAAAAACCCCATGTTTTGCCTCTGTAGGACCAGTGCTATGTGCAAAAAAAGTTAACATAGTTCAGTGCTGCTGCCCTCCAATAACCTGTTTTACAACATTTATTTAAATGCAACTTCACTATCACGTTGGGAAGTACTTCCAGGTCACATATGACCATGTTCTTGACAGCTTCAAACTAATCTGCATACCCTTAACCAATGGTATTTACTTGTAAGATCCACTTCAAAATACAACTAATGCAATGTAATGCAGTGCATGGTATGATGTACCTGCTCCCCAATATGATTACAAATACAATAAGGCCTGAGCTACAATCATTTTTAATATACTCGATTATACAGATTTCTCAAAGTAGCTGTCAGTGTTTACCAAGGTCTAAGAGGTGAATCTTTTTATGGCATTTATCTCACCTATTATGGCATTTAATATTGTTTTGGGAGTCCCCAATAACAGTTTTACATGCATGCAATGACAGAAAACACTTTTGTTGTCTTATAATATGCATTTATTTTGACCTGATTTGCTCAGTGACTCCCAAATGATTCGTTCAACGACTAATTTTTCCAAACCCCTCCTTTGCGTGACGCTAATCTGCGGTGATTGTTCAGATGACCCAGTCAGTTGTGATTGGTATACTCTGTGCAGAGATTGTCCGGACCGGAACGCCCATCACCATTAATGGCTTGTTAAGTGTTGAAAATTGTATACAGTATATGAACAGACATGGCATCAATTTTGCCTTATCAATTCGAGCCGGAGTCCGAAGAGGAAACGTTCAGAGATGCCGATGAACCAGAAACCCAATCACAAACACGACTAGAGCAGGACCTTTCCCAATGGTAAGTGTCAATGCACCGTAGTTTATGACACTTTCAGGCCAATGTAACACGCATAATCGGAGTAATAATGTCTAATAATTGACGTGCAGTAATCGGATTCATTTTGCTATCGTAACTTTACGTAAGTGTGGCGAACAGGACGAGGCCGAGGGACGTGAGCGATGCAAGACCGGTGTGCTCTGCTCACATGTGTCGCTCATTCAAGTCCCCGTGAACCGGAAGTTGCAACCGACTTTTCTCCAGTGTTGTGACGTATTTCCAAGAGAAACGGAATACTAAATGAGGCAAAATATTGGGCATGGCTTTTTTTTTTCAACTAGCACCTGATTGGATCTAGAAAAGTAGGTGTTTCTAGTAGCCTGTCTACTGTCAGTTGGACGGGCGTGGTTACGGATGTTAAGCAGACACCCAAACCGTCAAACCTACGTCATCAGGGAAGGTCCTCCAAGGCAGAGGGGAGGGGCATTTTCAGACTTTGATTAAAGATTACGAAGCCAAAAAAATTTTTTGTGTGGATTGACTTGCACGGATGAATTGTTCACCACAAAACGATCAATTTAGGCAAACAAAGTAAGTATGGTCAATTTTGATTTCATGGGGACTTTAACACTCGCACCACCGGCCTCGCGCCGTTCTCGGCCTGTTCGCCACAGTAAGTATTAGACAAATTAATTGGCAATTTTTTTAGGAACTGTATCAAAATGCCAAGCGAGGCTTAAAATCTTTGCTACAAGCTATCCCTAAAGGTAGTGTTAATCTATTGTTTATGCAATACAAGTTTGTCCCTTTGACACTATGCTTAATCAAAAAAATACATGTAATAGATTAAAATAACAATTATAACATGAAGTGAAATATTGTGTGTGTATATATAAAATATTGTTTTATGGTGCGTCATTTTAAACACCTTTTACCTTATTTTAATTATTCTCAGGTTAGGTAAAGTAAGTCAAATCTGTCCTAAATAGTAAGCATTTGAATTTCCATACTTACAATATTTAGATCACAGAAGACTTCTCCGTGGTCAGTGTAGCTCAATCTTTTGTAAAACAGAGACGTATGGCAGGCGAGCTTCTTAATTTCAATTATATAAAAAAATGTTTTATTAAATCCAGGTTAACTAGTTTACATAAAAGGTGTACTATATAAAACATAAATAAAAGTCAATAAAAAAAACCAAATAGTTTACAATCTTTAACTGCATGAGGCACAATGGCAAGGCATCTAACACCAGAGACATCCTTGGTGAATTAGCGTTTAAAAGGGGCACCAGGCAGCCCTGAGTGTTTTTTCTCTACGAAGCTCCCCCTAGCGTCTGGTAGTAAATGCTTTCAAACACACTGTCGTAACAACCATAGACAGTAAGAAGGTAACAACGAACTGTTGTTCCTCCCCCCTCGCCACGAGCAACCCAGCTGATCAGCTGTCAACCTGAGCATGAACCGGCAATTTCAAAACCAGTTATATCTACCGAGGTAAGTAAAGCAATATTTTCTTGCCAACTGATGGGTATTTATTTATTTATTTTATTGTGTTGTCATGCATACTAGTATTTTTACCGGGAACGAACGATATGAACGAGGCCAACTACTGCTTTCGTGTTTTTTTTTTGTTTTTTTGGGAGAGTGGGCATGAGCATAAATATCAGAGGCTAATTTGAAATTGAAATGAAACACAGTTTATTCCAAAGATACTTACAAGTGCAACAGCAAGAAAGCCAGGTCAGCGTCCGTTTTGCAGGCTTCAGTTTCTCTCAGTTCTCTGCATTCTGTAAATGCCGGTCCGATGTTTACTCTAGTCTGACTTCTTGCTCGGTCAGTCTCCCGTTTCCTCTTTCAAAAAAAAAATCTCGCTTTCTGCTTCTTTTTTACAGTCTCAGCCATAACGCAAACTATCGTTGCCCTTTGCTTATAGCTAGCCGGTGCTTGAATGGGGGCGTGTACACGTGCATAGGTGTACGTGTGCAGTGCCTTAAAGCAATTTGTTACATCGCGAGACCTGATATCACGCAATACTTCCTGACGGCGAGGCCGGCGGCGCGCCGGCCCAAAGTTGCAAGTGGGATTTCTCTGCTCTCGGGCACCAGGGGGGTGCGAAACCACCACCATTCAACCTGAAATAAGTAATATAACCATTCCACTGACTCCAAAGCTGTTCAGTTAAGGTAAAAAAGTTACTTAGAGCACCTTAAAAGTCCATCACACTTTTTGACATCTTCAGAAATCCCCTCCTGGAAACTCCCTAGGATTCCTTGTTGCATTCTGTGCCTCATTCACAACACACAGGGTAATTATTCTTTCTAATAATGCTTCAAACATTAAAGGGTTAGTTCACCCCAAAATGAAAATTATGTCAGTAATTCATTCCTCACCCTCATGTTGTTCCAACCCCGTAAGACTTTCGTTCATCTTCGGAACACGAATTAAGATATTTTTGATTAAATCTGAGAGCTGGATCACTCCTCCATAGGCTTCTAAGGGACTGAAACTTGTTCCCCCAAAAAGTTATTAAAGACATCGTTAAAATAGTTCAAGTGACTACAGTGGCTCAATCTTAAGTTTATCAAGCGACGAGAATATTTTTTGTGCGCAAAAACAAACAAAAATAACGACTTTATTTCAACTATTCATTTCCTTCTCTGTGGGCCTCGTCATTTAGCGTGGTGTGATAGCGTAGGGCTACATCACATGTAGGCTCACTATTGGCCGACACTGGTCATGTGTATGATGCGTGTGACGTACGACACAGAAGCGCTACGCAGTTTTACTACGTGAACTCACTCGAGGCCGACCGAGAAGTAAAATGAATAGTTGAATATGGTTAAAGACATATATGGTATACATTTTTGAGTTGTTTTTTATTACCTATTACTGTGTCTCCCGATAGCCAACAGTAACTATTTTGTTAATATCTCGAGTCAAGATAAATGCTGGTAATTTACCTATGTAAATGTTATTTTAGGTGACTTCCTGTCAGCCTGGCAAGTGATGAAACAGTCACTGATATGTGAAACATCGGAGTTAGACTCTGATGGTGAAAATGAGGAAGTTGGTCGAGGCAAAAGAAAACCTAAACCTATGTAAAATAAAAAAATGTTTATGATATTTGTCAGGTTTAAATGGATATAATACAAGGATACAAGGATTTTATTTGTCACGTACATAGAAATACTACTATACAGGTCCTTCTCAAAAAATTAGCATATTGTAATAAAGTTCATTATTTTCCATAATGTAATGATAAAAATTAAACTTTCATATATTTTAGATTCATTGCACACCAACTGAAATATTTCAGGTCTTTTATTGTTTTAAGACTGATGATTTTGGCATACAGCTCATGAAAACCCAAAATTCCTATCAAAAAAAATTAGCATATCATGAAAAGGTTCTCTAAACAAGATATTAACCTAATCATCTGAATCAACTAATTAACTCTAAACACCTGCAAAAGATTCCTGAGGCTTTTAAACTCCCAGCCTGTTTCATTACTCAAAACCGCAGTCATGGGTAAGACTGCCGACCTGACTGCTGTCCAGAAGGCCATCATTGACACCCTCAAGCAAGAGGGTAAGACACAGAAAGAAATTTCTGAACAAATAGGCTGTTCCCAGAGTGCTATATCAAGGCACCTCAGTGGGAAGTCTGTGGGAAGGAAAAAGTGTGGCAAAAAAACGCTGCACAACGAGAAGAGGTGACCGGACCCTGAGGAAGATTGTGGAAAAGGGCCGATTCCAGACCTTGGGGGACCTGCGGAAGCAGTGGACTGAGTCTGGAGTAGAAACATCCAGAGCCACCGTGCACAGGCGTGTGCAGGAAATGGGCTACAGGTGCCGCATTCCCCAGGTCAAGCCACTTTTGAACCAGAAACAGCGGCATAAGCGCCTGACCTGGGCTACAGAGAAGCAGCACTGGACTGTTGCTCAGTGGTCCAAAGTACTTTTTTCGGATAAAAGCAAATTTTGCATGTCATTCGGAAATCAAGGTGCCAGAGTCTGGAGGAAGACTGGGGAGAAGGAAATGCCAAAATGCCTGAAGTCCAGTGTCAAGTACCCACAGTCAGTGATGGTCTGGGGTGCCATGTCAGCTGCTGGTGTTGGTCCACTGTGTTTTATCAAGGGCAGGGTCAATGCAGCTAGCTATCAGGAGTTTTTGGAGCACTTCATGCTTCCATCTGCTGAAAAGCTTTATGGAGATGAATATTTAATTTTTCAGCACGACCTGGCACCTGCTCACAGTGCCAAAAACACTGGTAAATGGTTTACTGTGCTCAATTGGCCTGCCAACTCTCCTGACCTGAACCCCATAGAGAATCTGTGGGATATTGTGAAGAGAAAGTTGAGAGACGCAAGACCCAACACTCTGGATGAGCTTAAGGCCGCTATCGAAGCATCCTGGGCCTCCATAACACCTCAGCAGTGCCGCAGGCTGATTGCCTCCAGTTGCATGGCATTGAAGCAGTCATTTCTGCAAAAGGATTCCCAACCATGTATTGAGTGCATAACTGAACATAGTTATTTGAAGGTTGACTTTTTTTTTGGTCGGATGAAATATGCAAATTTTTTTAGATAGGAATTTTGGGTTTTCATGAGCTGTATGCCAAAATCATCAGTATTAAAACAGTAAAAGACCTGAAATATTTCAGTTGGTGTGCAATGAATCTAAAATATATGAAAGTTTAATTTTTATCATTACATTATTGAAAATAATGAACTTTATCACAATATGCTAATTTTTTTAGAAGGACCTGTAAGTACTGAATTAGCATTTGAATGTTCAACTTTTTGTTTACTGTATTTGTTTAAATTTGACTGAAGCAAAGAGTATTATGTCTTATTTTCTTTCTATCTTGGTTGGTAACCTAATGTTCATGGTTTGTAGATCTTTAAAATAATTAAGCTTTTCAGAATTGTGAGATAAATCGTGATCTTTATTCCAAGCAAAAACATCGTGATTCTCATTTTAGCCAGAATTTTGCAGCTCTAGTGTTAGTGCAAGAGGTGCTAGTGTGTGAAAGTGCAAGTGCCAAGTGATGTGATTTATGTAGTTTTGTGTGTGTTCCGTGTGAAAGTGCAAGTCTGTTCCGTGTGAAAGTGCAAGTCTAAGTGAAATGTCTCTCCTAAAAATTAGGCACCATTATGGTGATACTGAAGACTGCACCTAAGGAGGCAACACCATCGATTCAACATCGGCCATTTTCAGGACCCTCATTAACGTCACCATGGTAAATATAACCAGTATTTGTGCTATTCATTCGGGTCGCATGACATTACTGTAGCTCAGCGCCGCCATCTTTGCGACCGACGGTCTCAGTAATGCCTGCAATATATTGTGCAGTTGGCTGCAACAACAGCCGAAAGAGGAACCCCGAACTGGTATTTCATTCTATACCAAAAGAAAATGATAGAAGAAAGAAGTGGTTAGCTGTCAGGGGGGTCTAGGCACTCTCCGTTGGCTTGCGAGCTGGAAAAAACAAACTCTAGACAGGTCTATTATAGAGTCGGTGGGCTGGGCAGGCTTATGCCTGCTGCTGCTGCTGGGAACAGCACTGAAATCATTCTTAAAAAAATAAGTTTAAGTTTTCGGAGAAGTTAAGGAAGTTCGGAGTTTTGCCGACCAGATAACGGCAAAGGTTTAATGTGCGGAACGCTTTTCAGAGAAGATAAGGTATTTTAGCACAATTCACACCCAGCGGTAATTCAGGAAAATATATCCGAATGCTCCACATGATACTATGGTCTTCCGACCGTTTACCATCATGTCGATTTATTTAGATTAATATGT
Organism: Semotilus atromaculatus; assembly: GCA_031834385.1. Lineage (NCBI taxonomy): Eukaryota > Metazoa > Chordata > Actinopteri > Cypriniformes > Leuciscidae > Semotilus > Semotilus atromaculatus. The sequence continues at coordinate 21,826,578 of JAULUF010000026.1, read as the reverse complement.
GCCAGGGAGAGAGAGCAAGACAGACGGTGAAGACTTGTTTATACATTCGCCTTCCAAAAAGAGAAAAAGTGCGCGGCGCGGCACGCGCGCGACCAGGGCTCGCTCTCTCTCTGCTCGTTCTTCAGTTAAACATGCGCCCTGCTGCGGGACAAAAATTTGCTTTGGAGCTGGGCATACAATATCGATGGTTCATAAAACTTAGAACCGGTTCTCGAGTGGAACCGGTTTTCAATTCCCATCTCAACTCACTAGCAGCACTGACAATCAACAATGATGATTGATCAGAGTAACCCACCACAGACTGTTCACATAAAGTCACAATCGCCTCGTTTCGTTTCCCTTCCCTTCATGTTATTTCATTGAGGCAAGACTGTCTGAGGCAGATAATAATGGACAAAAGAAAACTGGGGGTAACAAATAAGGATTAGAGCCTAAAATTTAAATTTTTTCCAAGTATCTCTGTCTCTCTCTCTCATTCAAATGGGCAGTTCGGGCGAGATCGGTCGCAAATATGGCGGCGTTCTATTTGTAGTGACGTAGGTGGCATCTATGAATTGTGGAAATCAATTGTTAAACTATTAAATTGCTGTTTTTTTAGAACTCTTCTGTTCCAAATGTCACTAAAATATCTCCATTATAACCCTTCCCTTATGTTTTATGATTATTGTTTAGCAACCAACTAGCTCCAGGGCCATCCTACTTCGCCCAACCTCCACTACCACCCCCTCCAGTGCCATCCTCCTGTTCTCCGCCTCCACCACCCCCTACAGTGCCATCCTCCTGTTCTCCGCCTCCACCACTCACTTCTCCGGTGCCATCCTCCTGTTCTCAACCTCCACCACTCACTTCTCCAGTGCCATCCTCCTGTTCTCCGCCTCCACCACTCACTTCTCCGGTGCCATCCTCCTGTTCTCCGCCTCCACCACTCACTTCTCCGGTGCCATCCTCCTGTTCTCCACCTCCACCACCCCCTCCAGTGCCATCCTCCTGTTCTCCGCCTCCACCACTCACTTCTTCAGTGCCATCCTCCTGTTCACCACCTCCACCACCCCTTCCAGTGCCATCCTCCTGTTCTCCGCCTCCACCACTCACTTCTCCAGTGCCATCCTCCTGTTCTCCGCCTCCACCACTCACTTCTCCGGTGCCATCCTCCTGTTTTCAACCTACACCACTCACTTCTCCAGTGCCATCCTCCTGTTCTCCGCCTCCACCACTCACTTCTCCAGTGCCATCCTCCTGTTCTCCGCCTCCACCACTCACTTCTCCGGTGCCATCCTCCTGTTTTCAACCTACACCACTCACTTCTCCAGTGCCATCCTCCTGTTCTCCGCCTCCACCACCCCCCCAGTGCCATCCTCCTGTTCTCCACCTCCACCACTCACTTCTCCAGTGCCATCCTTATTTTCTCCACCTCCACCACGCTCCCCTTCAAGGCTCCCCTCATTTTCTACACCTCCTCTGCAGTTATTCCAATCTCCTTGCGACTGTTCATCTCAGAACTACACAGATCTGTCTCTACCCCATCCAGCAGGATGTCTCCCTAGTTGATGGTTTGGCAACTAGCTACAGAGAAAGAGCCACTGAAGTATTTATGCCCAGTTTGAATATGGGGCGTTCTGGGAAGGACCCAATCATCTGTACACATAAGTGAATTATTGCACAGACATAGCAACATAGCATTAACAACTTAACATATGCTTACACAATGTTGAATCACATTAACCATATCAACAAAACCAATACGGATCATTTTAACATTGAGAAACTCTCTCAGAAATATTAAAACCAATGTTAAAACAATGTTTCTAAAAAATTATTTCAATTCAATTACAGTATGTACAATATTTTCTGTGTTGTCTGCTTTTGCTACATTTAGAATTCATATCATGTCTTTAAATTTGGTGTTTTTTGCAGCTGCTGACCTTCACATGCTTTCACTAATGGAGACCATGAAGCAACAGATGAACCAGCTTTCAATTAATATGAGCGTGATCATGGCCAGAATGGCAGCCACTGAGCCTGTTGTGGAGATGCCGGAGTAGATCTCCTTGCCCCTAGCCTCCCTCGAGGAGGTTGATACTTTGAAGGGTGGTTGAAAAACCCCAACGCATTCTCATCCTAGGGCGTCATATTCTGACACTTTGACAAAGCGTCTAAATCCAACGCCCATGGAACCCTTTAGCGTCAATATAACACGCAGAGAGATGGGAAGGTTTAGGTATGGTGTAGGGTTAGGGTTAGACCGCTAGGAGGCGCCTTCTGACCCATATATATCGGCGTCTCATATTGACGCTAAAGGGTACCATGCGCGTTCGATATAGACGCTTTGGCAAAAGCGTCATTATATTACGCCTTGGGATGAGAACGGGCTGAAAACCCAGGCAACACAGTCAAAAAACAGCACTTGGTATTTATGCTTATATAACATCTAAGTCCACTAACACTTGGTATTCACATGGTATTCATGCTTTTTGTTGTCAAGGGGCATCTCAATAAGATTTGGGAGGGTGCCCGGTGATATTGGGCAATTTAATATATTTGCCTTAAAAATACATTTTCCCATTGGAATGAATGGAATTTTAATGGATTTAGATGGTAAATGTTTACAGCTAACACATTTTAGCCTGTCCCATTAGGGGAAAACTGATTCAACCATATAAACCTGAAAGCTTATTCCCTCAAGATGTAATTCATGACATGAGATATGTCCCACACTCATTGCTATGTTGACCATACCTCTCTATCATTTATCAATCTCTTACTTCTCACTAATTTAGTCTCTTATTTCCACAGGTGGGAATGCTGACCTCCATTGGTGGAAGAGATACCAAAAACATAATATTTAACATTTTGGCACACATTTTTGCTTACAGTGTAGCAAAATCAATCAATTGGAAGGGGATGAATAATAAAAAGAAATTCAGCGAAATGGCAATATTCTGGCAATGGCAATATTATATATATAGATGCCTTTCACTTTTCTTAATCACCACTCTCTCATTCATTCAGTCACTCACTACTAGTGGTGCACGATATATCGGCCGGCGATATAATATAAGCCGATATGGTCAATTTTTTAGGCATTGGTATCGTTCCGATCTCAAAATAGGGCCGATGTAAACGGGCCGATAATCATTCCTGTGTATTTGATGTGTGTGTAGGCTAGATGTGAGTGTGGGGGCAGGGATGTTAGTTTTTGCACGAGCTCTGGAGGCGGCAAAAAAAGTCAGTCAATTTGACTTTGCCTTTGGTGAGGGAGCAACGATGTCGTGTGTCTGGTCGTTTTTCAAAGTGGCTGAAGAGGATCCTCGCTATGCTATATGTAATGATTGTGAGGGCCGGGTGATGCGAGGGGGAGTTTGTGTCAAATCGTTCAATACAACCAATTTGATCACACACTTAAAAAACAAGCACCCCAAAGCCTACAAAGCATATGAAAAAAAGCTAATGATAACAAGCAGCGGAAGAAAGCTGCTGCTAACACTACGGCAGCAGCACCAGTCGGTAGCCCCATAGAACAAGCGCTGGAAAAGACCAAGAAATTCCACAAGGACCACCCGAAGCAAAAGGCTTTTGCTTCGGGTGGTCCTTGTGGAATAACCAAGATGATCGCTGTTGATGACCAACCGTTTTCAGTAGTGAAAGACGAAGGCTTCAGGGAGGTGATTGAGGTCGCTGAGCCCCGCTATGACAAGTGAAGTCGTTGTTACTTTGCGGATGTCGCCCTGCCTGCCTTACATTAAATCGTAGCCACCCACGTCCACAAGTTACTCGACAGCGATGTCAATGACATCAGTTTTACAACGGATATCTGGAGTTCTGACCTCAACCAAACAAGGATGTTGAGCCTCACGGCTCAATGAATTGATGACAACTTCGAGATGAAGAGAGCCGTATTACATAACCTAGAATTCCCTGCATGTCAGCTGCAAAAGCCTAACGCCTAGCACTACATATCTCTCGCGGTAGGCTAAATATAACTGTCTCAGGCAGAATGTAGTTATATGGCCGTAATAGGAATGGCAAAGAACAGCAGTCGTCTTGCCAGACATTCCAGTTTGGCTCAATCCATATATTTGGCGACATAGTAGAAATTAACCCTCTGGTCCGGGCAATATGCCCCGGCGCGTTTTGCTCGATTTTCTTTCACATAGCAGCAAAATAGGCTAAAAATACTCCGCCATTTATGGTCATACAGACTTAAGAAATATGAAAAAATAAACTGTTAAGTTAAATGTCTATGTTTTTATGTGTCCACTTAAAAGCAAAAAAATAAATAAAAAATAAACAGGGTGTGCTTTCTGTCTGTCCGTCTCCATGAACCTTATTTATGGAGCATGTCTCTAAACTGAAACAAAACTCAGCGAATACCATTCACCCAGGCATGAGCAATATATCTTTATAATCATTTAAGTGTGTACTTTTAAATTATCTAATTCAAAACTTAATCAAATATTCTCTGTTTATGTAATCTGTATGAAAGAGAGAGATGTCAGTCGTTCTCATTTCAGCGTATTAACTTTTAATGTGAACATGCCCACGGAGAGCGCACGCTTTTACCAAACTATATTGCTATACTGAGATGAGTAAAAATCAACTGAAATATGTGTAAATAAAATGTATTTGAATAAGCTACGTATTAAACGGCAAATTACCATTTATATGCCCTATCATAAAAACGATAGACCTATGTTACAGACATATGAAAGACAACATTTCGTTGACTAGTTTTGGATAGATAATAGATTATAAAGTTTTTATAATCTGCCACATCAAATAAGCTTTTGATCGCCAATTTTTGCTCATATGTTAAATATATATAGTATGTTTTGTCAAAAATAAAGTAATCAACTAAGATGTTAATGCAGGCTATATTCAAACTAATGAATCCTTAACTTTGAAATACATATGATAAAATGTATACTTTAGTTTTTACAAAAAAGATTACACTTGAAACATTGTAAAAAAAATTATTATTGTTGTAATTGTAACCTTTTTAATTAAATAGCAAATAAAATATTTATCAGGGTAGATCTAAAAAAATCTCAAAAGGTCATTAAGCCTTTTCTTTAAATAATTTTTGCGTTTTATTAGACTATTGACATTGCCTATTTATTCTTTCTTATTTTAATATTCATTACAAAACACTTAGACATTGAGATAGCCTATGTTCTTTCTTGTTACGTGCCCCAACCCACTTCTGCCGTGACTGATCAGAATGGGGGAATGGCAGAAGTTGGTTTGGAAAAAAGACGCATTATATCATGTGCCAGCTAGCTAACGAGTCTTTGATTAAAATGTATTTTATTTTTTATCCTTTTATTCCAGGTACCGCCATAGCCAGAGCGTTTGACGCCATGTTTACAGAATGGAGAATCCGGAAAGAAAATGTGCACGTTGTGCTTCGAGACAACGCACCCTAATGTGCGTTGGGAACACTTCCGGTGGCGCAGCACTGCTAGCGACACGGGCACGGGAGAACAGGTGCATGTGGTTGTCGAAGTTTGTCTAAGTTGTCCAAGTTAAGTTGTCAAAATTGTTAAGTTTATGTCAAGAGGGTTGAAGTGCTGCTGTGGTCTGCTGAATGTGGAAGAAGTGAACAAGGAAGAGAAGTTACGATAGGAAAGAGAGTCACCGGAGTGTGGCTGCTGATGCTGCTGCTAATTACAGCCACCTTTTGCACCCACGTACAATATGATGATGTCACCACACTCGCTGAAGGTAACGGGCAGAAGCTGCGGGTGTACGGCAGGGACTGGCTGTTGTCCTTGAGGAGGAAAGTAACACCAGAACCGAGCTTGTTAGACCATGTTCCGGAGGAGCTGCTACGACAGCGCGGAGGTAACCGGCCGCGGAAACGAGGGAGAAGGGGCGGCATTAAACTACGCCTTCGCCGGAGGGCAACAAGGCCGCCGCTGCCGTCTATACTCTTTGGCAATGTTCGCTCCCTAAGGAATAAGATGGAGGAGTTGAGGCTTAATACAAAGGCATGTAACGAATATCGCGAATCATGCCTAATGATTTACACAGAGACCTGGCTACAAGAGGATTTTCCAGACTCATTGGTACAGGTACGAGGCTTCTCATGTGTGCGTATGGACAGAAACAATGACTCAGGGAAGATGAGGGGGGGTGGGATTTGTGTTTATATTAATGAATCTTGGTGCAATAATTATACGATAAAACACAGGGTGTGCACTCCTGATCTTGAGCTTATCTGCATTAGTTTGAGACCGTTTTATTTACCGAGAGACTATGGGAACATCTTTTTATGTTCGGTATATATCCCGCCCAGTGGGAACGCATCTAAAGCAGCTTCACGTGTAGCGGACTGTGTACACCAGCAGCTAAAGGATAAACCAGATTCCCCAATATTTGTTCTCGGAGACTTCAACCATTGCAAATTGGAGCTGTCTCTTCCTGGCTTCCAGCAATATGTTAGAAACAGCACACGTAAGAACAGGACGCTAGATAAATGCTATGGCAACATTAAAGATGCATATGCTGCCAGAATTAAACCCCCCCTCTCTAACTCGGATCATAACATCATCCATCTGATCCCCATCTTTAAGTGTGCCATTAAAAAAAGCAAACCTGTCACAAAAACTGTCAGTGTCTTCCAGGATGAGAGCAAGGAGATGCTGAGTGGATGCTTTCTGGCCACAGACTGGGAAGTCTTTTATCAGGATAACGATATTGACAATATTGCAGAAACAATAACGGGGTATATTCATTTTTGTGTCGATACTGTTGTGCCGAAAAAGATGATCACTATATATCCTAACAACAAAGACTACATAACACCTGAAATTAAACATCTGATCAGGAGGAAAAAGCAAGCATTCCGGAATAATGATTTGATGGAACTGAGAACAATACAAAAAGACCTGAGGGGGAAACTGAAGAAGGCGCGAGAGGAACACAGTAAACGAGTTAGGGAAGCCTTTTTAACAAATAACCCAAAAAAAACTGTGGGACACGGTGAAAGAAATGACTAATATGAACTCTAGTAAGGGGGAATTAAATGGGGAGAATGATTTGTATAAGGCTAATGAGCTTAACATTTTTTATAAACGTTTTGACATGAATTGTGGAACAAATGTGATCTGCTGCAAAGAGCTGTCTAAGTCAATACCATGTGACCCAATACAGGATAGAATAATAATTAACCCTAAAGATGTCAACGCAGTTTTTAACAAGTTGAATAGTAAGAAGGCTAGTGGACCTGATGGTATTTCATCTTTTATTTTGAAAACATTTTCGGATGAGTTAACTCCGGCCTGGTGCCCCTTATTTCAATCTTCTGTGGATGCATGTATTATTCCAATCATCTGGAAGACATCAGTTGTCATTCCGTTGCCAAAAAAATCATGCCCACAGCATAATGATGACTATAGACCAGTAGCACTGACTTCTATAGTGATGAAGTCATTAGAACGTATAATGGTTGGTAAATTAAGGAGTGAGGTACAGCATCTTTTGGACCCGTACCAATTTGCCTATAATAATGGCAGGGGTACTGATGATGCTTTAATTACAACTGTACACTCCATCTTAAAGCACTTGGAGAATCCATCAGGTTATGTTCGTTTATTATTTATGGATTTTAGTTCTGCATTTAATTGTATTCTTCCGCAGATATTGTTAAGTAAACTACACCAGATGGAAGTGAACCCCTTCATTATTAAATGGTATGGTTCTTTCCTGACAGAAAGGAAGCAGCAGGTGAGAGTTAACTCCACTCTTTCTGAGATGATTAACATAAGTACAGGTGCCCCTCAAGGCTGTGTAAGTTCGCCCTTACTTTTTATATTATATACAAATGAATGCAGAATTATCGATTGGAATAATTTTATTATTAAATTTTCAGATGATACGGCCATACTTAGTTTACTCTACAACGATTCAGACATTAGTACTTATACACAGGAGATAGAGGAGATGGTGAAGTGGTGCAATAAGCATAACTTGCTCCTTAATGTTAATAAAACCAAAGAAATGATTTTTGACCCTAGGTCTATAGGCGATCAAAGTCCTATTCTAATTGAAGGAGTACCGATTGAACAAGTAACAACATATAAATATTTAGGAATTCAAGTAGACAAACAGTTACAGTGGTCACAGCACGTGGAGTATGTTTCCTCAAAAATATGTCAGCGTCTATATTTTTTAAGAAGACTAAGAGTTCATGGCGTTGACAAGGATATAATGTTACTGTTTTATAAGGCAGCAATTGAGTCTATTGTCCGATATGGTATTATAGCCTGGTTTGGTAACCTGTCAGTTAAACTAAAATCACAGCTTCAAACATTGATCAAAAGGGCGGGAAAAATTATTGGACAAGTGCCACCGACTACTCTTAAAGAGCTTTTTGAAGAGGCGGTGAGGAAACAGAGTTTAAAAATTACTAACGATCCGAATCATGTCCTCTACAGTGAGTATGAGATGATGCCCTCAGGTAGAAGGTACAGGTTACCAAACTGTAGACTGAATAAGTTTAAATTTTCATTTGTACCACTCTCTATAAAAATATTGAACAACAATAAATAGGGTGTGTGGGTTAGTTTTTTAAGGTGGTAAATTATGTGTAGGTAATTATGTTATGTGTTATGTATATTGTGTTGCATCTGTTATCTCGAATGCCCAAGATGAATTTCTCCGTCAGGAGACAATAAAGGCTAATCAAATCAAAAATAGTCGGACGTTTTAAAAGCTCCCCCCTTGGTACCTCTCGGCTGAGAGACATCCAGAGAGAGATGGAAATGAAGACCAAGATGCTACAACAGGATGTCCCAACGCGCTGGAACAGTACATTCCTGATGATGACGACTCTCCTGGAACAGAAGCACGCACTGGTTATGTACGAGGCTTACCACGGACTGCCTGTATCTCTCAAAGCAAACCAGTGGAGTCTCATTGAGAAAATTACCACACTCCTGGCACCGTTTGAAGAGTTGACGAGAGAGATTAGCTCGCATACAGCTACAGCTGCTGACGTGATCCCGTCTGTTGTGGCACTCAAGCGTTTTCTGAACAAGACAGCCGAAACCGACAGTGGAGTCAAAACGACCAAGTCTGACTCTGCACTGTTTGAAGCCGTGAACAAGAGATTTGAAACCACTTTCTCCGAGCAACTCTACTACTTGGCAACAATCCTGGACCCAAGATACAAAGATCGCTACTTTGAAGCAGACCTCAAGCAAGTGGCAAAAAACGAGCTAGAGAAAGTAGTGGACAAGATGACAGCGTCAGTGACGATCAGCGCCAGTGCCACAGATGGGCCTACATCAGACGCAGAAGACACTGAGCCAGAAGAAGGTGAATCACAAGAAAAGAGGATGTGTACTGTAGCCGGTGAGGTAGCAATTAGTAAAGGGGCGTGGCCAGGTAGGTAGAGGGTTTTTAAGCAGGCACCTGTAAGGGAGCCTAGAGAGGAGGTCCAATCTTTTGTGTGGAACTGTGCTGTTTGGAAGCCTTTCCTTGTGTGTTGGTGCACAGACGCGGTCTGGGTGAGCAGGTAGGCCAAGCGAATATTGACTTTTGTTTTATATTTACAAAGCCTTTTTCATTGAATTAGATGTTTTTAATGCAGATACAAACATTGTGCTGTCCGGCAACATGTCCATGTTGGCTTGTGCGTGAATGGTTCTGGTGAGCAGGTAGGCTAAATAAATAGTGATTGTTGTATTTCATATTTATGAAGCCTTGTTTTACAAAATTAGGTAATTGTTTTAATGCAGACACAAACATTGTGGATTTGTAGGCCGTTGGTCATGCTCGTTCCTATCTTTGAAGTTAGTCCAGGATTGGTGGATGTTGCAGGTAATTTAAAGTTTATACAGTGTTTGTAAGTGGCTTGATTTTATTTAATGAGATTAAAGTAAAAAAATGTTTTACTAATTATGTATGGGTTTTTTTGTATTAGGTTTAGTTGATCGCTGTTCCTCGTGTGTTTGTTTTTTTTGTTTTGATTTCCCCGTTTAGCCAGTACCTGCATGTGCGCTGTATGCCTCCAGCGCAATGAGTGTTTAGATGTTGTGAATCGTACTGGCTAACGGGGTGTTCTTTTTTTCTTTTTTTCTTGTTTGTATATCACTTCCCAGCCTCGTGTTGCTAGCCAACCCTTTTACTCTCTGTACTATACTGATGCTTTAAAACACATTAACTATTTATTTGCATGAGACTTGAGGTTGTAGTGTTATTGTTTTTTTGGTTTGGTTTGAGTGTGCGGTATTTCTATTTAATATGATTTTGGGGGTTGTTTGTGTAATGTATTTTGTTTTATTTTTGAATTGTCCTGTGTGACAAAGTTGGGATTGTATTGGGGTTTATAGGGGGTTGGCTGGTTGGTAACATCCGTTGAGGGGGAATGAGTTTTTTTGTTCTATAATGTACTTTCTTTTTTTTTGATTTGATGTATGTATTATTGTTTATTTATCAATAAATTCTTTTTTTGTGAGTACATTTGAAGCTAGTTTTTTTATCTCCCTTGTTGGAAGGAACGGTTACTCCTTGGTAACAGTACGCCAAGTGAAGGGCATTCGTTCCTGGACATGTTCGATGAAATTCTGGAGGAAAAAGAGCAGGATGAACAGGCAACAGGTTCAACGATTGTGCAGGTAGGCTAGGTTACTATACTATTTGAATCAGATAATCTTTTAGTCTTGACTTTCATTCAAATTAAGTAGTATTTCACATTTCTTTGTGTGATCAGATAATTTATTGACAGTCAAATCTCACGAAATACTGCGGTCCATAGTTATTATTGAACATAAAATTGCTGGTGCATGCCACTGTTCTGTAATGATTTTGTAATGTGTGCATCTCAATAGTCTGTCTTGTCTAAAATTTAGTGATAGACTTGTAATTGGTCTACTGGGCTAACCAATGATGGGGTAGTAGGTGCTCCCTCCAGTGGATGGATGGCGAAACAATCTTATCAATTAGCTACTATATTGAGATGACTAGGCCAGTGTTTCCCAACCCTGCCCCTGGAGGCACACCAACAGCACACATTTTGGATGTCTCCCTTATCTGACCCATATATTTCTGGTCTTGGAGTCTACTAACGAGCTGATGAGTTGATTCAGGTGTGATTGATTAGGAAGAGTTGGAAAATGTGTAGTGCTGGTGTGCCTCCAGGAACAGGGTTGGGAAACACTGGACTAGGCATACATATACTGGGACTCCCGAGTTTTGGCCTCACAAGAAAAAAAGATTATTGAATGAAGTTATTTTATTTCATTTGGTGTCATGAATAAAATTTTTGAATAATAATTTCGTGATGATTTGGCAGAGATGTATATTGATACACTTGTCTATATTTCTTTTAGGTGCATGGTTACCTGAGTGAGCCCACCATCCCTAGAAATGTGAGCCCGCTGCAGTACTGGCAAAGCAACATGACCCGCTTTCCTGCCCTCGCCCCAGTGGCACGCAAGTACCTGTCAGCTCCCTGTACAAGTGTGGAAAGTGAACGTCTCCGCCGCTTCAAATGTTGTCAGTGAAAAGAGAGATAGGATCGGTTCAGAGAGAGCAGAAATGCTCCTGTTTGTTAAGCACAACATTTGTCTGCTTCCAAAGCCTGGGAAGGCCAAGGGTTAGGCCTAACCCTAAAGTACTTGGCAGTTACAGTACTTAGTTACTGTACTTACAGTTCAGAAGACTGCAAAAGCCATTGTCTGTTCAGTCCAGTTTGTTCTGGCTCCATTTTCACATTTCACCTTTTTCAATACTGTACTTTAAAGTTTTGAACTGTTGTACAATGTTCACAGAATACAGTGACTTGGTCTCAAGTGAGTTAGATGTTTATTGAGAATACTCAGGGTTGGCTTATTCATAGTGTGAATTCAGGACAGACTTGTATCCTTATATAAAAATGAATTTTTATAAAATATTCATTTTTTCTTCTGAAAATCTGAGGACATATTTTGCACACAGGTAAAGGTGCCCAATATCAGTAATTTCTGAAAATAAATTACAAAAGTAAAAAAAAAAAGTGTTTTTGAAAATCACTCATCTGATTAAAATAAAAATGTGTTTTCTATACAGAGATATCGGCATCGGTAAATATCGGCCATAACAGCAATATTAATATCGGTTATCGGTATCGGCCACAATTTTCACATCGGTGCATCACTACTCCCTACTCTATGAAGGTAAATGAGTAGCAAAACTTGAGAGCATGTAGATGCGAATTTGAGAACTTGTACAATAAATATTCATACTTGTGCGTGAACATTTACACTCACAGCTCCAATGTGAAAACCTGTCAAATTAAAATCTGAAGTTGAATGTTGAAATTTGCACTCGCAGACAAAGGTCACACACCTGTATTCTGAATTTGAAGATGAAGACAAGTAGTCACAAATGTGTAAAATGCCATTCACAGAAATACAATGACACGCACAAACTTGTAATATATATTTGCATTTAATCGCAGTACAACCTCAATTAGGCACTTGCAACTTCTCAAATCTGTCACTGCAATTTCAAATTTCGCGCCTTGACTTTTGCTACTAACGTGTGCACTTGCAACTCAGTGGAAATTTCAACATTCAACCTCAGATTTTTATTTGACAGGCTTTCACATTGGAGCTGTAAGTGTAAATGTTCACGTACAAGCAGGGCTGTAGTAGCTACTCGAGTCCGGTCTTGGACTCGAGTCCAGACTCGAGACCGTTTTTCTATGGTCTCGGACTTGTCTCGGACTCGCTGTATTCGGACTCGGACTTGTCTCGGTCTCAGCCACTGGTCTTGCCAAATATGGCTTTTGGTCTCGACCGAGTCCAACATTTTTGTATTTGTGTTCATTTATTACTAGCCTATTAGGGTACGTTAACTTAGAAAATGCCAAAATTAACCGACCAAGTGCTCACTGCGGAGCGCGTCTTCTCATGCTGTTACTATAGTTACTATCTTACTAGCTACTACTTAAAAATCCTGGGTGTTGTGACACTTTTGCATTTAGATCAACAAATAATAACCCAAAATTACTGTCTTGATAATGTCATGCATAAGACCAGGGCTCGAGTGTGAGTGTTCAGCGGTGCCGCGTCTTCTCTTCTCTCAAAGTGTGTTGTGGAAGGCAAGCATCAAGCGCTGCCGCGATAAAACACACTCGCGTTCAGGAGTCGGGACATGACGGAATATTCACTTGCACAATCGGGCCAGCAGTGCATCGTGAATAAAGTTTACCATTTGCACGTCTTTTTAAGTCTTACCAGTTTAACATTCAAGCAATTTTAAACTATCAGTGCTCGCGCGCTCTCTGGGATGACTATGCGCACATTCATAGAAAATCCGCCTCAAGAACAGCTGCGCTGGCCAGTAACAAAAGTTATTTTTCACGGATTATATTGCTTTAACACGCAAAACTGTGTCAATTTCGTGTCTTCGTGAGTATACTCTAAACATAGTCGGTTTTGTCTTTAATAAGCATAAAACGCATGCCAGTATAATGAACACAGAATCCGTGCACTAGCTCTTAAAGTGACAGCAACCATATATGTGTCGGTCATTAATTTTGTCGTCAAAACAACAAAAGAGAGCTTTAAGTTAAAGGAATCAGGATTGATAGCCTATGTGTTTAATTTATTCAGGACTAAAATACTATCCAGTGTTATTTTCCATTTGATTACTTTATTCAGTTTCTGTCTATAGTGTTAGACCTATTCAAAAACTTTACTCTTTATTTGTCTTTATTTGTATCTTTATTCTATTGTATTTATTTGTGCAACTTTTTTCAATTTAATTGAACAATTTAAATCAAGCCTTGTGTTGTGTAAATTCTTAACAACATTACCCCATTGTAAAAATGCAATGAGCACAAACATTTAGGCAAGATAAATTGAATAATTTTGTTTGGCAAAAACGAAACTCAGGGCCTGAAGACTTTATTTTTTCCTGTCCTGGACTCGGTCTTGACTCGGACTCGAACCTTTTTGGACTCGGTCTTGTCTTGGACTCGAACCTCTTTGGACTCGGTCTTGACTTGGACTCGACTAGTCCTGGTCTTGGACTCGACAAAGGTGGTCTTGACTACAGCCCTACGTACAAGTATGAATATTTATTGTATAAATTCTCAAATTCACATCTAGGCTCAGGGGCGTAATTTGCGGGTGGGACAGGTGGGACATGTCCCCACCACTTTTTGCCAGGGTCGATATTGTCCCCACCACTTTTTAAAACCTCTCGCGGCACGGATATACCAATAGAAATAAATAAAACATCTCCAGCTGGCAGAGCATTCATTTCGTTCGTTTGCAAAATAAGAGGCGATCTAGCGCTGAAATACGTGTTTTTTTTTTATTATCAAGTGATCAAAGTGCTCGTTGCCGCCTGTGATCGGTTGCGCGGTTACAGTGTTATCTCGTGGCTCACGCTGCCCACGCACAGTCATCACATGCACGCGCGCTTCAATCCGTTTCGGAGACTTGTTCGTTCCGGTGAAATCGGAATCCTTTTAGGATGAAAAGGATGCTCGGCAAAAGTTCTACCACTGGCCAATTAAAGGACACACGTCAAACAGTCGGATATATGTATTTATTCGCGTGATTCATTCGTTTATACACACGCACGCACGCACACACGCACACACACACACACTTGTCCCACCCACTTTTTTAAACAAAGTTACGCCACTGTCTAGGCTACATGCTCTCGAGTTTTGATACTCTTTTACCTTAATACTCATTCCACACCACTTTAGTCACATGTATTATTATTTATTTGTGCAAGCATTTTACTATAATGTAATGTAATAAAGAATCTTCGAATATTGAATCTAATATTTACTCTTTGTTTCTTTCCTTTGTGTGCTTTTTGTATGGCTTACAGGAGCAGTGAGGAAGAATCGCATGTCTGACAAAGCCACCGACACCGAAATAAACCAGTACACCATCAGGTGGTTTAATCTGGCATGCGACCGTGGGGGAGGGCGCTGTGCCCGGTCACACCCAACTAATGAGCAATAAATTACATGAGAGAGAGTGCAGTGTTCACATTAGGGTGTTTAAAAAAATATATATATTGGTTTGTATTGCCTTTTTTAAATAAAGGTTTTTTAAAATGACAAATTGTCTGGGTGTTTGTGCCTTAATTGTCTGATAGCCTAAATATGAATCACAGACCAGGGCCAGATGAGCCCAAGATGTAAAATATGAGTCACGGATCTGGGCTAGATATGCACCACATGTCATGGCATTAATAACTGTACTGGGCCAATGCTTGCCCAAAAATGTGTTTTTATTAATTAATGTCTTGCTCTAACTGTTGCTCGGTCTTCGTCAACAACACAGGCTTGCACCCCCTGATGGTGAGGAGACTAACAGCAGATGAAGATTATGCTCGGTAATCTACTGCTTTTCCTGCAGTTCCTGGATGTCAATGTTGAATTTACTGCCGAATTTGAACCACTGAATTTGTAGAAGCGAATTTGTAAAGCGAAATAAAATGGACCGAAAATTGCCTGTTGAATATTATAGGTTGTATATTTAAACAGTTTGAATATTTTGGAAGTGAAATATGAAAGGTGAATATGGATTGTTGAATTTTTAATAATGAAAATGTGTTTGAAATGTTTTGAATTGAAATATTCACAACTTAAATATTCAACCATGTCAAATTTGAGCCAATAAAAAATGCAAGTCCTAAATGCAAGCATGGTTAATGCAATGCACAGGGCTCCAGACTAACTTTTCCACTGGTTGCACTGGTGCTACCAACTTTCTCAGTTGGTCGCACCAACACATGATTTGGTCGCACTTTTTTTTTTCTTTTTTTACGCTAAAGCGTGATCTTTAGCACGCGCAGCTCAAACGGCAATGCACAACTAAGAATGACTATTGGGACTGTCATATTACGTAACATTATAAAGAGAACAATATTGTAATAAAACATTGTGAATTATTTGGGTTTTGCCGTGTCGCGTTGTTCCAGGAAGAGCGTGTCCACAACATGAGTCATTAATTCAAGTTCACTTGTGCATTCACGTCATTTTGTGCAGATATGATTTGTAATATTATGTTTATTTTGTCTGATTAATCTCATATAGAATGCGTTTCTGAGTTAAATAACACGCTAGCAAAGTGCTCAACAGTTATTCATTCAGCGTGCACCGCTCAAGCAGCAATGCACGACTAATAATAACCATGATTAATTTGGGACTGTCATATTACATAACATGAGAACACTTTTATTAATTCGTTGTGAATTCATTAGGTTTAGTTGCCGTTTTCATTGTGTTGTTCCAGGAAGAGCACTTCCACAACAATCACACATTCTGACAAGCACGCATCTGAGGCGGCGTAGGTGAGACTTTATATTAGTCGTTATATTTGATTATTAAATAATTAATTTTATTTAAATGATCAATCACATCGAAACATTCCAATCCTACTAGCTACTTCTCTCCGTCAATGTCTATGGCGAGTCACGCAGTCACTTGGCAACTCCGCGGCCGAGCCGACCCCGGGATAAAATAGTCAGAATATAAACACTTATTATAGGTGTACCGTAGTGATTCAGGATAAGTCAAAAACACGGTTTGTAAAATGGATTCATGATGTACTCTGTCATTTTGAACATAAGTTACGGACTGCATCAGCTGCTGATACAATGGCGTTCTGTTGCGGATGCGTGAGTAGTACATGACCATGCACTCGCACAAATGCGACCACATAAAATTATAACTCGCACATTCTCAAAAAATGGTCGCAGTCTGGAACCCTGACGCATATTTTTTTCAAGTAGTGCAATTCAACAGGCTTTTTGTTTCAAAAACATTTGCCATTATTTTACTTCCATAAGGCGGGGCCAGGAGGTGATATTATGTTTTGTTTACGGAAAGACTCCAGAAGGAACACCAGGCTGGCTTGCTGAAATTTGACAGTGCACGCAAATGTTTCTTAACAATAGCCGTCCATTGCTCTATGATTGATATTAATTAATCTATTTATTTATTAATTCATCTAACGTGAGTTCCGGACCGTTCCGGCCCACTTTAACTCCTGCATATGATACGGTTGCACCTTGGGGAACCCTTTCCTGGTTCAATCCCTTTCTCTTTAAATAAATGAAATTGTATTAAAGGGAAAACAAAAAGAAATGTACAATATGAATGGGAACAGATCACTTTGATTTCATGGTCAAAATTGACAAATGCTTGGTCAGTTCTTAAAATATACAGTGAAGTCAATAATTCTGCAGTTGTGTTACTGCAGTATTAGAGAGGAAGTTTGTTCTGCTCTGCCTTCATCTCTGACATCGAACCGCTCACACCTGAGAGAACTCAAATTATTGTCCGATCTACAGGAGGATGCAAATTATAAACTAAGGTCCCTAGTAAAGTGAGTTTTACTGTGGTGGCTGTTACATTGTTTGTTTTGGTATTTGAATAACTAGTACTGAAATCATAATTATGTTGCAGTAATTAAAGGGGTCATGACATGGTTTTTTGTTTTGTTTTATTATGTTCCCTTAGGTGCAATTATAGTATTACTTTAGTTTTTTGTACAAAAAAAAATTCAAAAATGTAGTGATTTATGACATTTTCCCACCCTGTTTCTCACCTCTGATTCAAACAGTCTGTTTTTGGGTGTTTCCCCTTTAAGACTTCAGTGTTAACGCCTGTACTGTTATGATTGGCTAACGTCAGTGCTGCTTATGCACAACTTATTAACGTCAATCATTTTGTCACTACACAATGCTCCACCACGTGAAACTTCGGTCTTCCAATCTTTTACCATCGTGTCAGTTCTTCTCAATTGATTTTGATTCATATGTGCGAGGGAGGGGGAGAGAGAGAGATCAAGACAGTTTGAAGGCGCGCGCGCGGCCGGGGCTCTCTCTCTCTCAGCTCGTTCTTTCAGTAACATGCCCTGTCACACTCATCTGATCACTCACCGTTCAAGTAAGGCTTTGGCGCGCTGCATATGCTGCAAATAAACTGCATCCAACTGCTTTCCCTGACGTCTGGATCGTTCGGCAGCGTATTCAAACATGTTGTTTGTCCACAGCAGGAACAGCACATCTGCGTGGCATCGCAGTCATCTTGTAAACAGACCCACTCGCTGCACAACAAAGCATGCGATGATGCGAAATGAGGCGTAGTTGTCTTGCACTGGAGGCGGTCATATGCAAACGACTGGTACGTCACTTCGTATCTTGACGTCACTAAGTTCAAAGGATCTAGAACGAGCTGTATTTAGAGCTTGATTAAATAAATGCTTCGTTTATAATGGGGAGGACGTCTTAAGCTATGAAACTTAAGTTTTCAATATAGTTTTCAAAATAGAAGTTTTAATAGTACATAGATCTCTTATATACCAAAAGATCAAGGCAAATTTGGTTTCTCATGTCATGACCCCATATTTACCATGAAAGCTGACGTGATTAAAGACAGAAACCTATTTAATTCTCAAAATAATACGAACATCACTCAGTACCCCATTTACCCTTATAGTTCAACCAAATGTTAAACATGATTGATTTTAAGCATCATTAATTCATTTTTATTAAACATATTTTCACACTCCATAGTTTCATAGAGTGTGTCTACTGATTTTATTGAACATGTTGATTTAATTAATCTTACATAGAAGTTCATTACTTTTTCCATTTATGTGTTTATTAGTTTTTTCCCTTGTTCGAACTATACTATGTCCTTTGGGGGAGCCCACTTTTGGCTTTCTTTGAGTTCACTTAACAAGGGTAAAGATTACTCGTCAGGCTACAGAAGAATACTATAATTCCTCAGTGTATTTAGGCCTAAAACATAGAGAGTCACGCAGCCCTATAACAGCCCAGCCACAACACAGAATTGGGAATAAAATGCCTTACCTTAACACAGAATGGATTTCAAGGACTTTGCGCGCAGATCAATGGCCTCCAACGTTTATTTTTTCTATGAATCTTTGAGTTAACGTACATGATTGGAATCTGCACCGCAGCGCCACCACACCTTGATGCTCATGACAAGAAGAGCATGTAGCCTATAGTTATCTTTATTGAAGTGAATTAGGTTTAAATCGCCGTCATTCATGAATGATTGATATGTTTGCTATTTTACACATAATAATCAACGATGATCGCATTACACTAAAACTGAAATTGCACGTCAAAATAAAACATTCTCAATATGTGTGGGTTGCATCTGAGACCTAGCCTGGTTAAAACCAGACACTTCTCAGTTGAAACTGAGTTAGGGTCTGGCAAAGCTCCATAGACAAATCATTTCCACAGGGGCGTCACCAACGGACGTCCCTCAAATGCCTCTTGGCGCAATTGGATAGACCTAAAACCAATCAAAGCGATGAAGGAGATGACGTATGCAGAGGGCTCTCGCTAAGACAGTCTATGGCTAAGAGACCGAGAGATCGAGACCGGCCTCACTCACGCCGTTCTCTCACGTCCCTCGGCCTAGATCGTCCTGCTCGCCACACTGGTATATCAGACTTTGCCGAATCCAGTCGGTAAGACAGCGATAACATATTTTTTAGACATGAAGGCTTTGAGTGTTGTTCTTTGCTCGGGTTATAACGAAAAGGAAATTTTTTAATCGCTTAAAACAGACGCGATAGCTGATTCGAACGAGTGATGTTCGACGGCGGCATCCATCTTTGTTGTGTAGGCTACAAAAATCTGCTTCAAAATCCCAGCGCTGTCGTCATCGTGTAAAGCCCGCCCCAACGTTTCTGATTGGTGCCGCGAGGACTTTCAGAGCAAATCTAAATTTGCCGGAAGTTGTCTGGGTTTTCCCAGGCTACCTGAGACCCGCAGTGATGGATTAATTGACAGCTGCTATCAGACTCGCTAAAATGGACAGCGACTGGACTGGAGTACGTTAGTCATATTTTGGCATTACAAAAGTCCTGAGGGAAACTTAATCGAGGATGGTCACCCTGTCTGCAGAACATGCACAAAAAAGTCGCTGCAATACACTTCAAAATATTGTTTTGAGTTGAAATATTTTATCTTGAGCACTCACTTGAAATAAACTTAAAGCTTCCACGAAGAAAAGTTCGCATTAATGTTTTAAATCTTAACGTTACCTGTTATAAATCCATTTTGTACAGCGTACAAAACAATTGTCCAGACAAGATAACAACAATATTATCAAACTCTGTAAACAATAAATTAAATCTGATTTCATTTTCAATACAATCAAACACGGAGACGCAAGACAGCAAGTTGTATTTGAATGAAACGAGAGAGCACGTCCGTTGTGATAATAACTGATGGATTTGCGCTGTTATGATGCGTTGCTATTGACGACGGTCAGAAATGCCACAGAAATGAATCTTGCCTTAAAAAGTGCATTGAGCTGCTTGTTTTATTTGTTGTTTGTTGATTTTTAAATATAAAATTATTCTGATCGTTTTCAATACTTGTAATTCCAACTCCTGACTCGCTACAGTGAGTTTTGACGGAACCAGATGCTTTTATACCAGCGGCTGCCAAGGGCGTGGCGAGCTGGCACCAAGGGCGTGACAGAGTGACGTCACAGAGTACCCCTACTTCACGAGCTTTCCGTTTAACCTGAAGAGGGCAGCACTCAGACGTTTTAACACCATATATTTTAAAATTAAAACACTTTATACCCAAGTGTCAAAAAATTTACTTGAATCAATGAACAGCATTTATGAAGCTCCATTCTTACAGATCATTAACTAAAAAAGAAGTTGTTTTAGTGTTTAGTTACCCTTAAAGTCCCCCTTTAGTCAATAATTGTATTCCTTAAAACTCATCTTTGATCCCGAAAATGACCATTTAAAATGTTTTCCTTAAAAAAGAATTAATGCCTCAAAGTAGCTTGAATGTAACTCGACACCCTTGCCTCATTTACACGCTGTTCTATGAGTATGCAAATGAGCCCCGCCTCCACTCACTCACTCAGCTCAGAGATCCACTGGTTGACAATCACATGTTGATCTGATTGGTTACAAGATCGTTTGTGACGTCAGAAACACCAGCGATTTCAAACCATGTTTTTGAGACTTTCTTGAACCTGTCAACACTCCTATTGGTAAGATATGTTTCACCGAAAAAGGAAGAAATTATAAAGTAAGAGTTCTATTCCTTGAGAACATAATTTCTGCCCCTCCTGCAATCTCATATTGGAATGGTCTTTTTGATCATTTAAATTGGAAAAATATATGTTCCGTACAACAAAGGTTTCTCCTCACAAACAAAATTAAAGAAATATCTTTTAAATTAATTCATAATATTTATCCAGTCAAAATGTTTCTTAAAAAAAAATTCAATTTTGATATTGACACTAATTGCTCTTTCTGTCAGAATGACGCTGAAACTGTTCTTCACTTGTTTTGGTCGTGCAGTTTTACTCTGCAACTTTGGAAAGATGTTAGTTGGTTTATCTCAAGCAATATCTTACAAAATTTCCCTGTGAATCACAAGACTGTTATTTTTGGATTCTTTGAAGCGGATTCAAATGCCTGCTTTATAATAAACTTAATTATTTTCTTATGTAGATTTTATATTCACAAATGTAAGTTTTCAAATTGTAAACCAATTTTTTTGGTATTCTTACAAGAGATAAACAATTATTTGATTACAATTTCTTCCTCCATTAACCCAAAAGCACTCAGAACATGTATGATTTGCAAGATTTACAAACTTTTTACTATACTAAATGTTTAGATATCTTTTAAGTAATGCCCTTTGTCTTTCTTTTTGTCTTTTTTATTTTATTTAAAAAATTTTGTGTTTTCTTTCACTATTTGTGTATTTTTGTTATTGTTGTGTTCTGATTCTGTTATTTCACATTGTAAACTGAATGTTTGAATAAAGCATAAAAAAAATTAAAATAAATAAATAAATAAAAAAAAATGTTTTTGAGACTTTGAGTCTGTGGTTCACTGCAGATTTAAGTAGAAAATACTCAGTTTGTCTTAAAGCATATTAAAAACACCACACATAGACATATAAACAACATTAAAAGCTTGATTTTCACCACAGGGGGACTTTAAATAAAATAGTTGTTAAATAGTTATTATTTAATTGTATGTAACATAATGTATAACGGTCATGTATCATGTATATACATGAAAATGGATTTGTATTCAGACTTTTTTAATTGTTTCACACATTTATTAACAAAGTTAAATGTGATAATAGATCCCAAAGATACCAAATAGTTGGTTGTTCTCACTCACATAACTGTATTCATGTGGTTTTCTGTGCATGGCAACACCTGGATCCACATTACTCTGTCATGACGGAACACCTGCACATTCTATGATGTCACAGTAAACAGTGCCTGTACATTTGCTCAGTTCATTTAATTTGATTCCAGTTGTTTTTCAGCTATACTTGGAGTGCAAACGAAAACTCTTGTCTCTTTATAATAATGAACATGTTATGGGAATAATACAGATAATGTGCAAAGTAATGCCCCTGTGCTGCTGGGTAAGTAGCCTGACCTAAATCACCAAGTATTCTTGACTAATCAATTAATCTTCAGAACTGATTGAATCTCGCAAAGAAATGTCAAGGTCAAACGTATTTCACCTTTAAAAAATAAAATTTATATTTGTCCTATTTTTAGGACTGTTAAATTCTTTTAGATGCATTTAACTCTCATTACTGTAATACAAGTATGATACAATTTTAAGGTTAGACAATTCCTGATTACAAATGCTATAATGGTATAAATACTTTACAATTTAGATGTATCATTAGTTTAATGTCAAGGACAATCTTAATACCGGTAGTCATAAACACAGGCCTCCCTTTCTTTAGGCAAAATTGAATCCCCTAATTTATTTATTTAGCTTGTGTTTTGGGTGAAATATAACCCATTTGTTTTAGGGTGAAATATGTCTTTCAATGTAATTGTAAGTTCTGTGAGTTCATCTTTTTGCTTTGTATCACATACTAAACTTTCAGCTGCTCTCATTTCTTTGCAGACTGTTATTGATGATTCAGATCCAGCATATGTAGCAGCACCCAAGCCGAAGCCTGTGTTTGGTGTCTCCCTTCAGAAACTGAGGCGCACGGGACAGATGCGGCAGGGCGTTCCTGTGGTGCTCATGCAGATGGTGGAGTTTTTGGAACAATATGGTAAGAGGTGTGAGTGTTTTTGAAAGTGCTCAGTTTATTGTTTTCTTCTTTAAAGGTGCCCTAGAATGGTTTTTATTTTTATTGTATAATGTTTTCTGGGTTGCCCTTATAATGTTAGTATGTTTTTTAGATACAAAATAGTCATAATTTAGAAATAAAAGGCATTTTTCCTAGCCTGATTTTAGCCTCTGATGTGAACGCTTTGTTTGAAGGGGCGTGTCTGTGTGTAAATGGCCTCTGCTGTGATTGGCTGACATGCTTGCATATGAAATAGCTACATATTACATGTGAAACTCTCTCTAATACTTTTACTACAGATATTATACGTTTTTACAATTACAGCTATCGAGATTAACGAATCGTGAGATGTTTTTAAAGTATTTAGATCTATTCCCATCACATAAATTGCTGTGATGAGCATTGAGCAAACAGATGACAGTGTGTTGATCGCGAGAATAAAGATCTTATCATTGCAACGCAGTTTCTGCACTCTCTCTCATGCTTCAATGCAAACACGATGATGTATACAGTATTGAACGATTTTGAGAGAAAGATTACCTGTCTGAACTTGAACAATTACACATTCAGAAAGTGTTGCTTTGTAGCTCGATCGATCGAGGCCAGCTCTGTATTGGCCCAAGTTGAGGAAACAGTCTCGTCGAAATGTTTGGAAATTTCCAGAGAAAATAAAATTAACCCATTATTTCTTCAGAGCCTCGGATGAAGGAAATACATACCTTTGTGTTCATTTGTACATCCAAACACTGAACAACTGCCATGCTTCGGCTGCACAGTTCTGCCTGTCATTGAACATGGGCTGGCATATGCAAACTTTTGGAGTCGTACATATTAATGATCCCGACTGTTGCGTCACAGTCGGTGTTATGTGGAGATTCGCCTATTTTTCAGGGGTGTTTTTCAAAAACGAGATTTAAGTAAGAAGGAGAAAACAATGGTGTTTGAGACTCACTGTATGTCATGTCCATGTACTGAACTCTTGTTAACTATGCCAAAATAAATTCAATTTCACATTCTAGGGCACCTTTAAATTAATACATAATGTTAGCTAACTGCTTGATTTGTATTATCTTAGAACTGTACATTTCTGAAATACATTACTTGGACACATTGACCTTATGATAACAGATCACTCTAAATTGTAATGGAACATGCATTTTCTGTAAAGCTGCTTTGAAACGATATGCATTGTGAAAAGCGCTATAGCCTACAAATAAATGTGAAATGAAATCAGATTTTTGTTTGAAGGTCTCCATCAGCATGAATTGTTCCGTGCCAGCGGATCAGAGGCGCGGATCATTGCTTTGAGGGAAAGTCTGGATCGCGGTGAAGTTCCGGCTTTCCGCAGCGATGATGTCCACGCCGTGGCCTCTCTGCTGATTCTCTTCCTGAGAGATCTGCCCCGTGGACTCATCCCAGACAGGGACGCCAGACAGCTCTTGAGAGTCTATACAAGTGCGTTCACATTCGAGAATATTCTTATTTTCTCACCAAAGTTTCGGCAAATAGGACCAAATCTCTTTTGATTCTCTGTCGACCCTGCAGAAACCAAAGGGATTGCTTTGAACCTCAAGCGTGCCAAAAAAGTCCTGTACAGTTACGCACCTGAAACTTTTAACATCCTGTCCCTGCTCATCCACTTCCTGTCCCGGGTCGCTGCCCAGTGTCATCTCAACCACATTTCATCAAAGGACTTGTCCAAAGTTTTTGGACCCTGCATCTTTCAGTGAGTGTGTGAATGTAGCCTATATTATGCTGATTTGTCAAGTCAAGTCAAGTATATTTATATAGCGCTTTTCACAATATAGATTGTATCAAAGCAGCTTCACAGTATCAATCAAAACAACATAACAATGTTCGTTTCTTAGTGGAAAAAACATCCACGTTTGGTAGAGCTGATCAATGGTATTAATGATTGATTAATTAATTTGAATATCCCCAATTGAGCAAGCCAAAGGCAACAGTGGCAAGGAACCGAAAAACTCCATCAAGTGACCCAATGGTGTCCTAAAACTCCATCAGATGACCCAATGGAGGAAAAAAAAACCTTGGGAGAACCCAGGCTCAGTCGGGGGCCAGTTTTCCTCTGGCGTTTATGAACTAGAGGCCGGATTTACAGTAACTGTAAGAAAAAAATGTATATGAATGTCTCTAAACAGACTTTAAACGCGAACCTGTGATAAACGCTGATGGCGTTCACATGCGCATTAAGAATTGATTCTATAGTTATATGCGTTTGAATATATTGCGCAGGTTTGTAATTCCCTACATAACCATGCCTGAACAAACTACTTGTCTTGTATATAAATTTGATACAGAATTTTGTTTTATTTATCACTTCGGGGTCGGTACACGAAACGAAATTCACAACGCTTTATCTGTAGAGTGGGAAAGGGATCCTCCATAGGGAGAGGCTAGTTGGCACTTCAGCACTGCATTGTCATTGAGTCCAGGCGAAGCTCCTCGTCAGATCTGGATACGGCCTGGATCCGTCAGGCTGCGGTAAAACCACGGGATAAACAAAGACACTTAATTAGCGTAGATGCCATTCTTCTTATGATGTAACGAGTACATCATGATTAAAGGGAAGTGTTCCCAGTTCCGGCTGACCTAATCTATGCAGCCTAACATTGAATTTAGAAGTCTATAATGTATTATGTGTATGCTAGGGCAAAGAGATGTGTTTTTAATCGAGGTTTGAACTGACAGACTGTGTCTGCTTCCCGGACAATGGTAGGAAGACTATTCCAAAGGTTTGGTCCTAAATAGGAAAAGGATCTACCGCCAGCAGTCGATTTTGATATTCTAGGTATTATTAACTGGCTGGAATTTTGAGATCGCAATAAACGTGAAGGACTATAATGCGTTAAGAGCTCGCTCAAGTACTGCGGAGCTAAACCATTTAGTGCTTTGTAAGTAATCAACAATATTTTAAAATGTATACGATGTTTCATAGGCAGCCAATGCAGTGTTGACAGAACCGGGCTAATATGGTCATACTTCCTGGTTCTGGTAAGAACTCGAGCTGCTGCGTTTTGAACTAGCTGTAGTTTGTTTATTAAGCATGCAGGGCAACCACCCAGTAGAGCATTACAGTAATCTAGTCTTGATGTCATGAACGCATGAACTAATTGTTCCGCATTTGTCAATGAGAGCATATGACGTAATTTAGATATATTTTTAAGATGGAAAAATGCGGTTTTACAGATACTAGACACGTGACTTTCAAATGAAAGATTGGTATCAAAGAGCACATCCAGGTTCCTAACCGACGACGAAGACTTAACAGAGCAGCCATCAGGTGTTAGACTAGGTTATTACGTGTGGACGTTTTTTGTCCAATAATCAAGAATCTCTGTTTTTTCAGAATTTAGTAGTAGGAAATTACTAGTCATCCAATTTTTTATATCAGCTATGCATTCCGTTAATTTTGTGAATTGGTAAGTTTCGTTAGGTTTTGAAGAAATATAGAGCTGAGTATCATCGGCATAACAGTGAAAGCTAATTCCGTGTTTCCTAATGATATCTCCTAATGGCAGCATGTACAGAGTGAACAGCAGCGGTCCTAGTACTGAGCCTTGAGGTACGCCATACTGAACTTGTGATCGATAAGACATCTCTTCATTTACTGCTACAAACTGATAACGGTCAGATAAGTATGATTTAAACCATGCTAGTGCAATTCCACTAATGCCAACATAGTTTTCTAGTCTATTTAAAAGAATGTTGTGGTCAATTGTGTCAAATGCAGCACTAAGATCAAGTAACACTAATAGGGACATACAGCCACGATCGGATGATAAAAGCAAATCATTTGTGACTCTAACGAGAGCTGTCTCGGTACTATGGTACGGTCTAAATCCAGACTGAAAATCCTCGCAGATATCATTTCTTTCAAGAAAGGAACACAGTTGTGAGGATACTGTTTTTTCTAATATCTTTGACAGAAAAGGTAAATTCGAGATCGGCCTGTAATTGACTAATTTTGTATGATCAAGTTGCGTTTTTTTAACAAGCGGTTTTATCATAGGCAGCTTAAAGGGGTCATATAATGCCATTTTCGTAGAAGCTAATATAATTCTTTAGGGTCTAAATTAAAAGTTTGTAATATACTTTAATTAAAAATTCTCATTAGTATTGTAAGAAAACACTTATTTTTACCTGGTCAAATAGAGCTCTGTTTTCAGCACGCCGTTTCAGTGCATGTGCCTTTAAATGATAATGAGCTTCGATCACCCCGCCCCTCTGTTCCACAGTCTATGCTCTGTTCTGTGCGTACATGTTTGTAACACAATAACCATAACGCGTTGTTCATTATAAACGTGGGATTATGAATTATATTCAGAACGTCGTACATAGAAAACATGCCATAATGTACCCTGAGTGTAAACATTAGCCGCATTTATTGTGAAGCTAGCGATTTGCAAAGATTAATATAAATATATAAAGGTTAATAAAACAATACACTCACTTCAGTTCTTCTCGAGGTGCAGGAACACGAATAGTTGGTATCGATTCCTTTTTTCAGGAGCAGCTTCTTAGCAAAACCAGCTTTATACCTCCTCGAAAGCAGTCTGGTGTGAAATGACTCGCGCAAACATGAAAGCATTGACGTTGATCGTGGGGATTATTCACTTCGAAAACAAACTCAGCCACTGCGTCTTCAGCGGTTCCGATTTAGGAACATTAAAATGACTGTTGTGTTCCTTATTGCACCCAAGAACAGAACACCACAATCGCTTAGACTCCATTCTGCTCAGTGACAGTGCTCCAGTGTACATTTCGGCACAACACCGGTCCGCGCGTGCATGATTGACAGCTCACTCACGAGCGAGGGCGGGTCTGTGTTGAAACGCTGCTGTCAATCAACAATCGTGGGAGGGGCGTGCGAGCTTGTGACGTCATAGGCTCGAACGGCTCGATTTGAGGCAGGGGAAAACATATAAGGAGATTAAAACAAAACCACTGGATGGATTTTTATCATTATATGATGGTTGTGTACAGACACTGCCAACACACATTTCAGTACAATCAACTTGTAAAAGTGCATGTACCATTATATGACCCCTTTAAATGTTTTTGGTACGTATCCTAGAGACAATGACGAATTTATGATATTAAGAAGAGGATCTGGAAGCATCTCCTTCAGTAGCTTAGTCGGTATAGGGTCTAACATACAAGTTGTTGATCTAGATGAATTAACGAGTTTGCAAAATTCTTCCTCTCCTATAGCAACAAAATAATAAAATGTTTCCTCAGGGAGACTACATTATAATGCATTATTCCCTGATCCGATACTGTAGTAGATGGTTGCATAGTTATAATTTTGTCCCTGATATTATCAATCTTATAAGTGAAGAAGTTCATAAAGTCATTAATGCTGTGTTGCTTGGACACTTCTGGGCTTGAAGCTTTCTTTTTCATTAGTTTAGCCACTGTTTCAAATAAATACCTTGGATTATGTTTATTTTCTTCTAATAGGGTTGAAAAATAAGCAGATCTAGCAGCTTTTAAGGCCTCTCTGTAAGCAATCGAGCTCTCTTTCCATGAAACCCGAAATACCTTTAGTTTTGTTTTCTTCCATTTGCGCTCCATTTTTCTGGCTGCTCTCTTAAGGGCCTGAGTGTGCTCGTTGTACCCCGGCATTGGACTATTTTCTTTAATCTTCTTTAAGCGCAACGGAGCAACTGCATCTAAAGTGCTGGAAAAGAGAGAGTTACAAGTTTCTGTTGCAAGCTATCCAGGATGCGGAGACGATGAAACTGATTAGGAAGATTATTCATAAAGCAATCTTTATTGGCAGAAGTTATAGGTCTAACATTTATAACACAGAGTCGGCTTTGCAGCCTTGGCTAAATGTAATTTACATGCACTAGATAATGATCTGAGATGTCATCGCTCTGCTGCAGAATTTCAACAGCATCAACATCTATTCCATGTGATAGTATTAGATCTAGAGTATGATTACGACAATGAGTAGGTCCTGACACGTGTTGTCTAACTCCAATTGAGTTCACAATGTCTTTAAATGCCAATCCCAATGCATAATTTTCATTATCTACATGTATATTAAAATCACCAACTATTAGTACTTTAACAGCCAATACTAATTCTGATAGAAAGTCTGCAAATTCTTTGATCAAATTTTTTTAATCTTTATCTTTTTGTCAATCAAATGAAAAGAAATCTGATTAATTTGTTAATTAATAAGTCAAGCCTAAATTGGCACTTTAAAATATAGATTTTAAATCTGCTGTTTGTTGACATAAACACCCCTTCTGAAAACCCACCATGAACATGTTTATTTCCGGTAACAATTTACAATAATAATAAACGAAGCAAATGCCAACAGGCCAGGGTCCTCACACCATCGGTGCTCGGGCCCTGACAACGTCTGGTTAGTTAACATTAGTGAATGCATTAACTTACAAAAGGTAATATATTAGTTATAGTATATATTAATCTTTGTTAATGCTAGTGTTACGGAACACAGACTGATACAGATGGTGAGTAAAACACAACCTGGTTATTAAACAGTTACAGTGAATATGAGATGTGTGACAATGTAGATCACAGGTAACTGAAAAGAATGCAGAGAGTCTGAGTCCAAGTTAGCGTTGATGGTAATTGTAGTAATAGTAGTTTGGTGTTGCCTTACAGGTTGACGAGGAAGAGACTGGAGATTACAGATGCCGGAGGATTGACGAGGAACAAACACAGGAGGCTGGTAGGCAGGTCAGTATTACAGGGAACATACAAGTAGTCATATGCGTAGTATTAGTAAGTTGAAATGAATGTTAACTAAGATTAATAATTGATTTAGAAGTATTTTTATTGTTAGTTCATGTTAAAGGGATAGTTCACCCAAAAATTAAAATTAGCCTGTATAGGTAGCCTATAGGTGTATATGTCATTATGTCAGTATCAGTATTTACTTATACAATGCTCAAATAAAAATGTCACTGAACTTTTCAATTGTAACAATGAGCACTCAAATACATCAAACCAACAATTACTAAAAACACACACAAAAACTGATTTTGCACGGGCACTTTGCACTAGTATTTATATAAACTTATAAACTTTATCGACTAAAATAACTAGCTTCCGGCAGACAGCTGTAAACTTCGATTTAAGGCGAAAGAGTAACCCTTGAACTTGTCGCACAACGTAATGACGAACGCTGTTGCCCAGCCCTGTGTGTTTGAACCAGAGAATTGGCACTCTCTGTTTACTTCCGGTTTCTGGACTGGCTGCAGGAACACGTCTCTGTCCACGCGGGGGCGGTCGCAGGCGAGTGCAGAATGCATGGGAGTCTATGGGGTTTCACCCCCAGAAATCCACTTTTCTCAGGATATAATTTTTGTCTAGTAATTTGAATGTTGTATTCGAATGGAGATACAAAGAAATTACACATTGCTGGGTGTTCGTTATTTTAGAGTCACTTATTTGCTTTAAAAAGTTTTTTTTAAATGTCAATGACGTCATACACATTAGCAGAATGCTAGCGTGTTATGGGCAACAACAAGGACATAAGTACTCGTTCATTCAACTTTTGACTTATAACCCATGTTGAACTTGCAAAACCTACAATAAAATTTGAGATTTCTCAACGGCAATCGGGTGAAAGAGACCAATTTAGCCGTCTAGCCTCATAGACTCCCATTCATTTTGCACTCGGACGATCGCCCCCAGTGGAACTCTGGGGGAACTACAACCAAAATTCGGTACAATATGACTTAATATGGAGTGCCCAGGCTTTCCGTAGACGGGCTTTGGTTTGAACCTCGAGAGGCGTCAAAGCTTACGCTACTCCTACATCTACGTCATACATCGTCAAGTGTTACTCTTTTGGCTTAAGTCGACTTATGTAGGCCGTCTGCCGGAAGCTAGTTATTTTAGTCGATAAAGTTTTAAATATAGATATTGTTCTTACACGAACGCTTCGCTTCACTTCAGAACGCCTTTATTAACCCTCACAGAACCGTGTCGAGCACTTTAATCATGAATAGATCCACTTTGATGGACTTCCAAAGACAGACAGCCATTCACTGCCATTATAGAGCTTGGAAGAGCCAGGACATTCATTAATATTATATAACTCTGATTGTATTTGTCTGAGAGAAGAATGTCATATACACCTAAGATGGCTTTGGGGTGAGTAAATCATGGGCTGATTTTCATTTTTGGGTGAACTATCCCTTTAACTAACTAATACCTTGTTGTAAAGTGTTTCCTCATTTCCTGTGTTTGCAGGGTTCCTGACTGCTGCATCAAGCTGGAACAGGAGGTGTGCACTCATCTTACACAGCACCTTATAGACAGCGTCACGTTCCTGCTTCCCAACATGTACCCTCCCGAACCCCGCTGTGTCGCTCACTCCACAGGGGACTGCGCCCCGCCACCAGCGCTGTGTCCAGTCTGAGTGTCTCGTCCATCAGGTATGAACTCAGCAGCTCAGATATCTGCTTACATTTTATATTATGTTAGTAAATGTCAGCAGGCAAGATGTCTTCACAGAAAGTGAGTCTTTCTTCTCTCACTTTTAGATTCCACCTTTTAAATACTTTATGGAGTAGATTTTTGTACTACTGGTAAACTGAGTTTGTATGCAGGACTCATGATTATCTCTCTTCTTTCAGATCTGTTGCAGAAGAACGTGTGTAGGACCGTGCTGCAAATAAGCACACACAGTCTTTGCACAAAGACCACCAGCACATATATAAAAATAAAATAAAAAACAAAACATTGAATCATTTCTATAAAATGATTAATATATTGTAACTAATATAGGCCTACTGTTCTTTAGTCTAATCACAACATGGGGACCTTTCAAATCAGGCGATTTAAAGGATGAGAGAGATTCTCTTGAAATGTATTTTATATAGAGAGTCCAATTGCTATGGTTAATGTTGAGACCTCTATCTGACTGCCAAATTTCATAATTTTCCTGTGAGCGGTTCTATGGGCTGCCAATGCCATATACTCCCATGGTGGAAGAAAGAAGAAGAAGAAGAGCCAATAAATCGAGACATAAATAAAAATATGATTAGAATTATTTTTTTATTTTTTTTAAGCTGTTGCCTGGAGAGCTCAGTGGCTCAGAAAATCAATCCTCCATTGGGTCACATTCAGATCTCAGGGTGTTTTATTTTTTTTTTGCCGGATATATTTATACATAAACGAATTGCAATGTTCATACATATATATATATATATATATATATATATATATATCCTGACATACAACTGGAAATCTGCCCAATGAATTATGTAAAATGATTTAGATAATGCCATTTCTAATCTAGTCATCATCGTCAACTGTGATTGCTCCACCCCGCGTAGCGCTTAGAAGAGTGACAGATACCACGTGACTCCGGTGCTCTAAGCGCGTTCATGTGCCGTTTCAGCCACCCGTCTCTAGACGATCGTTTGTTCCTGTCTAAATAATGACACTGAAGTTTAACAGCCATTTAACCGAAATACACAGTGAATTCGTCTCTGAAAACGTCAGGGCACCAACGCGCTGCCCATCGTGGTTGTAGCTGTTTCTCATTCAGGACAGGAGGGGCGCAGGAAGGGAACGCTTTGTAAAGTGAACGCCACGCTGCGTTCAGACATGCGCAGAGAGGAATGACATTGCAGAACGGGCGTGGTTTGAATAATCTAAAAATCCCGTACAATAACAACAGCCTAACACAAGTAAACCGTTCAAATACCAACAACAAGCTCAAGTAATAGGTGATAAATTACAATAAAGCTGTAACGTTACGATAAACACTACGCGAGTGACAGCGGCGGACCGAGCATGTCTGTTCACGGTACAAGTGCATCTCTTTACAACAATAATACACATTGAACGCTTTAAATGTGACTGACACAGAACATTACATACAACTGTGGTTTTGTTGATCGCTTTGTCGTGGTTTTTTTTTCTGGCTCTAAAAACAGAAGTAGCTTCATATTCGCTGTGCGTTTATTCTACACACCGTTCCTCGTTTACTGCGAAATGAACGGAGAACGGAAGTAACGAACATCAGCTGTTTTAACGTTCGGAACGCTCTGTAATTTATTTTTTAACACCAAAAACCACTTAGAAATGGTATTAACATGGTAACGTTACTAAAAGATATTTCAACTATGTCCGCATGTTTAAAACCCAGCCTTTCCTGTTTTATTGGCGTTTTGTGATGCTGCCATCGAAGTACAGTAATGTTATCAGATGGTGATAAGATATAACGTTACTATGAAACCGAATGATTTCTATATAAATACCATGGTACATGGTAATTACCATGGTACTCCAGTATTACTTAAAAAATAGCAAGGCACTAATATTATTGTGTTTATGTCCCATATAATAAAAGGTACCTTAAAATAACAAGGTACAACCATGGTAACTTTTTATTTTATTTTTTAGTATAGTTGGTATTGTTGTAACACCATTCAGGGACTTCATTCATAATATTAATTCATAACATAAAGTGTACAAAAGTTTAAGTCACTTTAAACCCCATGGATATCTTTTTCCCCATGTAACACGGAAAGATTCTTGAAAGAAGTATCTTTTGCTCAGACTGCATTAGAAGAACAGTAATATTGTAAAATGTTATTACAATGTACAATAACTGTTTTCTATTGTAATATGTTTTAAAATATAATTTATTCCCGTGAAGCAAAGCTGAATTTTCAGTCTTTAGTGTCACATGAATCATGATTCATTCTAATGCTGATTTACTGCTCAAGAAACACTTATCATTATGACTCCAAACCGTGTATGCTCATCTGACACTCAAACAAAAGAAGTCTAACCTCTCATTTGTTTATAATTAGCACAACTGAAATTATGTACAAGCAAATAAGTAACTACGACTTTGGCACAGTGTAATAATCCACACTTACCCATGCCTCCAGTTAACAGGGGGAGAAGTGTGTTGTGCGGTTTGCAGGATGAGGCGGAAGAGGACAGTCTGGAGAGCATGGACAACGACGGGACGGCAGTGATGAGGAGATCCAGAGCCCCCAGTCCCCTCAGTGACAGTATGGTAGAGTATCACACTGTACATTCTCATACTTATTGGAGAGGAATACAACAGGGCTGCTCAGGATGGTAAGTAAACCATCTGTGGCAGTTCCACGTGTATTTATTTATTTTGTTCACAAAATGTTGCCTTGATTTGGATTGTTTTCTTTTTTAAAGTCTAATAACAGGCAAGAATATGTAACATGTGGATTCATGTCTATTGGTCATTTGATGGAGCAAATGCAGACGTGAAACGGTCCTATCCTGTTATGTTTTCTGCTAGGTGTCCGAGGCGGATGATGAAGTTTTCATTAATGAAAGCACACATGAAATACCATGTGATTCGCATGAGGTGATGGCTCTTTAAAAACATACTTCATTCCTATAAATAATGGCTTCAATTTCTCGTTTTTTTGCCTAACTTTTCTT
This sequence comes from Semotilus atromaculatus, assembly GCA_031834385.1. NCBI lineage: Eukaryota > Metazoa > Chordata > Actinopteri > Cypriniformes > Leuciscidae > Semotilus > Semotilus atromaculatus. Next base: position 21,792,027 of record JAULUF010000026.1, on the reverse strand, counting down.
TCAAAGCCCTTTGTTGTTGTTGTTGTTGTGCATGAAGGCAGAAAGCGTCATTTCAACTGAGATATATGGAGCTGATTTGCAAAGAACTCTGGGAGAGATTCTTGCATACTGTCAGGTACTGATGATGAGGCAGTTGATTCATCGCTTAGCCCCGCCCTTAAAACATGACTGACCAATCCTCTCTGTTGTGTGTTGTAAGGCCAATTCACACGGCAGTTTTGTTCACTCACACTAATGTTATTACTTTCAAATCAGTGTTTTTCCCTATTTTTTCCTTTTTCTCCACATAAAATGCTTTTGCAATATCACAATTCATGCTGGCCCGCATCACATCCAATCAATAGTTTCAATAGTTTTTATAAGCACATTTTACTGAAATTGCTCATAAACAGAAATTGCTCCTTTTCGCTCTCCTATGAGACGCTCTGTTGCGAGTAATAGTAGTCAAGGAGGGCAGAGCTCAGCGAAGGGTCAATTCTGCAACTTGTTTTTTTCTTTAACTATGGATTTAACAAAGATTGTTAATGTTAAACATTGAGTTGTCATTTAAAGTCAGTATGACATTCAGGTGTCTTTGTGCAGGTTACATATGGAGCCATTCTGAAACTCGATGAGAAGTTTGAGATGCTCCAGGCGAAAGTAGCAAGCATCCAGAATCCAGCTGTCCTCTCTCAGGTAAAAATAACACACTTTACTCATATATCACAAATATAAATATTGAGTATATTACAGTTACAGCTGAAATAGGCAAACGAGTCAATGCTTGGATCATTGTTGCTGTGATTATTATGTTTCTATCATGTTATACATTTGGCAACAGTTATTTTAACCCTAATAGATGAGTGTGTAGCTTTTAATTTCTTAAACAAGCATGTAGGGAAGACACATCATGGACATTTTATTTCAGGATGACAATGCCAAGATTCATCAGGCTCAAATTGTGAAAGAATGGTTGAAGCATGAAGAATCATTTTAGAAGAACTGTTGCCAAACATACAGATGAAACTCGAAAAAAAATTAAAATCGTGCAAAAGTTCATTTATTTCAGATTTTGAATTTGGGGTTTTCATAAGCTGGATGCAATAATCATAAAAAATATATCAAATAAAGGTTTGAAATATCTCACTTTCCATGTAATGGGTCTATATAATATATTAGTTTCACCTTTTAAGTTGAATTACTGAAATAAATGAACTTTTGCAGGATATTCGAATTTTTCAAGTTTCACCTGTATAACATGATAGAAACATAATAATCACTGCAATAATTAACCAATCATTTACTCTTAAAGGTGCCATATGTAAAAATGGAGGTAAAAATATCCAAAAAATGAGCTACACGTATCAAAAGAATGAGAAGAAATAAGTGCAATGATGTCATTAAAAAAAATTACAAGTTATAGTGCTGCCGAGATATAAACCTGAATTAGCATGCTAAATGACTAGCCCCGGCCCGGCCGGTGTCATAATACCAGTTTCGGCCATGGGAGGCGGTGTGCGAGCAACATACATAACCACCAGCCAGTGTTGCCAGACGTACGATAATTATCGCATTTGTACGATAATTTTGACCTCTGTACGATGTACGATCAATAATGAAAAAAATCCCATAATGTACGATAATTTCAGAATTTTGTGACACTTCAATCGGAGGCCATTGTAATTATAGTGCTTCTAGGTGAGAGAGAGGGAGAGAGCGAGAGACCTTGCGTGTGTGCCTCATGAAAGCTAGTCTCTCCCGTCAACAATCCAGTCAACCCCCCCCCCCAAAAAAATCAAAAAAATGATTGGTCGGTATTATGTACAGTACTGTGCAAAAGTTTTAGATCGGTAAGATTTTTTATGTTTTTAAAATAAGTCTCTTCTGCTCACCAAGACTGCAATTATTTGATAAAAAAATACAAAAAAAACAGTAATATTTAAAACAGCGGTTTTCTATGTGAATATATAGTGTAACGAATGTACACAATAATAATATACATAAAATGTATTTAAGGGGGCCGGAAGGCCAATTTAGCTCAAAAGGAATGATTCATCGATTTGCAATGAATCTTGACCGAATCACTATGGAACCGAGCAAATGACTCGTTTAGAGTTCATTTGAACGGGCCGTAATTATAACCTTGGCACAGATATAAATATCCAATCTATAGTGAAACACTATGTATTAGCAAGGTAACTTTAGATCGACAGTACAAGACATTAAATGTGCAAGCACAACACAAGGCAAATATCTTTTCAAATATAAACAAGACTTTATTGATTATCCTAAAACATAAAACTAATATCTAACACAAACACACGCACACGCATTCATACAAGTTGCAGAAAGAAAGAGAGTGAGGAAAGAATGAGTTTTAAGAGTGAGATAGTGAAATCCCAAGTTTCTATATGCACTTATAAGACATGACCTGAACGAACCATCAATCATTAATTTAACCCTTCTATCGTTTCTTTGGCGGGTTATTTAATTTTACATTAATGCACCAGTTCAGTTAAGAGTCTGGAGTGTTACTTGCTTGTCCGTGTTGCTTGGGGATTCCCTTGTGTGAGGGGGATTTTCCCGGGTCCGTGGCTGGCTGTCTCCTCGTGCCTGCGAGATCTTGGGCCGCCAATCACGTGGTGTGTTGGCGGATGGATGAAAGTCTTTGAAGTTGGAAGGGCTTTGTAGTCGAAACGTTTAAACGAAACTTTGCAGCAAAGCTTAACTTAGAACCGAGACTTTCAACGAAAAAGAAAATAAAGGAAGTTCAATGAAAGTAAGACGAGTTAGATGGCTTGAATGAGCTGTTTTAACCCCGATCTTGGTGGGTTATTTGTCTGCTGGTCTAATTTGGTCTGGTCGGTGTTTAAGCGTGCAAACACGCTCTTTGTTGTTTTCAGAGAGAAGCATGAACGGGAACACTCTCTTGTCTGTTGATAGAGAGAGGCGCAAACTTAATTCAACACCGAACCGAACTCAAAACCGAACTCCCTGGATGGAAGTTTCGGAACTATAGAAGTTTCTCTGAACTGACTCTAATTCCTTTGTTCGGGTCTTTAACTTAACAGTTAGCCCAACCTCTTTGGAGAATTCTGACCAATGAGACAATGGCATCATTTTAGGGGGGTGGATCGAGTTCCTACTTATCGTTATCTGGGATCTGTGTGGGTTCCAGCACTTAGCAGAGGAACAAGAAACCACAGTTTAAACATTATAGATTATTATAATCATACCAAAACATTTTACACAGATTTCAATCAAGCCATCTTTTGAATTAAGGGCATACGATTCTTTTGATTGGAAGCAAAATACTCTTTCATTCACCCACACTGTTATATCACAATTACATGATTTATATGTGGTCTAAGCATAATACAAACATAAAACAACATAGAATTATGTTGTTTGATTATAAGTCCACTAAGCATTGTTCTGTGTGAGTTTTAATGGGTTTGATATGTAAAGTCTGTGTATGTAAAGTTTATGAGGTTTGAGCCATTCCGGTCTGAGTTCAGGCAGAGTTCCTGCTGAAGGCTGTGTTGTTCATCCCTCATGGGACCTTGGTCCTATGAAAGACGTAGTCTGTTAGTCGCAGGGGTCAGATGACCTCTGGTTAGGGCCTCTTGTTTGACCATTTCTGAACAGATCTGTCTTGCCAAAATGTAAAACATTGACAACGTTCTTCCTGTTTTTGGCTTATCTCTGGGTGCCTGTAAGGCCATAAAAGTCTTGTTTGGGGGTTTTCTTCTCCAGAGTAGACAATCTGGAGCCACTTTTGTGACTTTGGAATGTGGTGTTCAGATCCGGAATGCTGAATCACATTTGAATGAATCCCATGAGAGATTCATTTGATTAATTTGTGTTTGGTTCATCCTTAAACTCTCTACATATTCCCCCCTTCGATCGATGATGGGTTGAGAAGAAGACATCATTGAACGCTGGAGAAACAGAAGAAGCAAACACACACACAGCAAACAACAAGACAACACCTCCATGACTGGTCACTTTACTGGTGCAGGGCATTAGATTATCTAGGCCTAAAACAGGTTCACTCTCTCAATATAGTCAATCATGTGGAAAAAGTTTAGTTCAATTTTAGGACCGTTATTCTAGTTTGTTTTAAAACGGTGATTGATCAACTTTGTGACTAAATTTGATTTGTTTGTTTTATTCTCTTCTAGATTGGTCTAGGTTTAGACCAATTTACCTTTCAAATTTGATTCGAATGATGCAGGGAGTTCTCTAGGCTAACATTCGTTTTAAGGTGACTTGCAAACATCAGGCGTGGTGCGTCAATCCTTATATGGTAACCTTGACCCTTACGGGGTAACAGGGATTTTACTTAATAAAAGAAGAAGAAAGGGAAGAGGTAAAACACAACAAAGCAGTTGAGTGACTCCTGTATGGCTACTGTTGTGCAATGTCAGGTGTCACAATGTAATGAGAGGGTTCTACTTGTTGGGTGTATTGCTACATGTTTCCTATGGAAAGGAAAGCTAAGTCAGTGTTGCGATTTCAGTGTCTACCTGTGGGAAAAACATGTTTGTTGAATGTTTTTCATGGTAGCTGTGTTTAACTTGTGTATGTTAGTGGTACAGTGTAGTGTAGTGCATGTACTGCATGTATACTGTATGCATGTCAGATCTGTCTCAGTCTGTTTTGCTCCCCCCTTTGCTTGATGGCTTAGCTTTGATGGGCTTGTTGCATCTTTGCCTTGGAAAGGGATCTTCTATGATCTGCTGGGGGTCAGTCCAGTAAGGCAGGAAGTTCTCTGGCAGACATTGGGAGGTGGTTTGGCATGGATGCGTGAAGCTGTAGTGCAAAACGTGGTCTCCTTTGTTGCCTTCCTCTTGTGATGCCTTCTGGTTGTGACAGACTTTCTGACCTTCTGTGCTTACTGTTGTTGCTGTAGCACTCACATGGTTCTTGAGTTTGGAGCTCGTTTGGTGGTTTCTTTATGAGTGATGGGTAGCCAGGATGGTGTTTCCTGGTACCTCTGGGCGTTTGTCAGTGGTTGACTGTGAGAAACCACTTTGTTCTGTGTTGTTGTAGAACAGGTGGTCGTCATCTTCCTTAGGAAGGTGTACCAGATGATCATTGGTCCTCTGTGTTCAGCTTGTTTTCGATGAACACTTGCAGTTGCCTCATTAGTCGCTCCATGTCTTCTGAGGGTAAACTGTCTTGTTCTTGGGCACACTCAGTGCGGTGTTTAGCTGAGTGGTGCAGAGGTGGGTTTCGTCGTCGATTACCCACATAGCATGCTTTTGGATGCGTTGGTTGATTCCAATTGTTTCCTTCTTGCGGGTTTCTTGAGAAGCGTGGCTGGTCCCATGACTTTTCCATGCGGTTGGCGTGGTAGGTGTCATCGGCATGGGAGTCACATTCTCTGTGCTCCTTACGAAGGATGGTGGTGTTGTCATGCCACTGGGTGTCTTCCAGTGCAAGGCTTGTTTCTTGGCTGAAGGAGTTTGAAACTGTGGATGTTTTCAAACCTTTCTTTGAGGTCATCTTTTGTTTGACGTAGGCCTTGTGTATCAGGTCACGTAGCTGCTGAATTGTCATTGTGCCTGGGCACGCCATGATACCAAGATGATGACTCAATCCGGGGTGCAGGTTTCTCAGGAAGAGGGTTTTGAAGTTCACATCCTCTTCAAGTTCAGGTTTGCTATGTGCACCTAAGTAAGCTTGTCGAAAACGGTGGAAATAGGCTTGGGGAGTCTCTTGTCGACATTGTTTGGTTTCCAAGGCGATTAACACACCGTGTTCTGACTCTGGACCTGTAAATTCTTTAATCAGTGTCTCACGTAGTAGCTGGTAGTTTGACATGACATTAGCAGGTTGTCGGTCTAGGAAGCTTCGTACCTCTGGACTGGATGTGGATCTGATGAGGTATAACCTGTCTCTGTCAGTCATATGGGGTCTCACCTCTAGGTGGAAGTCGATATCTCGGAGGTAGGCCTGGATGTCGGGACCCTCTGTGGAGTTCGGGTTGAACTGAGTGATATTCTTAACCAGCTGGTTGAGATCTTTAAATGTCATCCCATGTGCAGCTTTGGAGTCTGCCTGGATGATCTCTCTTCCGTTGTTGGCAGGGAACAGTTCTGTGGTGAAGGCCGGTGACGTTTTGGGTTGTGGCCATTCACTTCTTTCACTGTATGCCAGTTCTTGGGTGGAGGACTCTGTTCTGCTCAGCAGGGGTGATGCTGAGGGAGGTCTCTCCCTTCTTGGCTCTGGTTTCTGTTGGAAAATGTGCTGGAGTTCATCTCTGACCGCGTAGAGCTCGTCGTGGACGTCATCTCGCTGTTGGATCAGATGGTCGATGTCAGCGCTGCACCTTTCCAGGTGGTCTTCCAGAGCAGTGATTTTAGAGTTCTTACTTTCAATGTCAGCTTTGGCTTTCTCTAGCTGATGTTCAGCAGACTGGAGTTGGTTTACCAGGTGTTTCTGGACAGTCTTTAATTCTTGTTTGTCACGTTCAGGGACTGCAAGGGCTTCTTGGAGCTTGTCAACTTGTGTCTTTGTTTCTTGCTCCGCTTCGTCGGACACTTTGAGTTTGTCTTGAGCTTCACCTTTGAGCTGGTCTTTGCAGTGTTGAGTGTGCATCAGCTCTCTCAGGAACTCGGTGGTCTGACGCTTGAAGTCGTCCTGGACTTTCACTTCCAGCTTGTCTATGCGGCTCTGGGCACGTGTCAGCTCCTCCTGGAGGTGGGTGATGTGCTTGTCGCTTAGTTTCAGCTGGGCTGTGAAGGCATTACTTAGGGAACAGGTTATTTTGGTTAGTTCCAAGTGGTTTTGGTTTTGGCTTGAATCGTGTGTCAGGAATCTTCTCAGAATTATGATTATTATTAAAAATAATAACAGTTCAATTGTCTTTGGTGTGAGGCAGTCTGTAATGCCTCTGAGCCAGGCGTCCACATCTTCCCTTTGGGCAGTGGGGTTTGTCGTCCACGACATGTTGACACACTGGGGTGAAGAGACTGACACAGATCTGTGTGGGGTATAAGCCTATATGTGGTTGACCAGCTAAGTGTCGTTTCAATAATTGTACACCAATAGTGAAGTGTCGTAATGACTAAGCGTTGGTCTGAGTGTAGCCAGGTAGGCTAGAGATGTAAAGATTTCCTCACTCAACTGCTTAAAGGAAAGAGAGAGAAAAAGGTTAAAACAAATCTCAATGGAAAGAAACTTTTTTTTTTTCAAGGGGAGAAATATTTTTTATAAATATTTTCTATCAATGAAAAGCTGGTTTCAACTCGTGATGTGAGGACTTCGTCACTCAACTGAGTAAGGGAAAAAGAGAGAAAAGTTAACAACCAATTTCAATGAGGGAAAAACAAAAAGAAAATTATTAACTAGGGGAAGTATTAATTTCTCATAAATGTTTCTTATCAATGAAAATCTGTTTTCAGAAAGGTAAACAATATTATTGTTTATGTTTACGAGGAAAAATAATACAATAATAATGCTGATACCTCTTTTCTGAGTTTGACAGGATTGACACACACACCTTCAGTTGGACCGCTTACAGCAGAGTTTACTGCAGGGATGCTTTGAGGGCGGAGTTTGCTCAGCACTTGTCTCTGTTACTTGATCTTGGATAAGATATCAAAGTTTAAATTGCGTTTACAAATGCAGGGAGAGTATGAAGAACACAAGATTGTTGATTAAAAATCAAATACCTAATAATCTGTTTGTTGGGAAAGATTATCTTTGTCTCTTTTTAGAGTCGATTGATGGTTCTTTTCAGGTTTGTTCCCTACAAATGTGAAGAATAAGATGGAATAAAGCAGGACAGAACAGGAAAGACGTGATGAGGAAGAAATGAAGCAAGGAGGTTGGATGCCGCTACCTTTAGGTCTACCACGAGTATAGAATTGATAGTTGAGGAACAACTAAACACACAAATAAACTTTTGTAAAAGACGATTGTCTCTGGTTTATTTGAAACTCGTATGGAGATGGTAATGTCCCCTATTGAAGCGTCCCGAAAATGAATTAATCAAATATAGTGGTTAAGTTTATAACCAACAGGACGAAAGGATAAAACGCAATGACAATAATGAGCAAGTCTGAGTCTAACACTATTTTTGTAATAGTAATAACAACTTTCAAATTTTAACTTTCCAAGTTCAAGACCTATTCACCTAAAGTGATTAGATCTCAATCGAGAAATTTAAAAATTATGAAACTAGAATTTATTAAACATAAATCATTAGAAATGATCTGTCTAGAAAAATAGAATTTCAATTTTATTTTAATATTTCCTTTTCTTTAAAATCAAATTCAAATTTGACAATTAGTAATAGTAAACCAGTATTTTCTTTTTCAAGTAAAATGCAGGTAAAGTAATTAATAATTGTAAACCAATATTTCCTTTTCAAGTAAAATATAGGTAAAGTAAAATGTGAGAGAGGTAAAAGAAAAAGGAAGAAAAGACCAACAGGTGTAAAAGTCGAGGTGTTTAAATGGTTAAATCACTTTAACTTTGTTCAAACAGACACTGCATTTAACCACTGATGTTAATTACTAATGATAACAGTACATAATGCGTAAGGCGTGAGCATATAGGCCTCAATGTAAACAACTGCTTAGGTTAGCCTAGCCACCGAAAGGGTTGTTTACACTCTGGCGATTGCACGGGTCAGAGTTCACCCGGAAGCGTTGGTTAAGACTTCCGTGTCACGATCGTAACTATAGCGACCAAACAAACGCTAGTGGGCAAACACGTGAAATGCAATGCAAATAGTTTGTAAGCAGTTACGCATGTGTTACATGAAATCTGAGCGCATTTCAACACTGTTCGAAGAATATGCACGTACAGTCGATCATATTACGGGAAATGTCGGCGCATTTCAACACTGTACAAATAAGATACACCACTCGTAGCTTTAGCTGGTTTTACGACGTGGGGCTTCACTCAGTTCGTTAAGAGTGATATTAACTTTAAGCAAGCGACAGCTTTGCGTTATAATAGATGAAACACTAGCGATCTCGGCGGATCGCGTCTGTGCAAGTTTATCTGGGCACACAAGAAAAACAACAACAACAACAACAGGGTTTTTAACTGTTGGTTCAGTTATCACGACTTTAAGTTACTATTCAAATTACACTCGGACATGCGCAGTGTCACACGAGAATTCATTGAACAGACATAAACAGATAAACGTATATTTATTACAGGGATAGCAGTGGAACACGCACTGACAATCAGATAAATAAATCTAAGCCTTTTATGACTAACGTTAGATGAGGAACACGCTCATCGCTCTGTGAGGAGAATATTCGTCCTTACAGATAACGTTAACTTAAATTACTGCAGTTTAATTTCGTTCAGCTCTCTGACTGGTATAAACACACACACATAATGTTATAGCTATTTGAAAGACTCTGGGACACGCAGACGTCAGTTAAGCTATAATCAAGGTATTTAAGGAAATGAGGAACACGCTCAATTCTTACCTTTATCGTAGTGTGAGGTTTTATATCTTAACTCAATTTACTGCAGGTAAAAATAATAATAAAAACAAATAGGGAGGCAGACTAGACTAAAGTAACAGCTTTGCTCTGGATGCATTCACTCAAGCCGCAGCATCCACTTCATTCAAACAGGGCGCGCGCTGCGCGCTCTCCATACGTCACACACAGACTTTCAGAGGTTCGGATCTCGCATCCGAAACAAAATGAAAAGATAAATCCTGATATATGCTTACAATTTAGGTTGAACTGCCCGCATTCTCCACCAATTATGTAACGAATGTACACAATAATAATATACATAAAATGTATTTAAGGGGGCCGGAAGGCCAATTTAGCTCAAAAGGAATGATTCATCGATTTGCAATGAATCTTGACCGAATCACTATGGAACCGAGCAAATGACTCGTTTAGAGTTCATTTGAACGGGCCGTAATTATAACCTTGGCACAGATATAAATATCCAATCTATAGTGAAACACTATGTATTAGCAAGGTAACTTTAGATCGACAGTACAAGACATTAAATGTGCAAGCACAACACAAGGCAAATATCTTTTCAAATATAAACAAGACTTTATTGATTATCCTAAAACATAAAACTAATATCTAACACAAACACACGCACACGCATTCATACAAGTTGCAGAAAGAAAGAGAGTGAGGAAAGAATGAGTTTTAAGAGTGAGATAGTGAAATCCCAAGTTTCTATATGCACTTATAAGACATGACCTGAACGAACCATCAATCATTAATTTAACCCTTCTATCGTTTCTTTGGCGGGTTATTTAATTTTACATTAATGCACCAGTTCAGTTAAGAGTCTGGAGTGTTACTTGCTTGTCCGTGTTGCTTGGGGATTCCCTTGTGTGAGGGGGATTTTCCCGGGTCCGTGGCTGGCTGTCTCCTCGTGCCTGCGAGATCTTGGGCCGCCAATCACGTGGTGTGTTGGCGGATGGATGAAAGTCTTTGAAGTTGGAAGGGCTTTGTAGTCGAAACGTTTAAACGAAACTTTGCAGCAAAGCTTAACTTAGAACCGAGACTTTCAACGAAAAAGAAAATAAAGGAAGTTCAATGAAAGTAAGACGAGTTAGATGGCTTGAATGAGCTGTTTTAACCCCGATCTTGGTGGGTTATTTGTCTGCTGGTCTAATTTGGTCTGGTCGGTGTTTAAGCGTGCAAACACGCTCTTTGTTGTTTTCAGAGAGAAGCATGAACGGGAACACTCTCTTGTCTGTTGATAGAGAGAGGCGCAAACTTAATTCAACACCGAACCGAACTCAAAACCGAACTCCCTGGATGGAAGTTTCGGAACTATAGAAGTTTCTCTGAACTGACTCTAATTCCTTTGTTCGGGTCTTTAACTTAACAGTTAGCCCAACCTCTTTGGAGAATTCTGACCAATGAGACAATGGCATCATTTTAGGGGGGTGGATCGAGTTCCTACTTATCGTTATCTGGGATCTGTGTGGGTTCCAGCACTTAGCAGAGGAACAAGAAACCACAGTTTAAACATTATAGATTATTATAATCATACCAAAACATTTTACACAGATTTCAATCAAGCCATCTTTTGAATTAAGGGCATACGATTCTTTTGATTGGAAGCAAAATACTCTTTCATTCACCCACACTGTTATATCACAATTACATGATTTATATGTGGTCTAAGCATAATACAAACATAAAACAACATAGAATTATGTTGTTTGATTATAAGTCCACTAAGCATTGTTCTGTGTGAGTTTTAATGGGTTTGATATGTAAAGTCTGTGTATGTAAAGTTTATGAGGTTTGAGCCATTCCGGTCTGAGTTCAGGCAGAGTTCCTGCTGAAGGCTGTGTTGTTCATCCCTCATGGGACCTTGGTCCTATGAAAGACGTAGTCTGTTAGTCGCAGGGGTCAGATGACCTCTGGTTAGGGCCTCTTGTTTGACCATTTCTGAACAGATCTGTCTTGCCAAAATGTAAAACATTGACAACGTTCTTCCTGTTTTTGGCTTATCTCTGGGTGCCTGTAAGGCCATAAAAGTCTTGTTTGGGGGTTTTCTTCTCCAGAGTAGACAATCTGGAGCCACTTTTGTGACTTTGGAATGTGGTGTTCAGATCCGGAATGCTGAATCACATTTGAATGAATCCCATGAGAGATTCATTTGATTAATTTGTGTTTGGTTCATCCTTAAACTCTCTACAATAGTGAAGTGTAATTTATTCCTGTGATCAAAGCTGAATTTATCATCATCATTACTCCAGTCTTCAGTGTCACATGATCCTTCAAAAATCATTCTAATATGATGATTTGATGCTCAAGAAACATTTATGATTATTATCAGTGTTGAAAACAGTTTTTTACATTTTTATTTCATGATGCTATGATGAATAGAAACTAAAAAAGAACAGCATTTATCTGAAATCTAAAGCTTTTGTAACATTAAACTCTACCCTTCAAAAGTTTGGGGTCAGTAAGAATTGAAAATTTATTTTTGGGGGAAAGAAATATAATAAATCAAAACTTTTATTCATCAAGGATGAGTTAAACTGATCAAAAGTTACAGTAAAGACATTTATAATGTTAGAAAATATTCTATTTTAAATAAACGCTGTTCTTTTTAACTTTCTATTCATCAAAGAATTTAAAAAAAAAAATTGTACACAACTGTTTTCAACATTGAAAATAATAATGAATGTTTTTTGAGCATCAAATCATCATATTAGAATGATTTCTGTAGGATCATGTGACACTGAAGACTGGAGTAATGATGCTGTAAATTCAGCTTTGATCACAGGAATAAATTACACTTTACTGTATATTCACATAGAAAACCGCTGTTTTAAATTGTAATAATATTTCACAATATTACTGGTTTTTTTTGTATTTTTTATCAAATAATTGCAGCCTTGGTGAGCAGAAGAGACTTCTTTTAAAAACATAAAAAATCTTACCGATCTAAAACTTTTGCACAGTACTGTATGAGGAATACATTTTGGTAAGTTGCAGCATACTGTATCTTTCAACAGTGTTCGTGTTTTTTTACTATTAGCTAGTAGAGATGGTCGGTTCACGTACGCTAGGCGTGCGTTACATCTCTAATCTCTAAAAATCTCCAAATGCTCCACGTGAAACTGCGGTCTTACTATCGTGTCAATTGATTTGATTAATATGCGCGAGAGAGAGAGAGCAGGACCGCGCTCGTGTTGTTTGAAGACGTGAGAGTGCGCGCGCGCTCTCTCTCTCTCTCTCTCTCTCTGCTCGTAACGCGCCCTGTCAAGCGCAGCGGCAGCAGTCATTCTATTCTACATCCCTCACCGATCAAAATAGGCTTTGGCGGGACAAAGCGGACTATTTGACGGTTTTAGAAGATTAACAACCTGAAACTAAAAAACAGACTAGAGTAGGCCAACTTTCTGGAGGTATACTGCCCCCATCTGGTATGGAATATGTGGAGTATGAATTTATTTTTTGACATAAGGCACCTTTAAGCATTTGCCAGTGTAAATTCAAACAACAATTATTTTTCTTCTTTTTTTTGGGCGGGCAGTGTATTAGTAAACCTTTTTGAATGTATATTTTTTATGTTAAAGCTGCAGTGAGTCACTTTTTCGGGTTAAAAATGATCACAAATAAATGTTTGAGCAAGTACATAACCAGCCAGTGTTCAAAACTCTCTGCTTGCCGTAGCTCGATTCAAAACGGTAAGCTTGTAATAATGTTTTTAACTCCAGTGGTACTGGTGGATTACTGGTGGATTTCCGTGGGAAATTCGAGTATGACTTTGCGTCATTACCTCACATCTGTACACACACAGAAGAGTCTCGGCACATCTGTACACACACAGAAGAGTCTCGGCACATCTGTACACACACAGAAGAGTCTAGGCACATACACACACAGAAGAGTCTCGGCACATCTGTACACACACAGAAGAGTCTCGGCACATCTGTACACACACAGAAGAGTCTCGGCACATCTGTACACACACAGAAGAGTCTCGGCACATCTGTACACACACAGAAGAGTCTCGGCACATCTGTACACACACAGAAGAGTCTCGGCACATACACACACAGAAGAGTCTCGGCACATCTGTACACACACAGAAGAGTCTCGGCACATCTGTACACACACAGAAGAGTCTCGGCACATCTGTACACACACAGAAGAGTCTCGGCACATCTGTACACACACAGAAGAGTCTCGGCACATCTGTACACACACAGAAGAGTCTCGGCACATCTGTACACACACAGAAGAGTCTCGGCACATCTGTACACACACAGAAGAGTCTCGGCACATCTGTACACACACAGAAGCGTCTCGGCACATCTGTACACACACAGAAGAGTCTCGGCACATCTGTACACACACAGAAGAGTCTCGGCACATCTGTACACACACAGAAGAGTCTCGGCACATCTGTACACACACAGAAGAGTCTCGGCACATCTGTACACACACAGAAGCGTCTCGGCACATCTGTACACACACAGAAGCGTCTCGGCACATCTGTACACACACAGAAGAGTCTCGGCACATCTGTACACACACAGAAGAGTCTCGGCACATCTGTACACACACAGAAGAGTCTCGGCACATCTGTACACACACAGAAGAGTCTCGGCACATCTGTACACACACAGAAGAGTCTCGGCACATCTGTACACACACAGAAGAGTCTCGGCACATCTGTACACACACAGAAGTGTCTCGGCACATCTGTACACACACAGAGTCTCGGCACATCCGTACACACACAGAAGAGTCTCGGCACATCTGTACACACACAGAAGCGTCTCGGCACATCTGTACACACACAGAGTCTCGGCACATCCGTACACACACAGAAGAGTCTCGGCACATCTGTACACACACAGAAGCGTCTCGGCACATCTGTACACACACAGAGTCTCGGCACATCCGTACACACACAGAAGAGTCTCGGCACATCTGTACACACACAGAAGAGTCTCGGCACATCTGTACACACACAGAAGAGTCTCGGCACATCTGTACACACACAGAAGAGTCTCGGCACATCTGTACACACACAGAAGAGTCGCGGCACATCTGTACACACACAGAAGAGTCTCGGCACATCTGTACACACACAGAAGCGTCTCGGCACATCTGTACACACACAGAAGAGTCGCGGCACATCTGTACACACACAGAAGAGTCTCGGCACATCTGTACACACACAGAAGCGTCTCGGCACATCTGTACACACACAGAGTCTCGGCACATCCGTACACACACAGAAGAGTCTCGGCACATCTGTACACACACAGAAGAGTCTCGGCACATCCGTACACACACAGAAGAGTCTCGGCACATCTGTACACACACAGAAGAGTCGCGGCACATCTGTACACACACAGAAGAGTCTCGGCACATCTGTACACACACAGAAGAGTCTCGGCACATCTGTACACACACAGAAGAGTCTCGGCACATCTGTACACACACAGAAGAGTCTCGGCACATCTGTACACACACAGAAGAGTCTCGGCTAGTAGGCTATGAGTGTGTGGATGTTGGAGGTGGAGATTTACAGCCTTTTCTCACAGCACTTGATATTATTAAACTTATTAATTTGATGGCGGATCCAGAAAGGTTCAAACGACAATCACCAGTTACAGCTGGAGACTCACCCCATGTAAAATGTTTATATATATATAATTGAGTGAATTAAATATTTTAGTTAATCTAATTTGATTATTTTCTATATGAATGCAAACCAAAACATGACTATGCATAACAAATGTTATACAAGCAACACATGATTTTATTGAAAACAGTGAAACTAATATTGTAAAATCATTTGTAACCACATCAGTTATATGTATACAACATTAACAAAATATATACACTACCGGTCAAAAGTTTTAGATCAGTAAGATTTTTACGTTTTTAAATGAAGTCTCTTCTGCTCACCAAGGCTGCTTTATTTGATGAAAAAAAAAAAATGACAAACAGTAATATTGTGAAATATTATGACAATTTAAAATGACTTTTTCTATTTTAAAATATTTTTAAAATGTAATTTGAAAGCTGAATTTTCAACATCATTACTCAAGTTTTCAGTGTCACATCCTTCAGAAATCATTATAATATGCTGATTTTATGCTCAAAAAACATAAATTATTATTTTCAATGTTGAAAACAGTCGTGTACCATTTTTTGCCCCAAAATTCTATGATGAATAGAAAGTTCAAAAGAACAGCATTTATTTAAAATATAATCTTTTCTAACATTATAAATGTCTTTACTGTAACTTTTGATCAATTTAACTCATCCTTGATGAATAAAAGTATTTTCTAATTTCTTTCCCCCAAAAATAAAAAATAAATTCTTACTGACCCCAAACTTTTGAATGGTAGTGATTAATGTTACAAAAGCTTTCCATTTCAGATCAATTCTGTTCTTTTGAACTTTCTATTCATCAAAGAATCCTGAAATAAAAATGTAAAAAACTGTTTTCAACATGGATAATAATCATAAATGTTTCTTGAGCATCATATTATAATAATTTCTGTAGGATCATGTGACACTGAAGACTGGAGTAATGATGCTGTAAATTCAGCTTTGATCACAGGAATAAATTACACTTCACTATATATTCACATAGAAAATCGCTGTTTTAAATTGTAATAATATTTCACAATATTACTGTTTTTTTTTGTATTTTTTATCAAATAATTGCAGCCTTGGTGAGCAGAAGAGACTTCATTTAAAAACATAAAAAATCTTACCGATCTAAAACTTTTTACCGGTAGTGTATAATATTTTATTAATGTGGCAAGAAAACCAAAAACAGCACTATCTTGCATAAAACTAACACTTTGTCTAGCAAACACAACCTCATACATTTTAAAACTATTTTTATGTTTTACACCTTTTAGTGTTTGTTCATTTCAGTTCTGTTTAATAATCCTGCAGTATGACATGAATTTTCAAAAGTACTCCCAATTAACACAAGGTAATTAAAAACGAACCTTTAAACTGTAATTATACAAAAAATGTAAACTTTTTAGTCTTAGAAGAATTATAGCATGTCATACATGTTTCTGTTTACATTTAATGTCAGGTACTCCTACACTATCAACCGAAGATAACTTTGTAGAGAACACTTTTGCATAAATATATATATATATAGTAGTATATAATAATACTAATTAATAATATTAGTTAAATATATGGGCAGATGACAATCAACAGCTCAGTATTTTCACATTTGTCATTGTCAAAATAAATAAAACAATAATCTGTTCCTTTTAATAAAAAACACTGGGGACATAAAAGGTTCCAGTTGAAAAAAGACCCATATGCAGTCTCATAAATGAACTTTCTCCCTCTCATCTTAGAGGACACATTTGTCATCCAGCTACAGAGACCGCTGCCAGGCCAAGCCTGAAGCCATGATCAGTCCTGAAGCGTCGATGCCCCGTCTCGTTCATATCTCCTCTACGTCTCCCCTTCCTTCTGTGGAGAGCTGGAAACCTCCTGCCCTGTCCCCCGGCCCACAGGTGCCCAGCCCTCCACGACTTATCCAGGACCAGGCCAGGGCCACAGGGCCAACCCACACAACACAAGACCCTCTCAGCACCAATAAAATGAGTCTAATGCAGCAACATCTGGAGCGAGTGACGAGTCCAGCTGAAATCAGCCCAGCGTCAACTACAGACCTTTATAAGACGAGTAAGAGAGTCCTTCTCCAGAAGAATATCTTAACGTTCTTAAAATTTACTTGGGAAGCACGTTTTGTAACATGGTATGACTTGCTTTCAGAGAATATATTTTAAAGTGAATTAGCTCTCGAAAAAGAGGTGTTTAGAGAGACCGAATCCTTTATCGAAGTGTTTCAGGATGTGTTCACACTTGTAGTCCGGTTCTTTTGGTCTGGACCAAAAAAAGAACATTATACATTCACTCTTGGTTTGCTTAGAGTTCACATTTAAACACCAAACCTAAAGATACAAAACAAAACAAAAAAATGCTTTTATGATGTTTAATTTGCCACTGAACTTGTCGTACATTAAAAACAAAGCTGTCCTGGGCTAAATCTCCTCGTTGTGTGTGCGTGTACGTATGATGGAGCTGAGAACTCGTGAAGAGCTTATAAAATATGTAAAGGAGTCAAAACAGCATCAGGAATCCCTCAATCACACACACACAAACAAAGATCTGCTGCGAGGAGACTCGTTTCTGATGCCTGTACTGAACTGTGATGGGAAACACCACGACAATAACTAGAAAAAAACATTCTTTTAGGGGGTTGCAACTTTAGACATCATGTCCTGTTTTTGGTTTGTTTACATGTCTTTGGTCCGTGTTGCATTTCACATTTCAGTAAAACCGTACCAGAGTTCGTCTCGGTCCTCTTGTTTGGTGGCACCAGGGTTCAGATGGCAGCGTACACATTTTTTCAGATGAACCGCACTTAAAGGAGCCGTATGTAAGAAATTTATTTCAATTAATCATACAATGGCCCTGATATGTCACTAGACATTAAGAAATCATGTTCATTTCTAATACTTATAACACTGACAACAGTAGTCCGGCCAGGATATTGTCATTTAAAAAGTGAAGTTGCAGCCCTCAACTAATGTTGATGTTGTCATGTTGTGTTTTGGTCTGATGCTCCACCCTCCACTGATCTACCAATCACGAAGTCAGTAGTGTTGTAGCATCCGGGTTGCCAGCTCTGCTCTATTTCCCACAGCTGCAGATACAAACGTGTCGGATAAAAAAATGCTGGATCCTGCAGCCTATCTGGCCACCTCGAGTCAGGGGGAGGGATAGGGGATACACCGCTCTACAGTAATTTGAAAGTGATTGCAATACCAGTTTTGGCCACAATCTTGCATACGGCTCCTTTAAAGAGCAATCGCATCAGAGTTCATTTCAATCTAACCAAACCTGACAATGGTGAACACAGCCTTACTGACACTGAAAAAAGAGGGGATGATGCAATGTATATTATGAGAACATTAGTGTTTTTGACCTTGGATGCATGCATTGTTGGAGACTCTAAAACAAAATTAGGAATCTTTAAAATAGCACAATATAATAGCATTTCCAAATGTCCCACTTTAGGTGTGTTAGGTGTGTTAAGTGTTTTCTTACCCCATTTGAACCTTTATCTCACTACATTGAATGAGTCAGTGCCAGTGATTTAATGCTGCCATTTGTGTCTGTTTCTACACCTGTAGGTTGTCTGGGTAGCTCCGATAGGAAGGTGTTCCTGTCAAACTGTATCCTACAGAGGGCTGGTAAAATGGCACGTCCTGGTGCGGCGGTGCGGTACCTCACACGAAACATTTTCACAGTGGGGGAACTTTCTCAAAGCAGCACAAATGGAAACCCAACCAGACGCCTAAAGAGACTCGACCCAAACAAGATCAATGCCATGAGAGGTGAGCTGGATCTATATTTCATGAATGAATGTGCAGTGTTGCCAACTATTTTCAATGGTAAGTTGCTAAAGCTGGCTCAAAAAGTTGCGAAATGTTGCTAGATGACATTATGTGCTTATTGTAGGCCATTTACATCTGTTTTCTCTCCTAATCTGTGCTCACCAGAGGTGGAAGTAACGAATGACAACTACTCACGTTACTGTAATTAAGTAGTTTTTTCAGGTACTTGTACTTTTTTGAGTATATTTTTAAATCTGTAATTTTACTTGTACTTAATTACAAATTAAGGCCCTGTTTTTCGCGGGTGAAAACGTAAAAATATTTTATCAGATGTGCCTTTCATTTAGACGGCGACAGCGTTTTTGGAGCTTAAAAACGCAAAAAAGTGAAACCACCCTCCAGAGCGGAAATCTTAAAAACGCTAAAGTCTGCGTAAAGTCGCGTACGCGTTAGGGGTGGTGAAAAAAATCGATTATTGATTAATCGCGATTATGTTCTGAACGAGTATGAATCGATTATAAAATTTTCAAAAATCGATTTTTTTTTGTTGCATTATTTTCTTTTGTAAAAAATGTTATACCGGAAATTGAACGTCACGAACGCGCCCAGTTCCAGTTAGCAAGCGCGTGTAACGGCCATAGACAGTAAAAGAAACGGCGCCCGCGGCTCGCTCTCTCCCTCTCTCACACACACACACACACACACACGTACAGTTTGATGATCGCGCCCGCGGCTCGCTCTCTCTCTCTCTCTCACACACACACACACACACACAGAGTTTGATCGCGCCCGCGGCTCGCTCTCTCTCTCTCTCTCACACACACACACACAGAGTTTGATCGCGCCCGCGTCTCTCTCTCTCTCAGTTCGATCGCGCCAACTTAGTACAACTTGATTACTCACAAGTTAGTGTGTTGCATTTTGTCACTGTGTTCTACAGTACAGTATATAAGCTGAAGCTACAGTAAGTTGTTCAAAAATGTTCATTTTGTCTTCTTAATGATTAAATTGGACAATTTTCTTCTAGAAAGACAAAGGTGTTCAGGTGGAGAAAAACCTTTTTCTTTACCTTGACATGTTTCGACTGCAACCTGCAGTCTTCCTCCACCTGAACAACACCTTGTCTTTCTAGAAGAAAATTGTCCAATTTCTACAGTATGTTGGTTCTGATCTACTTCCTAAAGGAAATAAGCCTTTCATTTATTTGTTATTGTTTAGTTCAACTTGATGAGTCACAACACAATGTGATGTTTTCATTTCTGTGTTCTACAGAACATAAGCTACATACAAATAATTCTGAAGTTATAACTACACGACACAGAAAGTGCTTTGAGTTGTTTTTACTCAATAAAAGAGTTAAGTAATTCAGCAGCTGACTTTTTTTAATACTGCAATCACTTTGTAGTGTATTGTCGTTTACTGTTGTGAAATGGAAAATCAATAATCGCTAATCGAGAATCGTTAATAATCGAAAATCGACTGTAATCGAATCGGGACTTCAATAATCGTAATCGAATCGAATCGGGAAATCAGACAGATTAACCACCCCTAGTACGCGTTTACGTCACAGGCATGCACCACCTCCTCGTCTGTCCTGGCAAAATTGTCAGCTTTTGCCGTTTGCTTCGCCATGTTGTGTTTTGATTTCGCGCTACTAGGGAGAGAAGTAGAAGGAAGGTTGTTCGCAGGCGTGCGGACTTGGTGTTGTTATGTGGCAGTGCTTCACATCGCCACCTAGCTGCCTGGAGTGCACACTACATCGAATTTCACACACTTTTGCGTCACCATATGCACGCAGATTTCCCCCATATAACGCTTGTCTAAACGCAGAATAAAAAGTGATAACGCAACGCCACTTTTGCGTTTTCTCTTCAGATCGTTTCCGTGTAAACATAGCCTAAGCTAAATAATCTACTTCGTTACTTTGAAAATCACAATTCATTACTGAGTACGGCTACAATTTGAATTAATATCCAAACCTTTGACCGACATTTCAGTAGCCGATAAAGCAGTCCCTCCAGAAAAAATTTTCCGCGCACAATATGTGGGGCGTGCATGATTTCATAATCCCCGCATTTTCGTTGCAAAAATATTCAAACATTTCGTCACATATATCTTAGCAGAAAGATGAAAAATGTCGTGTTTACTTCACAGAGCAGCCGTTTCCCCCTGTTGCCATGGGAACGTTATGAAGTGACGCAATTCTGCAAAAGACCACGCAAAGCAGTTTCCCGTGTGTTAGATGATGCAAGGTTACGTTACAGTAAGAGATGACACTTTGTGCATTGGAAGTTATTTTAACAGAACTATAAAACAGGAAGCACACATTTTATGTTTTTTATATTTTATTTATTAATTTTTACAGAAGTTGTAGCATATTCCTTTTGTAAAGCTACAGAACTTGTTTGACTCAATGTTTTGTAAGTTTAATAAATCAAATAAATCAAGATGAGAACTTAAATATTCCCGACACTTTTTGTGATGCAGTATGCTTACTTATCATTGGAAGTAATAAGAAATTACTCTTTACATTAAGGTAGTAGCCTAGTGAGAGCAGGGTGTTGGGGAATCACTTTTTTTTTCTTTTTTTTCACCAAACCGCAGTTTCTGCAAGTTCCCGCAATTTCATCGCATAAAATTGCATTAATATCCTGCATATTCCATTGCAGTTTTTAAGAAAACGTGCCGCATAATCAAGGATTTTTGCCCGCAACAATCACAAAAAAACTGTCTAATGATCCGATCTGCTTGATCGGATCACGGTGATCGCATGTTATTGCCCAAGTGTAAAAGCAGCCATTGATATATTTCAAGGTATCGTATTGAAGTTAGAAATTCCAGTATCATGACCTCTAATTCAGGTACTTCATCGATAAGGTAAATGTGTGTTTTGTTGAAAGTAGCTATTTTCTACAGATCTATGATTTGTTTGAATATTTATTGAGAAGTCATTAAATATCGCCAGCTAAAAAGTAACTACTAACCTAGTACTCCGAGTAGTTTTTGAGAAGAGTACTTTTTTGACACCAGTACTTTTACTTGTAATTGAGTATTATTTCAGCAATGTAACAGTACTTTTCAGTACTCTTTCCACCACTGGTGCTCACACACTATATTTTTATATAAAATTTTGCCAAATGTCCAATAAAGCCATTCTCATTGACAACAGAACAAATGTTATATAGTGACCAGCAGTTCAAAAAGTTGCTAGATTTGTTGCGAGGTGCTTTTTTTGAAAGAAAGAAAAAAGTCAGTAAAGGGGTCTGGAAATTTGCCAAATCTAGAAACAAAGCGTCTGTGTGATGTCTTTTTTGTAAAATTACATTTAAATCATGGACTTAAATTTCAAACACATTAAGATTTTCTCAGAACTAACTTCTCTAAGAACACTTTCCTAAGGCATTTCTCTGTTTTTCCCCCCTTTTATTTCAGACGATGCAGAATGTAGAGATTTTGATTACGGCTCTACATGACTCGCTCAGCTTCATATATCAATATCGGTTGTAGTTTACTGAGCTGCATGAAAGTCGCTGGTTTTAACAGTGGTGTGTATTTCCACAGAGTGGGCGGTAAAGAGATACCCTAAATTTGATCTTCGAGAGAAAGGCAAAGACTGGAAAGTTTGTCTGTCTGTGATAAACTCAATGGCACGTTACTATCGGTTCATGGACAAGACACGGAAGGTGAGAATGACAGTAACTCTTCACTAACATCAGCAAAAACGGACAATGTAACGTTAGAGTCCCAGTTGAAACACTGATCAAGCGATTACACGAGACAGGATCATTTTCAGTGAGATGTACTGTATCTTACATCATTTCTTTTGATGTTTTTTGTTGCTATAACTAGTAGTAAGTACACGCTGCTGCTTGAACTACAGCGATCTGTCATGCCAAAACGGCATTTATTGTTTGAATTCAAAGTTGAGACTTTGCTTCTTATTAAAAGTAACAAAGCTTTTTGCGATTATTGGATGGCATGCGTGCTTCAAATGTTTAGGGAAGTTTTGTTCATGCATCAACAGAAAACAGCACAGACTAAAAGATTTTAGATTTATTTTAGATAAATTTCAGTGCATCCCTAATGACAACTTTTCACCAATATCAGAATGTGGCAAGTCTGGCAACCTTCATTTTTTTTTTTTTTACTACTATTAAAACCATTTAAAGACAATATATCTGCAGCATTTCCACTACATTATTCCCACCACTTTTCCCAAATGTCCTTTAATATTTATCTATTTGTTTGTGCCTGTTTTAATCATAAGTGTTTAATGCTTAAAGGACAACTCTGGCGCAAAATGAACCTTTGGTCTAATTACACATTGGTACATAGTCAACCGTTCTCTGAGATTTGTTTTCATGATTGTCGAATGTAAAGAGTTTTATCTCTAAAAACTGTTTAGCTTATAACGCTAGTATATTGGGCATAGAGTAATGAAAATAAAAATCACTAGTTAATACCACTAACAAGGCTCAAAATAGCCCAACACGAACACGGTAGCATAATGGGGGTCCCTACCTGCAAACTGAAGCATTGAGAACGTTGTAAGTGTACAGACAGTTTAATAAGAAGATCTTTTATAAAGACAGTCCACTTCGCACTGTGGAAAACAGTCTCGATCAGTCGAATCATGAACGAAGTGGACTGTCTTTATAAAATATCTTCTTATTAATATATATAATTAATATAATAATTATATATAATATAATTAATATAAGCTAAACAGTTTTTAGAGATAAAACTCTTTACATTCAACAATCATGAAAACAAATCTCTGAGAACGGTTGACTATTGTAGTGAACTTTTTCCTTGTAGAAAAGTTAGAAGCTCAAGACCAGGAGACGGAGGAAGTTTTCCAAGCAGAAGTTCTTTTATTGCTTGTCGCTGCAGTCATACCAACATCGTCTGACTAAGATAATTTTACATGCTTAGTTTATACTTTTCAAAGAGGGCGGGATTACCTAAAGGAGGAGTCATTCTGAACAATGCATGTAAATAAAGTAGGAACACACCCTACTCTGAGGGCACTACAGTCCAATTGAATCAGCATAACTTATTCAGATGCTGATACTGTCCAGGAACTCTGGATCCAAAAGAGCCATCCCAGAGCCAAGACAAAAGGTGAAAATCTCCCCTACAGTTAATCTAATCAACCTAACGATTCAACATCTAGGCTGAAAGGTGAGAATCTCAGTGATCTGATTAATTTAAAACACAATAGAGAAAACAGGACTCTCAGGAAAAGAGACTCTTGCTGGAGACTCAATAATCATCTGAAATCAGCCTACTAAACTTTATCAGTTTATACTATTGGAGTGGAAACCTAAATTAAACATTTAATAAATTTGTAACACTTCACTATGTACCAATGTGTAATTAGACCAAAGGTTAATTTTGTGCCGGAGTTGTCCTTTAAGTCATATATGTTAAACATATTTGTGTAGGAGTACCGGACATGCTATAATTAATCTAATACTAAACTAAATGTTTCTAATTTTTGTAAAATAAGTTTGCATTAGCCACACTACAGGATTATTTAAATGAAATCTTAGAATTGCGTGAAAGTCGGTGTTGCAAGTTATAAAGTCAGAATTGCGTGAATTTGGACTTTTTTTCTGAATTGACGAGTTTATAATAGAGAATTGACTGAATTCAGATTTGCATCTCGTAATTCTGAGAAATAAAGTCTGAATTGCGAGATGTAAACTTGCAATTGTGAGATAAAGTCATAATTATCTTGAATTATCTAAAATGTTTTATTCTGTGGTGGAAACAAGCTTCCATAAAAAGGTGATTAAGAAATGGTGAAAAGGTAGTTAATGTTATTTGTCAACTAACATACATCACTATATTTTTCTTGGAGTGGTATGTTTGTTAGTAAATGAACGTTTGGCTCACAGCTAAAGATTGAAGACGGTGTAAAACCTGACAGCAGTGGATCAGTGGCGTCAGAACCGGCACCTAAGGCGGTTGCGTGTGAAGCGGCTGCAGAGATTGATGTTGAACTGTCTGACAGCGACACGGAGCAGAGACAGCAGGAAGTGCTGATGAGCCACATCACTGAAGAATATGACATCCCTGCTGACTGGGAATCCAACGGCGGTCAGTGCCTGAAACATCACATCTGTCAATCAAACATAGTTCCTATTAGGGCTGTGCTTTGGGGTCAGGAGATCACAAATTTGTTTCAAATTTTTTATGCAACTGTTGGGATATCGCATTAAAAACCCTGACTGAAAATGCCAAGATGCACATAAATTCTAGGCAGTTATATTTATCCGATTAGAAGATAATTTGGAATGATTGATTTGGTTTAATTCCCTCCAGAAGCGTTCACAAACACCAGCATCCGAGCGCAAGATAACATCACAACGTCTATTGTGTTTTGTCTACGCAGGATGAAAAAAGAGCCACAGATTCTTCCCCGATTGCAGAAACAAAAATTTTTATTACAGATATTTTGCGCCAATTTCTCGAGATTTTGATCCCATAAGATGGAAATGCTGCTTTATTCGCAAATGTTTCATCCGATATACCAATTTTGCACACAAGTTAAATTTGCAACTTTGGATGGAAACCTAGACATAGAAACATGGACGACATTACATCTCTAGGAAATGTAATCACTGAAATTATATGAAATCATGATTATGTAATTTTATGGCAACAGCTATTTAAAGATGCAGATGAAAATATTGCAATAGCATCTTTTTTACATTTTCTGCAAATGGTGATACTTTTATATCACTGACATAATCATTGCAAATACATTGTAATGATCCCACATTGGCCAGTCCTAGTTCTCATCTTTGGATTTGTCCTGAAACTGCTTTTACTGACAGTATCCTCCCAGAAATGACACTAGCTGTGTTTACATGGACCCTAATAATCTGCTTGTAATTGGACTAGTAGCAGTCGGAACAAAACAAGTCACGTGTAACTCGGGCTGGAAATGGACTCGAGTTGGGAAGATTTTTAATATTATTATTTTTACTTTCATTGACCTTTCAGATGTAATTAAATGAAATCTTCTATAATCTTTAATTAACAAACATATTTCGTTTCCTTCAAAGTTTTTTTCTTGAGTGCCAAGACATAAGAAACATGAAAAGGTTAATAAACAACAATTGTGTGGCACAAACACATTCATAAAACCCTTTGACATTTTTATTCATCACATTGCTAACTAAACCATTCTAATCAGTTGAAATTTCAAAGACTTTAAAGATTATTAATGAGCTTTTGTTTTCACAAATCACAAAGTTTTCCTGATTCTGAATAGACAACTAAACAAAATAACATGTAATTTGAACTAAACTGTTTGCGCATAGCATACTAACTATTCTCCTACATTGCTTTTATTTGTTCTAAAGAGCAGACTTTTTTATATCTATGTCGGGTTCAAATTTAGGAAACGACAAGCACATGAAGCATTATGCCTGCTCATACAGGTGAAACTCGAAAAATTTGAATATCGTGCAAAAGATTGTGTATTTCAGTAATTCAAATTAAAAGGTGAAACTAATATATTTAGTATATATAACTATATAAATATGCATGATTATACTTTTAAGAGGGCCGACATTTCTGTATTTAAAATAATTTTTTTTGATTTCATGTAATATTCAAATTTTCTGAGATTTTAAATTTTGGGGTTTTCATAAGCTGTACGCAATAATCATCAAAATTATAACTTTTGCACAATATTCAAATTTTGTCGAGTTTCACCTGTATTTATCAAGCAGTAAAAACGCTCTTTTTGTGCCCAAAACATGGCGTCTATGGATGGGAGTCAAAAGCAAGGCCTGATGGGACGACATTGTCCTGCTCCACTTGACAGACGATGAGTGGAAGGAGAAGTGAATGACACTTCATTCAACAACAGCAGCTCGTTCTACATATCGTACGTCATTGCACATGTGCAGAACTTTCCAGGTTCGGTTTTCAATCCGATCAAGTGTTAAGATGTCCTCTCGGATTAGAAAAGGTTTAAAAACCACCCAATAAAATATTCCGATTCAAAATGACAGAAAAAAATGATACTGTGAAGTTGAAAAGACTGTGAAGCGGTTTCATTCCTAAATATGCCACTGTCTCTGGATCAGCAGCAGTGCCAACACACATCTGAATGTTCACTGTGATCGTACTTGTCAAAGGTTTAATAGACCGTTGAATCATTGTCATTTGGAACCAGATCGCATGGGTGTTTGAATCCAGATTGCGATCTTATAACGACTAATCATGCAGCTTTACAATATCTGTCTCTTATTAGTGGAAATGCAGGCTCTTTTCTTTTCAACTAAACCTGGATCATTTCAGATACGCAAACGCAGCTTTATCCATATTAAATCTGTTAAAGAAATGGTTTCTGTTCAGATTTTCAGCCAAATCTCAGTTCATCCAACTTAAAGGGTTAGTTCACCCAAAAATAAAACTTCTGTCAGTAATTCCTCACCCTCATGTTCTTCCAACCCCATAAGACTTTCGTTCATCTTCGGAATTAAATCTGAGAGCTGGATCACTCCTCCATAGGCTTCTAAGGGACTGAAACTTGTCCCCCCGAAAAGTTATTAAAGACATTGTTAAAATAGACGGTTAAAATAGGGGGACGATGTCTTTAATAACTTTTCGGGGGAACAAGTTTCAATCCCTTAGAAGCCTATGGAGGAGTGATCCAGCTCTCAGATTTAATCAAAAATATCTTAATTTGTGTTCCGAAGATGAACGAAAGTGTTACGGGGTTGAACAACATGAGGGTGAGTAATTACTGACAGAATTTTCATTCTTGGGTGAACTAACCCTTTAATTTACCAGAAGTGGTTTGCTCTGATGATCCTTTCTGTGAGGACATTGGCCATAATATCGGCAGGTTGCAGCCAATCAAAAAGTCGACATTGTACTCACTCTCCAGACTCCGTCCCAGCATGTAACCACATCAGTCGAACGAATTGGCCAAATTTCATTCGGGTTGTAAGAGGTGGCCTAAACCTTTTCGAATCCCTTCAATAGGGCCATGTCAACACTTTAAAACCAAACCTGAAAAGTTCTGCACATGCGCAATAAGGTAGAAATAGCGCAATGACGTACGACGCGTAGAACAAGCTGCTGTTGTTGAATGAAGAGTCATATGACTGTTGTGTCATTCACTTCCTTCCACTCATCGTCTGTGTAGTGGAGCAGGACAATGTCGTCCCATCAGGCCATGCTTCAGACTCCCATCCACAGACGCCTTGTTTTGGGCACAAAAAGGGCATTTTTAATGCTTGATAAATATAAGCAGCACGGCACAGATTCATATGCTCGTCATCTACTAATCAGGACACAAAAGATACATATTAAGTATGCTTTGATGGCAGAATGATGTTTAGTCTGCACCAACGGCATTCAAATCAGATTTGAAGCTTTCAATCAATCAGAATGATTTAAATCCGATTGAAACAAAAAGTGACCATGTAAACGTAGCCACTGAGTCTGATTCCTCGTTTCCGTGTGTTCTTCTGAGCAGTGTATCTGGGCCCCCCTCATCGGGATGTGAAGGTTCCTGGCTTTGCCTTGTCTGCAGCACATCTGCGCACACGTCCTGAGCTCATCGCGCGCTATCTCATTAAATTCATCTTTCCAGAGGATGTGCTGGTGCGCAGTAATGTTTACGGTGGGGTGCGGCGCGGCATTCAGGCTCTCGACCACAACAAGATCTCTGCACTAAGAGGTGAGATGTCTGATAATCGGCAATGTAGTTAGATACTTTTCAAAACGGTAGAAGATTGGGCTTCTCACACCAATGAGGACTAGCTCTCGGATCCCAACCGCAGTCACAGCTTCTTTCACTCTTCTCTTCTTCAGAGCACTTGTTGGAGCGTTTTCCCTGGATGAAGCTGGAGGAAGATGGAAGTGACTGGAAGGTTTGCGTAGGTGCTATAAACAGCACCATCCGCAAGTTTCGATACGAGCGCAAGATGGGCATAAAGAGAGGGACACGCTAGCGCAGTTAAAAACTGCTCAATAACATTGAGGTTAAATATTATTTGCAGCGGTGTTTGTGAAGAGTGACTTGTGTCAAGACAAGTCTAGCTAGTTGCTGTTACTGGTGTTTTTTCTAGAATGTGTGACTAGCATTTAATTTCAGTTGTGATTTATACTGGTTGGTTGTTACTTTAATAATATAATTTTCAACAGGAAATCTGAGAAAAAAAAACTTTATTTGGCAATATAAAAAATACAGGTGTATGAACAAAAATAATTTGTTAATATATGGATTCATTAAGAACAAAATGTTAATATATTATGCATTCAAAACTTCTCTTTCCTTAGAAACATAGCAGCTATAGAAAAGAGAAAAACTGCTGTTGCACTTCAGTTCTGAACTAAAGTTGTAGAGTTCAGATGATTCATTGAAATGAAGTATGTGTGTGTCAGGATTACAAAACAAAACAGACCCTTTAGGAGTATAAAGGGTAATTTTTTGTATCTCCTTCAACCTGAAATAAAGCACAGAAGCACCAATTAAAACATGTTTTTTGCCCCTTAAACAACTGAATGAAAGAGTATATTATGCAGGTAATATAAGTCCTAGCTGAGAACTAGCCGATGGAGAAACGCACCTCCTTTGGCAGATATGATGATTTTTCAGCTCTTTTCTTGAGGTTTTTGGTGATGTTGTTGATCACTCCAAGACACTGTGCCCATGACACACCCCTCACGCCGACGTCAAACTGTGGGTACATCTCAGCAAGGAACTCTAAACACACAAAGTGTATTATATATTTTTCATTTCCATTTAGAAATGCTAATGGTGCACAAACTTAAAAGCAGCACTATGCAGGATTTCCGTTTTTGTCAAACAGTGACCCCTAGAGTCGCTGTGAAGTACTTGTACTGTCGTAAATAGCACTCACGCAGAGATGTCTCTGCACTCACGGCCTGATCCACTCCCCCTGTACACCGGTACCTGTTCAGTGGATGGAAGCTGTAACGAGTGGAAATAAGGTGTGGCCCCTTTAAGAGCTGCGCGTGCCCTGTTTAACTGTCGGCAGTCTGTGTTGTATGTGCGCCTCGAACACGGCGCCGGGTTATTTCTGTTTGATGTTCATTTTAGCAGATCTTTCTTGCCGTAAAGCAATTCGTTACATCGCAAGACCTGATATCACGCGACACTTCCTGATGCTGCGGCCCGCCGGCTCAAAGTTACAAGTGTGTTTTTTCCGCTCACAGGCAACAGGGGGGGGCGAGACACGCACCATTCAACTCGAAAATAGTCATATAACCATTGCAATAACTCTCAAGCTGTTCAGTTAAGCTAAAAATCCTGCATAATGCTGCTTTAAGGTTGGAAATAAACTTGATTCACAAATTCTTAAACGTTTATGCATCAATACTGATGGAAATCTTTTTTTTTTTATTCATCATTCATTGTGAAAAAGCATACACTTAACATGAAGTAGTTTATGTCATGTGCAAATTTTGCCACGCTAAATCTTTGACTAGATACTTTTTGCACACAACATGACTGCACATAAAAAAATTTTAAAAAATCTACAGATTCATATTTAATTTGAATCTGTGAAGTCGATAAACAATTATTTCTGGTTAAGCATCTCGTATTACTGACCCGTTTCATGGAGAAAAACTAGAAGGGCCTGTATTTACCTCGAAGGGCTTCTATTTTGTTTGGGTCGAGTTGCGTGATGCCCTTTGCGGGGTTGCCTGTGACCGCACTGCAGGACAGTGTGCTGATGGGGAAGAGAGCGTGAAGCACAGGCTCCACCGCCTTCTGCGGCTCCACCTCCTTAAACACATCCTTGTACACGGACAATGGGATCCACACTTTCCGCAGGGCGCTCCCGATCATTACTGAGGAAAAAAGGCCTTTTCTTAGAAGATTGACACGTAACTTAAGTTAATGAAGTAAACATTTTGTAAAAAAGTAAATGAGTAAAAAATGCGAGTGTAAGCAATAGTTTGGGAAACATTTTAATTGTGTTGTGCGACTTACAAGAAGAGTTGTTGCCACAACTTTCTTTTACCTTTTCTCAACATGGCAAGGTTATGCGCCCTTCAAGTAAAGTCAGAAATATTGTAATTCTGAGCATGTGAATGATATTGATATTTACATGTGGGAAACTTCTAGATCAGCCACTGATAGCCAGGGGGTTCACAAATTAATCTGCTGTAGGTCTAGCATATTTTCCAGACTACGTTTCGCATTTTTGTATCATCTAAAACGTGCTGTGACTTATTCCAAAATGACTTGACCAAAAAGTAGACACTGGGGATGTACATTTTCACAAATTCCCATGATCGATTGTCGTTTAAATTAACGATCAATTAATCGATTAATCGTTAGCTTTAATACTGTAATATGCGTCTGCTCAGTGGCGTACGGCCAACA
The DNA here is from genome assembly GCA_031834385.1 of Semotilus atromaculatus. NCBI lineage: Eukaryota > Metazoa > Chordata > Actinopteri > Cypriniformes > Leuciscidae > Semotilus > Semotilus atromaculatus. The sequence goes on along the minus strand of JAULUF010000026.1, from coordinate 21,760,768 downwards.
GCATGACTGGGTTTGCAAATGCCGCTCAAAACTTTATGTTCCTCACCAAATGAATGAAAATGGTTTTTAATCTAAATAAAGGCCTTGTAAAATGTTTCAATGTGATTGATAATTAAATCAATTATTTAATAATCAAATATAACGACTAATACAACGCGTCACCAACGCAGATGCGTGCTGATGTGTGACTGTTGTGGACGTGCTCTTCCTGGAACAACGCACTGAAAACCCAATGAATTCACAACGATTTAATAAAATAGTGTTCTCATGTAGGGCTGTGTATCACCAACAATGTCACTATACGATATGCATCACGATACTAAAGCCACGATACGTATCACGATATGGATCAATTCGGAATTAAAATTTCTTTTGAGCTTTTAGTAACAGTAATATCTGTTTATTGAATAACCAGTGTTATAACAGTTGTGATAACTGTAAAACTATTTAGTTTTTGTCATTAAAAAAACAATGAGTTAAATAAATAAAAATCTTCCTTCTGCTTTTAAAGTCTGCCTCAATAACTGAAAAGTGATAACTGACAATTATAGTGACACTGAAGCATATCTACACTGCTCAATGACTAAACAAAACTTAAAACATTTCATAAAAGCAAAAATGGTAACAACTTAAATTTAACTTGGTTTTCTCAAACTCTTTTAAACACCTATTTAACAATTTGGTCTTAAGTGTTGGAATGTGCAACAAAGAAAGTCATTTCTCCTACGTTGAAATCATTTTAAATGATTACATTTTCAGATTTTTATGCAGAAACAACAATTGATTGACATGCTCATGTAAGAGAGTGACAGCAGAATATCTCGCTTAACTACAACCGGGGAATTGCCATTTCTGTTAAAAACTTGTATGCTTTAAGACATAACCAACTGTGTTTAGAGGATACTTACTGAGACCGAAGTTTTTGACATCATTTTGCGTGTTTTAGTCTGTTAAAGCGATATAATCTCGCGAGCTGTGTGTGAGGCGGCTTTACTAGTCTATGTATGCACGCAGAGAAAAACAACTCTCAGAGAGCACACGCAAGTAATGAATAGTTTTAAATCGTTTGAATGTTTAAACTGGTAAGACTTAAAGACGTGCAAATGGTAAACTTTAGTCACGATGCAATGCTGGCCCGAATATGCAAGTGAATATTGTGTCCCGACTCCTGAACGCGAGCGTGTAGTTTCACCGGCTGCAGTGCTGGACGCTTGCCTTGAGCAGCTCTTTGAGAGACGAGAGAGAGAAGACGCAGCACCATTGAACTCACGCTTGTGAAATTGCGTCTCGCAGAAAGTTTTAAAATGACTGATTTGATTTATAATCTGTGTGGATTAATTTACTAATATAACCGTACCTACATGCTAAAGTGAATCAATGTTTGCGGGAATGATTCAAATTGCGCAATAGCCTGCCGCGCCGAAACTCGAGCCCTGAATTGGCTACATTCAAAAGCACAACAGTATCGATACGGAAGCTGCTGTATCGACACGCGCATCGCCAGGAGTTCATGACGATGTATCGCAGTATCGATATTCTGAGCACAGCCCTATTCTCATGTTATGTAATATAACAGTCCCAAATTAATCATCGTTATGCTTGAGCGGCGTGCGCTGAATGAATAACCGTTGAGCATTTTGCTAGCGCGTTATTTAACTCAAAGAAATGCATCCCAAATGAGGTTAATCAGATCTATAGCATATTGTGTTCATTACTCCCACCCACATTAACTTTGGGTTTAATCACTGTTATAATCATGAAGGGGGCCCTGGAAAATGTTCTACCCTATAAGGGGTCCCTGGCCCCTAAAAGCTTGAGTACCCCTGTTCTAGACGATACACAAGTGATGCCGTTGGAAGGGAGTTCAATTTGACACGTTCATCTAATATAGTTATCATAGATCAATAGATATATAGCCTATATAGATTAGTGAGCAGGACTTTGGCGTGAAATATGTTAAGCAAACTGAAAGTTGATTGATTAACACCAAAGGTGCTTTCACACAAGCAGTTTAGTTTGAAACGTTTAGTTCTAAATTTCTTTTTTCTGATTATCCATTACACTTGGATATACGTCACAATACGGAAGAAAAGCCCTGTCAACTACTTGCGTTTAACAGCGAATTATCAGTGAAGTTCATCTATATCATTACAGGTAAATCAATACTTTTGATTTGATCTTGGCCTTAAAATTACATTTTTTAAAAGAGTATTCTCTTTTATCATCTCAAACTGTGTTATTTGTCATTGACCTCAATACCCTATAATGACACACTTCCCACCAAGTGATCACATCATACTGTCAAGTCCATATCCTACCTTTGTGGTTCTCCTGAACTTGAAGTGTGGCCTCTTTATTGTTGGGCATCTTCTCCAATTTAACTTTCTCCTCATCCGCCGGAGCCAAGCCTTTCTCTCTTTGCTGCTGATGCATTGGGCCTGTGTTGCACAAAGAGCCTTTCTTTACAATCTGGGATGGCTGTGGATCATCTGTTGTCTCATCTCCAAATGGCTTTAACATGAGTAAAGCAGGATCAGGAGTTTGAGATTGGCGCTGGGATCCATTATTGTGCCCGCGACTCCCACGCCCACGACTCCCACGCCCGCGTCCACGCCCGCGTCCCCTGCCCCTGCCTCGTCCCGCACCAGGAGGTTTCCCCGACTGAAGGCTGTTGTCAGCTTGCTGGAGACCTGTCCTGTCCGGCCCTCGCTTCCACGGAGGGATCCACCATGGGTTAGTCTGGAGTGGTGGACCAAGACGCTGGGCCAAAGGACTGGACAGCTGCCCGTCTTCAACAGGTAGAGACGCCTCTCTCTGAGAGATGTGGGACACATTATCAGCTAAAATTAATGACAAAAACACTTGGTGAGTATCCCAAAAACAGTCTTTTTAAATAACCAAGCAGGTTATTCAGACTCGGCCTGAATATTGCCAATGTGGGAGGGAGGATGGAGACCTGATACATGCTCTAAGGTCCTGCAATAAAATACAGGAATTTTGGTTCATGATTGCGCTTTTTTTGCCCAAGTACATATGTCCTAGGATCCATCTTTTTTACACTCTAATGTTGAGACGAGGAACGGATCCAAATAAAGACTAGAATACACTACATGACTTTTGCACAGATTTTTGTCTCAAATTGCAGTCAGTTGCCAGATTTTGGGCAGTCGGAGTTGGCAAAAAAAAAAAATTTGAGTAGTTTATGACACACGAGTCAAGGCTCATACATCTTTCCCTGTGATTTCTTGTGCTGCACATACAGAAACATCTCTGATGATCTTTTAAAGGGGTCATGACATGTTTGTTTTTTTATTATTATTATTATTATTATTATTATTATTATTATTATTATTATATTCCCTTAGGTGCAACTATAGTATTGCTATTTTATTTATTTTACTTTAAAAAAAACTTTTAAAGTTTAGTGATTTATGACCTTTTCCCACCCTGTTCTCAACCTCTCATTCAGTCTGTTTTGGAGGTGTTTCCCCTTTAAGAGTTCAGTGTTAAAGCCCACTGTTATGATTGGCTAACGTCAGTGCTTATGCATAAATTATTAACGCCCTCTAGTCAGAACATGTGCGGATTCTGCGGAACTGTTTACAATAGTAGCGGGTGTTGCCGATTGCTGCGTCCTGCGTGTGAGGCGATGAGCCAGAATCAGATGAGGAATCAGAAGGAAATTAACCATCACCACAACAACTACGAATGGATCAGCCCGTGTCCACATTGAAAGTTTGAAACTATTATACGGTCAGCAGGGAACTACACCAACCTTTTCCACTGGTGGCATTTGCGCTACTAACCTTTTCAGTTACTGGCGCAAAACATGATTTGGTCGCACAAATTATTTATAGTAAGCCGCTCTGGATAATAATGAACAATAATGAAACTGTATTGCATACAGATGTGCTTTTTATTTTACTTGCCATCTTTTAAATCACATGCCTTCTTGTTTTCTTTAAAATTGGTTAGGGGTGTAACGGTTCACAAAATTCACGGTTCAGTTCGATTCGATACAGTGGTGTCACGGTTCGGTACGTTTTCGATACAGCAAAAATAAAGAAATGCCAGAGAAATTTCCTATTTATTAAAAGAAAAAAATATTTTTAAATAAGTGAGTTTTCCTACATCTTAAAACTTTTAGTTTTATAAATGGGGGTCATCTCCCCCATTTCATTGAAGTATGTATATGTAAAAATAACATTTAAATATGATCATATTTGAGTTTTGAAGTGCTGGAAAAAGATGTGATGTAGACCTACTTGAAAGTGTTTTACTATTTCTGCCAAACTTCCATGGTTACAGTTAGTGTGTTACTATATTAAATCCATGGTGAATGTTGCTGATCTGTGCCTATCTGTGCCTGAGCCTATAACTAGTTCATTCATGGCATAATGTTTCTCCTGGTTTCTACGTCAGTGCTGTTTGATCCGTTAATAACAGAGAAATGTGAATGCTTCTCACTAGATCTCGCAGTGATGTTATTACTTCAGTAGCGAATTCAAATGCTTTCTTTACTGGATCTCTTAGCGCTGTGTAGTGTGCTTGATGAAGAGATCGGCTCGCGCTGCACTGACATTGATGGTCCAAACTGATAAACAGTCCGTGAAGCACAAAAAATAGCGCAGTTTTGTTTCGCTTTCGTTACGTTTGCCATTTGATGTTGTGCAACGTTATGGTGGTCGCGCCAGCGCGGATTTTGGTCGGCAGGAAAAATGGTCCAACGAATTGTTCGGTTTGTATGCGTACCGAACTTGAAACCGTGTTTGCAGTGCTTATGTGTAGACGTACGTACTTCGTAGTGGGTACGTGATCTACATTCACAGCTTGAGCTGGGGAAGCAGTTATTGTGGGAACAGTGTTTGTGTGAGGGCGCGCGCACTTCATAGCCTAAAACCAAGTAGGTAACGTTACAAAAATAATCAGTGATACATTTGCGACCCATTCAAAATCATGGTCGCAATGGCATTTCAAAAGGTCGAATCACTGCCGTGACTGGGACGTCCGCATTTGTCCCTGTTTGTCCATTTGTCCCTGATGTCTGGATCTTTAGGCAGCGTATTCAAACATGTAGTTTGTCCACAGCCAGGAACAGCACATCTGCGTGGCATCGCAACCTTCTAAACAGACCCACTCGTTGCACGTCGACTGAACACATGTGCGCGTGACAACGATGCGATGATGCGAAATGAGGCGTAGTTGTCTTTCGCTGGAGGCGGTCATATGCAAACGACTGCTACGTCACTTCGTACCGTGACGTCACTTCGTACAAAGGATTTAGAGCTTGATTAAATAAATTGTTCGTTTATAATGGAAGTGGGATTATAATGGGATTCTGAGTTCCGGTTGAGTGAACGCTGGCGCGTTTTGGCTGCCGCTACTCACCGGTTATTTTGTTGTTTTTGTTTTATATCTGAATGTTTTAAGTCAGGAAATTTTATCCAGCCTTTGCTTCATTACTGCACCCTTGGACCTCGGAAATCTGATTGAAGTCTGATATTTCTGACTTTGTGGCGGAGGATTGGCGTTTGCAGCTCAGCCTAAATCTCTGTGATTAACTCAACAAGATTTCATCATGTGGTTCTTCAAGCTGCTGATGTGGATTATTTTCTCCTCCGTGGTGTTTAGCGCTGCTCCTCGACTGGTGTACTCGGTGGCAGATCTGTACAAACTCAGATCTGTAATTACAACTCCGCCGTTGCTGCATAATCATCCGGATCTACTACGCCGACCGAAATACACTCATCGCGGGTCTCATCGGAATATCAGAATCAACTCTGCCAATCCTGAACGTGGTGGACAGATTCAGTCTTTTTGGTCTTTAAATCCAAGACTGCCTAAAAATGCTGGGAGGTCTGTCGATTATGAAGTGCTCGCTCTGGTGCCCAGGTCAGATTTCAAGCCTTCCCCACTCTGCTTTACTCTTTTTAATGTTCGGTCACTCAACAACAAGACATCTGTTATTCACGAACTTATTAAAGACCAAAACACTGATTTTATGTCCTTAACTGAGACTTGGCAGAAGCCTAATGACTTTTTTCATCTAAATCAAGCAACTGTTGGATATTCCTATATATGCAAGCCTCGCTGCTCTGGTAAAGGGGGTGGTCTTGCACTTATTCATCGTGACTGCTATAAAGTTTGTCTGATTTCTATATCAGAGCCATCATCATTTGAAATTTTGGCCGTACAACTCAAAGGCTCAACTCCCACTATTGTTGTCAATTTATAGACCACCAAAGGCATCTACTATGAACTTATTTTTTACAGAATTTTCTACCATCTTAACACATCTGTGTACCCTGTCTCCGAACATCGTGTTGATGGGAGATTTTAACATTCATTTTGACAACACTACTAATACTCAATATAATGATTTTAAATCAATTCTGGATTGTGCTGACTTTGTGCAGTATGTTAATTTTCCAACACATAGCAAGGGACATATTTTAGATCTTGTATGTTGTTCAGGTGTCAAACCTTTTAACTTTACTTATACTGAATCTTCTATCTCAGATCATAAGCTCATTTTATTTAATATCTCTCTTCCATTGTCTAAAGTTAAGCCACAACGCTCGGTTTCATTTCGTAATATTAAGAATATTGATCTTGATGTTCTGGATGGAATGATTGATTACTCTGTAAACAGATGCTGTCTTAATTATCCTACATCTGACTTGGTAAATTTTTATAATAACAGTTTGTCTCAAATACTTGACAATGTGGCTCCTGTGAGAACTCGTACTGTATCTTTTGTCTCTTCCCCTTGGTATTCTACTGAGCTCCGTCACCAAAAGGCTTTAGGTCGTCGACTGGAGAGACTATGCAAACGAACCGGTCTTGAAGTACACAAACAGATGTATTCTGAGCATCTGGTTTCATATAAGGCTGAATTGGAAAGAGCAAAATCATCTTTTTATGCGAATATCATTGCCAATGGACAAAGTAATACAAGGACTTTATTAAGTACTATTAACTGTTGAAACCTCACAATTCTGTTTCACTTTCTCCCTGTCAATGTGAATCTGTTTCAAATGTTTTTAGATCTAAGATTGAGAGTATACATCAAGAACTACTTCATTCTAACTTAATGTCTAGTGATTACCAAAATGTTTGTAATAATCATATCAGTAGGTCTGCAAGTACTTTCTCTAATTTTGAGCTGCCTTCAGTTGATTCCATTACTAAGCTGATCATTAAGTCTAAGGGCCCTATTTTAACGATCTGAAACGCAAGTGTCAAAGCGCAAAGCGCAAGTGACTTTGTGGGCGGATCCCGGCGCTGTTGATATTTTCCCGGCGGGATAAATGCCTCTTGCGCCTGGCGCAAATCTAAAAGGGGTTGGTCTGAAGTAGCTTCATTATTCATAGGTGTGGTTTGGGCGTAACGTGAAATAAACCAATCAGAGCGTCATATCACATCCCCTTTAAGAGCATGATGAACGAGATGCGCTTGTTCCATGGCGCAATACTATTATAACGGCCAGGCGCGCTTCAGAATCGGTTCACAGCCGAGGAGATCGATGTTCTCGTCAGGGCCGTAAAAGAAAGAGAAGTGGCATTGGAGATGGGACAAACCCACCCAAATTAGCTTCAGTTATACATGAATATAATAATTTGGGTAAATATGTAGGCCTTAGCTTATGCCTATTTTTCCCATCGTCATGGACACAACATATTGAAGCTGCTTTGATACAATCTGTATTGTGAAAAGCGCTATATAAATATACTTGCCTTGACAACAATGATTTCCCTCGTTTTAATATTTTCCTTATAATAATGTATCATTTGCAAAAAGGAAAATGCATCTGTGTAGATGAGAGAATCATCTACAGTGTATGCGCGATGTTCACACTCTGTATTATGACCAAGCACGCGCGCTTAAAATAGCATCTGAATGTACGCGCGACGCGCCAATGACTTTAGACTAGGTTTTTTCTGGTCAGTGGCGCAATTGTTTTCTGGAACTGCAAAATAGCATGAGGTAAAGTTTGCGCCGGAACACGCCTCCTTTTTGCGCTGAACCGCCCCGGGGAGCGCAAGTGTATTTCTTAGTTAACCGACGTGTGTCTGTGGAGGGAAAAGTCCGCTTTGCGCGGGTGCAAAATAGGAATGATACATGCGTCAGTGTACAAAGTCATTTGCGCCGGGTGCAAGATAGGGCCCTATGTCTTCTACTTGCTCACTGGATCCTTTACCTACTGTTTTAGTTAAGTCTTGTATTCATTCAATCTCTTCTATTATTACAGCTATAGTATGTTCATCATTATCTACTGCTACTGTTCCTTCGTCATTAAAAATGGCTTCTATCACTCCAATTCTCAAAAAACCTGGCGCTGATCCTAATGATCTAAAGAATTATAGGCCCATTTCTAATCTCCCTTTTATATCTAAAATACTTGAAAGAATAGTAGCAACTCAACTTGAGTCATACTTGCAAGACAATGACATTTTTGAGCATTTTCAGTCGGGATTTAGATCGAACCATAGTACTGAAACTGCTCTTGTTAAAGTTACAAATGATCTTCTCTTGGCTGCTGATTCTGTTTTCTTGTCTATTTTGACTCTTTTGGATATTAGTGCTGCCTTTGACACTATTAGTCATTCAGTATTACTGGAACGATTGGTTTGTATTGGAGTAGCTAGTAATGTTCTTCTCTGGTTTTCCTCATATTTATGCGACAGGAAACAGTTTGTATAGATTAAGACTGCTCATTCAGAGCCTGTCTCAGTCACTCATGGTGTTCCGCAGGGGTCAGTGTTGGGTCCCCTTTTATTTATTCTTTATATTCTACCCCTTGGTCATATTTTTCATTCTTATGGTATTCATTTTCATTTTTATGCTGACGACACACAAGTATACATATCCACAAAACCTAATGCTTCTCATCCCCCATCTAACCTTACTAAATGTTTGCAGGATGTTAATTTGCAGGACTAATAATTTTCTAAAGGTAAATTCTAATAAAACCGAAGCCCTCCTTGTTGGGTCTAGGGCTGTTCTATCTAAAGCTCAACCCTTCACTTTGCTCATTAATAATTGCTCAGTTAACTTTTCCACTCAGGTGAAAAGTCTTGGGGTTATATTTGATGGTTTGCTTTCTTTTAGTTCTCATATTAATACAATTTCACGTGCTGCATCTTTTTATTTACGTAATATTGCTAGACTTCGTTCTTCACTTTCTCAACACTGTACCGAAGTACTCATTCATGCCTTGGTTACATCTCGGATCGATTACTGCAATTCCCTTTTATTTGGTATTCCCGAAAAACAACTACATAGACTACAGTTAATCCAGAACTCAGCTGCCAGGATTGTTACTCACTCACGTATTTTTGATCATATAACTCCAATTCTTTACCAACTGCACTGGCTCCCGTTCGTTATCGTGTACATTACAAAATATTGCTCCTTACATATAAAGCTCTTCATAATTTGGCACCTCAATATCTGTTAGATCTTTTTCATTTGTATAGACCATCGCGTTCTTTGAGATCCTCTTCTGCAGAATTATTGTCTGTTCCAAACTTCAAGATGAGTTCCTATGGTGGTAGAGCTTTTAGTTGTGTGGCGCCTAAACTATAGAATGCTTTACCATTGCACTTTCGCCAAATGGATTCAATTTCCCATTTTAAAGCTCAGATAAAAACGTATTTGTTTAGATTAGCTTTTAATGATATGATTGTTTGATGTGTAGTTATAGTGTAGTGATTTGTCTGTTTTGTATTCATTGCCCTGTTTTATATTGTACGGTGTCCTTGAGTGCCCTGAAAGGCGCCTTTTAAATAAAAGGTATTATTATTATTATTATTATAATGGGGAGGACGTCTTAAGCTATGAAACTTGCAGGAGGTTTTAATGGTACAAAGACCTCTTAAATACCAAAAGATCAAGGCAAATTTGGTTTCTCATGTCATGACCCCTTTAAATAAATCACAACTAGTTGTTCAGTTCAGTTTCATACACACGTAGAATTTTTGTAAATACGGTTGTCAATATTTTTGGGAGTTAATTCAGTTGTAGTATGTGGTTGTCACTCCCGTAAATAACTGAACCTGTGTGTACAGAAAAAGATCAAGCACTAAAACACAACTGAATGTAGCTAGTGTATGTGGCCAAATCTGTTCTGATTGTAAAAGCTGTGTAATGTATTCCAGCTTTGAGTATTATGAAGGGGGACAGATTACTGAGAGAGACTGGTGATCAACAGGGTCCTAGAAGGAGTTACAGAACTGGGGAAGTTGGCAGCATATGAAAAATGTAATTTAGATTACTTGAAAACATGGACATTTATGGGTTGCAGCGGTAAATATTTGCCATGTATAGAGGATATGGTGTAATGGACCTGATGAAAAAATTGGTGGTTTAAATTTTTATATATATATATATATATTATATCATCATCATCATCAATTGGATCTGTTCCAGCAATCGATGCATTTGTGAATGACACATGTGGCTTGATATAATACCTCTGTAAAAGTGTTTTGTTTTGACTATTGAAAGAAAGTAAAAGGTGTAAATGGGAAAAACACAAAAAGGGCTTATTGTTGTAATACTACTCCAAAGTAATACAAAACCTCAAAAGGAGAGAAAAAAAAACTTATCACAAATGATATTTTACGACTTGTACCTGCACTGAGATCACATGACCTAGAAGAGAGTCTATTGTCAATTTTGTCTCCTAGTTTTAGTCAGCAACTTAAATCACCAGGCAGTTCTTAACCAATCACAACCACTATATTTGATCTCTTTTAAACACTAAATTATGGTATACAGTCCTCAAGCTCTTGATCGCAGTGTTTAATTATCCCACTGTCCTGCAGAGTTTAGCTTTAATCGTAATTAAACACCCATGAACCAGCTAATCAAGCTAATCTTCAGGACCAATAGAAACAATTAGGTAATTTTGTGCAGGACTCAGAATTGATTTTGCTGAGACCAAATGAAATCCCTCAACAGTTCTGTGCAGAAGAGTGACGCATCAACAACAATACACAGTGGTAACGTTTACAGACAAACCTTTGAAGCATTCTTCAGCCTTGTTGAGCTCCTTACATAAGACGTCTAAGAAAAGAGAAAAGATTATCTATTTTCAAAAATCTAAAAAAACATACACATCATGGTCAGTTAGTCTCAGGACTCGACAATCAGGATTTGTTTTTCTGCTGGCCTAGTCGCTGCACTGCAGTAGGTCAGATTTTAATTTGCTCTGGTGACGCTTTTACAGAGTCTGGGGCAAAATGTTTACATTTTTAGCATAATATTTTTAACTAAAACATGTGATTTCTTTTGGAAAGATCACCACAATATTCTATATATATATAAACGTATACACATATACATATATATATATATATATATATATATATATATATATATATATATGAATAAATCTTATATTTTAGTTTTAAGTCATTAAAAACTTTAAGGGTTCATATTGTTACGATAGCAGCTGTAAAACCCTCTAACACAAAAGGTCTTGAACCCTGCTCCTGGGGATCCACCGTCCTGCAAAGTTTATTCCCAACCGGCTTCATGCGTTTTCTCTGATCGGACATCAATCAGATGTTGACAAGACCAGGTGTAAATGCCCTCCGAAACGCTTTCAAGACAGATTTAAATCCGATCGCTCAAACCACTTCAGGAGAAGGTCTGAGACGCATTCCAGATGAAACTAGACAAGTGTAAATGCATCTGGATGTTGAAACCCCATTTGTAAATTTTACTCCTCCCAAAATGATAAAAAATAAACTTGTGAGAGCGTATGAAAGGCTATATAACATGTTATATTCAGATTTGACATCACTACTGCAGACAAGAAGAGCATCTGTAGCATCTGAGCATCAGTAGTGAGACTAAATGATCTTCCCAGTGCTGATGCCCCGCTCTCTCTCCTATTGTGGTCTTTGATTTTTAAATTAGCTGATAAATAAAAATGCAGCTCATATCAGTAGCTTAGGTTGATGTGAAGCGCAAGAATTGAAGATCGGATTTGTATTCGTTTTACGGACACATTTATGCAGCCAAGCGTAAATGGAACCGTTTTAACGAATCGGATCAGTATCCGGTCAGAAAAAAGTGACCGGGTGTAAACAGACCCTTTGATTAGGGCCGGACCTGAACTCTGCAGGACAGTGGGTGAGCAGGAGCAGGGCTGAAGACCTCTGGTCTAACATGCAGGCACTAACACGGTAATTGACAGCATAAATTAGGCAAGTGGTCATGCTTATGGTCAAGCCTTGGATCACTGAGGTTAAAAAGGTCTACAGCACCTCATTTGACATCTGTATGTCAATCTTCTGTTCAAGCCTCTGCACTGCTGCATGCAGGAACTGAAAGACAACAAACAGACGAGATGCATTAAAAAGACCAAGACTCTGCTCAGACATCCGAATGCACTACACAGTTGAAAACAGACGCTCTTACCCTACAATAGTTCAGGACCTCAAGCAGTATATTCTGCTGATCCTCCCCGACAGCAGATTTGCTCTGGTTTAGAAAACAATTCGGACGTTAATGAAAAAGGAAAGTGACCTTGATCTGTGCAGCAATTTATTGGTGAATTGGGTAATTTATGCATAGAATGGGTACTTGTATGAACGCAAGTAAGTAGTGTCAACATTAGGGCTGTCACTTTTTTTAAAACATCCTGTTTGATTTTTGAGACATAAGTGTTCATTGAATCGATTGTAAAATAGATTTTCCATGTCTAAAGACGTTTCCATTTTCAACACCAAATATAGGCAAATCCACGGACAACTAACAGGCATTTGGACGAGCGTAAAGAGGGCGCTGCACAAGTCAGCAGCAATATTTCTGATGATTTATTGGCGTGAAGTTTCGTGCACAATGACAGGAGTGCAACATTCAGGGAATGAAATTAACACCCGCCAAATGCGGGTAAAAATTTACTTTGGCGGGAATCGCTGTCAAATCACGAGCCAATTTGGCGTGTTTCTAGGTTTACTCACTTTGCTGGGGAAGTTCGTGTAGCCAAAGCTGCGCGGATTTAGCGCAAATACTTAACTCGTGAGTCCTCTTGATATATTAAATACAATGTATTGCGCAGAATCTGCGCATTTCTGGCTTGCTTGAACACACACGTCACTAAGCAACAAATTACGGCGCGCTTGTTCACTTGCATTGAAGTAATAGTGAATATTAAAAATCATTTTGTTAACAAAAGACTGTTATTTTCCAACATCCTACATGTTCTGTGTACTGTATTGATCAGTCCACCTAACACACATTTTTGGTGAAAAGAAAAAAGGACGTTAAAATCGATTCCCTATTTTCGTTTTCGAAACTTGTGTTGGTTGGTCCGATCGATTGTGCAATCGATTTTCGAACGTACAGTGACAGCCCTAGTCAACATCAACACTTGTTATGAGACTAAACAAACCTGTTCTGGTGCATTTGGAAACACTGGAGGCTCCATGGCAGCTAAAGGGCTGATTGCCATTTTCAGTCCAGACATCTCTACAGGACCTCTGGCCGAATCACACGGAGGCACAGCTTGGTAAGATGTGTGCTCCTCAGAAGGGAGTCCAACGTTCATGTCCTTTGGAAGAGAATGATCATTACTGGCATGAGCAACATTTTTTATCTGACACTCCAAGTTAAAGGATGTTTACTCATCCTCATGGTGTCGCTTTCTTCCATGAAATTTATTTAGTTACCGAAATCTTTGCAAAAAAACATACGTTGATGACCTTTTTTTTCCCATAACTTTGATATTAGTGTCGTCTCATCATCATCTTATCTTTGAACAATAACTGACTATTCAACATGAGATGAGAATAAAATGTAGTTTTGTAAAAAATAAAAACTTTTTTTTTTGTCAAATAAAAAGCAATCTGGCAACCATGTGCGCGCGCTCTCTCTACTAGGCGATTAAATGATACTGCTGCTGATAGTTGACATGGAAATCCTATCATCAAGTAATATCAACAATTCCAAATTTCATTAATGTTTTTGTCTTAAAGGAGAACTCCGGGCAATTTTTAAGTTAATCTTGATCGTTATACCTTTGTGAGTACTGTCTATAAAAAAAAAACGAACCGGATTGGTGCTTGCGACGCAGAGCTGCGACAGCGAATGCCCAGAGCTCCCACTCAGCTAAAACGGCAGCAATGGGGGCATATACATAGAGCGTTTTTGTGCCTCTTAACAGACACAAAATGCAATTAAAATGTCTGTCCAACATGAACAGGGGCCTTACCTGTGAACAAGATGCATTTAGCAACTTAGCCATTGTTTAAATAGTGTTTTAGACGGCAAGCTGTAGTCTCGCGCTTCCCACGGGACTTCAGCACGAGACTACAGCTTGCCGTCTAAAACACTATTTAGGTGAATTTAAAGGGGTCATGACATGAGAAACCAAATTTGCCTTGATCTTTTGGTATATAAGAGATCTATGTACTATTAAAACATATGACCGCCTCCAGCGCAAGACAAGTACGCCTCATTTCGCATCGTTGTCGTGCGGCTCGCGCCCACATGTGTTCAGTCGACGACTCGACGTGCAGCGAGTGGGTCTGTTTACAAGAAGATTGCTATGCCACGCAGATGTGCTGTTCCTGTTTGAGTGTTTGAATACGCTGCCGAACGATCCAGACGTCAGGGAAAGCAGTCGGATGCAGTTTATTTGCAGCATATGCAGCGCGCCAAAGCCTTATTTGAACGGTGAGTGAGATGAGTGTGACAGGGAATGTTACTGAAAGAACGAGCAGAGAGCGAGCCCCGTCCGCGCACGCGCCTTCAAACTGTCTCTCTCTCTCTCCCTCTCTCCCTCCCTCGCGCATATGAATCAAAATCAATTGAGAATTGACACGATGGTAAAAGATTGGAAGACCGAAGTTTCACGTGGTGGAGCATTGTGTAGTCTACATGTGATACAAAATGATTAACGTTAATAATTTATGCATAAGCAGCACTGACGTTAGCCAATCATAACAGTGGGTGTTAACACTGAAGTCTTAAAGGAGAAACGCCCCCAAAACAGACTGTTTGAATCAGAGGGGGAGAAACAGAGTGGGAAAAGGTCATAAATCACTACATTTTTAAAGTTTTTTTTGTAAAAAAAACTATAGTAATACTATAATTGCACCTAAGGGAACATAATAAAACAAAACAAAAAACCATGTCATGACCCCTTTAAACAATGGTTAAGTTGCTAAACGCATCTTGTTCACAGGTAAGGCCCCCGTTCATGTTGGACAGACATTTTAATTGCATTTTGTGTCTGTTAAGAGGCACAAAAACGCTCTATGTATATGCCCCCATTGCTGCCGTTTTAGCTGAGTGGGAGCTCTGGGCATTCGCTGTCGCAGCTCCGCGTCGCAAGCACCAATCCGGTTCGTTTTTTTTTCTATAGACAGTACTCACAAAGGTATAACGATCAAGATTAACTTAAAAATTGCCCGGAGTTCTCTTTTAAAGGGTTAGATCTCCCAAAAATTAGGTTTCTGTCATTAATTACTCGCCCTCATGTCGTTCCAAACTCATAAGATCTTCGTCCATCTTCATAACAAAAATTAAGATATTTTAGGGCTGGGTAAAAAAATTTATATCGAGAAATCTATTCTATTCTCAATTTTACGAACCGATATTGATTCTTCAATCTCTCAAGAATCGATTAGTCATCCTGTTTTCATTTGATGAATGAACGGAACATTGTAGCGCACATCCTATCCAATAAATCGCAAAAATCTTTGTGCTTTGTAACTATTTATATGAAATAAAGTCTCAAATTTCCATTACATAAATTTTCTTACGAAATTCAAACACATGAATACCGTTTTGGCGCTGTAGTGTGAGATCGCTCTGGCTCAGATCAAGAGAAGCAGCAGCGGAGCGCACATGATCTCCTCTTCCGCCTTAATACCAGTTACAGCGCAAAATAAACATGAATGAGCATCTGACAGTAGAGATGCACCGATTGACCGGCTCGTGACCGGAACCGGACGATTTTCACATGATCGGCCATGACCGGCGATCGGCCGGTCCGTCTGACATATGCCGATTTTATGCCGGTCAAATGCACTCGGGCGCCGCATGATTAACATTGCGCAACATCAGCATCACACATGCACACGGAACGCACATGTAGGAAACCTCGTGAATTACGGCAAGCGCGTATTTTTTGTCGGCATGTTAATCAATGAGTGCATTCACACCGGGAGCGGGAGCAGCGCGTGAGCGTCAAGCAGAAGCGTCGCGTGAGCAGTGAAACGTTTCCGCGCCGAGTCTAGTATTTGCTGCACTGCTCACGCTCAATTAAAGTGAAAGCACACTTTTGATGGACAAAATAGCCTAAATATGATTTCACACAAAAAGTGCACAAAATGCACAGAATTTACAGAATGCAAAGAACTGGAGTAGGCCATGTCAGAAAAGAAAACGTGGACTCAAAAATATTTATAGAACATGATGAACCCATTTAAACTTTAAACCCATTATTCAGTTTGTACAAGTGATTGCAATAGGCCTGTGTGTGTGTTTTGAGAAATATCTTTATACTGCAAGGCTTGTTTATAAAAAAATATTTATATATTATTTTATTGCATTACCTGTTTTCATACAGATGTTTAGTTTGCTAAATATATCACACAAAAAAAAATGAATATTGGATGTGAAAAGGAAATGGTTCTTCCATAACACTGCACTTTAGATGTGTGTGAGTTTCCCACACCAGGAGTAATTTATATAGTTCTATTTTATAGCGATTATCTGTTAAAAACATTATGTTCTTTGCAAATTGTAAAATGTTCTATTAAAGAAAAAGCTAGAAAATAAATATTTGTGTGTGCTGTAAAGTGGTTAGAAAAAATGAAATCGGAATCGGCTAAAATCGGTATCGGCAGGTCAAACTCAATAAAAATCGGAATCGGCCTAGAAAATTTTAATCGGTGCATCTCTATCTGACAGTGTGTCAAAAGATAGAGTACAACTTATCGAAATACGTATGTCACATGGAATCGTCCAATCAGTGTTTCAACCGTGGAAAGACGTCAGTTAAACAGCTTGTAAACAATGTAATGTCACATTTACCTCAGAAAAACCATGTGTGACCATAAACTCTTTGGTCAGCTAGAAAAATTTACTCCAGAGAGGAGCATTTAGCTAAATATATGCACCATATTACATATTCATTATAATTTTTAATGTTCTTCAATATTTAGTGGCTGTTTGAATAAATCTGGAAAGTTTTTATGACAGCCACCATTTAAATGTTTATTTCATATAACTTTCTTCTTATAAAAATAAATGAAAGAGTAATTTAAGTGTTTGTATAGCTACAAATCAGTTAATTTTTACCTTCAACATTATAGTAGGCTAATGAAGCCTATAGGACATCGTTTACAGCATTAAGAGATTTGTTTTCCTTTGCCATGTACCTGATATCCCAAAAAAAAAATTTGAATCGAATTGCAAGCTTGTGAATCGAAATCGAATTGTGAAATTTGTGTCAATACCCAGCCCTACAAAAAAAAAAATATATATATATATATTTCGCTTCATAACATTAAGGTTGAACCACTGGAGTCACATGGACTATTTAAACAATGTCTTCACTACCTTTCTGGGCCTTGAAAGAAATGTGCCTATGCCTGGTTCTTAAAACTCTCAAATTTCATCAAAAAGAACTTGTGCTAATTTGTGTTCTGAAGATGAACGAAGGTCTTACGGGGTTGGAACGACGTGAGGGTGAGTAGCCTAATTAATGACAGAATTGTAACTTTTGGGTGAACTAAACAACAGAAAAAAGACTGCTGTTTTGGGGACAGAAAAGTCCCAAAAAGACATTTTGGGAGTGAATGCAAAGGCATTAAAGGGGGGGTGAAATGCTGTTTCATGCATAGTGAGATTTTTACAATGTTAAAGAGTTGGATTCCTATGCTAAACATGGACAAAGTTTCAAAAATGAAGTTGTAAGTTTGATGGAGTAATTCTGTTCCAAAAATACTCCTTCCGGTTTGTCACAAGTTTCGGAAAGTTTTTTTCGAATACGGGCCTGTGTGACGTCAGAGTGGCCGGAATTTCCTTATACGGGTCTTAAGGGCACTTCTCCCGGAAGGGCGCGCGCGCATCTGTAGCCTAGTGCGTGCGAGAGTACGCCTATGCCCATCAGAGTGCTGGGCTCGGCTGCGCTGCAATAAAAAAAATGGCACCAAAAAAGTGTGTTTTTGGTTGCCAGGGCAAGACAACACTGCACACATTTTCAAAGAACCCAGCGTTAAGGGACCTGTGGATGGATTTTGTTTTTCCAGAGCAGCAACGGAGTTGTGCAAGTGTTTTTGTTTGTTCCCTTCATTTCGACAGTAATAGTTTTATAAACAAGGCCCAGTTCAACGCCGGATTTGCAGATCGCCTAATACTAGTCTTCAATCTCAGCCTCGGGATCTGATTCTGGATCAAAAATGTATGGCTGAATCTGATTGTTAGCCATGGTTTATTTTCGGATGTCACAGCTTCCAGACGCTCTCAACGCAAAAGCTTTGCGCGCTCGTGTTGTGATTATTTAGCTCCGCCCACACGGCACGCCTCCACCCGCTCGGGTTTTTCCGGAAAGACTCGGTACAGCCTATCTTTCTTTTATAAATATAATAAAACTAAAGACTTTTTGGAGATATGAAGGATGCAATACTACTCTATAGGTACTCAAGATTAACATGAGATTGAGTAAAACTGAGTGTTTCACCCCCCCTTTAAATATAATTTTTCCTCCCATTTTTTTTTTTTCCAAATCACCATGATGGTGAATCCGAATGACTCAAATGATGACAATTTCATCACCTCCTAATAATGTAATTATAAGAGCATAGTTAGTTATTTTTCATTTATTAACTGCTTAACTTTTCATGAAAGAGAGAAGGAGGGCTGTGGCACAATACCCCGTGTGCGGCACTACAGTCAGGACTCTGTTTTAGACTCTGCTCATCCAGAAAGGTTTGTCGGCTCTCATGGGGTCCTTTTAAACTCCTCCTGGAAGACCGTTTCTTAGGGGGCCCAGAATCCTCCTGGTTTTCTGAGATAGAAAGTGAGGAAAATATATAACTGACCCAAATTTGTCCATATACAAACACTTAATGTTCCTCGAGATTAACCACATAATATTTAGGCTATAAAAAAGCATAGTTTGAGCAAAACATTTAAAAGAAATGTGTAGGGTTCTAAGTGATAAAACAATATAGTGTTGTACAGTAAGTGTGACACTGTGGTTTTTAAAAAATAGTGTTTGACATAGTTAATGTGATGATGAACTAGCTAGCGTTACACATGTGTGAATTTGAGGAGTTCTGAATTCATACATCTAACGTTAACTAAACAAATCACCAGACCACCATTGCAAAATGGCTCAGAAAAGTTAGGGTACAAGTATAATAGTTTTCTTTAAAACCTTGTATTATAATGTCTTTGGATTTGATAGGTAACTTAGGCAGACAGAGAGATAAAAGATTTTAAAGAATCAGATGTAACGTTAACGTTATGTTAGGTCAAACAAGCCAAACCTCGCTCTCGAATGTTTCTTCTGCTCCAGGTAGAAGCTCTGGATGAGCACGAGAGTTCATCATCATCATCATCATCATCATTTGAGTTATCGGACTCCACAGGAGCGAATATACTCAGATCCATCTCAGTTTCTGGGTCTTCTTCCAACTTGACAACGATAAATTGATTTGTTCCGTCCACATCGCTGTTTGAGCAACTTTGAGGGCGCGAGTCAGCGCCAGAATGAAGCCTAGCCTTCATTTTCAGTCACCACACGAACAACTATCGAGGATTTTCCAGAGTAAAGTCTTGTTTGATCCTCACCAAAGATTTAGCAGATTGACTTTTAAGTTTAAAACAGGCTCACATTCATTCGGACTGCAGCTGGCGCGCTTGAATAGCTGATTGTTGTGTGTCTGTGTGTGTACTAGTATGAGTTGGGATTGGCGGATGGATCTTCAAATAGTAATACTACTGATACTGACGTAAACACTCGAGGGTATTTCCAAATATCCTGATTTAATGGTAACGATACTAGATGTTTATTTAAAAGTGGTGATTGTAATAATTGTTTAGCATGAAATAAGTGCATATCACAAGTGGTGAAATGAAAATAATGAACTATGTCGGGAGTCGGCGAGTATTTGTGCAGGATAGGAACTATTTCCCCTGACGCTGTTCACGAGCCAGAATGTGCCAGAATTCAGTTTGCCAGAGATAAAGTCATTACTATTTTCTTCACTAAATAATCATTAATTACCCAGTTAATTGTGTCGTTTACAACAATAGGTTTTCTTTGGAAGCCTGTAAAAAAAATAATAATAATAAATAAAAAATAACCCAGTTAATTGTATGGAAGCCTGTAAACAAATAAATGTAATTGCGACTTTATATTTCACATTTTTGACTTTCTTTCTCGCAATTCTGAGAAAATCGTGATATTTATGAGATATAAACTCGCAATTGTATAAACAATAATCAGAATTTTGAGATAAAAAGCCACAAATAGCTTTTTTTTTTTTGTGTGTGATTTTTAACAAATAATTTTATTTAAAATCATTCAATAATTGATCATGTTGATAATTGAATTTCTGTTATTAATAATATAGAATATTATGAGAATTTTAACTTAAACTCTTATGACTTGGCGTAGAACAACACTGAAACAAGCATCAACCAGATCATCATCAATGTTGAAATTTAACATTGATTCTTCATCAGGTTTGCACTCTGAAATATTTCATTGGCGAAAAGTATATCAAGATGGACATAAAATCAATAATTGTTCAACTTAAATTAAATCACTAAAATGTATTTAATAATTTAACATTGAATCAACATATCAAATCATATTGCTTTGTGTACATCAGGATTATGCCAGTTTGCCAAATTGTCTTTTTAATTTACTCCTTTCAATCAGAGACCACACCACGTAGAGCCACAATTAATATGGTTTTGATTTAAAAAGTCACTCAAAGTAAACAACATCCTTCAATTTACATGCAAATGTATTTATTTATGCCTCCACACAGTTTGAACAGGATAACATCACGTTCAGAAAAAAATGCATTTCGTGGTGAGACTGGTGACTTTAAAACACATGGAGCTTAAAACACAAATCACTCCCATGACGTCAAAAACTGAAGCATAATTGCTCCCGGCGTCACTCTAATATGAATTGAGAACTCCATTGCTTTCAATGAGAAACCTGTGGCGTCAACGACAGAAGCAAATTTTATCAGTAGGAAATCGTGTAGATTCAAAGCAGCTTCACAGATATAAACATACAATCCAAGGCAACAGAGATTGTTTTGGCTTTATAGCAGTTCTTGAATAATGTTATTTCCAGCTAAAGTTAGTTTTGATTGATTCACTTCCGGCGAAATGATCATTTGTTATTAAATTAGGGGCCGCTAAGACGACGCCGTTCTCTCTAAACAGACTTTAAACGCGAACCTGTGATAAACGCTGATGGCGTTCACATGCGCATTAACAATTTATTCTATAGTTATGTGCGCAATATGTTTGAATATATGCGCGCAGGTTTGTCAAACCATGCCTAAACAAACTACTTGTCTTGCCTATAAATTTGATACAGAATTTTATTTTATTTTATAACTTCAGGGTAGGTATGCAAACCGAATTTTCCACAATGCTTTATCTGTAGAGTGGTAAAGGGATCCTCCATAGGGAGAGGCTAGTTGGCACTTCAGCACTGCATCGGGTCCAGGCGAAGCTCCTTCGTCAGATCTGGATACGGCCTGGATCCGGCAGGCTGCGGGAAAACCTCGGGATAAACAGAGACACTAAAATTAGCGTAGATGCCATTCTTCTTATGATGTAACGAGTACATCAGGATTTAAGGGAAGTGTTCCCAGTTCCATCTGACCTAATCTATGCAGCCTAACATTGAATTATAGAAGTCTAAAATGTATTATGTGAATGCTAGGTCAAAGAGATGTGTTTTTAGTCTAGCTTTGAACTGACAGAGTGTGTCTGCTTTCCGGACAATGGTAGGAAGACTGTTCCAAAGTTTTGGTCCTAAATAGGAAAAGGATCTACCGCCAGCAGTTGATTTTTATATTCAAGGTATTATTAACTGGCCGGAATTTTGAGATCGCAATAGACGTGAAGGACTATAATGCGTTAAGAGCTCGCTCAAGTACTGCAGAGCTAAACCATTTAGTGCTTTGTAAGTAATCAACAATATTTTCAAATTTATACGATGTTTAATAGGCAGCCAATGCCGTGTTGACAGAACCGGGCTAATATGGTCATATTTCCTGGTTCTGGTAAGAACTCGAGCTGCTGCGTTTTGAACTAGCTGTAGTTTGTTTATTAAGCGTGCAGGGCAACCACCCAGTAGAGCATTACAATAATCTAGTCTTGATGTCATGAACGCATTAACTAATTGTTCTGCATTTGTCAATGAGAGCATATGGCATAATTTAGATATATTTTTATGATGGAAAAATTTGGTTTTACAGATACTAGACGCGATACTTTCAAATGAAAGATTAGTATCAAAGAGCACACCCAGGTTCCTAACCGATGACGAAGACTTAAAAGAGCAGCCATCAAGTGTTAGACAGTATTCTAGGTTATTACGTGTGGCAAGTTTTTTGTCTAATAATTAGAATCTCTGTTTCTTCAGAATTTAGTAGTAGGAAATAACTAGTCATCCAATGTTTTATATCAGTTATGCATTCCGTTAATTTTGTGAATTGGTAAGTTCGTTTTGAAGAAATATAGAGCTGAGTATCATCGGCATAACAGTGAAAGCTAATTCCATGTTTCCTAATGATATCTCCTAATGGTAGCATGTACAGAGTGAACAGCAGCGGTCCTAGTACTGAGCCTTGTGGTATGCCATACTGAACTTGTGATCGATAAGACATCTCTTCATTTACTGCTACAAACTGATAACGGTCAGATAAGTATGATTTAAACCATTCTAGTGCAATTCCACTAATGCCAACATAGTTTTCTAGTCTATTTAAAAGAATGTTGTGGTCAATTGTGTCAAATGCAGCACTAAGATCAAGTAACACGTCACTATAGTGAGATACAACCACGATCGGATGATAAAAGTAAATAATTTGTGACTTTGAACAAGTGGCTAAACTAACGAAAAAGAAAGCTTCAAGCCCAGAAGTTTCCAAGAAACACAGCAGTAATGACTTTATGAACTTCTTCACTTATAAGATCTATAATATCAGGGACAAAATTATAACTATGCAACCGTCTACTACAGTAGCGCATCAGGGAGTGCATTGTAGTCTCCGTGAGGAACATTTTGATTCATTTGTTGCTATAGGAGAGGAAGAATTTTGCAAACTTGTTAATTCATCTAAATCGACAACTTGTATGCTAGACCCTATACCGACTAAGCTACTGAAAGAGATGCTTCCAGAGGTCATAGATCCTCTTCTAAATATCATTAATTCATCTTTGTCTCTAGGATACGTACCAAAAACCTTTAAGTTGGCTATGATTAAACCGCTTGTTAAAAAACCGCAACTTGATCCGACAGAATTAGTCAATTATAGGCCAATCTCGAATCTGCCTTTTCTGTCAAAGATACTAGAAAAAGCAGTTTCATCACAACTGTGTTCCTTTTTAGAAATAAATAATATCTGCGAGGATTTTCAGTCCGGATTTAGACCGTACCATAGTACTGAGACTGCTCTCATTAAAGTCACAAATGATTTGCTCTTATCATCCGATCGTGGTTGTATCTCTCTATTAGTGTTACTTGATCTTAGTGCTGCATTTGATACTATCGACCACAACATTCTTTTAAATAGACTAGAAAACTATGTTGGCATTAGTGGAATTGCACTAGCATGGTTTAAATCATACTTATCTGACCGTTTTCAGTTTGTAGCAGTAAATGAAGAGATGTCTTATCGATCACAAGTTCAGTATGACGTACCACAAGGCTCAGTACTAGGACCGCTGCTGTTCACTCTGTACATGCTACCATTAGGAGATATCATTAGGAAATATGGAATTAGCTTCCACTGTTATGCTGATGATACTCAGCTGTATATTTCTTCAAAACCTAACGAAACTTACCAATTCTCAAAATTAACGGAATGCATAGCTGATATAAAAAATTGGATGACCAGTAATTTCCTATTACTAAATTCTGAAAAAACAGAGATTCTAATCATTGGACAAACTGCCACACGTAATAACCCAGAATACTGTCTAACAATCGATGGCTGCTCTGTTAAGTCTTCGTCGTCAGTTAGGAACCTGGGTGTGCTCTTTGATACCAATCTTTCATTTGAAAGTCACGTGTCTAGTATCTGTAAAACCGCATTTTTCCATCTTAAAAATATATCTAAATTACGTCATATGCTCTCACTGACAAATGCGGAACAATTAGTTCATGCATTCATGACATCAAGGCTAGATTATTGTAATGCTCTACTGGGTGGTTGCCCTGCACGCTTAATAAACAAACTACAGCTAGTTCAAAACGCAGCCGCTAGAGTTCTTACCAGAACCAGGAAGTATGACCATATTAGCCCGGTTCTGTCAACACTGCATTGGCTGCCTATTAAACATTGTATAAATTTTAAAATATTGCTGATTACTTACAAAGCACTAAATGGTTTAGCTCCCCAGTACTTGAGCGAGCTCTTAACGCATTATAGTCCTTCACGTCTATTGCGATCTCAAAATTCTGGCCAGTTGATAATACCTAGAATATCAAAATCGACTGCTGGCGGTAGATCCTTTTCCTACTTAGCACCAAAACTTTGGAACAATCTTCCTAACACAGTCCGGGAAGCAGATACAGTCTGTCAGTTTAAATCTAGACTAAAAACACATCTCTTTGGCTTAGCATACACATAACACATTATAGATTTCTATAATTCAATGTTAGGCTGCATAGTTTAGATCAGCCGGAACCGGGAACACTTCCCATAATTCCTGATGTACTTTGTACATCATAAGAAGGATGGCGTCTACGCTAATATTAGTCTCTCTGCTTATCCCGAGGTTTACCGCGAACCGCCGGATCCAGGCCATATCCAGATCTGAGGAAGGACCATCACATGGACACGACGACAACGCATCCCTGATGAGCCAGCCCCATCAACACTGTGAAGGCCCATGAACACCTCAACAGTCATCTCCTCACCGGCCGGATGACCCAACCCAACCAGATGAACTGGATAAATATCGTGAAAGTTCTGATCACATCTGACTCCTGACATTATGCTGCCTAACTCATAATCATACACTGTTCGTTCGTTGGCCAAAGGAGGACTGGCCCCCTGACTGAGCCTGGGTTCTCCCAAGGTTTTTTTCTCCATTCTGTCACCTGATGGAGTTTTGGTTCCTTGCCACTGTTGCCTTTTTCGCCTCTCTTCGCTTTTGTCGCCATTGGCTTTTGGCTTGCTTAGTTGGGGACATTTAACATTTAATTTTGAATTTAACAATACTATTACAACATTGTTTTCCTGTTATCTCTGTAAAGCTGCTTTGAAACAATTTGTATTGTAAAAAGCGCTATATAAATAAAGGTGACTTGACTTGACTTGACTCTAACGAGAGCTGTCTCAGTGCTATTGTATGGTCTAAATCCGGACTGAAAATCCTTGCAGATATGATTTCTTTCAAGAAAGGAACACAGTTGTGAGGATACTGCTTTTTCTAATATCTTTGACAGAAAAGGCAGATTCGAGATCGGCCTGTAATTGACTAAGTTTGTATGATCAAGTTGCGTTTTTTTAACAAGCGGTTTTATCATAGCCAGCTTAAAGGTTGTATCAGTCATTTCAGGCCCAAAAAAGGGCGAAACATAAATGATCACATTCATCTAATCTTTCCTAACGATCCGCTAGCTGCCCGCCCCATTAGCATGCCGTCCAAAAACCGCGTCTCTGTAGGACCAATGGTATTTAGGCCCTACAGGCCTGTTCACACCGGGACGAATTTCGCGCGCGTTATTCGCCGACGTTTAACGCCTCCTGACTAAACAAAGGGCGCCAATGTGAGTGTTCACACCGACGCGTAAAACGCCACGCGTAAAAGCGTCATTTTTAAAAAAACGCCTCGGGTTCGTTTTTTTTGTTTGACGCGCCGCGTCAAAAACTATCCGACCAATGAGATTGCCGCTTTTGCTCACGTGTCTGGAGCTTCTGAAGTTACATTAAAACACAACTTGGGGGCGCTCAAACACAAAACGGTCTTGCCGACCGGTGGCGAAGAAGATATACGCCAAGTAGCGTCTACACTGCCGGGAAGAAATAGACGAGGAAGATGCAAGGCAAGATGAATGTAGAGCTGCTGTTCTCGTTGGTGTCCGAACATAAAGAACCATATGACAAACGCGACAGCGACTACAAAAATCTTGATAAAAGAGAACTGTTATGGAGTGGTTTTGCAGAGGGTATTTCTGTTTTACATTAACCGCCATCTAATGTCTGGGAATGAATTTGCATGTTCAATCAGCTCATCGTCAGCGATAATCGCTTGGGTGTGAACACTAAAAACGCGTTGAAAAACGCTGGCGAATAACGCGCGCTGATATTAGTCCCGGTGTGTACGGGCCTTACCTTGAAGAAAGTGAAGGTGTGGCATGCTTAGAAATTTTATAGATTACATCTTCCTTTAATCTATCCTCTGTTCATAATGATGAAAAGTTGTGCTTCTTATAAATATGCATACAACAGTACTGGTAAAACCTTTTTTGTCTATACCTGTAGAAATGTATTGGCTAGATGAAGTACATACTGTACATATATTTGTGCTATCTGTCACGTTAAATATATAAACTTTATATATTAATAATATTGAAACTTAAATGCTTATGTCTGAAAATAATCATCAACCATTAGCCATTTACTTCAGAAACACTTGGAAGAACTCATAACAATTATTATAGTATTTCATATGGCCTTAGGCCTTGTGTGCATGGTTCAGCAAACACATGGATATCTAAAACATTGCATCTAGCTTTATTAATAAAAAAACATTGCATAGTTTTATTAATTTGGGCTATTCAGTTCCCCACGACCTGCAAAAGACATTGTACAGTGGGATGAGTCATAACTACATATAGAAAACATTTCACATTGCACAAGAAATGACTGAAACTTCATAAATCCTCATTGAACAATAAATCACATTACCTGTGTCTTCTGGCGAGATAATTGGCACAGAAATTGAGGGCCTTGCAAAACTCATCTCCTCTAGTCCAAGCCTCCTCTCTTCTAAGGCCAGCTTGGCCTTCTTGAGCTCAATGAGCTACTGTTGAAAGTTGTTGTCTCTCTCATTGGCTTCTTGAAGGCATTGCCTAATGTCTTTCAATACATCTAGCTTCTCCCTCTCCAGCTGCACTAGGTCCTGACTACAGCTACAGGCATTCTCAAACTGCTGAGGTGTTGTGGCTGTTGTCTGGACCACTGAAGATGGAGGCTGAGGCCTGGGAGGGTTGTTTGGAGGACTAGGAGATGGTAGGTGCTGGGAGATGGCAGATGAAACTGATGGTTCCTCTGAGCATGAAGGACCTGACTCAGGCTCAGGCTCAGGTTGAGTTATCCCTACTCCATGGATGTCAATACCCCCACTAATGCCATCTGACACACTTGTGCCAAGTATTGACAAGGCCTTTTCTTCCTCTGCTGTGAGAAGGGGGGACTCATTGGTCCCACCACCGTTTTTTAAATTGCAGTCCTCTGCAGTGCCCTCTTCCTTTTTGCTTGGCTTGCAAAATCCTGCCACTTCTTGCGGACCTCCTTCCCTGATCTTTGAACACCCCTGGTTGCAGTTAGTTTGGTAGCAATGTCCTCCCAGATGTTTTGTTTTTCTTTATTTGTATGGTGTCCTTTAAATCTGTTAAAAATAACATCTTTGTTTCACTCTATCTTCTCTAAAAGGATATTAATTTAATCTTTTTGAAAGGTATCTTTTCTTGAATTTTTTTGTTCA
The DNA here is from genome assembly GCA_031834385.1 of Semotilus atromaculatus. Lineage (NCBI taxonomy): Eukaryota > Metazoa > Chordata > Actinopteri > Cypriniformes > Leuciscidae > Semotilus > Semotilus atromaculatus. Next base: position 21,732,817 of record JAULUF010000026.1, on the reverse strand, counting down.
GCCATTTTGTCAGTGCCTCCACCTGTATAGGTGCTTTATATAGACTTGTCTTAATTGCTAATCCACAACAGATGACAATTATTAGGTTAAACGTTCAGAATACGATTCCATATAAGGCTATATTTCACTCTTAAGTAGCACATAGAACGCGTTCTCGCGCGTTCATGTTAAGTGCAATTTTAGGAAACACACGTGGAATTGTGGCGCGCGTTCGTAACCTGGCACATAGAGAGCGCTCTTAAGAGCTAAAATACATCGTTATAGGGAAACCCGGCCCAGGAAAATTATTGATAAAGCAATCTTTAGTGGCAGAAGTTATAGGTCTAACATAACACAGAGTCAGCTTTGCAGCCTTGGCTAAATGTAATTTACATGAAACTAGATAATGATCTGAGATGTCATCACTCTGCTGCAGAACGGCATCAACATCTATTCCATGTGATAGTATTAGATCTAGAGTATGATTACGACAATGAGTAGGTCCTGACACGTGTTGTCCAACTCCAATTGAGTTCAGAATGTCTTTAAATGTCAATCCCAATGCATCTTTTTCATTATCTACATGTATATTAAAATCACCAATAATTAGGACTTTATCTGCAGCCAGTACTAACTTTGATAGAAAATCAGCAAATTCTTTGATAAAAAATGTATGGTGCCCTGGTGGCCTGTATACAGTAGCCAGCACAAATCTCAAAAGTGATTTATCATTTATACATTTACACTAGATAGTGTTACATTAAGCACCAACACTTCTAAAGAATTATATTTAAAACAAGAGTTCTCAGTAGTTCTGAAGATGTTACTATACATTATAGCAACACCTCCCCCTTTGCCTTTTAGACAAGGCTCAGGTTTATAACAGTAATAATGCGGGGTGGACTTTTTACAGTAATGTAATTGTCTGGTTTTAGACAGGTTTCTGTCAAACACAGCACATCTAGGTTATAATCTGAAATCATATCATTAACAATAAGTGATTTTGAAGAAAGGGATTGAATATTCAGCAACCCTAGCTTTATCATTTGTTCATCTGTATTATATCTGCTTTTTATTTGTTGAACATGATTAACATGATGAATTTTTACCCTTACATGGGTTTGGGAGTTCTTTGTATGTCCTAATTTGGGGAACAGACACAGTCTATGATGGTATCTATGTGAAAGAGTATCTATGTGATGGGATTTATCTGACCTTGGTGACGTGAGGCAGCCGGCAGGCGGTCGGTTTAGCCAGTCTGTCTGGTTCCTGACCTGAGCCCCAGATTGTCATGTTTGAGCTCTAAAACTATGTGCCATATTATTGGAGAGAAGAGCAGCACCATCCCAGGTGGGATGAATACCGTCTCAGCTAGCAGCCATATCACCCTGTAGCCCAAGACTGGTCACCCACTGAAGCTAAGCAGGGCTGAGCCTGGTCAGTACCTGGATGGGAGACCTTCTGAGAAAACTAGGTTGCTGCTGGAAGAGGTGTTAGTGAGGCCAGCAGGGGGTGCTCACCCTGTGGCCTGTGTGGGTCCTAACGCCCCAGTGTAGTGACAGGGACACTATACTGTCAAAGAGCACCGTCCTCCGAATGAGACGTTAAACCGAGGTCCTGACTCTCTGTGGTCATTAAAAAAATCCCAAATTTGCCCCTTGGCCTCTGTCCATCATGGCCTCCTAATCATCCCCATTCACTGATTGGCTTCATCACTGTCTCCTCTCCACCAGTAAGCTGGTGTGTGGTGGGCGTTCTGGCACAATATGGCAATATGGCATCCAGGTGATGCTGCACATTGGTGGTGGTTGAGGAGATTCCCCCTCTTCCATGTAAAGCGCTTTGAGGTCCCAGAAAAAGCGCTATAAATGTAACAAATTATTATTAATTATTATTATTATTATCTCTTTTCAACAGGTCAGGTCTGCCCCAAAAACTTTTCCTATTGTCTATGAACCATATATTATTCTGCGGACACCACCAGCCATTGAGTGAGGACAGCATACCTGTCAACACTCCCGTTCTCTTACGAGAGGTTATCTCGTATTGCGTAAGTTTAGCTTACGCTACGGGTAAAGTTCATCTTTGCTCGAGATATTGAAGCCAAAAATTATCCTTAATTTTGTATATATTGTCAACGCAGTGCAGCAACTGCAGACCTAGAGCAAGCTGTCTTTGGCTGCCTTGCGGCAACTGCAGCAGCCTACCAGTGAGCCTGGCGTGACGTCACGCCCAATTGGAGGCGCTCGCGCCCTCTACGCATCACAGCCCGCGCAAAGGGGTGTGTCTTAGCGTATAAAAGCGGGGCTCACAGGCTGCTTCCCTGATTTTTCATCTCTTCAGCGAAAGCTCTACACTTCGCTGGATCCGAGAGAAGCCGCCGCCGTCGAAGCCAGCGACTGCCAGCAGAGGAAAGCGCCTGAGGAAGCCGGTCGAGGCTTCCTCACCACATGATCTGCGCTGATCTTCCTCACCACATGATCTGCGCTCTCTGCCTGGGCCAGGACCACGCAGCCCTCGCACTTTCGTCGGGAGGCTGCGTCCTCTGCGAAGAGCTGCCCATGGCGACCCTGCGGCCTCGCCTGGAGCTCTTCAACGCTGAAGCTGTCACTCCGCCCTCCATTTCACCGCGCAAGAAAAAGCGCCGTGCTCAGAGGATGCCGGAGCCCGACGCGGAAGACAAGCACTCACCGGACCAGTTCCACCCCCCCTCTCTAACGCGCAGACGCCAGCTTCCGCCCTCACTGCCGTTGTTTCCGAGGACGAGGCGGATGGGGCCGCGGGCGACAGCTGTTCCCTCCTGGCCTCGGACAGCGAGGAATGGCCTGGATCTCTCCACTCCTCCTCTGCTTCCATCCAGGAGTCCGGACGGACGCGTTCGGGTGTGGACGCCGAGCTGATGCGTCTCCTTGTTAAGGCCGTCGACCGCCGTTAAGGCCCGCGCCTAACCGCCTGGACGGCTGTTTTCTTCAGCGCCGCCATCAGCCACCGGCTTCAAGGTCTGCTCCTTTTCTGCCGGAGCTCCACACCGAACTCTCTTAATCATGGAATGCACCATGCTCCACACCAGTGTCTCCACGGCGCTCTCCCAGGTGGACGGCGCCGCCGAGAGGGGGTATGTCTCCATTCCCCAAGTGGAAGAAGCGGTAGCAGCGCACCTTTGCCCGCCCTCCTCTGGATGGCGCTCTAAGGCTGCGCTCCCCTCTAAAGCCTGCAGGACCACGTCAGCTCTAGTCGGCCGCACTTTCTCTGCCACCGGACAAGCTGCTTCTGCCCTGCATTCGATGGCCGTTCTGCAGATCCTACAGGCCGACCTCCTCCGCGAATGGGACGAGAAGGGCTCGGATCTAGATGCGATCGCTGACTTGAGGAGCGCGACGGACCTTCCCTTCGCGCCACAAAGACAGCGGCCCAGGCCATCGGCAGATCCATGGCTGTGCTAACCGTCACAGAGCGGCATCTCTGGGTGACGCTCGCAGACATGAGGGAGTCTGAGCGTGCTACCTTCCTCAACGCACCGCTCTCATCCTCCGGTCTCTTCGGCCCAGCGGTCAACGGCATCGTGGATCGCTTCTCCGAAGTACAAAAGACAACGCAGGCCATGAATTTGTTTCTGCCGCAACGCTCTAGCTCAGCCACAGGCCGCCCACGTGACAAGCCGCCTGCTAGTAGCTCCACTCAGCGTCCAGCCAAGCCTGCCGCTTCGCAGCATCGACAGGGCGGCCGCCCTAGATCTCGCTCGGACAGCCGCCGCAGGCCGCCTCCCCCACGGGGACCTCAGCCGAGGATAGCGCTTAAACCCGAGCAAGCGAAGCCCTCCTAGCTACAGGAGAAAGAGACGGTTAAGTCCCGTTGCGACCGGACCACCGTCGAAACGCCACTCCTTGTCAGTCCCCCCACCGAGGGCTACTGCAGGAAAGTATGTTGCATTTTCACGCCTTCACGCTCGGGCCGAGACGACAGTGAATGCGGAAGTAGCACATCTACTCCGCGCAGATATAGCCAAACTGCTGTGCAAGGGAGCTATAGAACCGGTGCCGCCTTCTCTGAGCGAGTCAGGCTTTTACAGCCGTTATTTTCTCGTTCCAAAGAAGGACGGAGGTCTGAGGCCTATATTAGATCTGAGATATTTAAACAAAGGCCTCATGAGGAGGCCGTTCAAAATGATTACGACCAGACAGATCCTCGCACAGATTCGCCCGAGGGACTGGTTTATATCTCTCGATCTGAAAGACGCGTATTTTCAGATACAGATTATACCCCGTCACAGGCCATTCTTACGTTTCGCCTTCGACGGCCAGGTATATCAGTACACAGTCCTCCCGTTCGGCCTGTCCCTGGCACCCCGTACATTTACGAAGTGCATGGACGCGGCGCTCGCACCCCTCAGATGCCAGGGTGTGCGAATTCTGAACTATTTGGACAATTGGCTGATCCTAGCACAGTCAGAGATAGAGCTCGTATCTCACAGAACTATGCTTCTCAGTCACTTGGAAAGATTGGGTCTCACGTACCCCTTTTCCACCAACAAGAACCGGGTGCTGGTTCAGAGCCAGAGCCAGAGCTGGTTCGGAGTTGGTTCGACTGACGAGCTTACTAAGAACCGGTTTGCCTTTCCACCGGCTAGAGAGCCACAACAGAGCCAGATCTTACGTCACTGCATACGTCTCATGTTGCCCAGCAACGCTAGTGCGGTAGCGCCAAACACAAACACGCCAGGCTTGTTCGAGATGCATGGGCTTCTCGCAGATCGATCGCCGCATGACATCAAAGCACTGCGAAAGCGATCCAAAAGCACAAGGAGTCGTATGATCTCCAAACACTCCTGCAGCTCCGATCGGTCCGCGCCGCTCCGATGCATCTCGAACAAGCCATCAACAATAACGGACGTTGCGTTACTATGGATGCTCATGGGTTTGCAAAAATACATCGGAATCCAACGCGTTTGTGCAGCTCGCCGTAACTTACATAGACGGATATTATAATCAAGCTGCTATTAGCTCGACTAGCTGCTATTTAAAAATGGCGGTCACAAGTTTCTCTTCGTCTTGTTGGTCACGGTAACCCCGCCCCCAGCCCCTGACGCAAGCGGTTCTTACTTGGCTCTGTTCTAGACCAGCAATGATTTGGTGCTACTTAAGAACCACTTTTCCTGGTTCGGAGCTGGTGCTTTGCGTGTGGAAAAACAAAGAACCGAATTGAAACTAGGCTCTGGCTCCGAACCAGCACCAGCTCTGCCTTGGTGGAAAAGGGGTAACGGTCAACTGGACCAAGAGCTCATTACAGCCCAGCCAGTCGGTCTCCTTTCTAGGGATAGAACTGGACTCCGTGGCTATGAAGGCTCGGCTGTCGATCTTTCCAGAAGGGCGGAACCGCCTCCCTGAAAAAGTTTCAGAGGATGTTGAGTTGTATGGCCTCAGCTGCAGCAACACTCCAGCTGGGCCTACTGCGCATGCGCCCACTACAACGCTGGTTGAACGCCCACGTACCCCGTCAGGGATGGACGCGTGGCTGCAGGCGGATCAGGATATCTCAGAGCTGTACTCCAGCTCTGCAGCCCTGGTTAGCGGCCGATTGGTACCAGCAGGGGGTGACAATGGGAGCGATTTCCCACCGGAAAATCATCTCGACAGACGCCTCCAACTCAGGTCCTTTTCGATGGCAGGCCGGTCTTTGGCCTATGGTCAGACCGAGAGAAGTGCCTTCACATAAACTGTCTGGAGATGCTGGCGGTCGAGAACGCGCTGAAGCGCTTCCTCCCATTCATACAGGGCCAACACGTTCTAGTTCGCTCGGACAACATGTCGGTTGTGTCCTACGTGAACCGCCAGGGCGGTGTCAGATCCAGGAGCCTCTGCGATTTGACAGAACGCCTCCTCGTGTGGGCCCAGTGCTTCCTGCGTTCGCTGAGAGCGACGCACGTGCCAGGGGTCCTGAACGAAGGACCGGACAGACTGTCCAGAAACAATATTCCCCCCGGGGAGTGGTCTTTACACCCCCAAACAGTCCAGCTGTTATGGCGCCGCTTTGGCAGGGCGGAAGTCGACCTATTTGCGTCAAAAGACAACGCTCATTGCCCAATGTTCTTTTCAAAGAACGAGGATGCGCTGGCCCAAACATGGCCCAGCCGCCCGCTTTACGCCTTCCCTCCGATCTCCATGTTACCACAGGTAATCATGAGAATCAGGGAATCACACAGCCCGGTGCTCCTCATAGCTCCGCGATGGGAGAACCAAGCCTGGTTCCCGGAACTAACACGGCTGTCACACACAGCCCCGTGGCCGATTCCGGTGAGGTGGGACCTCCTCTCTCAAGCCTGTGGCACAATCTGGCATCCCCACCCAGAGCGCTGGTCTCTGCACATGGGATTAACCAACGAATACCCGTTGTCCTGCCAGAAGGAGTTATGAACACGATCACGCAATCTAGAGCCCCCTCTACGAGACGGCTCTATGCGTCCAAATGGTCTGTGTTCTCTAAGTGGTGCACTGACAAAAATCTGGACCCCAGAACGGGTGAGGTTTTGCAGGTGCTCAGCTTCCTTCAAGAGCTGCTGGATAAGGGCAGGTCCCCATCCACGCTCAAAGTATACGTAGCGGCCGTCGCAGCTTTCGCTGAGTCGAAGCAAGGCCGGCCACTGGGAAGGAATAAGCTGGTCATTCGCTTCCTGAGAGGAGCTAGAAGGATGAACCCTCCGCGCCCACCTTCGGTTCCTATTTGGGATCTCTCCGTGGTCCTAGAGGCCCTGAAAGAGCACCCCTTCGAACCGTTAGATTCAACGAATCTAAAATACCTCTCGCTCAAAACCGTTTTTCTTTTGGCTTTGTCATCAGTTAAACGAGTGGGGGATTTACACGCGCTTTCAGTTAGCGTTGCGTGTCTTGAGTTTGGTCCAAATGACTCTAAAGTCATCCTCAAACCGAGACATGGCTATGTCCTGAAGGCGATTGGCACTCCCTTCAGAGCGCAGGTCATTTCCCTGTCAGCTCTGCCTGCATCCGACAGCGCGAGCGGCGACAGCCTCCTTTGTCCTGTCAGGGCACTAAGGGCTTATGTTACGCGCTCCGCCCCTTTCAGGCGCTCCGAACAGCTCTTCGTTTCGTTTGGCGGGCGCACCAAGGGTCTTGACGCACGGCGTTGACAAAGTGTTCCCGTAGCGTAAGCTAGACAGCTTGCTCTAGGTCTGCAGTTGCTGCACTGCGTTGACAATATATACAAAATTAAGGATAATTTTTGGCTTCAATATCTCGAGCAAAGATTAACTTTACCCGTAGCGTAAGCTAAACTTACGCAATACTCGTTCCCTCTCTAGAGAGAACCGAGGTTACGTTAGGTAACCGAGTACGTTTTTCCCTGGTTTCTCCCGTTTTTTAGCCCTGTCTCCCGGACCCCTCCCGGTTTGTTATTTCTCCCGGGAAACTCCAGTAATTTGCACAAAAATTCACAAAAATAAGAAAAAAGAAATACGTTTGGCTTCAAACTAATAAATAGAACATTGTAACATGCTTTATACTTATGAACAACTGCATAGTGACCACTTATGAGATTAGATTAGATTGCCAACTAAATCCTTCGACAGCAGATAAATTAATTTTTTTGAATAAAAATCTATAAGAAATAAGTGAGACATTGTGGCTTGATTTCTTTTCTTTTATTGATATTAATTTTTCATGACCAAAATAACATTATGCACAGTGAGGAGCCTACAGGTTACAAGCTTCACATATTAGAAAAATACAATAAATAATAAATAAATAAAAAATGTAATGGCCCATTGTCAAGATTGTTTCAGATCAACTCCTGCAAGTGACCACTGGGTGTCACAGTGGAGACGGGTGCACAATATGGCACATATTATGCTTCAACTGTTTCATTGTTTCATAAAGCCTCGACCTCTCCACCACTATGTCTACGATTATGTATGTATGATTGATACATGAATACAAGACACAGCTGTCTGAAGACATTACTGAGCGCTTCCTGATGACACCTTTAAAGGAAGCCGCAGAACAAACGTGACTGTGATTTCTTTAGTATACCACTAGGGGGAGACAACAAGTAACAATACAGAACATTTTGCTTCTCTTTTTTTTTTTTTGCTGCAAATTCAACTGTAAGGGTGAACCCGCATACCTTTCCCATTGTCATTGCCGAGAGCTATTTGACATGTTCAGACCGCAAAAGTTATACAATACACATGCATAATGATAATCTCTATGATATATGTGTAAAGTCAAATGCTGGCAAACATGTCTGTTCCATATGGAAGAAGAAAAAAAACTGCCTCACCCAGGATCTCTCAGCACATAGGATGTACAATATGTTTCAAGAATGCATGTTTTTCCAGGCTATAGTCCTCTCTTTTGTTTCATTTTGCCTTGCACTGATGCTGTAAGGGCAGTGCAGACATTTTCTAAAGGTGGAGTTAAAAAATAAGACATATTTTATCCCAAGTGTAACAGCTAACACAATGCAACAGGTGTGTTAAAATACTTTCCTTAAAGGTGCTCTAAGCGATGTCACGCGTTTTTTAGGCCAACATTTTTTTTGTCACATACAGCAAACATCTCCTCACTATCCGCTAGCTGCCTGTCCCCTGAACACACTGTAAAAAACGCGGTCCCTCTAGACACCACAGGCTCCACAAACGGCAACAAAAACAAACTGCGGCGACCCGCTCCACGAAACATAACAAACAGTGTTCCAGCCAATCACTGGCAAGAAGTATTTTGAGGGTGGGTCTGGGGTGTCTGGTCATGTGCGCGTGCACATGAAGGGGGTGTGTGAAGGAGAGAGAAGCATCAAGGGGGAAGTTTGTTCACAACTGTTTCAAGAAACACGGAAGGGAGGGGGAGGAGACGATATGCGGAGGAGGGAGGGTCTAGCTAGCCTCCGTTTTTTTTGACAATAGTTCGAACGTCAACAAGAAGTGACGTCACCCAGGATCGCTTAGAGAACCTTTAATGCCAGATGACCGGCCTGTGTACTGCCAATTCTTGCTCCAGAAGCACATTATAGGCTACACTTGAAAATATGTTGACCCGGAATGCGTCTAACTCGGCAAAATCAGGACGTGATATGTATTAGTTTGGAAGTGGCATGATTACCATGTATTTTAAACCATGTAATTTCCATTAACATGATTTTTAGATTTTATTGTAACTCGCTAACATCTGGTTAACACCTTTCATTCCACTAACGACAGCCCTGTAGATATAGGATAAAAAGGTCAAGTTTGGACTATTGACTGAATTTCTTACAAGTGTGCAGAGCTGGAATTTAGGCAAAAAAGCTCAAACATAAGATGAACATTTTTGTTCAATACAATGCATCTTTTCAAGTTGTGTTATTTTAAAGTTTTGAAAAACACAGAAGTACAGAATGTGCAGGTGTCAAGTCATCTTCATTTATATAGCGCTTTTAACAATGTAGATTGTAGGCTACCAAAGCATCTTTACAGTGATATAGGAAATGAAAGTAACAGAGATTGTTTTGGCTTTATGTTAGCTCTAGAACAAAGTTATGTTCCAGCTAAAGTTAGTTTTGATTGATTCACTTCTGTCGTAACGATCATTAGTTTGATCATTCCGTGTCATTTGACTCATGGGGATAATTATGTGCGTAACATAATTGTTAGTGCGTAACTGAAATGTCAAACAACTGGTTCAGAACAGGTTAATTTTACGATGTCTCTGGCACCATATGAATGCAATAATTAAAACTATTTACACTATAATGCATAAAATGACAACTTTAACATGTAAAACATGACAAGACAAACAACATTTTAATGTAAAGGAAAATGAAAATCAGAGTAATTGTTGAACAAACTCTCATTCTAATGGTATTGTAAGGGATCCACCAATGACAGGCAGGAGCAATGAGTCTTTTAATATAAATACATCACACATATTGAAAGCATCTTTCACTGTTTTTTTTATTTTTTATCATTAATACAAATGCAATAATTAAATGACATAAAGGGATAGATGACTGTGCTGATTGAATTCAATTAGGCCTAATTGTAATTTCATGACTAATGGCCTTTTTTTTTTTTTTTTTGCTAGGCTATATTTAACATCATGATCATGCATAATAAATCATAATTCATGATGATTAATGTTTTAATTAAGGTGTTGTTCATCAATGAAGTCATGAATGAAAAACGTTGAACTCGTGTTAGTTCCTGATGATTCATGAGATATTAATGCATGAATGAATGCATAATTCATGCATTAATTTATACATGAATTCATGATAATTTCATGTATCCTTACCGTATTACGGTGTTACCAAAACATCATAGTGAGAAGATGCCTATTTTATGCCATGTATTGTCCTTAAAATACATTTATTATGCATTTAGGTTGCATTGTGCTATTGGGACTTGGGAGGAATTTCTTCTCTGGCATGACATTACCTGTTTTCTATCCTGTTCAGTTTTTTTTTATGCTAAGAGTAATTTCGGAAGTCCCCAAATTTATTAATTTTCCTCTTTTTTATTCCTTTAATGAAGCGCTCACACCAAAATAAAAACTAGCTCCACATTGTTTCAGGATAGTAATGTTATATCCCAGGACATATTGTTTCTTTTTGTATATTATATTTAGAGATGTGATTAATGTCTATTGCTGTTTTTTTAATGTGCATAATGTACATCCAGCCGGTAGTTATCTCAGAATAAACCCCCGACAGGATGATCAGAACCCTGATGCGAAACAGAGAGATCTTGCATCAGCCTGAAGGGGGTTTATTCTGAGATAACAACTGGCTGGATGTACATTATCTCGCTTATTACACGGCTACTTGCCACATAAGTCAATAATTAGACATGAAATATTGATCTGACTTTAAATATTTTATTATGTCTATGCAAAGCTTCCGCAGAGAGAGCAGTTGCTAGCAAGCGGCAAGTTCAAACTAGATGAACATTTACAGTCATACCACTTATTACACAGCATTTCGGTCTGCCTCCTCCAGGGGCAGCGCTTGCAGGTTCACCACCTGATCTCAAAAAGGAATGGTGGGAACCTTGGGCACATATCCAGGCCGGGGTCTCAGGATCACGTGAGAATAGGATGGCCCGAATTCCAGGCACGCTTCGTCAACGGAAAATGCGTGCAGATCCCCTACCCTCCTAATGGAGGCCAATGCAACTAGGAGCACTGTCTTAACTGACAGGAACTCAAGCTCCACTGATTGCAGAGGCTCAAAAGGAGCACTCTGCAGGGCAGTTAGAACCACTGAGAGGTCCCAAGAGGGAACAAGAGGAGAGCGAGGAGGTTTCAGTCTCCTCGCTCCTCTCAGGAACCTGACGATCAGGTCGTGCTTTCCCACGGACTTACCCTCAACTGCATTGTGGTGTGCGGTGATTCCACTTCAACACATAGGCATGTCTCGTGGACAATGCTCTAGCGGAAGTGATGGTAGCCACCACCGCAGGTGGTAGGGTACTCAGACCTACCTCGTTGCATCCAGGAGCCACAGGTCGAGGTTCCAAAGATCGGGACGAGGGTGCCATAGGGTGCCCCGTCTCTGAGAAAGAAGGTCCTTCCTCAGAGGAATTGGCCAGAGAGGTGCTGTCGCGAGGAGTTCAAGTTCGGAGAACCAGGTCCGGGTGGGCCAATGAGGCGCAACCAAAATGACCTGCTCCTCGTACTCCCTGATCTTGCACAGGGTCTGTGCAAGAAGGCTCAATGGGGGAAACGCATACTTGTGGAGGCCCCGCGGCCAGCTGTGCGCCAGTGCATAACCCAGAATACTGTCTAACAATTGATGGCTGCTCTGTTAAGTCTTCGTCGTCAGTTAGGAACCTGGGTGTGCTCTTTGATACCAATCTTTCATTTGAAAGTCACGTGTCTAGTATCTGTAAAACCGCATTTTTCCATCTTAAAAATATATCTAAATTACGTCATATGCTCTCACTGACAAATGCGGAACAATTAGTTCATGCATTCATGCCTGTGAAGGTAACGGTTCAAGATGCGCAGGTCCAGGATTGGCCGTAATCCACCGGTTTTCTTCGGTACAATGAAGTAGGGGCTGTAAAAGCCGGACCTCATTTCGGCTGGAGGGACAATCTCGATCGCACCTTTCCCCAGTAAGGTAGCAACCTCCGCACGCATGACAGGGGCATTGCCACCGACCATGGTGTAACGGACTCTGTAACGGACTCACAAGTTGCGGCACGCAAGAGGGGGGTGTGGGCTGAGGAATGATCGCTGGCGCTTTGTTCCACACTATAACCCTCAGGTCACCTTGGCCACCAGCCAAAGTACCACCTCATGAGGAGGGTGTAGATCGGGGTGTGGATGAGGGGACTCTCGCTCTACTGAGTTCATGGAGTCTCGACCGCAGTGTCGCGATGGTCATGTTCCCACAATGAGAACATGAAGCATCCAAAAAAAGCTGCTTTAGCGTGATCAATGCCAAGACATGCAAAGCAGCTATTGTGCCCATCAAATGACGAAACCACCCGACCGCAACCAGAAGTGCACAGACGAGACATATTTCACAGTTTTGTCGGAAAGATGTATCGCGCGTGCACCTCAAAATAGAGAGGATTAAACCCTGCAGGTGCTGAAGCGAAACACACGACTGGCAAACACTGCACAGATCAGCAGGCAATGTGAATCTCGCTGGAATTCACCATCACACCAACACCTGGAGAGTAGCTCGTCTCGAAGAGTGAAAACTCAGAATGGCTTGTGGAGTGAAGAATACACTTGGCTCCGAAGCGAAAACATATCTGCATGTTGCCGGCCTCCTCCTTTTATACCCACGAGGTGGGGCGGAGTTACGCTATACAAATTCCGCAGACCCATGGCATTTCTTTGCCATTGGCTCGTTTTGTAATACTCAAAGTTGATTGGCTTTCTAAGCGAAACCCCATTTCGTCGTCATTCTACGTAACTCGAGTCGAATGACTACGAAAGGGAACCCTAGTTCCCTATATAGGGAATGAGACGCTGCATCAAATCGCTGTGGGAACGCCCCTGCGTGATTGCGTTATGAAGCACGCTTGGAATCAGTTCAATGGAGAGACGGAACGTCATAGGCGGGTGACGTCATTGTAGGGTATCAGCTCAGATGAGGGGAATGTATAACTAATAATTAATAATTCACAATCAATTATTAATCATAATGGTTATGAGTCATTATTACCTACCATTTTAAATCACCCAAAAAGGGAATATATAGTCCATGTATCAGTATCTATATATATTTAATTAACCACAACGAATTATCATCAATTATGAATATATCAATATACAGATAGGCTATATCAATTTTCAGAATAACCTTTAACAGAACTAATAGCACCTCGACTAATCTGTTCATCCACCGAACCGACCATACGATTCACTGATCAACTCTCAAGAAGGATTATTCTTCTTATCACTCTCACGAAAGGCTATTCTTCTGGTTATGAAGAATAACTACTTCTATAAGATCACTAACTAAAGTACTTAACATCAAGCTTGTAGCTTAAGATCACACATTTAAGAGGCTTTGTTCGATCAGCAACAGACAGAGACAATCAAGCGTACAATGGGTTTTTAAATGAACTATAACATACAACGACATTTAACAACAAAAATATGGAATAACGAAAGTAAAGAAAGGAAGAAAGAGAGCAGAACACAGAAGTAGCAAATGTCACAACAATTAACCTTCGGAGAGCCAGCAAATAATCACATCACCTTAAAGCAGGGTCAAACACTCTTAAACGCATTTAAATCTCAATGGAAATAAGAACTTGCATATGAATCTTTGTATTGCTGAGCAAGACCGCTTGTGTGAGTGGTCCTTTGTGTGTCCGTGAGGTTGAAGCGTTCTTTCGGTTCTTCCGGTGCGCGTGTCGTCCGCGAGAAGTTCAAACTGTTTACTTGAAAGTCAAGACAATCAAGCGTACAATGGGTTTTTATTAAATTAACTATAACACACAACGACATGTAACAACGAAAATATATACAGAATAACGAAAGTAAAGAAAGGAAGAAAGAGAGCAGAATTATTGGAGTTCTGGAAAAAACGGCAAGCACCGGCGTGGAGGTAGCAGTCGGGAAGGCAGAAATCTAGTTTGCTCTTTGACCTAGACTCCTGCCTATCTACTGGTCACTCAATGCTTAATTTTGCTACAGCACGAGTAAGCACCTCAATAAGCTCCTCACTTTCAGGAGACTGAAGTGGCGAGTCTTCAGTATCTCCTGTTCCAATACTCACAGCATCCAGCTCCTCAGAACTGGATAATTGCCTGTACCGGAGCCTCAGCCTGGGCGGAAGAAACCGCAGAGCATGCTTTCGAACCCCGAACTGAGGCACTGGATCTGACAGGTGAGGGCTGAGATAAGGCTGGGTCTGTCTCAAACCCCGCTGTAAGATCCATTTGCGAACCCAACGACTGAAGCCGCCGCTCTGCATCGACAGAAGCGGGACCTGAGCCATGGGGAGCGTGAACCGAACCACTCTCATCAAAGAGTGATCAGCGGGAGCGGAGCATTCTTAGTGGTAAATGCTCGCAATGCTCACAATCAGCCCCCTCCGAGAGCTGGCTGGGCATTCTACACTCCCAAACAAACAACACATAGTTGGTCTGTATCCCCACTCGTAAGATAGCGAGTGCAAGGATGAACACACTTCCTTTAGAGTTGTTCACTCGCCATAATAAGATATAGTTTTTTTATATAGTTTATTATATATGTGATAAAACTCCTGCCTAGTATCAACTAAGGACAGACAAAAACACTTTAAGACAATGATTCACACAGAGCGCTTTCTGAAGGCACAGAAGCTGACACAGTTGTGATTCTGGGGTTCTTTATAGTTTCCTGCAGTGTTGGGCAAGCTACTTGGAAAATGTAGTGAGCTAAGCTAACAGTTACTCTACATTAAATTCAGCTTCACTACACTGAAGCTACCACCCTGGGAAATGTAGCAAGCTAAGCTACAGCAAAATGGCAAAAGTAGCTTACTACATCTAAGCTATTTTTTTATTTATTAATTTTTTATCATTTTTAAACATGTCAGTCGAACAGATAGGCAGTCAATTTATCAGTTCAATTGTTTATTCACAAACAAAAACATAACTATATAAAACCATAAAACTATAACAAAACCAGGAGTCGTGAGTGTGTGCATCTTTCTATTAAGCAAATTTCTCAAGTGTCTGGCCAAGGATTGGGATTGGTACGTGATGTCCACGTCCGGAGCAGAATGTGGTGGTAACGCACCTAAAAGCTGGTTGTAGTTGTAGGGCCCTATGATTTGTTTAAAAAAAAAATCACATTCCATGATTTCCATTACACAAGAGTAGATGTTAAAACTTCATGCTGATTTGTACTCGGCTTTCGCCAAGATAAGCAACACTAAGACGTAGCTTTACAGTAAACTATGCTTCTCCATCCATTTACGCTTCTTTCCATATGAGGGTGTGACTCCCCTTCTGTCCGGTGTTAACGGCTGCAGTGTACTTGGTGCGTCAGCACACACGACGGCTGCAACTACAGTGTGGTCTCCCTAGTGGACCAGCACGACAACCGTCTGGATTAAGCCGAGTAGGGGACATCTCTAGGGTCTTCAAGTGGGCACCTTCCGTCCTCAGTGTTTCGTCGACTAGCCCACGACACCTCAAGAGGGCTCGACAGTGACTCTGGCGTCCCAGAGTCACCCCCCTCCGTCCGCCACTCAACTCAGCCCAGCTTACTGACCTCTACATCCCTCCTGCTGCTGAGACCTAACCACAATCTCACAATCTCTCCGCAACCCAACCATACGCGCCAACCCGTTTGACTAAGGCTGTCGAGCCCCACTGGTGCGTTAAAGCAGTTACAGTGGCAACGGTTCCGTATGGCATACCACCTACCGCAAAACACAATATCTGCCCAACCACCCGTCATTCTATACTATGCAACCTATACAAATTGTATAGTATACTATACAACCTATACTATACAACCTATACAAATAAACAGACTCTTCAAGTTTTTCAAGAATTCTACGAAACCGTAGCGTGGCGGCCTGTACACAGCCAGCTAGAATCTTTCCGTCTCAACCACAGCCAGTTGCTGCTCCTTTCTGCTGCTTCAGATAAGTTCTTTACTGTGCGACGCAACTCTTGGCCGCTGAATCCGACGTCTCTGAGGAACCGGGTTGTAGAGTGTGCCACAAAACCTCGACAACCCACAGTGGCCAAATGAGCATACCGCAGTTTCTTCCTCTCATATGCCTCATCTATAGCATCCTCCCATGGCACTGTCAACTCTATCAGTTGAACAATGCGTGCTGATCCAGACCACAAAACAATGTCTGGTCGTAGGTTAGTGGTGGCAATCTCAGGTGGAAAAATAAGCCGTTGATCAAGATCAGCCAGCATCTTCCAGTCCCTAGCAGCTTCCAGTTGTGAACGAGAATTGGTGTTAACACCTTTTCTTGGTGGTTGCTCGCCTGGGCGGAGGAATATTGTCTTCTGCGTGTAATGTTTTGCTAGAACAGGCGGCAACTTATTGGTCATATTACTCTTGCCTTCCAATGCTAAAGCCAAACATTGCAGTAGTTGGTCATGGCGCCAAGTAAACCGACCTTGGCTAAGAGCCACCTTACATCCTGTCAAAATGTGCCTTAATGTGGCAGGTGATGAACACAAAGGACAAGAGGGATCCTCTCCTACCCAGAGGTTTAGGTTCTGCGGTGATGGGAGAACATCATATGTTGATCTAATAAGGAAACTGATCCTACTCTCTTCCATTGACCAAAGGTCTTGCCAGCCCATCTTGCGTTGTTCCACACTCTCCCATCTCATCCACTCTCCCTGCTTGGCCTGGGAAATGGCCTTTATACTCCTCATCCTCTCCTCCTGCTTTTGCACCTCGTTGACTACCAGCTTCCTCCTTTGAGCTGGGCCTGCCTTGTGCCATTTAGGAGGAGCTAAACTGAGCCCAAAACCCCCTCTTCCATGCTGTACCTGTCCCACGATATCCCCAATTTGAAGGTCAGCCTTTGCCTCTACTACAGATTTCTTTGCTGACCACTTTCTACCAGTTTTTAACACAGGGGCTGCCTCCCTTACACATTTGTCACGTGACTCTACTAATGTCATTTCCAGTCTGACCTTGGCACACTTACAGTGGTGTGAAAAAGTGTTTGCCCCTTGGTAAATATGAACAAAGATGGCTGTAAAAAATAAATCTGCATTGTTAATCCTTTTGATATTTTATTTTAAAAATTAGCAAAAATCTAACCTTTCATTGAAGTAAAAGAATTGAAAGTTGGGGGGAAAATCACATTATGAAATAAATGTTTTTCTCCAAAACACGTTGGGAACAATTATTTGCCCCCTTTTATTAAATTCTTTTTGCAACCTCCTTTTTCCAAGATAACAGCTCTGAGTCTTCTCCTATAATGCCTGATGAGTTTGGAGAACACCTGACAAGAGATCAGAGACCATTCCTCCATACAGAATCTCTCCAGATCCTTCAGATTCCCAGATCCATGTTGATGCTTCTTCTCTTCAGTTCAGCCACTCATTTTCTATAGGGTTCAGGTCAGGGACTGGGCTGGCCATTGCAGATGCTTGGTTTTGTGCTCAGTGACACATTTTTGTTTTGATTTTGATGCTTGTTTTTGGATCACTGTCCTGTTGGAAGATCCAACCACGGCCCATTATAAGATTTCTAGCAGAGGCTGTCAGGTTTTGATTTTTTATCTATTGGTATTTGAACGAATCCATGATGCCATATATCTGAACAAGATGTCCAGGACCTCTGGCAGAAAATTAGGCCCACAACATTAAAGATACAGCAGAGTATTTCATTCTACACATGGGGTACTTTTTTATCCCTGTGTGCACCAAACCCATCTTAAGTGTTTGCTGCCAAAAAAGCTAATTTTTTTGTTTCATCTGACCATAGAACCCGTCCCGTTTGAAGTTCCAGTAGTGTCAGTTACTTTTCAAAACGTTCTATGGTCAGATGAAACAAAAAAAGAGCTTTTTGGCAGCAAACACTTAATATGGGTTTGGTGCACATGGTTGAATCTTCCAACAGGACAGTGATCCAAAAACAAGCATCAAAATCAAAACAAAAATGTGTCACTGTTTTTGGCTTGGGTGAGGAGGGGTGAAATTGATTGTGATTTAAAATCATTTACCCTTTCTCCTTCCACTTAGGATTCAGATGAATGTGATTCTATCTCCAAGTGCAAATATATCCTCATCCAAAATACTGGAGTGGCAATTGATCAAGAAGTGGGACACGAGAAGGACTGCCAGCATGTGTAGTCTTATGAGTAGTTTACCCAACATTGACAGTATGATGTTATATTTTCTGTCAATTAGGGAATAAATGGTCAAAGTTTACATATGTTTAATTAATTAATATTTGTGTGTGTGTGTGTGTAGATATCCACAAAGCACAGCTCTTTGTACCCTAATAGTCTGATGAAAAGCAGAGAAATGCCATTTGCCGAATGCTGTAAATGAAATGTCTGTTAGGGGTGAGGACAGGGTGGTTGTACATATTTTACATATTGTACTTCAATTATTATGGACAAATGTCAGCAGTGCTAAGTCAGACGAACGGCATGCTTTAAGCCTGTTTTTCCTTTTTAGTCAACTGTGAAGACTAGTAACCACACCTGAATAACTGTCAGTAGCACGAGTATATGATGGATTCTGCTGGATGCCTTACTGGAGTACTTCTTCAAACTTCTGATGCCAAGTACAAGTATTTGATAAAGCCAATCTTGTCAATGCCAAGCCAATGTTCTTTTTTAGCATTGAAGAAATTGAACATTTCATTCTGTGTAAGCTTAAGAACAATAAGTAGCACACCCATAACGCCATATTTTAGATCAATTATGCTGCGCAGGCCAACATCAGTCAGTTAACAGGCCCTTTTGTGGAAGGACCCTATTAGAGAAGCATCTAAAATAAACTAGTACAACACAATAAGACCATTAAGAAGTTTTCAAATCAATAGACTCGACTGCCTACATATATTTCCGCTAAAATCTGAGTGTTACCCAAGCTTCCGGTATACTCTCGATCACAATTTTAAGTAGCTAAATTGCCTTCGAACATCAGCAGAATACAATTTTCAGTTATTTTAGATTGATAGATACATATACATTTCATAAAGAGAGGCAAAAGTTTCTTCCCCCTCCCAGGGAGTGATAGTTTGATTCATGTTCATCTTGAATGACGCTGCTGTCAAAGGAGACTAATGTATGTTAATGTTTGGTTTGGGCATAGTTTTGTTTATAGAAACAAAGTGTGTTCATTGTGTGTATGTAGAATAAAGGTCATGTATGACACTGCTGAGCAGACTTGTGATGTTTGTGAACGTGTTTCAGGAATTATGGAAAATGGTTCAAGGTTTTAGTTACACACAATTGTAAAACCTATACACACTTAAAGGAACATATAATTTTGAATCTCTTAAAAAGTTGAAGTTATTTATTTTATTTCATTTCTTATCATTTTACAACACTTTGGTCTAGGTTTTAAAGCTCTTTATAAACATGAAACTCTGAAAGGAAGAATATTGGAGTCCAAACATCATTGGGCCCCACTGACTTTCGTTGTATTGTTAAAAAAATCTATATTATGTTCCACAGAAGAAAGACATACGGGTTTTTAACAACAAGAGGGTGAATAAATGACAACTGGATTTTTTTCTCTCTTTTTTTTTTTTACTCCTTTAATGGTGTAGTCCTTTAATATCAGGAGGGATAGAAGTTTTTCCAGCTCGTAATGTTTGTAATAGCCTCATGTTTGGGATTTACACTTTCTCTGTTTAACTCAGGATGGAAGACTCATCCTTTTTGTCTGGGTTGGTTGGGGTTGAGAGATGAGGCGATGGGCTTTTTATTTAGAGGGCACCTATTATGCCCCTTTTTACAGATGTAATATTGGTCTTGGGTGTCCCCAGAATGTATTTGTGAAGTTTAAGCACAAAATCCCCACAGTTACTTTATTATAACCATTTGAAAATGTCATTTTTGGGGCCTGTTTTAAAAAGAGCTGTTTTGGTGTGTATCACCTTAAATGTAAATGAGCTGCATATCCCCGCCTACAGAAGAAGAAAATATATGCAGTTTTTAATACAATATCTTTTTACACACTATACAAACAAGGTTTAAATTATATAACGTTACACAGACATCCTACGGCGACGACAACAACTTTAGACGCATTTGTTGTTGAATTGGCTGACATCGACTTAAATGACTATTTGCTCAAAAATCATAAAATACACTTACTTCTTCTGGAGGTGACGTTGGTTCGCGAACAGTAGGCAACGATCCACACTTGAGGATTAACTTTGAAGCAAGACCTGCTTTGAATGGACCCTCGTTCACAAAACAGTCAGTCATAAAATGATTAGCGCAAACATAAACGTATTTTGTAAGTTTAAGTGGCGCCTTTCCTTCGTAAATAAAATATATCCACTGCGTTTTCAGTGGCTCTGATGTCTGAAGTAAGTGAAAACTACTATGTACATTATTACATCCCACAACAGAACACTTATGTTTCTTAGGAGACATTACCGGCTGTCGTTGAAACTGTCGAGGATGGTGTACAGATCACCGAGGGCGGGGTCTATGCCAACACCACAGTGTCAATCAAACTACGTCGGTGGGGCTTGCACAATTCTACGTCACAAAGCGCCGAATCTTAGAACAGCTCGTTCTGAGACAGTGCTTATGATTTATTGAGATTGTAAAAAAACCACTGGGTGGGTTTTGCTCACACACTGCCAACACACATTTATGTTCAAACACCATGTAAAAGTGAATTTTGCATAATAGGTGCCCTTTAAATATAAAATGAAACAAAAAGAAACAAAAAATACCCTGTAGGGGAAAATTCAGGATCCAGAAAGCCAGCAGGGTAGTGCAGAACAAGGCACGACAGGAACACTGTGAATGTTGACAATGAACTGGAACAGGACTGCAAACACAAGGAGAATTAAAGCTGCAAGCAGCATTGAAAGGGCCCTCGCACACGTGCCATCGCCACCCGGTGGCTTTAGGAAGACAGAGCACGGTGGGCAATGTGCATTTAAGTAGATAAATATAGTGGGAGTATGTCAAAGTCAGTTACAAAAATGTCCTTTATTGTGGGGATAATAGCATGCGTTATCACTCAGATAAGTGTTGCTAGCATGTTTTTAGCATGTTTAGAACTCAATGGCATATTTACTATGTTGCTAGTACTGCATCACAGTGTCAAATATGTCACTTCCTTTTGACAGTAGGTGGCGCTATTACTTTAACTTAAAATTGTAATGCGGATTTGTTCAGGCCATGACTCTTATCAAACGTGTGAAGTTTGGGGCAGATTTGACATTCCATGCCTCAGTTACAGCAAATTCCTATTTAATTGCAGTAATAGCATGCATTGGCACTTAGTTAAGTGTTTGCTAGAATGTTTCTAGTATGTTGCTAGCATGTTTAACACTTGCTGGCACTTTTTTATATATTATTAGAAGTCCACAACAGTGTTAAACATGTCACTTCCTGTTGCCAGCAGGTGGCGCTATGACTGTAACTGAATATGAGCATGCACATGTGTTCAGGACAGAACTCTTATTAAACTTGTGAAGTTTTGGGCAGATTGGACATTGCCTTCTTAAGTAAAAACAACTTCCTGTTTCATAGCATTAGCATGCTTTAGCACTTAGCTAAGAATTGCTAGCATGTTTATAACTCAATGGCATATTTACTATGTTGCCAGTACTGCATCACACTGTTAAACATGTCACTTCCTGTTGCCAGTAGGTGGCGCTATTACTATAGCTGAAAATTTTCATGTAGATGTGTTCAGGGCAGGACTCTTATCAAACTTGTGAAGTTTGGGGCAGATTGGACATTGCCTTCTTAAGTAACAACAACTTCCTGTTTCATTGCATTAGCATGCTTTAGCACTTAGCTAAGAATTGCTAGCATGTTTTAACATGTTTCTAACATGTGTATAACTCAATGGCATATTTACTATGTTGCTAGTACTGCATCACAGTGTAAAACGTGCACGGAGGGGAATGTGCATTTATGTAGGTAAATATAGGAGGAGTATGTCAATGTCAGTTACAAAAATGTCCTTTATTATGGGGATTATACAATGTGTTTTCACTCAGATAAGTGTTGCTAACATGTTTTAGCATGTTTCTAGCATGCTTGGAACTCAATGGTATATCTAAATTTGTTGCTAGTACTGCATCACATTGTAGATGTCACTTCCTGTTGACAGTAGGTGGCGCTATTACTATAAGTGAAAATTGTCATGTAGATGTGTTCAGGGCAGGACTTTTATCAAAAGTGTGACGTTTGGGGCAGATTGGACATTCCTTGCCTGAGTTAAAACAACTTCCTGTTTCATGGCATTAATAGCATGATTTAACACTTAACTAAGTATTGCTAGCATGCTTTAGCATGTTTCTAACATGTTTAACACTCAATGGCATATTTTACTATGTTGCTAGTACTGCATCACAGTGTAAAACATGTCACTTCCTGTTGACAGTAGGTGGCGCTAATACTATAACAGAAAATTAACAGAAAATTATCATGTAGATGTGTTCAGGCCATGACTCTTATCAAACATGTGAAGTTTGGGGCAGATTGGACATTGCCTTCTTGAGTAACAACAACTTCCTCTTTCATTGCATTAGCATGCCTTAGCACTTAGCTAAGAATTGTTAGCATGTTTTAACATGTTTCTAACATGTTGAACACTCAATGGCATATTTTACTATGTTGCTAGTACTGCATCACAGTGTAAAACATGTCACTTCCTGTTGACAGTAGGTGGCGCTATTACTATAACAGAAAATTAACAGAAAATTATCATGTAGATGTGTTCAGGCCATGACTCTTATCAAACGTGTGAAGTTTGGGGCAGATTGGACATTGCCTTCTTGAGTAACAACAACTTCCTCTTTCATTGCATTGGCATGCTTTAGCACTTAGCTAAGTGTTTGCTAGCATGTTTTAGCATGTTTCTAGTATGTTGCTAGCATGTTTAGCACTTGCTGGCACTTTTTTATATGTTATTAGTAGTCCACAACAGTGTTAAACATGTCACTTCCTGTTGCCAGCAGGTGGCGCTATGACTGTAACTGAATATGAGCATGGACATGTGTTCAGGACAGAACTCTTATCAAACATGTGAAGTTTGGGGCAGATTGGACATTGTTTGCCTGAGTTACAGCAACTTCCTGTTTCATTGTATTAGCATGCTTTAGCACTTAGCTAAGAATTGCTAGCATGTTTTAACATGTTTCTAACATGTTTATAACTCATTGGCATAATTAATATGTTGCTAGTACTGCATCACAGTGTTAAACATGTCACTTCCTGTTGCCAGTAGGTGGCGCTATTACTATAACTGAATATTCTCATGTAGATGTGTTCAGGCCATGACTCTTATCAAACGTGTGAAGTTTGGGGCAGATTGGACATTCCATACCTGAATTACAGCAAATTCCTATTGAATTGCAGTAATAGCATGCTTTAGCACTTAGCTAAGTGCTTGCTAGCATGTTTTAGCATGTTTCAAGTATGTTGTTAGCATGTTTAACACTTGCTGGCACTTTTTTATATGTTATCAGGAGTCCACAACAGTGTTAAACATGTCACTTCCTGTTGCCAGCAGGTGGCGCTATGACTGTAACTGAATATGAGCATGGACATGTGTTCAGGACATAACTCTTATCAAACGTGTGAAGTTTGGGACAGATTGGACATTGTTTGCCTGAGTTACAGCAACTTCCTGTTTCATGGCGAAACATCAAAATTTGTCAGGCCGCCGAGGACACGCCCTTCGACGAAAACTCAAGATCTTCGCAATTTAACGTCGCAAAGGCCTTAAGATTAGACTCACCAAATTTGAAGATGATCAGATTAAAACTGTAGGAGGAGTTCGTTAAAGTACGAGGCCTGAAAATGGCAAAAACTGCACAAAAATCTGAGAGGAAGTTCAAAATGGCTGACTTCCTGTTGTGTTTAGGGCTACGCTCCAAGAGACTTTTTTGTAGGTATTGGGCCATTACAGGTATGTACCGAATTTCGTACACGTACTTGAAACGTAACGCGAGGCGCACTCCGTTGAACCTTTATAGGTGGCGCTATCGAGCCATTTTGCCCCGCCCAATTTTGAAACGCATATCAGATGTAAATTTTCGCCAGTTCTGACGCGTGTGCAAATTTTCGTGAGTTTTCGTGCATGTTTAGGCCCTCAAAAATGCGATTCATTGCGGAGAAGAAGAAGAAGAATAATAAATATATATATATATATAAATATAGCTGCGAGCAGCGATTACGGGCCCAAGCCGGTGGCACCGCAACCCCGGAGCCTTTACCTAAAGGCACCGGAGTGGCGGTTCCGCCGGCTTTGGCCCTTCATCGCTGCTCGCAGCTATATTTATATATATATATATATAAAGCCGGTGGCACCGCCACCCTTGTGCCTTTAGGGTTATTGTGCACGACGTACAAAACCGTAACTCCGCTTTGACTGTCGAAAAGAAGTGTGCTGTAGAGCTTGCATCAGTGTGGGCTCTGCAAAAGTGCGCATCGAGGGCACATATCAACCAGGTCTTTGTCCTTTGCCTGTCAACCTGGTTTGTCTCTGCCTTTTCTGTTCTGCCCTGTTTGCCATTGTTCACCCTGCCTGTCTTGACCATTCTTAATAAAAAGCTGCAAATGGATTCAAAAAGACAAGGCCTTAAACTTAAACTTGAACAAGGACTAAATTCTTGTAACTGTAACAGACTCAAGGCACAATCACACACACACACACACACGCGCGCGCACGCACACACACACAGTTTAAAAACAAACATTGTTACATTGATTAAAAAAGAAACATCAAATATGTTTTTAGTCATAGTATTATTTTATACAGAAATAAATTATTTGTAATTCAGATGAGAATAAAGTTAGTGATTTACAATTTTAAGGAAAACAAATATATTGTTCTGAAATATAGCACATTCATTTTAAATTCATTCAGCTTCAATTACCAATACAATCTTAATTTTATTTAAAGCAAACTATACATTTAAAAGATCTGGGTTCTATGCATATTTTGTAATTTAAAAAAATACAAAATTGTTTTGCAAAAAGACAAGGCCTTGGAGATTTCTTTATCCTTTAATGCAGGAAAAATCACACAGCAATGAAAGGCTTAATCTCTTGTCACTGTAACAGACAGCCAGCCACACACACACACACACACATAAACACAGACACCAGCCCTCCCTCCCCTCCCCACACAGACAGCCACACACACACACACACACACTCACACAGACATAATGGGAGGGGGCCCTCTCTCTGTCAGAGAGAGATACCATTTCAAGAAATCCACATTCAAACCACAATATCTGACTTTCTGTTGGTCCGAGGTAATTACTGTCAATTAGAAAGTTGTTCGGTTTGAGGAGAAGAATATACACGCTGAGTTTTGTAACTGTAGGTAAAACTAACTAAGTTATAACACACTTTATATGTCCTTTTTTAGTCATGAAAATTAATTTCCTCGCCACGGCCAAACCGTTTGAGATATCAAAAATCCGTCCGCAATTTAGTATCCTCAATGTCTTGACTTCATGAACACCGAGTTTGGCGATGATTGAATGAATTGCCTAGGAGTAGTACTTCAAATTCCACAGCAAGCGTTTTCCAAACAACCCATAATAGCCGACTTCCTGTTGGGCTGGCGTAAAACTTGACCGGGGGTAAGATGTTCGGCCCGATGAGATCTATATGTGTACTGAGTTTCATATTAATTCATGCAAGCGTGTTGGATATATGGACCAAATTGTCGGACCCCGTTCAAGAGGGCGCTGTTGAGCCCCCCTGCCACGCCCGGGTACCAGCTTCAGCCTGGCCCTGATGGCCGTGGGTTCTGACCTGTGTGCAAAATTTCAAGAGTTTTTGAGCACGTTAAGAGCCCCAAAAGCCCCTGAAACCTTGAAATCCATTAAAAGCAATAGACAAATCCCTCACACACAGAGACAGAGAGAGAGGGAGAGAAAATTCTCAGATACATCCACATTCAAACTTAAATATCTGACTTGCTGTTGTTTGGAGCTAATGACAGTTAATTAGAAAGTTGTCCGGCTTGATCTGAACAATATGCGTACCGAGTTTTATGATTGTAGGTAAAACTATATAACTAACACCCCCACTTTTGTCAAAAGGTGGCGCTACTGAGCCCCTGCACCACGCCCGTTTCTGAAACTTTGCACATGTCTACTGGCTAATAAATGTGATCTGTCTGTCGAGTTTCATGCAATTTTAAGCAATTTCAGGCATGCTAAGAGTCTCAAAAGCATCCAAAAAGAATATTAAAGTTTGATGCGTTTGATGCGTTGTCACGGCAACAGTATCTTAGATATCAATAATCCTTTCACAACTCTACATCTGGCGTGTGTTTACATTATACACATAAAGTTTGAAGCAAATCGGGTAAAAATAAGAGGGTGATTTCAAAGCATTTTGAAAGTGACACACTTCCTGCTGCCAGTTGGTGGCGCTATAACATTGACTCACAATAGTCACATCCATGTGATCGGACTCTTACAACGAACACACTGCTGAAGTTTCATCAAGATCAGTTAATGTATGCAGAAGTTATAACACACTTCCTGTTTCCATTATTCGCCATAAATTCGTTTCCTCGCCACGGCCAAACCGTTTGAGATATCAAAAATCCCCTGGCAACTTTTCATCGTCAATCTCTTGACTTCATGCTGACCGAGTTTCGTGGCGATTGGTTGAATTCTCTAGGAGGAGTATATCGAATTCCATTGCATGCGTTTTCCAAACAAGCCTTAATAGCCGACTTCCTGTTGGGCTGGGGTAAAAAGTAAAAGTACAAAGGATATATGAACCGATGAGATCTATATGTGTACCGAGTTTCATATTATTACATGCAAGCGTGTTTGATTTATGAACCAAGTTTTTGGACCCCGTTCCAGGGGGCGCTGTCAAACCCCCCTGCCACGCCCGGGTACCAGCTTCAGCCCGGCCCTGATGGCCGCCGGTTCTGACCCGTGTGCAAAGTTTCAAGAGTTTTTGAGCACGTTAAGGGGCCCAAAAGTGCGCTGAGAGTCTCAAAAGCATCCAAAAAGAATATTAAAGTTTGATGCATTGTCACGGCAACAGCATCTAAGATATCAACAATCCTTTCACAGGTCTACATCTGGCGTGTGTCTACATTATACACATCAAGTTTGAAGCAAATCGGGTAAAGCCTGTTTGATTTATGGACCAAGTTTTCGGACCCCGTTCCAGGGGGCGCTGTCGAGCCCCCCTGCCACGCCCGGGTACCAGCTTCAGCCCGGCCCTGATGGCCGCGGTTTCTGACCCGTGTGCAAAGTTTCAAGAGTTTTTGAGCATGTTAAGGGCCCCAAAAGTGCGCTAAGAATCTCAAAAGTATCCAAAAAGAATATTAAAGTTTGATGCGTTGTCACGGCAACAGCATCTAAGATATCAACAATCCTTTCACAGGTCTACATCTGGCTTGTGTCTACATTATACACATCAAGTTTGAAGCAAATAGGGTAAAGCGTGTTGGATATATGGACCAAATTGTCGGACCCGTTCAAGGGGGCGCTGTCGAGCCCCCCTGCCACGCCCGGGTACCAGCTTCAGCCTGGCCCTGATGGCCGTGGGTTTTGTCCCGTGTGCAAAGTTTCAAGAGTTTTCGAGCACGTTAAGAACCCCAAAAGTGCCCGAAAGCATAAAAAAGCATGAAAAAGCTTAAAAAAAGGAATATTAATGTTTGATGCATTGCCATGGCAACAGTATCAAAGATATCAATAATCCTTTCACAGGTCTACATCTGGCGTGTGTCTACATTATGCACATGAAGTTTGAAGCAAATCGGGTAAAAATAAGAGGGTGATTTAAAAGCTTTTTGAAAGTGACACACTTCCTGCTGCCAGTTGGTGGCGCTATAACTTTGACTCACAATAGTCACATCCATGTGATCGGGCTCTTACAACGAACACACTACTGAAGTTTCATCAAGATCAGTTAATGTATGCAGTAGTTATAACACACTTCCTGTTTCATGTTTCTCGCCATAATTTCGTTTCCTCGCCACTGCCAAACCGTTCGAGATATCAAAAATCCCCTGGCAACTTTTCATCCTCAGTGTCTTGACTTCATGCTGACCGAGTTTCGTGCCGTGTGTTTGAATTCTCTAGGAGGAGTATTTCACATTCCATTGCATGCGTTTTCCAAACAACCCTTAATAGCCGACTTCCTGTTGGGCTGGGGTAAAAAGTAAGAGCATGAAGTATATATGAACCGATGAGATCTATATGTGTACTGAGTTTCATATTATTACATGCAAGCGTGTTTGATTTATGGACCAAGTGTTCAAACCCCGTTCCAGGGGGCGCTGTCGAGCCCCCCTGCCACGCCCGGGTACCAGCTTCAGCCCGGCCCTGATGGCCGCGGGTTCTGAGATGTGTGCAAAGTTTCAAGAGTTTTCGAGCACGTTAAGGCCCCCAAAAGTGCCCAAAAGGTAGTAAAATAATAATAATAATAATAATAATCCTAAATAATAATCCTTAGGAAAACAATAGGGCCTTCGCCTTTTCAGGCTTGGGCCCTAATAATTAAAGCTGCAAGCAGCGATGAAGCGGGCCCTCGCACCCGTGCCGCCGCCACCCGGCCGCTTTAGGAAGACAGAGCACGGTGGGCAGTATGTAATGATAATAAATAGGACTACACTGTAAAAAATGCTGGGTTGTTTTAACCCAATTTTAGGTCAAATATGGACAAACCCAGCCATTAGGTTACATTTTTAAATGACATTTTTTTCAAGACAGAGCACGGTGGGCAGTATGTAATGATAATAAATATAGGAGGACTACACTCTAAAAAATGCTGGGTTGTTGCGAGGTCACATCCTTCGACGAAAACTCAAAATCTTTGCAATTTAACGTCGCAAAGGCCTTAAGATTACACTCACCAAATTTGAAGAGGATCAGATCAAAACTGTAGTGTGAAGTTTGGGGCAGATCAGACATTGTATGCCTGAGTTACTGCAGGCTGTATGTGGTTGTAACACAAAAAATACAAACACAAAAGTATTTGTATTTGCCACACTTCCTGCTTCCAGCAGGTGGCGCTATTACAATAATCTAATATGAGCATGGTCATGTGTTCAGGACAGAACTCTTATCAAACATGAGAAGTTTGGGGCAGATTGGACATTGTATGGCTGAGTTACTGCAGGCTGTCTGTGGTTGCCTAGCAACACCGGAATTGCATTCAACATTTACACAGACATTATCTGATGATGCATATTTCACCCAGAGGCTGAAATTGGATTTGCACATCTACATTTTTGTCAGGCCGCCGAGGTCACATCCTTCGACGAAAACTCTAGATCTTCGCAATTTAACGTCGCAAAGGCCTTAAGATTAGACTGACAAAATATGATGTGGAACTGATTAAATCTCTAGGAGGAGTTCGTTGAAATACAACATCAGGAAATTACGAAAAATGCACAAAATCTAGGAGGAAGTTCAAAATAGCTCACTTCCTGTTGTGTTTAGGGCTACGCTCCAAGAGACTTTTTTGTAGGTATTGGGTCATTACATGTATGTACCAAATTTCATACCTGTACGTGAAACGCAGAGCCGGGGCAAAATGTGGGGGCAATAATTTACAGAATTTGCCCCACCCAATTTTGAAAACCACATCACACGTAAATTTTCACCACTTCTGAAGCGTGTGCAAAGTTTCATGAGTTTTCGAGCATGTTTAGGCCCTCTAAAAAGCGATTCTTATTAGAGAAGAATAATAATAAACGGAGCAAAAACAATAGGGTCCTCTCACCATCGGTGCTCGGGCCCTAATAAACGGAGCAAAAACAATAGGGTCCTCTCACCATCGGTGGACCCTATTGTTTTTGCTCCGTTTATTATTATTCTTCTCTAATAAGAATCGCTTTTTAGAGGGCCTAAACATGCTCGAAAACTCATGAAACTTTGCACACGCTTCAGAAGTGGTGAAAATTTACGTGTGATGTGGTTTTCAAAATTGGGTGGGGCAAATGCTGTAAATTATTGCCCCCACATTTTGCCCCGGCTCTACGTTTCACGTACAGGTACAGGTTTTCAAAATGTAAACCGGGGGGGGTGTGGGTGTGGGTGTGTGTGTGTGTGTGTGTGTGGTGTTCCGGTAAACGCATGCTCATTATTCAATCTTTAAAAGCAATAGTATCAATAATTTAGTCTGGGGCAGCAGTGCTGTGTGATACTGTATGTAATGCACATATGATTGTGTGTGTTTGTGTGTGTGTGTCTGTATGTGTGGGTTTGCATGTGGGCCTGTGGCAAAAAGAACTGAGGAAGACAAGTACTCTCATGGGAATAAAGAGGGTTAGTGAACTACAGTAGAGCTGAGCGCAGGGTCAGAAGATTTTGTAAATCTGCCGCCGCCACCCAGTGGCTTTTGGAAGACAGAGCACGGTGGGCAGTATGTAATGATAATAAATACAGGAGGACTATGTCAAAGTATTTGTATTTGCCACACTTCCTGCTACCAGCAGGTGGCGCTATTGCTATAACCAAATATGAGCATGGTCATGTGTTCAGGACAGGACTCTTATCAAACATGTGAAGTTTGGGGCAGATCGGACATTGTATGCCTGAGTTACTGCAGACTGTCTGTGGTTGTAACACAAAAAATACAAACACAAAAGTATTTGTATGTGCCACACTTCCTGCTACCAGCAGGTGGCGCTATTACAATAATCTAATATGAGCATGGTCATGTGTTCAGGACAGGACTCTTATCAAACATGTGAAGTTTGGGGCAGATCGGACATTGTATGCCTGAGTTACTGCAGACTGTCTGTGGTTGTAACACAAAAAATACAAACACAAAAGTATTTGTGTTTGCCACACTTCCTGCTACCAGCAGGTGGCGCTATTACAATAATCTAATATGAGCATGGTCATGTGTTCAGAACAGGACTCTTATCAAACATGTGAAGTCTGGGGCAGATCGGACATTGTATGGCTGAGTTACTGCAGGCTGTCTGTGGTTGCCTAGCAACACCGGAATTGCATTCAACATTTACACAGACATTATCTGATGATGCATATTTCACCCAGAGGCTGAAATTGGATTTGCACATCTACATTTTTGTCAGGCCGCCGAGGTCACATCCTTCGACGAAAACTCTAGATCTTCGCAATTTAACGTCGCAAAGGCCTTAAGATTAGACTGACAAAATATGATGTGGAACTGATTAAATCTCTAGGAGGAGTTCGTTGAAATACAACATCAGGAAATTACGAAAAATGCACAAAATCTAGGAGGAAGTTCAAAATAGCTCACTTCCTGTTGTGTTTAGGGCTACGCTCCAAGAGACTTTTTTGTAGGTATTGGGTCATTACATGTATGTACCAAATTTCATACCTGTACGTGAAACGCAGAGCCGGGGCAAAATGTGGGGGCAATAATTTACAGAATTTGCCCCACCCAATTTTGAAAACCACATCACACGTAAATTTTCACCACTTCTGAAGCGTGTGCAAAGTTTCATGAGTTTTCGAGCATGTTTAGGCCCTCTAAAAAGCGATTCTTATTAGAGAAGAATAATAATAAACGGAGCAAAAACAATAGGGTCCTCTCACCATCGGTGCTCGGGCCCTAAATATATATATATATAAATATAGCTGCGAGCAGCGATTACGGGCCCAAGCCGGTGGCACCGCAACCCCGGTGCCTTTAGTACCTAAAGGCACCGGGGTGGCGGTTCCACCGGCTTTGGCCCTTCATCGCTGCTCGCAGCTATATTTATATATATATATATAAACAGCCCGGTGGCACCGCCACCCCGGTGCCTTTGGGGTTATTGTGCACAACGTGCAAAAACGTAACCCCGCTTTGACTGTCGAAAAGAAGTGTGCTGTAGAGCTTGCATCAGTGTGGGCTCTGCAAAAGTCCGCATCGAGGGCACATATCAACCACAAAGTATGCGTGAGCAACCTTCTGAAACCTAAAATGAAAAATGAGACACCCTACGGTCTCATGGATTTAACAGACACATGAAATAAGTACACAAGACCGAAAATTCATATGAAGTGTGCCATTTGGGACAGGGCCTATGATTGTGAACCACAATAGCCACATATATGAGATAATTTAAATTTAGAATATTTTTTAATGTCATAGGATGTCATATGTCAATATGTTTTGTAGCACTTAAATGTGTAAATCCAGAAGCCTAGTATTTATCAGGAAGTCTTTGTCCTTTGCCTGTCAACCTGATTTGTCTCTGCCTTTTCTGTTCTGCCCTGTTTGCCATTGTTCACCCTGCCTGTCTTGACCATTCTTAATAAAAAGCTGCAAATGGATTCAAAAAGACAAGGCCTTAAACTTGAACAAGGATTAAACTCTTGTAACTGTAACAGACACCAAGGCACAATCACACACACACACACACACACACACACACACACACGCACGCAGTTTAAAAACAAAAAAATATTTATCCAACCTCATTTAAAAACAGTCTGTGAGTGCCATCTTTTGGACATTCATCATATTGCATTGGTTTTCATTTCTTGTCCTCAAACAGAGCACTAATCTGTTTATTTTTAAGTTAAACATTCTACATTTATTAAAAAAGAAACATCAAATGTGTTTTGAGTCATAGTATTATTTTATACAGAAATAAATTATTTGTAATTCAGATGAGAATAAAGTTAGTGTTTTACAATTTTAAGGAAAACAAATATATTGTTCTGAAATATAGCACATTCATTTTAAATTCATTCAGCTTCAATTACCAATACAATCTTAATTGTATTTAAAGCAAACTATACATTTAAAAGATCTGGGTTCTATGCATATTTTGTAATTTATAAAAATACAAAATTGTTATGCAAAAAGACAAGGCCTTAGAGATTTCTTTATCCTTTAATATAGGAAAAATCACACAGCAATGAAAGGCTTAATCTCTTGTCACTGTAACAGACAGCCAGCCACACACACACACACACACATAAACACAGACACCAGCCCTCCCTCCCCCTCCCTCCCCACACAGACAGCCACACACACACACACACACACACACACACACACACACACACACACACACAGAACATAGGCTACTCCGTCATTTTGTTCATAGAGGACATAATTCAAACTGCAAAGTGTTTAATTATATTTGTGGACACTCGCAACAAAGCACAACATTGTGCTTTTGTAAAGTAAATTCAAGCAATCCGCCTCCGAAATTTAAAATTAAACGAAAATGCTCACCTCTGCACGGGCATACCTAATATATTTATATATATAAATACAATTGGCTTACCTGATTTTGAACACAAGAGGGCAGTATAGCCCTATGTATTACTTGATGTATTTATTTTTTGACTGAATAGCGCATTCTGGCTGTTTTAAAACTTGTACATTATTTTTAAATTGAAAACAAGAATAAAATGGGTTTAGTTTAGTGTTTCCTTTTTTGACATGATTTTTAATCCCTCGCCATAGCAAAACAATTTGAGATATTCAATTTCCGTTCACAATATAGCATCTTTAATGTATTTTCATCATGTTGAAAAAGTCTGGTGGGAATTAAATAAACCACTTAAAAGGAGTAAGTACAAATGTAGAGGCTGGATTTGCAAAACATCATTCATCATATTGCATTGGTTTTAATTTATTGTCCTCAAACAGAACACTAATCTATTTATAAAAGTTACACATTCTACATTGATTAAAAAAGAAACATCAAATATGTTTTTAGTCATAGTATTTTTTTATACAGAAATAAATTATTTGTAATTCAGATGAGAATAAAGTTAGTGTTTTACATTTTTAAGGAAAACAAATATATTGTTCTGAAATATAGCACATTCATTTAAAATTCATTCAGCTTCAATTACCAATACAACCTTAATTGTATTTAAAGCAAACTATACATTTAAAAGATCTGGGTTCTATGCATATTTTGTCATTTAAAAAAATACAAAATTGTTATGCAAAAGACAAGGCCTTAGAGATTTATTTATCCTTTAATGCAGGAAAAATCACACAGCAATGAAAGGCTTAATCTCTTGTCACTGTACAGACAGCCAGCCACACACACACACACACACACACACACACACACACACACACACACACACATAAACACAGACACCAGCCCTCCCTCCCCCTCCCTCCCTCCCTCCCTCCCCACACAGACAGCCACACACACACACACACACAGAATGGGGAGGGGGCCCTCTCTCTGTCAGAGAGAGACAGAGAGATACCATTTCAAGAAATCCACATTCAAACCACAATATCTGACGTTCTGAGGGTCGGAGATAATGACTTTAAATTAGAAAGTTGTTCGGCTTGAAAAGAAGAATATACACGCTGAGTTTTGTAACTGTAGGTAAAACTAACTAAGTTATAACACACTTTATATGTCCTTTTTTAGTCATGAAAATTCATTTCCTCGCCACGGCCAAACCGTTCGAGATATCAAAAATCCGTCCGCAATTTAGCATCCTCAATGTCTTGACTTCACGCACACCGAGTTTGGCGATGATTGAATGAATTGCCTAGGAGTAGTACTTCACATTCCACAGCAAGCGTTTTCCAAACAACCTATAATAGCCGACTTCCTGTTGGGCTGGCGTAAAACTTGACCGGGGTTAAGATGTTCGGCCCGATGAGATCTATATGTGTACTGAGTTTCATATTAATTCATGCAAGCGTGTTGGATATATGGACCAAATTGTCGGACCCCGTTCAAGGGGGCGCTGTTGAGCCCCCCTACCACGCCCGGGTACCAGCTTCAGCCCGGCCCTGATGGCCGTGGGTTCTGACCTGTGTGCAAAATTTCAAGCGTTTTTGAGCACGTTAAGAGCCCCAAAAGCCCTTGAAACCTTGAAATCCATTAAAAGCAATAGACAAATCCCTCACACACAGAGACAGAGAGAGAGGGAGAGAAAATTCTCAGAAACATCCATATCAATAATCCTTTCACAAGTCTACATCTGGCGTGTGTTTACATTATACACATAAAGTTTGAAGCAAATCGGGTAAAAATAAGAGGGTGATTTCAAAGCATTTTGAAAGTGACACACTTCCTGCTGCCAGTTGGTGGCGCTATAACATTGACTCACAATAGTCACATCCATGTGATTGGACTCTTACAACGAACACACTGCTGAAGTTTCATCAAGATCAGTTAATGTATGCAGAAGTTATAACACACTTCCTGTTTCCATTATTCGCCATAAATTCGTTTCCTCGCCACGGCCAAACCGTTCGAGATATCAAAAATCCCCTCGCAACTTTTCATCGTCAATCTCTTGACTTCATGCTGACCGAGTTTCGTGGCGATTGGTTGAATTCTCTAGGAGGAGTATATCGAATTCCATTGCATGCGTTTTCCAAACAACCCTTAATAGACGACTTCCTGTTGGGCTGGGGTAAAAAGTAAAAGTACAAAGGATATATGAACCGATGAGATCTATATGTGTACCGAGTTTCATATTATTACATGCAAGCGTGTTTGATTTATGGACCAAGTTTTCGGACCCCGTTCCAGGGGGCGCTGTCGAGCCCCCCTGCCACGCCCAGGTACCAGCTTCAGCCCAGCCCTGATAACCGCGGGTTCTGACCCATGTGCAAAGTTTCAAGAGTTTTTGAGCACGTTAAGGGCCCCAAAATTGCCCAAATAGTCGTAAGAAAAATATAGAAAATGACTTTCCAAACCCATAATAACCGACTTCCTGTTGGGCTGACGTAAAACTTAGAGTGCGAAAGTTGTTCGGCCCGATGAGATCTATAAGTGTACCGAGTTTCAGATTATTACATGCAAGCGTGTTTGATATATGGACAAGTGTTCAAATCCCGTTCCAGGGGGCGCTGTCGAGCCCCCCTGCCACGCCCGGGTACCAGCTTCAGTCCGGCCCTGATGGCCGCGGGTTCTGATCTGTGTGCAAAGTTTCAAGAGTTTTCGAGCACGTTAAGGGCCCCAAAAGTGCCCAAAAGGTAGTAAAATAATAATAAAAAGAATAAGAAGAATAAAATATAGCTGCGAGCAGCGATTGCGGGCCCAAGCCGGTGGCACCGCAACCCCGTTCCTTTAGTTACCTAAAGGCACCGGGGTGGCGGTACCGCCGGCTTTGGCCCTTCATCGCTGCTCGCAGCTATATTTATATATATATATATATATATATATATATATATATAAAGCCGGTGGCACCGCCACCCTGGTGCCTTTAGGGTTATTGTGCATGACGTGCAAAAACGTAACTCCGCTTTGACTGTCGAAAAGAAGTGTACTGTAGAGCTTGCATCAGTGTGGGCTCTGCAAAAGTGTGCATCGAGGGCACATATCAACCACAAAGTATGCGTGAGCAACCTTCTGAAAACTAAAATGAAAAATGAGATACCCTACGGTCTCATGGATTTAACGGACACATGAAATAAGTACACAAGACCGAAAATTCATATGAAGTGTGCCATTTGGGACAGGGCCTATGATCGTGAACCACAATAGCCACATATATGAGATAATTTAAATTTAGAATCATTTTTAATGTCATAGGATGTCATATGTCAATATGTTTTGTAGCACTTAAATGTGTAAATCCAGAAGCCTAGTATTTATCTGGAGGTCTTTGTCCTTTGCCTGTCAACCTGGTTTGTCTCTGCCTTTTCTGTTCTGCCCTGTTTGCCATTGTTCACCCTGCCTGTCTTGACCATTCTTAATAAAAAGCTGCAAATGGATTCAAAAAGACAAGGCCTTAAACTTAAACTTGAACAAGGATTAAACTCTTGTAACTGTAACAGACACCAAGGCACAATCACACACATGCACGCACGCACACACAGTTTAAAAACAAAAAAATATTTATCCAACCCCATTTAAAAACAGTCTGTGATTCCTTTACTTTATTAATAAAACTTATTTAAAAAATACAAGGCTTAAGACATTTATTTTCCTTTTTAATGCAGGCCAAACCACACAGCAGTGAAATGGTTAATCTAGCCCTCCTCCCCCTACACACACACACACACACACACACAGACAGGCACAGACACAGAGACGTAGGCTTATGGCAAGCCGTTTTAACATTTAATCATTTAAACCCACTAGTCTCTATTTTCATGCTACTAGTACTTATTTTTTAGATACTAGTATTTTTAGATACTAATATAGTATCTAATGAATAAGTACTAGTATCTTTTAAAAGGTACTAGTCCCTAAGGAATAAGCACTAGTATCTAAAGAATAGGCACTAGTACCTAAAGAATAAGCACTAGTCGCTAATGAATAAGTACTAGTACTTAATGGAATAGATACTAGTATCTAAAAAATAAGTACTAGTAGCATGAAAATAGAGACTAGTAGGTTAAAATGATTAAATGTTAAGACGGCTTGCCATATTGGCTCAGAGAGAGAGAGAGAGAGAAAATGACCATATTCAAACCAAAATATCTGACTTTCTGTTGTTCGGAGCTAATAACTGTAAATTAGAAAGTTGTTCGGCTTGAGGAGAAGAATATACACGCTGAGTTTTGTAACTGTAGGTAAAACTAACTAAGTTATAACACACTTTATATGTCCTTATTAAGCCATGAAAATTCATTTCCTCGCCACGGCCAAACCGTTCGAGATATCAAAAGTCCGTCCGCAATTTAGCATCCTCAAAGTACTGACATCATGCACACCGAGTTTGGCGATGATTGAATGAATTGCCTAGGAGTAGTACTTCAAATTCCACAGCAAGCGTTTTCCAAACAACCCATAATAGCCGACTTCCTGTTGGGCTGGCGTAAAACTTGACCGGGGGTAAGATGTTCGGCCCGATGAGATCTATATGTGTACTGAGTTTCATATTAATTCATGCAAGCGTGTTGGATATATGGACCAAATTGTCGGACCCCGTTCAAGAGGGCGCTGTTGAGCCCCCCTGCCACGCCCGGGTACCAGCTTCAGCCCGGCCCTGATGGCCGTGGGTTCTGACCTGTGTGCAAAATTTCAAGAGTTTTTGAGCATGTTAAGAGCCCCAAAAGCCCCTGAAACCTTGAAATCCATTAAAAGCAATAGACAAATCCCTCACACACAGAGACAGAGAGAGAGGGAGAGAAAATTCTCAGATACATCCACATTCAAACTTAAATATCTGACTTGCTGTTGTTTGGAGCTAATGACACTTAACTAGAAAGTTGTCCGGCTTGATCTGAACAATATGCGTACCGAGTTTTATGATTGTAGGTAAAACTATATAACTAACACCCCCACTTTTGTCAAAAGGTGGCGCTACTGAGCCCCTGCACCATGCCCGTTTCTGAAACTTTGCACATGTCTACTGGCTAATAAATGTGATCTGTCTGTCGAGTTTCATGCAATTTTAAGCAATTTCAGGCATGCTAAGAGTCTCAAAAGCATCCAAAAAGAATATTAAAGTTTGATGCGTTTGATGCGTTGTCACGGCAACAGTATCTTAGATATCAATAATCCTTTCACAAGTCTACATCTGGCGTGTGTTTACATTATACACATAAAGTTTGAAGCAAATCGGGTAAAAATAAGAGGGTGATTTCAAAGCATTTTGAAAGTGACACACTTCCTGCTGCCAGTTGGTGGCGCTATAACATTGACTCACAATAGTCACATCCATGTGATCGGACTCTTACAACGAACACACTGCTGAAGTTTCATCAAGATCAGTTAATGTATGCAGAAGTTATAACACACTTCCTGTTTCCATTATTCGCCATAAATTCGTTTCCTCGCCACGGCCAAACCGTTCGAGATATCAAAAATCCCCTGGCAACTTTTCATCGCCAATCTCTTGACTTCATGCTGACCGAGTTTCGTGGCGATTGGTTGAATTCTCTAGGAGGAGTATATCGAATTCCATTGCATGCGTTTTCCAAACAAGCCTTAATAGCCGACTTCCTGTTGGGCTGGGGTAAAAAGTAAAAGTACAAAGGATATATGAACCGATGAGATCTATATGTGTACCGAGTTTCATATTATTACATGCAAGCGTGTTTGATTTATGAACCAAGTTTTTGGACCCCGTTCCAGGGGGCGCTGTCAAACCCCCCTGCCACGCCCGGGTACCAGCTTCAGCCCGGCCCTGATGGCCGCCGGTTCTGACCCGTGTGCAAAGTTTCAAGAGTTTTTGAGCATGTTAAGGGCCCCAAAAGTGCGCTAAGAATCTCAAAAGTATCCAAAAAGAATATTAAAGTTTGATGCGTTGTCACGGCAACAGCATCTAAGATATCAACAATCCTTTCACAGGTCTACATCTGGCTTGAGTCTACATTATACACATCAAGTTTGAAGCAAATAGGGTAAAGCGTGTTGGATATATGGACCAAATTGTCGGACCCATTCAAGGGGGCGCTGTCGAGCCCCCCTGCCACGCCCGGGTACCAGCTTCAGCCTGGCCCTGATGGCCGTGGGTTTTGTCCCGTGTGCAAAGTTTCAAGAGTTTTCGAGCACGTTAAGAACCCCAAAAGTGCCCGAAAGCATAAAAAAGCATGAAAAAGCTTAAAAAAAGGAATATTAATGTTTGATGCATTGCCATGGCAACAGTATCAAAGATATCAATAATCCTTTCACAGGTCTACATCTGGCGTGTGTCTACATTATGCACATGAAGTTTGAAGCAAATCGGGTAAAAATAAGAGGGTGATTTCAAAGCATTTTGAAAGTGACACACTTCCTGCTGCCAGTTGGTGGCGCTATAACTTTGACTCACAATAGTCACATCCATGTGATCGGGCTCTTACAACGAACACACTTCTGAAGTTTCATCAAGATCAGTTAATGTATGCTGAAGTTATAAGACACTTCCTGTTTCACGTTTCTCGCCATAAATTTGTTTCTTCGCCACGGCCAAACCGTTAGAGATATCAAAAATCCCCTCGCAATTTTTCATCCTCAATGTCTTGACTTCAGGCTGACCGAGTTTCGTTGTATGTGGATGAATGCTCTAGGAGGAGTATATTAAATTCCATTGCGTGCGTTTTAAAAACATCCGCAAATATCTGACTTCCTGTTGGGCTGGGGTAAAAAGTAAGAGTGTGAGGTATAGATGAAACGATGAGATCGACATGTGTACCGAGTTTCATATTATTACACACAAGCGTGTTTGAGTTATGGACCAAGTGTTCAGACCACGTTCCAGGGGGCGCTGACGAGCCCCCCTGCCACGCCCGGGTACCAGCTTCAGCCCGGCCCTGATGGCCGCGGGTTCTGACCCGTGTGCAAAGTTTCAAGAGTTTTCGAGCATGTTAAGGGCCCCAAAAGTGCCCGAATAGTCGTTAGAAAAAAAAAAAAAAAAAAAAAAATAATCCTAAGGAAAACAATAGGGCTCTTCGCCCTTTCAGGGCTTGGGCCCTAATAATCCTAAGGAAAACAATAGGGCCTTCGCCTTTTCAAGGCTTGGGCCCTAATAAACAGAGCAATTCCAAGAGGGTCCTCACACCATCGGTGCTCGGGCCCTAATAAATGGGACACAATACATGCGGACAAAATAAAGTAATTGGTCACGCCCAAAAATCGGAAATGGTCAAAAGATCGGATCGGTGCTTTAAGACTTGTAAGTACATGCCGGCTCACTGTACGACGCAGGACTACCGTTTAGGAGCCACGACCACAGAAATCGCCACGATTTGTCATCTTTCGTCTGGGACAAACCAAAATTGTACAATGTGTACCTGGCATTAGGGACTCCTAACACTACATTTTTGACTTTGGCACAGCATTCCTATACAGACTCTGATATCTTGTTTTTATTTCCTAAGCGATCAGACATACAACTATCACTTTTTATTTTTTATAGGCTTTCTTGTCAGTACACAACCATTTAGAATATCCTAGCAAATATGCAACACACTAAAACCACTCAAAAGACCTTAGCAATGACATAGCAACACCCTGGTACCACCCACACTTTTTTTTCACACGTTGTGGATGTCACTTTTTTATGACTGCATAACTCAACTCAGAATCTTTTCCTAGCAACACCTTGAGACACTTAGCAAATTTACCATTCACTGCACATTATATTTGCAACATCTAGTCTCATCCAGTGTGATCTTTTAAGCCCTCACAGTTTACATCCCTCATATCAGTGTTGGGCAGATTCCTATCTTACCAAAATAATACGTCATGGCATATATCGATTGACAATTTAATTAGTGTTATAATTGCAATCATAAAAGTTACTTTGTTTGTTAGGGATGAGATGGGCTTTCCCAGCAGAGTCTCCTCCCAAAGTTTCTTCCTATCTACTTTAACATCTCAAGTAATCAGTTTTCACTGTTGTCTTTGGCCAGTTTAATGGGGAATTCTTAAGGCTGATTTGGAATGATTTGGATTATGAATCATGATGCACACTACAAATACATTTGGATAGAGTTTAAGCATTATTTTAGCTGCACAAGTTGATGAGTTATTAGGTTATATGGAAAAAAGCAATGCCTGAGTATAGCTCTATTACACACTGTTAATCACATCATCTAAAGCCGAGCGTCCAATCCTGCTAGTGAAGGGCGAAAGTCTTGTGGAGTAGAGTTTAGCATTTTTAGCAGAGTTTAACTTTTGTCCTAAGACCTTGATTAGCTGGTTCAGGTGTATTTAATTGGGGTTGGTGCTAAAATGTTTAAACTGCAACAAATTCAGGAAGAGTTTCGAGTTCAGCACATTGCGTTAGTTTTTCAGAAGAATCTGATCATCTGGGTTTCACTGAGTCACAATGTCTTTATGTACCAACCTTAAAAAAAGTTTTTAACTGTCACTATTTTGCTAAGGTGCTAAGGTGTGCACATACAGTATATAATTACTTGTGTAGCAGTGCAGGAAAGGTGTATGTGAAAGTAGAGTGGTAAAAAAACAATCTCAGCATTAGAGTGATTAGGGTCATATGGCCTGAGTTGAGTTAACTGCCAACTGCCATTAAACAATTTGACTATAAAAAAACAAACTAAATTAAACCCATGTGATCAGAAACACAGGTGTATTTTTTGTTTGTTTGTTTGCCTTTTTTTTAGCATAGAAATTATTCTTAAACCAGTTGTTCTCAACCTTTGTTCTCAACCTTGAAAGCCCCTCGTTGTCCACAACAATATTCGAAGGCCCCATGGCATGACCTTTCCACTTTACTGAATAAGGCTTAAGGATAAAATTTTACTCACAATTTCTAAACTAATAAAATACTTTAGAGTTTGGCATAACTACAAAATGTTTTATTTATAAAGTGTATAAAAATGCCCATGGGGTTATAAAATTTTACTTCTGAATTTTCTAGGTCTAGAAACCACACTTGTAAATGTCTTCAGAGCACAAATAAAAAAAATTTATGCAATATTTGGGTTATTGCCTAAAAAATGCTAAGTGTAAACACAAAGATGCGCATAAATTAAAAAAATGCGCATAACATGCGCATAAAAAAGCGCTCGGTTGAGGAGCATAATTGTTTTGTTCGATTAGGCATTCACAAAAACTATGATGGAAATTTACCCATTCATTCCCTTGATCCGCAAAAAAACTTTGCATCAACAAAGGATGTGATTGTACAACTGGACTAACCAGCAGCCCAGAGTATATCATCAAAATGGTTAGTGTAAAATTACCTCCCAGAATGTCCAACGCATTCTCATCCCAAGGCGTAATATTCTGACACTTTGACAAAGCGTCTATATCGAACGCGCATGGAACCCTTTAGCGTCAATATAACACACAGAGAGATGGGTAGGTTTAGGTATGGTGTAGGGTTAGGGTTAGACCGCTAGGAGGCGCCTTCTGACCCATATATTTCGGCGTCTCATATTGACGCTAAAGGGTACCATGCGCGTTCGATATAGACGCTTTGGCAAAAGCGTCATTATATGTCTCAGGTTACGTGACATGTAAAGCAAACCCGAGATGTTGCGTCATGGCTTTTATCCTAGGAACGCTTCTGCGTGAGCCAGTGTCCGAAGCAGGTTTATACACACCAATAAGATTGACTGAACGTATGGATGTGGTGACGTAGTGCATCACAAATCTCATAAATAGATGCCAGAACATGGATCGGGCCGCCTGGTACGAATATGACATACAAAAATACATAGGCTATAGGCCCATTTGTATGTATGTTTAATCATTAAAAGATCAGGATCTAGATTCAAACACACACGCAACCTTATTCCTAAATGGCAATGATTCCGCTATGTTTATTAAACCTTTGAAATTACTATCAGACTGGAATATTTAAACCTACATTCGCGCAGCTGCTGACCCAGAGAGAGCAGTGGTCATGAATAGCCTACGTCACAACAGCATCACCGCACCCACCAGATAGCCGTTTTTTTTGTTTGGTTTTTTTGTTAAGGATTTGTTTACTGTGTGTGTGATTCATTTAATGGAAAGCACATTCACTAATCAGTGTCTGCTCGTTTATTCAAACTAATTTGTCCTATAACAGACGAACGTCGCATGATGCTATTTTTATTTACCCGCCACGGTGGCCGGTAGGTGAAGCGAGTTTACCCGCCACAACACAAAATCACCCGCATTTGGCTGGTGCTAATTTCCATCCCTGGGGCGCGCGCGTGCTTAGAATAAAAATACCGTTATCGGTCGTTGGTGTGGAGTGGACGCATATATAGTTATCTTTATCGTTATCTTTATATTTATCGTGCTTGGTGTGTGAACGGGCCTTAATGTCAGTACTATTATTAGTTACTACAGCCTGTTTGCTAGTTTAAGATACTCCACATTTCCGATTCCTAATTTAATTTTCTATCGTATCGGAGAAT
Organism: Semotilus atromaculatus; assembly: GCA_031834385.1. Classification (NCBI taxonomy): domain Eukaryota; kingdom Metazoa; phylum Chordata; class Actinopteri; order Cypriniformes; family Leuciscidae; genus Semotilus; species Semotilus atromaculatus. Next base: position 21,689,020 of record JAULUF010000026.1, on the reverse strand, counting down.
GCAGCAGCACGTTGATCTGCAGTCGCGGGTCTTTCATGTGGAGAACTCTCCTCATATTATTGCATAATGATGCATTTAAAAGTTAATGGTCAAACAGATCTTTATAAAAGTCAACATTGTTATTGCAGATTAAATATAACACGGATAGCATGAAATATATGTTTTTTATCAGGTTAAACTTTAATTAGTCACTCAAACCTGTATCTAAACCTCTCACCGTTGGTCACGCATATATCTGCCATGTTTTGTAGTTTTTGAACCCTTTTTACTGGTGTTTGTAGTTCCTCCTCCAAAGAGCAATGGGTTGTGGCCAATATTAACTCGCGATTGAGTATGTGTTCTGAGTTTGTCATATCACCAAGCCAAATTTGAATTATAAAAAAAAGCCGGCAAGTACATAAAATAAGCTATCAAAATCTTGAAAAATGAGCAGTAGTCTCATTCACCTGCGCTGAAACCACGCCCACTCGCGGTAAAGCTGCCGTTGCCATGGTTGCCACACTCAACTGTCACCCGCTACAGCTGGAATGGATGCTCCTAGCAGCTTATTAGGTTTTTAGTAGTTACTGTGGACTACCTACTATAATTATAACATAAGCACACAAGGCAACTTACACTCATTGGTGGACACGCACTGCTGATGATGGCACCAGTTGTCGGCGCGACGGGAGGATGAAGGCCGAGGCGGGAGATAGTCGGTTCGGCCCCATTCACAAGTAACAGCGGATTATCAGTGAATCCCAGTTGTCTCCGACGTAAGTTTATAAAACTATCCCGTGTAAAATAATCACTACAGAGGCAGGTTTTGGTGGTGATCCTCAGCTCTCCATCAAGGTGGCTCTTCACAAAATGAATCCACCTCTTCTTGATGTGATCATTTTTAGGAAATTTAAATAAGGACACCGATCTGTTTTGTACATGATCGCATCCAGGTAGTACGCATTTCCGTGACGAAGGCTAACTAGCAAACGCGTCATCAAGTAGGGGCGTGTCCAGGAGATCAGGGGCTCCAGTGCGTCATCAAGTAGGGGCGTGTCCAGGAGATCAGGGGCTCCAGTGCGTCATCAAGTAGGGGCGTGTCCAGGAGATCAGGGGCTCCAGTGCGTCATCAAGTAGGGGCGTGTCCAGGAGATCAGGGGCTCCAGTGCGTCATCAAGTAGGGGCGTGTCCAGGAGATCAGGGGCTCCAGTGCATCATCAAGTAGGGGTGTGTCCAGGAGATCAGGGGCTCCAGTGCTCATCAAGTAGGGGCGTGTCCAGGAGCTCAGTGTGATAGTAGGTGTGTTCGACATCAGCTGCGGCTGGATGTAAGCTATCGGCGAGAGTAGCCGCGTGCAGGCGGGGAGGAGCTGCAAACGGAGACGTGAAGTCGGACACTTCTGGTTCCCGCAGTGACCGCTCACGTGGTGTTTGCATATTTTACAACAGCTGAAGTGAAATAAATGCAATATTGGCAAAATACACAGATGTTTCAGAGACATTTTTATTCAATACTTTATGTAGGCTACTGCTCTGCTTCATACAGCGTCTGTTTGAACAAGAATAAAGTTCACCATAAGCCTACATCTACTATCAATTAAATGAATCTACGTTTTTTAATCAGTTTTATTTGAATAAACATGACACAAACATTGCGACTACATGAAAAGAGTGTTTATACTGATATAAAAACTGATTTGTGAGCTGTAGAGGAACTAAAGGTGTTCGAACAAACACGAATCACACGTGATCGTTGTCATGCGGTGAATCCGGCCAATCGTGGAACTGCAGTGTCGTCATCAGAGCTCGTGCAGCCCAGAGCAGCCGCTCTTCAGAAGGCCCTGTCTCAAATGGAACCCTAAGCACTCGCGGTCTTCCTCTGTGTCCGCACTTTCGCGACGTAACTCCGCTTTGAATGTCGGGAAGAAGTCTGCTGTGGAGTCCGCATCAGCGTGGGCTCGGCAAAAGTGCGCATCAAGGGCGCAAATCGACCGCAGATCGCAAATCGACCGCAAATCGACCGCTCACGAGCACCCTTCTGAGATCTAAAAATGACAAATGGGACACACTGCGGTCTCACGGACTTGACGGACACGCGCACGCGGCAGCCATTGTAAGTCCACAAGACCGAAAGTGCACATGAAGGCCCAATCCCAAATGGCACACTTCATGTGCACTTTCGGTCTTGTGGACTTACAATGGCTGCCGCGTGCGCGTGTCCGTCAAGTCCGTGAGACCGCAGTGTGTCCCATTTGTCATTTTTAGATCTCAGAAGGGTGCTCGCGAGCGCCCCCTCTGCGGTCGATTTGCGCCCTTGATGCGCACTTTTGCCGAGCCCGCGCTGATGCGGACTCCACAGCAGACTTCTTCCCGACATTCAAAGCGGCGTTACGTCGCGTAAGTGCGGACTCAGAGGAAGACCGCGAGTGCTTAGGGTTCCATTTGGGACAGGGCCGAAGTGTGCCATTTGGGATTGGGCCAGAAGCTGCGCTGGCTAAGTTAACCGGCTACTCTCGAATCGCTCTCGCGGTACTTTGATGGCATACGTCACAGTCACGTGGCGTCGGCGCTGTATCAAGTCGGACAAAATTTCTAACCGGCATACACTGCTTCAAGTCAGCAGCCGATCGATCTGCGCAGAGCTGCATGAAGTCGAACAAGCCTAGCATGTTCCAAAGCTTGTGTACTCTTTTGCAACATACTCAAAAGTATCTACTTTTTCTTCACAAAAAGAGTACATATTTTTAGGGTAATAATAATAATAATAATAATGTTTATTTTCTATAGCGCCTTTCAAGAACCCAAGGTCGCTTCACAATGTAATACAAACAACAAGTAGCAAACAAACAACAAGCGAACAACAGATACCATCAGCCATCAGAGGCCATCAGCTTACAAGCATACGCTGGTTTACAAGGAGATATTGCATTATTTATCAAAATATGCTATTATGAAAAAGTATGTAGCAGATAAAGTTGAAAAAGTGTAGAACAGAGAAAACAGTGATGAGGAAGATGATTTATTGGGCAAGCTTGAAGAAATGAGTTTTCAGATGTTTTTTGAAGGACCCAATGTTGTCGTGCGAACGAAGATTCGGGGGCAGCTTATTCCAGAGCGTAGGTCCAGCAACATTAAAAGCCCTACCGCCCACTGTGGAGAGTCTGACCCGGGGTACCACGAGAAGGTTTTCCGTGCTAGATCTAAGGGCCCTAGTTGGAACATATGGCTGTACCAGGTCAACAAGGTATTTGGGTGCCGGGCCATGTAGGGCTTTAAAAATTAGGATTAACAGTTTAAATTGGATGCGGTGTAAGACAGGAAGCCAGTGCAGTTGGTGAAGGATAGGAGTGATGTGGGCAGATTTTTTATTATATGTAAGGGTGCGTGCAGCAGAGTTTTGAACCATTTGGAGGCGGTGAATTGCTTTGGTGGGTAGTCCGCTATATAATGAATTACAGAAATCCAATCTGGAGGTGATAAAAGCATGAATAACAGTTTCCGCATCTGTAAAGGTAAGAGAGGGGCGAATACGAGCAATATTCCGCAGGTGGAAGAAGCATGATTTGACAGTCTGACTGATGTGTGAGTGAAAGCAGAGCGTGGGGTCGAACAAAACTCCCAGATTCCGTACAGTTTTTGAAGGCCTAATCTCAACACCATCAATGTCAATAAAAATGTCGTGTCTGGGTGAGTTTTGTGATCGGGTGTAGTATAACGCCCGTTTCACACTCCGTTTCCAGTGCGTATGCGGTGCATATTTTTTTCCGTACGGGTTGTTAACAGGTTAGAGCTTTCACACTGCACGCGGATGCGGTCCGGCGATTAGTTCCAGTTGCGGTGCGTATGCAGTAGTGCAGAGATCGTTTCCACACCGAGTCTATTTTTGCTGTGCTGCAAACGCTGAATTAAAGGGGACATATCATGCTTTTTTAGCCCTTAAATGCATTCTATTGTATATTTGGAGTGTTTATAAGTAGTACAGAAAAGTTGAAATTAGTCTCTTCAGGTGCTTCGTTTATATCTTTATATTCTGTTTTGGTCATATTTTGCAACCTGTTCCGATTTTTCTATTCTCTATTCTATTTCTATGACGTTCTTTTAACAATTACGTCACAGTATTTGCAGCGGAACTGCCAAATGAGCACTTCAAGAATAACTTACTTCAGCAACCTCCGCCAGTATAAAAAAGGATTTGCCGATAGACTTCGTCTGATTGAGGGGTCAATTCCTTCTATCTTTGGAGACGACGAACAGAGCACCGGTAAGCTGTAAATAACGTTAATAAAAATAAAGTACTTTACTTTCTTAAAACACACAGTGGTCATGGTTTAGCAGTAACCTACCTTTGTCTTTGAGATTAGTAATCTCACCATAAATGCATTTAATTAAATACTATTATTCTTTTCTACAGTCATCTTTTTACTTTAAGACCGGGGTAAAGAAAGGAAATTACAATTTACTTAAACAAGGCGACTAATGAACGACACTCGTCTCATTCGTGGAGGTGAAAAAAAAAAGTTATTTGTGTATAGGCCCTATGCAAGATTTATTGTGAAAAGGTATGAGTCTGCTGTTTTTGTCAATTTTAAGTTTTAATTTAAAATGTTTGCGATTTTAATATAAGTATGGTTAAATATGTTACCACTTGCTTGAGCAACTTTATATCTATATAGAAGTAATGCATTTAATAATACGATGTTAAAGGTGTGTTTTAACGTGATAAGCCTATTAAAGAGTGTATATGTGTACAAAGAGAATTTTAAATAAAAGTTGCTGATAACTTCTGGATTTGAAATACAAATAGTGAGTAAATGTGTTTGTGGTACAGCCGCGGATCAGTTGCGCACTGCAAACGCACGCAGCATATGTGAAAGCACTGTAGCGCGTGCTGCCCCTGTACCGCATACGCACCGCAACACGCACCGCACACGCACTGCACACGGAGTATGTGTGAAACGGGCGTAGGCAAATTGAGACGCAGCATGTGTAGCCATAGACATCATGTCTCTATATAATGCATAGACAGTATAAGAAGTGGACAGAGACATCTCATTGGAACTCAGTTGAGACAGTTGAAGCCCATTTTTAGCGATTTTTGAGCACTTCCGTTCCAGACGCGCAGACTCAAACCGACTCAAACTAAGCTTGATGACGTGAGCAACCTGTCTGACAAACGTAAATCTTCTAGTAGCTGTGCGTGAGAATTGCCATCGTTAATCTTGCAGAGACGGGGAACTTGAGCAAAGAGTTCTTTGGCGTGAGTGAGCAGGAGTAAGTATTCTGATTAATTATTAATTTGTATAGTATTTATTTTAAAATGCTTCTCCCTTGACGGGACGTCCCCCCGATTGCCTGTGAGCTTCTCCTCCTGTCTGTAAGGTAATTTCTGTACATCGCGACAGAGAGTCGAGTGGTTATGACGCATATCGTTAGCCTATTTTTACAAAAACTGTTTCTACGGGGCGATAATGTAACATAGAAGGTAATGGAGCCCTTTATACATTGTCGTGTTTCTTTAGGAATAAATAATGGACAAATGGAGTCTTTAAACGCCTCAGATGTAAAGTTATTCGCTGTCAAAGTGACGCCAAAATGAATGGGAGTCAATGGGAATGCTAACGCAAGTGAAGTTCTGCTACAAGATGGCGGCACGCGGCCGGCTTCAACTTCCGGTCGATGGATTACCCCCTTGATATAATAGGCTTGTTTGAGATGAGCAAAATCTGCGCAGAACCGATCACCGGTGATCAGCGCGAGATGCATGCCGGTTAGAAATGTGTCCGAGGGCAGTCCGCCTTGCTCTGATGTCATGCAGACGTATGTCAAAAAACTCTCGCGAGCGCAAGGCGCACGTGTCGGATTTAGCAGTCGAGCGCAGTTGCTCTCCACCGACTGCGCTGATCAAAAGCATGATGGGAAACGACTTTGCTGACGACACAGCTTAATGCTCATTGGTTTAAACAACCGTGATGTATTGTTCTCTTTTAAAAAAATGTAGGCCTATTTTAAAACTCTGGTATCATGTTTTATGTGTATACGTACGTTATGTGTGAATAAACTCTCTGACAGTGCGATATGGGTTATGTGATGTCATTTTTATAGAAAATAAAATAATAAAAACACATGTCTGTATTAAAGAAAAAAATATTGATAAACGCGTATTTGGAATGGAATTAAATAACAAGTACTTTGGGTGTCTTGTTCATTATATTTATTTTCATATAAAAGCAACAGAACTTAAAATTACATCCAGTTTATTAGCAACACCTGCACGAGCGTGAATCCCGTGTATCCCGCGATATCCGCCTTTGATCTCACAGGTGTCTGATCCACCGTGAGAAGAGAGATCTGTCCGTCTCGCTTGCGCTTTTTTCACTCCTCCCCGCACTGCAGCCGCCTACTCTCGACTACAATTCAGGCGAGGCAAGGCGCATCTCAAACAAGCCTATTGTCTATGTGTGTAGCTACACGATACTTTCATACATTCTTATTGCATATCGCCACCTACTGGGCAGCTGTGCAATCCTTTTGTTTAATCTTATCTTTCAATCTTTAATCAGTTTTTTTTATTAGGGCCCGAGCACCGATGGTGTGAGGACCCTCTTGGAATTGCTCCGTTTACTACTGTATTGAGTTTAATGAGATGATCTGCACAGTGCACACACATTTAATCAGTGGCTTACCTCCAAAAGCATTGCTTATTTTCTCTTGGCAGATGTCAAGCCGACCAGCCTGTTTGTCCTCTTTTACCTGAAGGTAAAAATGAGGTCTGGCTCCTGGCTCCTCACTGGCTGTTTCTGCTGAATAGCCACTCCCCATGCTTCTGCCCCAAGGGCTTTTCTGTTGGCAGATGACTCATTGTATTCAAACACATAAACACACGAACATCCCCATAGACGCTCTGAGATGGCTGTCTAGTTTTACACCTAATCCAAGTAAAGGTGATTGCCACAGGTGTTGATCTAACAGTTGGAGAGCGACAGCTAACAGGAGTGCAGCAACATGACCAAGGGCACTTTTTTCCTGTTTCTACTTGCAGTGAGTAAACCTGAGTCAACTTTAATCATCATAATCAGCTGTAAGGAATGACACTTAATAATAGTTTTATTTGATAATGGTGACTACTGTACTTAATGTAATCTTTTTTTAAAGTAATTATTTATTCTGTTATTGATAAAGCTCGAGCACTGTCTAATTGGAGCTTTTACAAGTCTCACATAATAAACCAGATAAATAATATGATGTTAGATTAGGAACGACGTTAAAACATATGACCGCATGCATATCATGCAAAGTCAAGGTAGTCATAAGAGAAATGGGTAACACTTTATTTGGATGGTCCCTTTTGAACATTCTGATGACTTTAAGTAATTTTGCAAATTGCAACTACATGTCAACATTGTTACGCTCCTCCAAGAGACATTCTGACTGTAAGTAGCCTAACTTTGCATCTAAATTCACATTGTGATCTGTGTAAAATATAATATTGGTGATCCAAAAGGTAGTATGTCGTGCTTTAGTATGTAGTATGTAGTATGTTGACAGATGACGTTCGTAGGTGATTTGTTTACCTGTGATGTTCCTTGTTTTTTCCATATAGCCTAGTTAGTGCAGTGTGAGTCTTTTTTTTTTAGTGGTCAGTTTTTATGAATTAGCAACCATACGTTTTTCTAAAGACTTCTATCTTGTAGTCCGTCTTTAGTATAAACAATAGTATTTAATCTGAGGGAAGCAGATGTTGCTGTCTTGCGGGCACAAACACTATTCTCATTGTGTCACCTATTTAACTTTTCGAAGGCTTTACCCAGTATTTTCATGGATTAATGGAGCGTGTGCATTGATGGCATAGAGGGGTCTTCAATGTTTTCCAGGGCAAAGACCACTCTGGCGATAGAAACATAGAGTCCGTAGCCATTTTCAAGTAATGGCTGAAGACGCATTAATACAAAAATTTTATTTTATTTTCTCTTCTACTCTATGTAAAAAAATACGCATACTGTGTTGACTAAACGGGGAAGGGTCACAGCACTTGCATTGTTGTCCTATTGTTAGTTTAATTGCTTCTATTGCTCTCCTCATTTGTGAGTCGCTTTGGATAAAAGCGCCTATAAATTATTAAATGGAGCAAGAACCCTTGATATAAAATGTGTCAAATAGAGCTACATATTTAACATACACTTCAATATATCAATATAGATTTAGCATATTATGATTACGAATAAGTTATATGATAAGACAGCAGAACTATGCACATTATTGTTATTGCACATGCATCACTGTCTGTATACTTTTCATTGTTAAAATTGACATTTATGCATCATATCAAACAACATGTTACGATAAAAAGCACAATTCATTAGTTTGCAGTTTTTGTAAATAATTTTAATGGATTTGCAGAGTTGATACATTTTAATTTTACTAATTAGATTTACTTATTTGGTAAATGTTTATTTTAATCAAACATTTACCCAAACTTTAGCTACAAGTTTATTAAAACTTCATATTTTAATTTTACCGTGAGATGGATAAATCACTGAGTATCTGACATTAGTGCGGGTTCTCTCGTAAAGTGCAGATATAATGTATAAGCGGCTCCACCATAACAAGAATAGCAATGTACATGAAACATTGAAGTCATTACTTTTACAATTCATTTGAATGAATAAAAAAAAATAGGCTACATATATACGAATATTTTTTCCTAGTAATCTATGAGTCTGCAGTTACATTGCCCGTATGTTGACATGCCATATTTTTGTCCCATGCTATGGTTATTATCACTACGTCAATTACAATTTCGATTGTGAATCACGCATTTATATGTGGATGTCAGTTCCAAAACGTCGCAGCGTGTAATTGGCCATCTGTCCTCTTAGCAGCTTGAGAACAATACTTTTATTTAATGGATTAAAGCTATAGCCTCGAAAGCGAAAACGCCAACAGCCTAATATGTATCTGAGTCTGTTTTGGAGTACCTTGACTTTGCATCAACCATTATGGGGGTCTGAGTCCCCTAACCTGAGACAAAGTCACACAAAACAAGTACACACTGTATTGCTATAATTTTTAAATCACATTATGTATAATGAAATTGGTAATGCTTTTTTTGATGAGAACAGCCACATTTGAACATGTTAAGCACTGGGTGTGAGCATTTTTTTGTAATGCCACCTATGTGAGTAATGCATTTCGCGTGAAGTTGTTTATGTGTTGTTGTTTCTCATGTTGGCCCTGATTCTCAGTCTTAAAACAAGTTAGACAACGTGACACAGGGTAAAAAAAAAACAGAAAGAACGTTATTTCATTTGAATCAGACAAACAATTATTTAATTTTTGGACATAGAAAGGTTAAGTGGATGTAAACAGTGTATTATGTAAAAATCTTTACTTAACAATCATTCCTCAGAAGTTGAGAGGTATGTTCTATTGATTGTATGTTTTTTAATTAGTATTATCCTGTTTTTGTCTATTCATCAGCTTGTTGAAGTGACCGCTTCCAGCAAAAATGATGCCGGCAATCGCGAAAAGCGGGTAGGTAATCTAAAAAACTAATTCGAAAGTTGTGACATGACACAACATGTCCCTTAAAACAACAAATACCCACCTGTCATCAGACCATAAAACAAGACTTCGTTTAGAATAGAATACATATGTGTTACATCATGTAACATAAATACAGAAACGCAGAGCTAGAAATATGTCTTTTTGAAAAAACATTACTATCAAACACTAGAAAATCAGACAAAATCATCAGACTTCATCCATAATGTCTTCCCATATAGGGTCCAATGAGTTCTACAAGGTCACTCAGGATCTGTTGAGCTTTATGTTTTCCTAATAATTTTAAGTAATTGTACTGTAAAAAACCCTACATATTTTCAACCATCAAAAGAATGGAATTTTATTTAAATGGTTTTAAATGTATTTTCAATTTCATTATTATTATTATTATTATTATTATGTAACATGTTTTATCCCATTTTATATTTTACTAGGCACTGTTACTGAATTAAAACGGGGCAATGAGTTTCCTCAATTAACTTATTAAGCTTTACAGTGCAAAATCAGACAGGAAACTGACTATCACTCAAATCAATATATCTCTTTCTATCTCAAAGGAAGCTGTTCTTATTCGTTCGAAGAGAAGATGGGTTCTGTCCACCGTTGATCTTGAGGAGAACAAGCCTGGGCCTTATCCCATTGAGCTAACTCAGGTAACTTTACACAGTCCCTGATTCCAGTGTGGCAAGTTCAGCCGATTTATGAAAATGTAAATACCTCATAAAATCTCTTGATGATAGCAGTTTTCTTTTCTGTGCTACCATGCATGTTGGGGGGTTTGGGTAGGACATTTCATAGCAGGACAAAGGACTGCAGGATTGCTGAATGACTAAAGAAACGTTATCAGCAAGATGGTATAAAACAGTTTTTGGTACACTTGAATAAAATCATATAAAACACAGTTAAAGGTGAACTATGCAGGTTTTTTACCTCAACCGATCAGCTTCGGAGTCATTGGAATGGTTATATTACTCTTTTCGGGTTGAATGGTGGTCGTTTCGCACCCCCCTATCGCATGTGAGCGGAAAAAACACACTTGTAACTTTGAGCCGGCGGGCCGCCGGCCGCAGCATCAGGAAGTGTCGCGTGATATCAGGTCTTGCGATGTAACGAATTGCTTTACGGCAAAAAAGATCTGATAAAATGAGCATCAAACAGAAATAACCCGGCGCCGTGTTCGAGGCGCACATACAACACAGACTGCCGACAGTTAAACAGGGCACGCGCAGCTCTTAAAGGGGCCACACCTTATTTCCACTCGTTACAGCTTCCATCCACTGAACAGGTACCGGTGTACAGGGGGAGTGGATCAGGCCATGAGTGCAGAGACATCTCTGCGTGAGTGCTATTTACGACAGTACAAGTACTTCACAGCGACTCTACGGGTCGCTGTTTGACAAAAACAGAATTCCTACTTAGTGCTGCTTTAAATGTACCCAGCATATATGTTACCTGAGAGATGGAAAGAAAGAGAGAGAGAAAGAAAGTGTAGAGAGTAACGAGAGATGGAAGGCAGAGGTAGAGAGGAAATGAAGAGCCAAACAAAAAGAGTCCCCAAGAAGAGGAGCCATGCAGAGGAAAAGAAGAGCCCCCAGTTACAGATACACTCATCTTCCTTGACCATGTGACTGAAACCAAAAGTGAGACATTCAAACTAACCAATCAGAAGTTTACAGCTGCAATCTAAAGGTGTGACAGTTAGCAGATCCCAGAGGGCTTGATCATTGTCAACACCTCGTCAATTCCAAATGCTTCTTGGGACGCAAATGTCTTTCATTTTCAAGTCTAGAAAGGCCACAGGCTTTGGTTACATCACATGAATATGCTACTCGCTGATGCTATTTTCTGCACAGTTTAGAACAAACACACTCAGCTGGAAGTTTCTAGTGATCCTATTCCTAATGCTAATACTATACATGACCTTAAAGCTAACAGACATGAACTAAAAGCCTCAAAACTCAATTTTGATTTGATATGAGCTTTAAAGGTGCTGTATGTATTTGACTGTACTAAAGCATAAAAATACCATAATGTGTTTGCAGAGATTTAGGAAGCATGCTTAGTACACATATTGTTTCTCTGACAAACAATGATAGAGCCAGTTATTCTGAAATATGCCATGTCGGAATGTCTGTTTTTGTTTTAGTCTGCGTGACTCCGCTCACTGCCTATTTATCCATTAGTATTTCGACACACCGTTGGAAAACACAGCGTATTGTAGCCAAGGAAGACAGCAAATAAACTGTGTCAATCTCCTCAATCTGACAACCCATGTGAGCGTCAAGTCTAAGGAGGGAAAAACTCTCATAATTATTTTGAATGTGGACGCCAGTACCCATTTTAACTGCTAGCTGTCAATATTACAGACTGCTCCTTTAAGTAATATTGTGTTATTTGGTTTGTTTAAATAGGCTTGATTATCAAATGGATTTATTTAGAATAATGCATGTTTGGCTAAAATGTGAACAAATATATAATCATAAATGGTACATGAATCTAAATGATTTTATTTTTTTAATTGATGCTAGATGTTCAATGACAAAAAGGAGGACGACACTGTCAAGTTCCGCCTCCAAGGAGACGGGGTGACAAGAGAACCACTTGGTTTGTTTTCCATTAACGAAAACAATGGGATTGTATACGTACACCGGCCCATCGACCGGGAAGTGAATCCCATCTTCCATGTAAGATCTCACCTTTTGGCAAAGCAAGATTTCAAGGCGGGATTTGATATGGCACTAATGCTAACAAAATAATTCAGCGGAATTTAAAGAATGGACTGATTTAGTTTGTTGATGTAGTTCAGAGTGGCATTTTGATTCGTCTGTAGGTGGACTTTGACGTGCTGGACAGGCAGACTGGCAAAGAGATGGACAAAACGCTGTCATTCAACGTGGACATAAAGGACGTGAATGACAACAGACCTGAGTTCACGCCGGAAACTTTCCGTATACCAGTTCCCGAGAACACTCCCGAAGGTTCAGAGAAACACGTATTACTGCATATATGCATATATTTTTTTCTGTTAAAATGCTTTCTATAAAGAAACTAATTTAAGTTAACCATTTGTAAGGTGACTTCTCCTGAAAAGTGTAAACATTGACAGAACACTGCTCTATTTGTTTGAGCATCTAGACCAGCTAAATACAACAACACTGATTAAACCAGCGGCGTGATTTTGGGGGAGGAAAATCTGTTTGAAAATATGAATTCCATTTGGCAGCACAGAAATTACACACTTCGCCTGTAAAGAAATTGGATGTTGACTCGAGTGATGTTGGAAGCTCTGTGTTGGGAATTTTAGAATTATGGAATGCAGCTTATTTTTTCTCTCAGACCTTTCTTTATAGGCCTTTATAGTCGAATTGTTCTTGATCTTTTCATTTCAGATAAAATAATTCACTGTAATATTTGCAACTTTAGACTTAAACCTTAACTTAAAAGTCAAAACTTTCTCCCCATTTCAAAAGGAGCAGTTATTGAAACCAAACTGTTATCATTGAATGCCAAGAATATATACAGTATGCTCTCTTTTTTAATCATCCTTGTTTGAACAGGCATTCTGCAAGCAACATTACAAGCTCATGACAATGATGCGCCGGATTCTCCTAATTCCCAGTTCACCATGAGGGTGGTATCACAAGAACCTGCATTACCAAAAATTTCCCTGAAGGACCTTCCTGGGACCACTAAAATCAAACAGCTCACCTTCACGGGATGCTTTGACTATGATGTGAGTAACTAATGGAAAGGCAAATGCGTGGTTTGAGCATTTTTCAGTATGTTTTTTAATGTTTTCTGTCTCTTGTATTTTAGAAAGTAAAAACATATAAAGTGCTAGTTGAAGCGAAGGATCACGGGACACCTGCAATGTCTTCAACTGCAACTATTTATCTGGACATCAAAGATACCAACACCCATCTACCAGAATTCAACACTACCAACGTGAGTCAGGCTGGACAGTCATTGTAGATTGATGTGCCAAAAAAAAGTGTTTTCGCAAGACTCATTCATTTCATTTCTCAATTCAATTCATCGATTCAATTATTGTAGGGGAATCAGAATGTCAAATCCTGACTGGCGAGAGGTGGAGCTGGGGAGGGAGGAGGGTAATGAGCTCCTGAGAAACGTGACAGCTATTGATAATACTGAAGGAGCTTATATATTTATACGGTGATAGGCTTAGACGTGGATCAGCTGATGCAAGCTTGACTAACGTGACCTGCCAGAACGGACGCTTCACTTAATTTACACAGCTAGAAGAAAATAGGTTGTTAAATCAGTGCAAGTTATGAAGTTTGTTTATATAGTTGATAATATATAGGTATGCAGAGACTCGAGCAGCACACATCTAGTCATTTTTAAAGCTTTATCTATCGATTCCAAATCTTATTTTATATATTATCAGTAGCTATATATTTATATTCATTTAAACTAAATGCTTAATAGTAATTGTTCAACTAAAATTGCTAATGTGTAATTGATTAAGGATACAATAATTATATAACTCATTTATAACTCATATAAATAATGTCCTTTAATTTGCATCGAGAGAAACTGAGGGATTAATTTATTGTGTCATAAATGTGTCACTTTGTTCACAGCTGATTGGTCCAGTTTTGAGATCTCTTACCCAGAACATATCCTGCCCCCGGATACTGTCGCAATGAACGCCGCTAAAATCTGAGCCACTTTACCTAAAACTCAGGGTTGGCGCAAACTAAACTGAAACACACCTGGCTATCCCCCTAAGCCGGCTTCATGGTATAGGCCCCAGGTTAGCCATGTAAATGATGTACCTGACTCAAGAAATACATAATGCTGAGTGTCTGAAAGGCACTCAGCATTACGGGCCGATCTCATTACAAATCGTGCCGAGCCTCTTGTGCTCTTTCTTTAAGTACACAGACCGAGACAGAAACTTTCATTAAAGTTTCATATGAAAACATTTGCAAACAATGGGAATTTGCATTCAGAGTTTACACCTTTTGAGAGCAGGATGACATTTGCCTGGAATACACACCCTCCTCTGTAAGCAAGTTCTCTTTAAACTCTTAAAAACTTTATTACCTTTTTGGTTTACTTCTGTGGAAAATGAGACCTTTGCACCAGTCGCACTGAGAAATTTCAAATGATACCAGACATAATAGTGTTTTATGATTGTTCACATTAAACCATGATCTCAACATGAGAGAGAGATGGAACGGGGGATTGGGGCGTCAAGGGAAGGAGATGTAGATTAGGATGATACTGAGGTGAGACTTGCGTCTCGAATGGTGATGCTAATTTCACAAGAGAGAGTTCAAATATTAATTTCCCGAAAGGCCCTTTGTCTTCTCAGGGAGTGGTTGTTCTTCAACCAGACTGCCCAGCATTTTCTAATTTCTCAAGTCTTACATGCCTAAAACCCAGAGTTGGCGCAAACTAAACTGAAACAGGCTAGCTACTTAAACCGGCTTCATGGTATAGGCCCCGGGTCAGCCAATGTCATGAGTTTAGGTACCTGACCAATGACAGAAGGGCAACTCAAAACCAATCAGAATTCCTCAGCAACCGCATCACACTCGTGGGGTTTTTGTCTGGGCAAATCAAGAGAATAATTGATGCTGCTTGTGGTGCAGAAATGACACACTTTCCCCTTACTAAATAGACGGCTTTATTGAGTAATTTGGTTTCAAAGCTTGTAATATGATATGCATGAATGTACCTGTGTCAAACAGTACAACACTGAAGTGAAGGAAATGGAATCAAACAAGGAGATCCTAAGAATTGGCGTCACAGACAAGGACACACCGAACACGCCTGCATCAAGACCGGTGTTCTCCATCCTGAAGGGCAACGAAGATCAAAATTATAAGATCGAGACAGACCCCAAAACCAATGAAGGTGTGCTGTCTGTTATCAAGGTAAATGGCACTGTTCACTTTAATATTTCATTCACAGTTTATCAGGTGTATTCAAAGAGAAGTCAAGTCGCCAGCTCTATTTTATATATTGATAAACCGGTAATGATCAATGATGCGAACAGAATTTAATTCTGCTGTAAAGCAGCTCTAGAAAGACAATTCAGTTGAAATCAGTTCAGTGTTTATTCAGGTCTGTTCAATAACTGAGTTCACTTCAGCTATAAAGCTGCTAGAAAACATTGATGTCATCATCCAGCTCAGTTCAGTTCTCATCCAATAGTGTTAGTGCTGTCAAATCAATAATATTGCTGAATATTAAGTCATCTTAATAGAAGAATATAGAAGTCATCACTGGGAACTGGTTTACACAACTGCTTATTACAGTAATTTTTTGCCATGCATGTTAGTTTTTAAAAATTGTGTCGATGAGCTAAAAACAACAGGACTGAATTAGAAAAAAAGGACAGCCTGTGGTTATGAGGCCTCTCAATATAATTGTATTCCACAGGGGAAGAATTTTGAGAAAACTGCAATCACAGAGGTGGAAATAGCTGTCGAGAACGAGGAGAAACTATTCCAGTGTGTCAATGGAAAGGCCCTAACAGCGTCCGCTTCCACACCAAAGCTAAACTCTGTCAAAGTGGCAGTGAAAGTCATTGACACAAATGATCCCCCTGAATTTAAGAAGACTACTGAAGTAATTTACCGAAATGAAAATGGAAATCCAGGAGATGTGTTGTTTGTACCTGAAGTCAAAGATGAAGACTCGGACTTAAACAAAATCAGGTGTGGTTGAGCTGCCCAACATCAAATTACACATCATTCAAAGTGTTTATTTTTGTGGATTTAATTAGTTGTTTTTTTTTCATCCTGCTTTCATTTCGCTCTCATCATACTATAATGTAATTGTGTAAATGTTTGTGGTTCGTAAGATTTTTAGTGTTTTTATGATTTAAAATGTCACGTCTCTTATGCTCACCAAGGCTGCATTTATCTGATCAAAACCACAGTACAAACTGTACAAAAATATCACAGTTTAAAACTGCTGTTTTCAATTGGAATATATTGTAAAATGTCATTTATTCCTGTGGTCAAAGCTGAATTTTCAGCATCATTACTCCAGTCTTAAGTGTCTCAAGATCCTTGAGAAATCATTCTAATATGATGATTTGATGATCAAGAAACATTTCTTATTATCAATGTCGAAACCAGTTGTGCTTCTTCATATTTTTCAAATTATTAATTCTAAAAAATAATTATTTTGTGACGATGTAAAAGTGTTTACTGTCACTTTTGATACATTTTATGCGTCCTTGATGAATAAAAGTATTAATTTCTTTAAAGAAATCTTACTGATACCAAATGTTTAATGCACTGTATATGACATAATATATATTATAAAATTGTATTATATAATCACACACATACACTGTATAAACATAGAGGCTCGGGGATGGGAAACTAGATACTGTATATGGATGATCACATAGCAGAAAGCAAAGCAGAAGTGTTATAATATCTGTGTATATGTGTGTAGGTATGAGTTAGTACAAGACCCAGCCAAATGGGTGAGTGTCGACCCGAAGACAGGAAAGATCACCACAGTTCAGAACATGGACCGGGAGTCTCCATTCGTCAAAAATGACACCTACACTGTTATAGTCCAGGCTATAGATGACGGTAAGCACCACAGTATCTGTTCTCAGTATGTCCAAACAATTCAAACACTATTCCAAATGTGAAAAGTAAAGTTTTTATTCAAAGTGATGCCAACTAATTGGGTAAAGAGGAAATGTGCAAGTAACGAGGTAAAAAAAGGTTGACACAAGAATAGAAAACTTATTAACTTATAATACTGACTTATTATAAGTTATATTATATTATGTTATATTATAACTTATAAAAAGAATACTGCACAGTAGGGGACATATGGTGATGGTAAAAAAACAAAACAAAAAAAACATGGGATTCTCTTGCAAGACTTTGCAATCCCCTGAGAAACGTATTCGCTCATAAAATTTGTATATGGAAATATGACAAGGGAGAGAAAACATGACATAAACATGAGCACTTGACAGTGACCAAAAACAGACTTGACAAAACTCACCAGGTTACACTAGAAAAGAGATTAAAAAAACACGAGCACTATATATACAGAATCACTTTATTTTGATGCTCCTTTAGAACATTCTGTTGACTTAAGTAACTTGGCAACTACTCTCATTACAACCAATGTTATTTTTATTTTTGCATTTTTAAATCAGTTTTTATTTTAATATCATTTTCAAATTTCCTATAAATGTCAGTTTAGTTTTAGTTAGTTTCATTAATGGTTTCGTTTTTATTTTGTGAACACATTCCTATTTAGTTTTTATATGTTTTAGTCATTATTGTTTATATTTTAGTAATTATAGTAACAGAACACTTCCAGTTAAATACATTTAATTTCAGCAAAGTTTGCAGTTTACAGTTAACTCTTGTGCAAACCTCCTAATAATCCAGTTTTTGATTGAGATTGTTTGAGATTGAACAAAGAACCAAACAGATGCAACTTAAATTAAACATTATTCTCTCATACTGATTCATATTAAAGATGAAGTCGTGTTAAACATGTGGTGTATAAGAAAAAGGGGAAAGAAAATATGCGTATGATTATTCTTTTATGGTTATTTCTATGATTAATCCATTCATGTCTATTGCATCTTGTTATCCTCATATTCATGTCTTCTATTCAGACCAGACATTTAGTTTACTTCTACAAATGTTGCCTACGTCTATTTGAGACATGCTATTAGTTGTTTTTTCCCTTTTCTGCTCAGTGTGGTATCCTGCCAAAGATGTGTGGTATCGTGTTTAGTTTTCACATGAGATGGTTATCTTACAATAAGGTACAGCTGTGTTTGCATGATGGAAATACTTATTTAGCCATTTCTGCTTCTTAGGGTTTCAGTAACTGTTGTTAGTTTCGTTTCGTTTTTCATTTATTTTGAGTTGTATTTCAGTTAGTTTTTTTTAGAAAATAAGAAGCTCACAGAAATCCATAACACAATCCTCTATGGGACGATTCCCCTGGCGCAAACACAGGAGAGCAACTGCTGGGTTCATCGCTGGCCTAGCTTTCTGTAACGCGAGTAGAGTTGAGAACCCATGTGCAGTTTTATTGATAACCAAACCGAACTAAAACATGACAAATATGAGCACTTGATTCAACTTGAACAGACTTCAACATGACCATAAAAAGTCTTCACAAAACAGCCGGTTACAATAGCAAAGCTAATCATGAGACTAAGAAAAAATGAGGAGTACATAAACCAGTAGTTCTCAAAATCTTTTGGTTGTGCTCCCCTTTAAACCTGAAAATATATATATATTTTTTTTTTATGAAGACTTTTTATAAAAAATCGCAATTTAATCTCTGTACACAACTTTTGGTCTACATGCTGTTCACAGGAGAGCCTCCAGCTACAGGGACGTGTACTGTTGTGGTCTTCCTGGGGGACGTGAATGATAATGCCCCCTATCTCACCTCCAAAAACCTGGTCATGTGCGGGAACAAGGTCGACCGTGTCAATGTGATTCCAGCAGACATTGATGGCCCTCCATTTTCAAGTCCTTTTACCTTCTCTCTGGGAGGAGAAGAAGAGCTGAGGAAACTCTGGAAGCTAGAGCCCACCACAGGTCAGTCACGTGCATTTACTTTTATTTTAGGAACGTCCCAATCAAGTATTTTGAAGCCCCAATCCGAGTCATAGAGTCATTGAATTGAGTCCTTATCTGATACTTTGTAGATGTAAACATCTGTTAAAATTGTGGACATTGTAAACAGACTGTGTGGTCACAATTGTGAATATGGGACTACTGATATAAACTTGTTATATTATATAAACTTCTTGTATTTTTACTTGTCAGTCAAGTCAGACTTCATATCCATGCCCTAGCAACCAGTTACAGCACCGAAAACACCCCATAGACTTCCAAGAATGAGATCAGAAATGGGGGTGGGCTCTTTTGACTCAGACTGGTCAGTAGGCTTTAGGTATCATCCTGGCAACTGTCTAGCCAAGCCCCAGCAACCATTTATAGCACCCCAGCAACTGCACAGTAAATCAAGTGGTTCATATCTCTGGATCAGAACAACATAAAGACATGGGGGTGGGCTCTTTTGTCACAGACTGCCATGCAGTCTTTAAATGTCACCCTGCCAAGCAATGATTTTAAGGACCCTAGCAACTGCATAGCAACATAAACAAGCCAAATCTCAGCATCAGAACATTGTATACACATGGGAGTTGGCTCTCTAGCAATCACGCAGAAGACCCTAGAAGTTCCTAGGGCTGAGTTTTGCCATGGCCAAGCACTTGAAAATGAACATATCTAGTTGTAGTTAAAGTCTTAGTAATTATGCTGTGTTTTGTGACATTTTAAATGTTTTGTTTAGTTTTAGTTATTTTACATCAAGCTAAACTAAATGAAAATGAAAAATGTGTCATTGGCAACTAGCTGAAATAAAATAAGCTTAAAGTCCCCCTGTCAATACTGTTATCCCTTAAAACTCATCTTTGATCACTAAAATGAGATATTTCAAAGTTTTTTCCTTGAAAAAAAAAGAAAAATTCATCCCTTAAAAAAACTCTACACCCTTGCTTCAGTTATATGTGGTTATGCAAATGATCCCCGCCTCCACTCACTCACACAGCTCAGAGATCCACTCACGTTGATCTGAATCAGGTAGTTTGTGACGTCAGAAACACCAGCGATTTCAAACTGTGTTTTTGAGACTGTCTTTGGTTCACTGCAGTTTTAAAGAGAAAATACTCAGCAATGGTGTCGACTTATGAATTTGCACACTATTTGTCTTAAAGCATATTAAAAACACCATAACATATACATATATGCTAAGTAACCATTTTTTTTTTACACTATAATAACCCTGTTTCACACTATCATTAAAGTTCTGCTGGGTTTATTCCATATAGGAGCAAATACCTCTCTGATAAGTTTGAGACCTCTCCCATATGGAAACTACTCGGTTCCTTTGAAGATGCAGGATCAGCAAGCGCTGGCGTCAGAAGAGGTTCTGCAGGTGGTTGTGTGTGAATGTACGGGAGGATCCGTGTGTCGTGGGCGTCTTCCTTTGTCCTCGAGGCTCGGTCCAGCAGCCATCGGTCTCCTGTTTGCCGGACTTCTCCTTTTTGCCTGTGAGTTTTCAGACTAAATAACAACATCAAATGTGCATCTTCAACAGACGAACAAATCAAATACAGCCAACTACAACAGTTGTAGGTGCCGTTTAATCAACACCATTTTCAACTAAATACTTTTTATGCATTTTGGCCGTTCGTTTATACGGCAACGGCGTTTTGGGGGCCTGAAAACACGAGCAAAAATGTGAATTTATGAAAATGGTGACATCATGCGCATTGCGTGTTCAGTCTATAGGCGCGTGGTGTTTCTTTACAAAGTCACATCGCCATCTACTGGCCTGGAATGAATAAACAGCGTTTTTATTACATTGTTTATATACATAACATCACCATTTTTAGTACATTGTGTTCTTGTAAACATACCCATAGTCCACTTATTTGATCATTTAAACAATGTGCAGTTCATATAATATCACTTACTCTTAAATCTTAAATCTTTTCAATGTATGCAGATTATTGTAATATATATAATATAATGACACACCTTGTTTGTTTGTTTTTTTGCAGTTCTACTCCTTTGTTTCAGATGTGAATGCAACAGCCAGAAGTTTCAACACATACCTCTGAACCTGCAGGACGAGGGCAACCAAACCCTTGTCAGGTACAACGAGGAGGGAGGAGGCTCAATCTATAAGGTATGTGAAACTGCCCTTGTTCACAGTTCAAAGTAATTAATTTAGTAGAAGGAAGTAAAAACTATCAGCTGTGTTCCTGACTTATATTTCTAAAGAAGTATAATTTGGTGTCCCTTATTTATGTGGCTTGTGCTACAAAGTGCATTAATGTATGTATATAAGACAAAATAATTTTCATAAAAATAATACATTTAATAAAATAAATGTATCATAATAAAAATTAAATATAAATAAAATAAATAAAATATGATTGCATGTTTTTAAACATTTTGAAAAATATAATTTGTGGTATTTTTGAACTAGACTGATTTGTGAATGTGTTTCAGATTCAAAGCTTACATGGTAATTAAATAAACAGGTTATTTGCATGTCACCACGGCGAGTTTGAGGACGCACTTCCTGATTTTGCAGAGTTAGATGTGTTCTGGGTCAACACATTCTTGCCCGAAAATATAATAGGCCTACTAATCATCCCTAAAATCAGCGAATAACAGTGATGTAGAAATATCTAATGTTGTAAGCCTAAACTTGACATAAACTGTACACTTGTCACTCAAATCTGATTGGTTGATTGGAATGTTGTTCAAGGATCAACAAAGATGTTGATCCAGGAACTTGTTGCGTTTGGTGAAAGCAGGTTCTGCGTTTGGGCACGTCCCAAGTATCGGCAGTTATATTTGCTTTTAAAGTCTGACCTTGTTTACCTGAGAATATTTGGTGCAGTTTTACGAGGAGCAACATCTGTGGTCTAACTGTGATTGTTTGTCTAATTTTTGTCTCCTCAGCCCGAGTCGTTGTTTCCTAACAATTTTGGTCTGACGGAAAGCATGAAAATTGGATCTGCACCGGTACAGACATGTTTGTTTTTTTCTCTCAATTTTTATAAAAATGATTTTATATATTTTTCTCATTTATAAATGACACAGAGAAAATTGCATTTAAAATACAAAAAAAATATTCAAGCAAAAAAATATATAGTTTGGTTTTTATTAAAAATCTATGTGCCATGTACTTGACCTTTTGGCGACAAGGAAGTGAAGGAGAAATTTGCACGTGTTAGGTCACATGCTGTCAATGCTCTATATGTTCATTTTAGACTAGACTTATTGGTCATTTTTATTAATGCACATTTTGTAAAATCAATGACTCAAAGACCAACAAATATGTGCGTTATGCATAAATGACAAAGTCCTTTTAGGTATACATATTTTCTGTGTAGCTGCTCTATTGTTCATTATTGGCGGCAGTACAATAAAAAAAAAATGTGTGTGAAGTTTCAGACAATTTGCCCAAAATAATTTACCCTAATAGGACAAAGTCAGTTATAAACCCTAAAAAAAGGTCAGATTTTGAAAACTAATTTTGGAAAAATGATTTCATAGTCCCATAGAGGGTTAATATTGGGGAAAGCCATAGGATTAGACATGTTATCCCATTTTGGCACTGTGAACAGAATCCCAAGATGAATTGCAGTGAAAAGTAAAGAGCTTCATGTCGCTACATGCACTCTGTATAAGACTGACACTTGAAAGCAGGTTGTTGGCTCAACTGCATGTTAGCAACATATACTTGCTATAGCTTGGCCTGTCAAGCTTCTTTTACATGTTAGGACCTGTTATGCCAAAATATCGTAATATTCAAATGAGTTCATGTGCAGTTACACAGCGCCAATAGCAGGTTTTTCTCACAGTTTTGTGGTGAGTTTTACTCCGTGTCTTTTGTCTTCTAAATTGTAATGCAAAACTGATCAAAAAGTTAAGTGACAGAAACATTTTGTAACATTATGAAGGTATTTACTATTTCAAATCAATGCTGTTCTTTTGAACTTTGAATCAAAGAATCTTGAAAAGAAACAATATCACGATTTCCACAAAAAAATTATTTTTCATTATTGATAATAAATGTTTCTTTAGCATCAAATCATCATATTAGGCTGATTTCTGAAGGATCATGTGACACTGAAGACTGGAGTGATGATGCTGAAAATTCAGCTTTGACCACAGGAATGAATTGCATTTTACAATATATCACAATAAAAATACTGTATACAGGTATATGCATAATAAGCATTAGATCTGTAACTGTTCGGATTTTAACTGAAAAAGTAACAACAGGACCTAAAAGAAAGTGATGTGACATGGCCCTTCAAATGTCATACTGTAAGTTAATAAGCTACTAACAACCTGCATATTACTGTTGTTGCAGCCTGACTACCTGGTTACAACTGATGGATACAGGAGGGCTGATATTAATATGCTGAGAAACCCTGGAGGGGTGAGTGTCAAATGTGTCGACTGACAAGAATTAAGCTTGGATTATTCTGTTGGCATGGATGGAAAAGTTGACTACAGTACACAGCTCTGTTAAATGGATTTACATATGGTAACATTATGGAATGAGATTAGTTCAAATATTTAATTATTTGAATGTGACACATTTTTGATCATTCAGGAAACAAATTATTTCCTAATTCCCCTGCTCGAAATGCCAACGAAGAATGTAAACCGAAGCAAACAAGACTTTAATAATTTAAAATTTTAATCGTTTTTTTAACAAGGCATTTAAATAGACAGGGTAATGAACTAAGAAAACAAGACAAACTGAAACAGGTTAACAAATAATGAGCAGAGAGTATTCAATTCAATTCAAAGCACTTTATTTGTCCCCAGGGGGGAAATTTGAAGGGCACATTACAGTAGCTTACACAGACACATTGCACAATATATCAGTATTGTACCAGAGTATACTGGGAAATGATGTCCGGGAGTGGGAAAGAAACAAATAGATGATAAAGCATCCAAAAGATCTCAAATGAAAGGCAAGTTGAGACTGGTTAGGTTTCCTAAAGTTGTTTCACGTAAGATGTGAAGGCACTGTAAATGGTGAATGCTTCAGAAATGAGAGTTGTGGTTTGTGCAAAATCATTATTTTTAGAAAGAAAAAAAACAAAACAAGAAACCTAAACCTAACCATCATTAGGGCGTAAGAAGATCATACAAAAACTAACAAATAAGACCGAATTCATACAAATTAGCCACCAATTTGACAAAATGTAAAATAGTTGTGAATTGCTATGAAATTGTGTTGGCATAACTAAAGAGGCATAACTAAAAGTGAATGGCTTTTGCTAGACAAATTTTTTCTTTGTTCTAGCTATTCAAAAATGTAATAATACTAAGTAAATATCATATGTCATGTTCATAAATAACAGTGTTCTTTTGGTAATTAATTTATTCCATCTCTCACAGTTTCAGTATAACTCTGAGGTATTCCACGAGATGCCCAATGGCGGAGGTGCGATGGGCATGGTGAGTGACCGCATCCATCAGCCTGAGATATGGGTGAAGCGGGACAGACTGGGAGGGGAAGAGTTGTTAAAGAAACAAAGAAATTTGGGATTGTTGTACCTTGTGCCTTGACATGAGTCTAGGGTTGCCACCTTTGATTTGTGAAAAACCGGGACACGCTACACGGTTTGGCGCACATAGAGTAGGCTATGTTCTGTCTCGCATGCGCAGCTCTAGATTCAGTATGCGGGACTTTTATAGTTAAAAAAAAAAAAAAAAAAATTCAGGGGCTTAAAATCCGGACTGTCCGGCCAAAATCCGGACGTATGGCCGCCACCCTAGTTGCAACACTGTTTCATCCTGGATGTGTGCGCGTGTGACCGACCGACAGCACAGGCAGTTGATAGGCGATAATTTGAGCTTTGTATTTCTGCTTCCAATCAAATAAAAGTAAACGCCTGGCATTGGCCAATCCACTGTTTTACCCGTTTTCGGACACAGGATTGGATGTAGCTACCCAACAATAGCAGTAGATGGAAACGGCTTAATTTGAAACCAGGAAATTCTACTTTTGAAGTACATTTTCACAAAAAAACGGGACATTTTCCGGGACAGTCGCTCAAAAAAGAGAACAACCCCTGGAAAACCGGGACAGGTGGCAACGCTGCATGAGTCACAGTGGGGTTCAAATGACTGAGACCACAAACTCTGCTAAATAAGTTTAGGGTAAAACTATTTAAAAATGAAAAAAGCATTCTGCACTTTTTTTGTATTGTGTACATGTATAATGTACATTTTAACATAATAGTATTTCTTACTAATGCCTGGTTCAGATTACACGATTTTGGCACGATCCGTTTGACGTAGGGTGTCGTGGGAATTCGTAAACGACAACGGGCGTCGGGACGCAAGATTCGATCGTATCATCTCGTAAAGTGTGTGATAGTGGGCGACAACCTACGTCGCGTCTGCGATGCTTCACGACATCACAACAAAAAGACTAGCATGTTTAATTTTTTTATCGGTCGTCCACGACGGGTTCCATCACATGTATGAGGTTTTAACAGTCTGTTTTTGTAATATGTTATCGTTGTGGCAAGCTAGCAACATTATTTTACTTGTACTACTGGTTAAAAGTAAAAATATATATAAGAAAACAATATTTTACCTCAAGTTCTCTTTGGAGGATTGACAGCCCATACTGTCCTCTTCGAGAAATCCAGGAACGTGTCCATTGTCGGGTTTTCTTTCTTTTTTTACGTTTTTCTGAACACAGGACAGCCAATACAACGCTCACCGCTTCATCCATTGTTTGTTTACGTTAGTTTCCGGAAGTCACTCGCTGCTAGTTTCGCCTTCTCGATGACATCACGCGCGTCGTTAAAGACGGCACGCATAACTGGTCAGGAAGCAACGTGTAGTCTGACATGTTTCTTGTCCACGACACGACAAGATTTTAGGAGTCAAAATCGTGTAATCTGACTCAGTGACTATCGTAACGGACAAAAAAAATCATGTAATCTGAACCAGGCATAAATGTGTATTGTAATTTTTATATTGTTACGTAAATATGTAATTTTACTCTCTTTTAGTGTGACTTTTACCATCTGTCTAGGGACTTCAGATGAAAAATAGCCTTCGGGCTAACTCTGGAATATTGACAGAAATGTTTATTAATATGCACTGTCCCTGCAATAAATAAATAAATACAATAAATAAATAGATACACTTCTGTGACCATGTAAGATATACTCCTGCTGCATAAATATACATACATAAATCCTGTAGCAGATCTAGACAGGTGGAGCTGGGGAGGAGGAGGGGTTCAGAGGAGCTCTGATAGCAGGACTAGCCTACAGCAAACAATGAACCAGACTATTTAAATGTTGAGCAATCAATCTCATTGGCTGTTGGATCAGCAGAGGCCAATCAGCTTGTGCCATGCAGGAATGATGTGATCGCTTGCAGATTGCATGTAAAGGACCGCAGCCCTCTAGAGTTTCATGACTGAACTAGATATTTATTTTAAAAAATCTTACTGATCTCAAACTTTTAAACAGTAATGTATATACAGTACATGTACAGTATATGGGTCATATTTGAATATAATGGATATTTAATAATATAGTTGTTGTTTTTTCTCCTCTCTCTAACGCCACATCATAACCAGTCAATGTCACGAAGGGAAAGGGGAAGCTATAGGGTAAGCTTTTCAAATGATTCTTATAAATTACAAAAAAAGATTCTTGAACACTTATCAACTAAAGGTTTTGAAATGTGTTAATGTTACATAGTCATCATTTTTTAGACCGTTTTCATTGTAGTAATAGCTGAACTTGTTAAATACAGAAATAACATATAACAATTAAACGAACATTTAAAAACAAAAAAGATAAGTATCTGTTTCAACTAAAGTCTAAATGAAATATCACACTTGTTTTTAAGAGTGGAAGCCAGATGTCCCGGTCATACAGCCAGATGTCCCGGTCATACAGCCTGGCTCGAACAGAAAGAAGCCTGGCAGATCAAATCGAGAGGGTGAGTCCACTATACCAAACACTTAACTGGCATGATTTTCAGGAAACCTGCAAAAAATATGAGAGAGAAAGAAAAATTATAATTTGCAGGTAGCCTATAATTTATACTGATATAAATACATAAACACACTCTACAAAAGTACAGTTTTTCTGTAATTTTAAGAATTTTATTTTTTAAGCATATTTTTAAGCAATCCATTTTAAATAATGTTTTAGTGTACTTTATTAAAAATGTAATTCATTATCTGACATACTGTACTAAAGAGTATTGAACTTTGTACTGGATTATCATGTCAACTTCAGTTTGTTAGAAATTACATTTAAAGTCATTTCATTTTTTTAAATATTGTGTCTTTTTAAGAACTACACTTCCAGGTCAGAGTCTTGTGGGGGGCCACCTAATACCTTTAAGAAAGTAAAATAGTGTACTTAATATCAGAAGAGGAGAAGGAAACAAGAGAGGAAAAATCTCATGAGTTGCTGAGAATGTCTGTTATCATTTCACCACTGAGATGATATTTCACAATGATTCATTCACAATAACCACTTATATTATAATACCTTTAGTCCTGAGTGAAAAGAAGTAGATTTTAGCATACTTTTAACCTGTTAACCCTCGCCAGAGCGCCGGTGTTCTGTCAATGTAGCATACTTTGTCAGAATAGCATACCGGAAGTTGAGTTTTAACACGGTGTCTGTCAATTTAGCCTACTTTGTCAAAACAGCATACCAGTGTTTGTGAAGGGTATGCTGTTTTGATAGCCCCCTGGTTTAATAATAATACAGTTTATAATGGGGTATGCTGTTTTGATAGCCCCCTGGTTTAATAAAAATACAGTTTATAATGGGGTATGCTGTTTTGATAGCCCCACGGTTTAATAAAAATATAATATATAATTAAAATATAATATGCGATATAATACACCAACACTTACCGCTGGTATGCTGAAATGATGGTTTAAATCTAACGCATGCGCAATGCCACAAATTTCACTGCTGCGCATGCGCATTAACCGAAGGTATCCCATTCTGATGGGTATGGTGTTCCGTCAGAACACCGGCGCACTGAAGCGTTTTTTTTTTTAAATAGTTCAAAGTTACTATCAGATTTAATGTTATTACCTTGACAAACTATACATCATTAAAAAGATATAAGTCTCAAGGTTCAGTATTTGACCACTATTGTATTCTGATAAACTTATAGTGACAGTTATGTCTTAATTTGTGTCTGGAGTTATGTAATCAAAAAATGAGTCGATACCTTTAATATGAATTATGAGCGTCAGCCGCTCTCATTCAGAAAAAAACTCCAGTGAGATCGTCATGACAGAGCTTGACAAAACAACGTCCATCAGGGCTTTTAGCTCAAAAATGTGCAGATTTGGAGAAATATTGATAGATTCTCATAGGTTTAGATCAGATTTATAAAGACAGGAATCATATTTATTGAATATATACCCAAATGCGTCGATGTAATCATTATGAGCGCTGGAGACTCTGATGTACTGTGTTATCAATCCATACTGGCAGCCTGAGGGCGCCGGCGCTCTGTGCACAGTATAATAGTCCATATATGGAACACACGAAGAAGTGCCATAATCATGTGACATTCCAGGAACTCCCTAACACAACAAAGCTAACAGAGATCGCTGTAACATGCATATAAAGATGTTTTGAAGACAATAAACATGATTGCAATGATATTTGATTTACCAATGTTCTTCGAGCCATGTCAGGTATTTTCATAATAATAGATTATATTGATAATGTAATGCTAATCGATATAGACTTTTTCATTGTGCAGAATACTATACAATAATATATTTTCTATCTGATTTTTTATCTGAAGCCAAATCAGAGCACAACATGTTATTTAAAACACTCGACTTGTGCTATAAAGTAAGTTTTAGAGCACAAACATGGTTTTAATCTCATAAATTGTCGTGTATTGGTGGTGTGCTAAGCTAATATGCTAGCTAGCTTGGTGCACCTGCTACCTAGCTGTTATTTTTATGAATATTTTTAAATAGGACTGCTTGCTGAAATGTTTCTTTTTTCAAGAAGGTCATTTTATATAGTTTAAAATGTAAGGTGAGAACTTTCCCTAAAAGAGATTAGGGATTGAAAGAGTGTGAATAGCCAGTCGTTAGTAATTATAATGCAGACAAAAGAAAAGCATATTTAGAGCCATAACCAGGCCGGAGAGGTGTGAATGTGTGCAGGGGAGACTGACACTGAATGGAGATCGTTTACACCACATAAATAAGAGACAATAGACTGA
Source organism: Semotilus atromaculatus (assembly GCA_031834385.1). NCBI lineage: Eukaryota > Metazoa > Chordata > Actinopteri > Cypriniformes > Leuciscidae > Semotilus > Semotilus atromaculatus. The sequence continues at coordinate 21,659,631 of JAULUF010000026.1, read as the reverse complement.
ATAGATGCTTAGAACATGCCAATAAACATCAGTTTGCATTTTAGAGTCTAATCAAAATAAAGTTGTATGACATGATCTTGAAAAACATTTAACTAAATAAAGAGTTTTAGACTTGTCATCTTAAGATTTTAAATATAACATGGTCAGATATGTGGCTTTAGCTGCAGTGCATTTCTAGATTGATACAATGCCAACTTCAATTTTATTTTCATGAAAATATTTCATAAAAATAAATTTCTAATAACTTGACAAAACTTTGAAGCTATTTATAACTATTTTTTTTCATTATGACAATAATTAATTCTACATTTACAATAAACTGCCAGGTGTCAGCTTTCAAATGAGATCATACTTGTGCTTTTAGAACAAATGGTTTATGAACTGTATCTGTTTCAGTTTGGGTATGCCATTTCTGGGAATTTTTCAAAAGTGGGGTTGCAGCTTAACAGGTTAAAAAGAGTACATACTACGGAAATATATGTATAAAGAAGATACTTAAGTGTTAACGGAACGGAATTTTTTCAGGCATTGTATGTAAACTGCACATATTATATGTGTTTAAATGTATATTAAATGCAACAATTTGATAATTTAGGCAAATTTTTGACCCATTTAAGTAGGATTTATGTACACCTTTATCTATAATTTTAATGTGTTTGAAATTTTGGGAATAAAATGTGATAATTTCTATTGAAAGTTGAACGTCGTGTATTTTAAAAAAATATTTATAATTACTCATTTGTAATGACAAAGCTGCAATTTAGTACATTTAAAATATTTTCACTTTAACATACTAGAGCACATTTAAAGGTGCTCTATGTAACTTTTCTACTAAAATGAATCCTTTTTTTATTGCCTGTGTGTGAATGGGTTGTAATCACACATTACAATGATCCACTTGTCAGGTTTTGCTATTACCTCTGAAGGCCAGTATTCCTATTTTTATGTGAAGGCTCCGGGTCGGATTTCCCGCGAAATCCATCGGATGTGCCCTGCATGTGCGCGCCCGAGCCTCTCTCCTTTATATACAGTCTATTGTAGACGGTCAGGGAGTTACGTCCGGTCAAAGACGCACGTGTTTCGGCTTATATCTCGGTCAATCTTTGATCAATATTCCCAAGACTCGAATCGTTCGTAGTGCTGGACGGGGCCTTTCGAACGAGCCCAGCCCTGGGGTCCAACTCGCCCGGGTCCCCGAGTTATAGCCGTTTGAAATCGGAGGTCCCAGCGAACGGCGATCAGGAAGGGGGCGTCCCCGGGGCTCGCCACTCTATCGTTCGGGCAAGGGTCCCCCTGGGACCTCCTCCCCTGAATTTGAGCTCTCTGGGTCTTCGCTTTCCAGAGATACGAGCGGTTCTCTTCTGAGATCGTGGCGTTACCGGCGTCCGCCATTTTGCAGCGCGCCCGATGGTTTTCGGCTAATATCTCCGCGAAAACACCACCAAAAATTATGAAACTTATATGGTTCTTTTCAGCTCGACTAGACGGTTCCAGTGAGCTACGTGCTCGCCGAGTCCGTCGAGTATTCGCCGAGATATTTGTGTAATAGACTTTAAAGAGCCCCTTTAAAGTACTGGATTGTATTTTTTTATTTGTTATTCAGAATTTTATTTAGTCAACACATCAAAATAAGTGTACTTCTTTAAAGCATGACGAACGATTATTAAAACACAATGACATGATTACAAAGTGCGCTTTTTAAAAGTGTACTTCAGTATTTCAAGAAACAGTCATGAAAATATACTCTCTTTAAGTCCACTTAAGTGCCTTTTATTTCATTATATTATCTGCAAATACATAAAATATACTTTTAAAGTGTGCTTAAGGGTAAATGCGAATCAACATACAGGTTAATTTTATTTGCTTTTATGTCAGTTGTGGAAACAAGAACAGTTAAAAATGTTAAAGCACGGCATGACTTGCCTTTGGCACACTACTGGAGAAGAGAGCTGGCTTCGGCTTGCTCCGAGTTGAATATCAAGTCCACTGTCGCCCCCTGTCTGCTAGATCCTTCATTTCACAATGTAATATTAATATACGAAGATCTGCAGACCGTGTAGTCATAGTGAAATCACATTCTATCAGCTATCAAATGCTTTAAGATTGTTTTTTCTCTTTCCATTATGTTATTTTATAGAGAATCAGCGGATTTCCGGACGCACCGAAGGAATATTGTTATGTATATGAATATGAGGGGAAGGGCAGTGATTGCCAGTCACTGGATCAGCTGACTGTTAGCAACCTTGGTGATGACCTAGCCTTCCTTCAGGACCTTGGGCCAAAGTTCAGCACTCTGGGACAGATTTGTCAACAGCCAGTGGAGCGCAGGAATGTCCGACTGTGAAAATGGATGATGGCTTGAGGCTTGAGAGAGCCTCAAACCTTCAGCTCTATATCGTTTAATGATCGTTCCACATTTCTATAATGCTTTCAGCTTAGCTGCAAAGGGGTACCAGGGATTTTTGTGCTGTGATTTTTTTTTTTTTTTTGGAGACAGTGTTCTAGGACATCATTGCTCAAAGTCAAGCCTTGAATTTGAGCACCATGAAACCTGCACAGGAGCAGGGTGATCATGGATAAGCTGTGAACATTACGTCTTCAGTGCCAAGACTGGCCTCAAGCAACTGTGTGATATACTATGCATTTGTGCTCATGATATAGAATATATGCACAAGGAAGCATGTTGAGCGCTTGAATTGAAAACTGCTACACCTCAGCTTGTGCCAGCCTGTTTGATCAGCTTTCATCTGAACTTCCATCTTTTTTTCATCAGTAAATATAAAGCCACACTTTCCCAACCACACTTAGTCATGCTGATTGTGTAAGCGAGTTTTGTCTGGGGTTGTCCTGCACTTGCATGATGCTATTGGGAGGCTGACTTTACGTATTGTTTCGTGCACTTTGCTATGATGACTTTGCATTGCGGAATCTCTTGTGTATTTAAAAGGGATAGTCTAGCCAAAAATGACAATTCTCCCATTTACTCACCTTCACACCAAAACATGTTGAAGCTTATTTGTGACTTTTTATCAAGAAATTCTGACAATCCTTTCAGAATTCTGAGTTTACATCTTGCAGGTCTGTTTTTTTTTCTCGGAATTCTGAGTTATGCAATAATTTATTTGATTTTTAAAAAAAAAACATTTTTATACACCTGTTCGTATGCACATGCAAAATTCTGGGAAATTATGAAATATAAACTAGCAGTTGCAAGATGTAAACTTGCAATTCTGAGAAAAAAAGTCAGAATTGTGAACAAAAAGTCACAATATAATTTTTTAAAGACGAAAATAAGCTTAAAAACAAACCTGCATGACTTACTTCTGTGGAACACAAAAGAAGATACTTTGAAGGACACTGGGACCCAAAAAATCATTAAAGCCTTTTGACTTATGGAAAAAAAAGTACAGTTTTTGAAGGACATGAGGTCAATTACAAATAACTGAATAATTGAATTAAAATTTTTGAGTGAACTTTCCCTTTAAATACTGACAGTTAAAAAACAGCAAAAGTTAATAGAGACAATAAGGAACAAGCAGAAACCATTTCGGTGAGCGCAATGAGAGGAAGAAAATGAAGATAAAGTTGGGTTGTCACTTCAACAGAGTCTGGCAGGGGGCAGTAATGCACCATCAATAATTATTACATCTCTCTTCCGTCTCTGTGTTCCCTCTTCTTAAAGGGCTTTTGTTCACCTGGGTTTTCCATTGTTAGGCTTTTTGAAGTGTGGCTGGAATGTTGTTTTAATTGTTATTATTATTGTTTAGCTATATTCACATTTTGTAAGAGTGAACACAAATGCAGTGTCATCTATTCTTTTACATTTCTCATTGTATTGTAAATTGTTTTTTGTTTCTTTCAATATAGTTTTTAAGGATTGTAATGTTCACTTTTTCCTTGAGGAACAACCTCTCTAAAAATTTATTTTTAACATCTAAATAAATATGATTACGATGATTTGTTAATATTAGTGAAGGTGTTATGTTATCACTTTTTTTACACCATTTATTAATCTATTTTAATGTTAATTACTAAAACACTTTTAATATATTTGTTTATTGTTATCTCATGTTAACCACCTGATTTTTTTACTCACCACCATGTCATCCAAGAGGTTCACGTTTTTCTTTCTTCAGTCGAAAAAAAATTAAGGTTTTTGAGGAAACCATTCCAGGATTTTTCTCCATATAGAGGACTTCAATGGGGTCCTCAGCCAAGGAATTAAGGTTCTAATCTAACTAAAAGATCTGTAATTTTCAACAACAACAACAAAAAAAAAAATTATAAACTTCGACTAAAAATGCTTGTCTTGCACTAGCTCTGCGATGCACATCCATGACTTCACGCATTACGTTGGAAAGGTCGGAAGAAGGCGGAAGTACTGACCTAGTTTTAATAAACCAAACTCATTTAAAATCTTAACAACAAGCAATACAATTTTAAAATCAATCCTGAAGCAGATAGAAAGCCAGTGGATCGAGGTTAAAATTGGGAAACCAGTCCAATGGATGAACGTCATCGACCAGAAAACTATAAAGTACACCTGAACCAAACAGCGTCAACTTCTGATAGCCTGAAGCAAGTCGATCACAGGCATGCCGGGAGTATGGCAGGATGACGCAGCGTCTCGTTCCCTCTTCAGGGAACTAGGGTTACATACATAACCGAGACTTTACTTTCAAGGGAACTGGGGCTGCGTCGAAAAGCTGTGTACGCTAATACCCTTAAGAGATTAATACCCTTAAAACGCCATAAGAATAAGTGTAAAATCAATGCGCACATCTAGGCAAAAGCACCTGCGACCCTGGATTGGATGCGGTAAGGACTAGCCTGCCGCATTAAAGCCCTGCATTTCAGCCCGACGGGCCCTGACTTATTTACGCCCCTAGGGCCGGGCTTCGGGCCAATTTTCACGTCATAGTTCACACGCGGGCTGGGCCTCGGGCCTGTTTTAGGCTTATCCTCCTTTTTATAGCCTAATTTTGTTATGCAGGTAAGTGAGGACCCAAAAGCGAATTAACAAAAATAGAGTCTTTAATGATAACACAGGGAAGCAACAATGAAGAACACAAATTCTCTTCTTGAGTGGTAATGGCAAAACAAGCAACCCACAGAGAGGGTGATAAAAGAAACAAAAACAACTTTAGATAACTTCAGAGTCTCTTTGGCCGCAGTCGGGGATAGCAGGGTTTGCGGTGACAGGCTGCAGGTCTCTCAGAGTAGACAAGGGTCGAGAAAAGACAGTGGTTACCGGATCTCACAGCATCAGACGAACTGGATAGAATGCAAAATCAAGACAATTAGCTGAGAACAGATAGCGTTTGCCAGGCGGATACCAACAGGACAGGACTAGGACAGAGACAATACAGGACTGTAGTTTGCTTCTTGCGTGAGAAACTCAAGTGAGAATCTGACAAAGAAAGAAGCAAGAACAGAGAGGGAAATAGAGACCTAATCAGAGAGGAAAGGGAACAGGTGGGAAGAGAGTCAATGAGGTAGTCAGAGGAGATGAGGAACAGCTGGAGGAAGAGAGAAAGGAAAGAGAAAGTAACCTATTAAGACCAGTAGAGGAAGACAGAGTAAAGAGAAAGAACAGGGACAAGACAAACCATGACAGTACCCCGAACGGTCCAGCACATACCGAGAGGGGACCCAACTTCTCTCCTCGGGTCCATACCCCTCCCAATCCACTAGATACTGATGACCACGACCTAGAGGATGCATCTCCAGAATCTTGCGGACCCCGTATATAGGGGAGCCTTTGACAAAAATGGGGGAGGGAGAGGGACGAGCGGGAGCGCGAAAAACGGGCTTAACACAAGAGACGTGGAAGACCGGGTGGATGCGGCGAAGATAGCGAGGGAGAAGAAGTCACACCGCGACAGGACTAATGATCTGCGATATACGGAACGGACCAATGAAGCACGGGGTCAACTTACGCGATGCAGATTTAAGGGGAAGGTTGAGAGTGGAGAGCCATACTTTCTGGCCGCGACAATATCTTGGACTCCTAGTTCTATGATTGTTAGCAGCTCTCATAGTCCGATCCCTATAACGGCAAAGAGCAGACCTGACACCCAGGTGCGCTCACAACATTGGACAAAAGCTTGAGCGGAGGGAACGCAGGAATCAGCGAGCTGAGAAGAGAACAGCAGTTGGTACCCGAGGCTAGTCTGAAAAGGGGACAGACCGGTCGCAGACGAAGGAAGCGAGTTATGGGCGTATTCTGCCCAGGGAAGCTGCTCTGACCAGGACGCAGGGTTACGGAAGGAAAGGCTGGGTAAGATGTGACCAACAGTCTGATTGGCTCGTTCGGCTTGACCGTTAGATTGAGGGTGGAAGCCGGACGGGAGACTGATGGAAGCCCCAATTAAACGACAAAACTCCTTCCAAAATTGAGATGTGAACTGCGGGCCTCTGTCCAAAACGATGTCTGATGGTAGGCCATGAATTCTGAAAACATTTTCGATGATTATTTGTGCCGTCTCTTTAGTGGAAGGGAGTTTAGCGAGGGGAATAAAATGAGCCGCCTTAGAGAACCGATCAATAACCGTCTTGCCCGTCGACGAAGGAAGCCCGGTGATAAAATCTAAGGCGATGTGTGACCACGGTCGAGAAGGAATAGGAAGAGGTTTTAATTAACCAAAAATTATGAAACTTATATGGTTCTTTTCAGCTCGACTAGACGGTTCCAGTGAGCTACGTGCTCGCCGAGTCCGTCGAGTATTCGCCGAGATATTTGTGTAATAGACTTTAAAGAGCCCCTTTAAAGTACTGGATTGTATTTTTTTATTTGTTATTCAGAATTTTATTTAGTCAACACATCAAAATAAGTGTACTTCTTTAAAGCATGACGAACGATTATTAAAACACAATGACATGATTACAAAGTGCGCTTTTTAAAAGTGTACTTCAGTATTTCAAGAAACAGTCATGAAAATATACTCTCTTTAAGTCCACTTAAGTGCCTTTTATTTCATTATATTATCTGCAAATACATAAAATATACTTTTAAAGTGTGCTTAAGGGTAAATGCGAATCAACATACAGGTTAATTTTATTTGCTTTTATGTCAGTTGTGGAAACAAGAACAGTTAAAAATGTTAAAGCACGGCATGACTTGCCTTTGGCACACTACTGGAGAAGAGAGCTGGCTTCGGCTTGCTCCGAGTTGAATATCAAGTCCACTGTCGCCCCCTGTCTGCTAGATCCTTCATTTCACAATGTAATATTAATATACGAAGATCTGCAGACCGTGTAGTCATAGTGAAATCACATTCTATCAGCTATCAAATGCTTTAAGATTGTTTTTTCTCTTTCCATTATGTTATTTTATAGAGAATCAGCGGATTTCCGGACGCACCGAAGGAATATTGTTATGTATATGAATATGAGGGGAAGGGCAGTGATTGCCAGTCACTGGATCAGCTGACTGTTAGCAACCTTGGTGATGACCTAGCCTTCCTTCAGGACCTTGGGCCAAAGTTCAGCACTCTGGGACAGATTTGTCAACAGCCAGTGGAGCGCAGGAATGTCCGACTGTGAAAATGGATGATGGCTTGAGGCTTGAGAGAGCCTCAAACCTTCAGCTCTATATCGTTTAATGATCGTTCCACATTTCTATAATGCTTTCAGCTTAGCTGCAAAGGGGTACCAGGGATTTTTGTGCTGTGATTTTTTTTTTTTTTTTGGAGACAGTGTTCTAGGACATCATTGCTCAAAGTCAAGCCTTGAATTTGAGCACCATGAAACCTGCACAGGAGCAGGGTGATCATGGATAAGCTGTGAACATTACGTCTTCAGTGCCAAGACTGGCCTCAAGCAACTGTGTGATATACTATGCATTTGTGCTCATGATATAAAATATATGCACAAGGAAGCATGTTGAGCGCTTGAATTGAAAACTGCTACACCTCAGCTTGTGCCAGCCTGTTTGATCAGCTTTCATCTGAACTTCCATCTTTTTTTCATCAGTAAATATAAAGCCACACTTTCCCAACCACACTTAGTCATGCTGATTGTGTAAGCGAGTTTTGTCTGGGGTTGTCCTGCACTTGCATGATGCTATTGGGAGGCTGACTTTACGTATTGTTTCGTGCACTTTGCTATGATGACTTTGCATTGCGGAATCTCTTGTGTATTTAAAAGGGATAGTCTAGCCAAAAATGACAATTCTCCCATTTACTCACCTTCACACCAAAACATGTTGAAGCTTATTTGTGACTTTTTATCAAGAAATTCTGACAATCCTTTCAGAATTCTGAGTTTACATCTTGCAGGTCAGATTTTTTTTCTCGGAATTCTGAGTTATGCAATAATTTATTTGATTTTTTTTATTTGAATTTATTTGCAGCAAGCGCTCTGCCATGACGGCTACACAAGAAACACTAGAGACACTGGTTACAAGTGCTCTGCCATGACGGCTACACAAGAAACACGAGAGACACTGGTTACAAGTGCTCGGCCATGACGGCTACACAACAAGAAACACAAGAGATACTTGGTACAAGTCCTCTTGCCATGACGGCTACACAATGAGAAACTTGGTACAAGTCCTCTTGCCATGACGGCTACACAAGAAACACTAGAGACACTGGTTACAAGTGCTCTGCCATGACAGCTACACAAGAAACACGAGAGACACTTGGTACAAGTGCTCTGCCATGACAGCTACACAAGAAAACTTGGTACAAGCGCTCTGCCATGACGGCTACACAAGAAACACTGGTTACAAGTGCTCTGCCATGACGGCTACACAAGAGACACGAGAGACACTTGGTACAAGCGCTCTGCCATGACGGCTACACAAGAGACACGAGAGACACTTGGTACAAGCGCTCTGCCATGACGGCTACACAAGAAACACTAGAGACACTGGTTACAAGTGCTCTGCCATGACGGCTACACAAGAAACACGAGAGACACTTGGTACAAGCGCTCTGCCATGACGGCTACACAAGAAACACTAGAGACACTGGTTACAAGTGCTCTGCCATGACGGCTACACAAGAAACACTGGTTACAAGTGCTCTGCCATGACGGCTACACAAGAGACACGAGAGACACTTGGTACAAGCGCTCTGCCATGACGGCTACACAAGAAACACTAGAGACACTGGTTACAAGTGCTCTGCCATGACGGCTACACAAGAAACACGAGAGACACTTGGTACAAGCGCTCTGCCATGACGGCTACACAAGAAACACTAGAGACACTGGTTACAAGTGCTCTGCCATGACGGCTACACAAGAAACACGAGAGACACTTGGTACAAGCGCTCTGCCATGACGGCTACACAAGAAACACTCGAGACACTGGTTACAAGTGCTCTGCCATGACGGCTACACAAGAAACACGAGACACTTGGTACAAGTGCTCTGCCATGACGGCTACACAAGAAACACAAGATACTTGGTACAAGTCCTCTGGCCATGACGGCTACTCGACGAGAAACACGAGAGACACTGGTTACAAGTGCTCGGCCATGACGGCCACACAACGAGAAACCCGAAAGCAGGGCCAGGAGCCAGGGCAGGGACATGCCTGGGGTCTGACGTAGGCACTCATCATCAGCTACCAGCTGAGCTATCAAGTCCATCAACCCCTGTAACTCATTCCCTTGGCCACCCCTTGTTCCATATTTTGGCAATGCAATTGGTAAAAAAAACAATCCCCACCTTACCTGTCCCGTTACCGGTCCACCAATGAACAGCTGCTGCTTTGCTTATAAAGAAAAAAAAACAAAAAAAACAGAATTGGAACACTTCTCTGGCTTTACCAATCGACCCTGCCGACTATACGCCAAATGTGGCATGAATGGATATATAGATAACAGACAGTTTGCAGACTATGCCACGATGGGACTTACACCCAAAGAATTAGCCATTTTGTTCTAACCAGGCACTCAAATTCGTTGATGGATCAGCCAGAGACAGTGGTCCAGTACAAAAATAGTGTTTATTTTTACATCAATGCACACACAATAGTTCGCTCCACAATAAAACACTTGGATTTCCCAACACACACAAGGGAAGGTTTAACAGCAAACCAAAAAGAAAAGCACTGCACACTAAATCAACAATAAGACATGCACCAACTTCACTCCTATACACACACACACACACACACACACACACACACACAGAGAGAGAGAGTCGTGCTGAAGCTCACCAGTGGGAAACTAGTAACTCCAGCAATGAGCATCCATGGGAACACCCCAATCACACGTGCCGTATTCACACCCACCTCAAGGAATTTAACCACACTAGTGAACACAAAACCACTGCATACATCAAGGGACCCACCACCACATGGGCACTGTTCCCACTGGCCGCTCTCAGCACCTAGACAACAAGGAAGACACATGAAAGTTACACAGTTGCATACACACAGGTCACAATGAATGGGTCCAGTAGACCACCCAGAGGGATTACACAAACATACAATAATGACCCATACCAACTAATAAAATAAATGAACAAATGCCACACTGAGGATCAGCAACTTCCACGGTCTCCCGTCAGTGTGGACAACTCAAGAAGACAAAAGAACAGAATCAAACAAAAAAACACAATCATAACAAATGGGCCAATCCCCTTGGACATCAGCAGAGGGGGAAAGGCCTCCAGACAACAGCGTAATTAAACTAAATAAATAAATGCACAAACAACATTCTACAACATTACTCAAACATCCACAACAAAGGGAAAGATGAGAAATCCAACTAAGTCAGGTGAGCCACAGTGGAACAGGTCAGCCACTCGCTAACTTGGACTGGCCACGAGTCCCACACTCATCGATCTCGTGGGACAAGGCAACCAAAAACGACGAAGAAAGCCCGTAGGCAACACATAACAGGAAATAGGTTTTAGCAAAGCAGCAGATGTTCAACGCCGATGCAGCCGACTCGCGGCTGTACTCCCGGTTAAATAGCACTCCCTGAAATACACATGATGTCTATTTATGACCGTATCCCATATTAACCATTCAACTATTAAACCGTATAGCGACATACCTATGTTTATCAGCCTTCCGTCACGGCCCCAGGCTCTGATTGCTGACAGCCGGGCACACACTCAGCTGGTGACAGAGCTGCTGCAACACCGGGGATTCTACAGCACGAAAATTACTATCAGCCCATGTTATTCGGTCGAACGAGTGAATGAGAAACGGAGCCAATCATACCTGCGGCACTATGGTAGACCGATAACCAGGCAGGCATCAGGTCGCTGGGCAGGTAAACAAGACAAGTCGTGTACCAGTGACACCATTTGTCAAAACAAAAGTCCCGGTTTATAAAAGGGGTGTAGTCCTCACGATTGGCTCAAAGTTAACTGCCCAGGACCACTCACAGCAGCAGCAAATTAAGCGTCACTTAGGGAGGAATGAGCCAGACAACTGCATCCTGCTACACTTAGCAAGGTGCAATACTGACAACACAAACTGTTTCTATCTTTATTTTAGGTGCGTCATCAGTGGACCCATGCCATCCAGATTATGTTCCATAAATTTTCGCTCATAAAAACACCATTGATGGTTCACAGAAGTTGGAGCGATACCAGAGGAGACCATCTGTGATTGAGTCTATTGATTCACCTTCCTTAGAGGTCACCCATGCTGACCCTGAAGGATGCACTGCTGTGGGTACAGATCTGTCAATGGCAGACATTGACCAGCTACAAAATGAAAACATTGAAATTAAAAAGAAAAATGGCTTCACTGGAGAAGAAACTGGAATCTCAAGAAAAACGACTACAAGATCATATGTTTGGCAGTCTGTCCGATTTTATTTTAAATTATGACATTTATTTGAAAAAGGCATTTTTACACTGGTCTACCATCTGCTTCTGTGTTTTTCACCCTCCTCACTTACCTGACAACAATATGGAACGCATCATCAACCATACTTACCCTTCCCGAGCAGTTTCTTGTGGTCCTGATGAAGTTTCGTCTAGGCTTAACTCATCAAGACCTCGCTTTGCGCTTCAGTGTGAGTTGTGGAACTGTCTCTATAACATCTTTCATGAATGGCTCGATGTAATGGATAAAGAGTTACAATGCCTTGTTCGTGGCTATCCAGGAAAGATATCAGAAGTCTCTCCACCCTCTTCAAGACTACAGGTTTTCAACAAGTTAGATGTATAATAGACTGTACTGAAGGGTTCATTGAGAGGCCAACTAGTTTGCAAACACGGCAGTCACATACTCCCACTACAAATCACATAATGCTCTGAAGTTCCTTGTTGGTATTAGTTCAACAGGAGCTATTACATTTTTATCAAAAGTCTGGGGTGGTCGTGCTAGTGACAAGGTTATAACAAAAAATTCAGGGTTAATTGACCCTGTTGAACAAGGACACCATGTAATGGCTGATCGATTATTTAATTTTCCTGAATATTTTGCCACCAAATGTGTTCGTCTTCATGTACCAGCATCTACAAAGGGAAGAAAACAATTGACAGGATTAGAGGTGACACACTCTAGAAAAATGTCTCGAGTGAGAATTCACGTGGAAAGGGCCATAGGAAACCTGAAGTCATTCAGAATTCTGCGGGACACCCTGCCAGTCAGTATGGGCAAACGGAGAAATGATAACAGTCTTTGGACAATAGATACAATATTAATTGTTTGTGCAGCACTTTCAAATCTGGGGAAACCACTCTAAAATAAACTAGGACTTAACCACAACTTAAAGGGATAGTTCACCTAAAAACCCTCATGTCTTTCCAAACCTGCAAGACCTTTGTTCATCTTCTGATTACAAATTAAGCTATTTTTCATTACTTAGGCTGTCAATGGAGGGACAGAAAGCTCTCGGATTTCATCAAAACATATTTTCATTTGTGTTCTGAAGATGATCAAAGTTCTTACAAGTTTGGAACGAAATAAGGGAGAGAAATTAATGACAGAATTTTCATTTTTGGGTGTACTGACCCTTTAATTTGATACTTTTGCCAGCGGGATTACTTTTTTTTTAAATTAAATATATTAAAATACCAAACGCATGCATTATGATATTTGTAGTGTTGCACTTGTATCACAATGTTTCACATGGATTGTAATTATAAAATGAAATGATATATATTTAGTAATGAACACAAACAACTATTGATTAACTGATTTATTGACTGATGAATAAAGTACTGTAGAGTACGATTTACGTTTTTAATGTATTTATGTATTTGATGTAAAAAGTGAAAAAGCTTGGTGCTCAAAAAGGCAGGAACAACCCACACTTTAAGAAAAATAACTATGTTTCTTGTAAAACTGATTTCAGATCAGCACTATTAAGCTGCTTTTGAGAATTTTCATGTAGCTGTCACTCAACTACAGTCTTCCCTCTACAAATGCATCCACAACTTTTGGCAGCATTTGTTTAAAGTAAAAGCTACGTAGCCTTTGCATATGTGTGGAGACAAAACCATTGTCATAAGGCACATAAAGTTCCAGGTGCTGTACTGGGGTCCAAATAACAAGACAGGATGTTTTCAGTCCGAGAAAGTGCATCCCTAACTGTATCTGCCTGCAGTAATCTCGTACTGCTCGCCCTCCACTCTGATGTCTTGGTTTGGGGCAGTGAGTGCATCATGAAGGGATGTGCAAGCACTGAGTGTGATAGGGCATTTTACTTCTAGCAGCTTGTCATCAATGATACCATCAGGGCTTGCTGCCAGCCATGGGTCTCCTGCACACACCACCAACCCTTTGTCCATAACTATGCAGCCCCTCTCCCTAATCTGCTCCTTAGCAAGTCCCTCGCTTTCCTTCCCACACCTTGTGGCCACACTCCCCTGGAACCTTGGGTAGAGGTGTTCAGTGAGAAACTTAGCCGGGTCAGTTGTCTCACGCTGAGGCACCTTGCTGGCTGTGCTTGCTGTTATGCGTAGCTTGCGCGCATCATTCCAGAGTGGTTCTGTGCTCTGTTTTCTAGTGTTTCTCTCTAGTTCCACCACTTGATCTGGTTTCAGTTAAGGCATCATAAAATGTTGTGCACTTTGGACAGCTCAGAGCACTACCATGCTCTGTGGGGCTGAGCTAGGCTTCTGAACACGTTGAGTTCCTCTCCCTGAGCATCCTGCTCTCCCTGACTGCTGGTGAAATCCTGACTAAGTTACCTGACTCAGAGTCTGTCTGTCTGACTGCTGTTACACATGACAGAAAAGACAGCACAGCCTGGCACAACTTCCTAAAATAAATGGTGAAAAGACCTTACCTACACTGCCATATATATATATATATATACACTCACCGGCCACTTTATTAGGTACCCCATGCTAGTAACGGGTTGGACCCCCTTTTGCCTTCAGAACTGCCTCAATTCTTCGTGGCATAGATTCAACAAGGTGCTGGAAGCATTCCTCAGGGAGTTTGGTCCATATTGACATGATGGCATCACACAGTTGCCGCAGATTTGTCGGCTGCACATCCATGATGCGAATCTCCCGTTCCACCACATCCCAAAGATGCTCTATTGGATTGAGATCTGGTGACTGTGGAGGCCATTTGAGTACAGCGAACTCATTGTCATGTTCAAGAAACCAGTCTGAGATGATTCCAGCTTTATGACATGGCGCATTATCCTGCTGAAAGTAGCCATCAGAAGTTGGGTACATTGTGGTCATAAAGGGATGGACATGGTCAGCAACAATACTCAGGTAGGCTGTGGCGTTGCAACGATGCTCAATTGGTAACAAGGGGCCCAAAGAGTGCCAAGAAAATATTCCCCACACCATGACACCACCACCACCAGCCTGAACCGTTGATACAAGGCAGGATGGATCCATGCTTTCATGTTGTAGACGCCAAATTCTGACCCTACCATCCGAATGTCGCAGCAGAAATCGAGACTCATCAGACCAGGCAACGTTTTTCCAATCTTCTATTGTCCAATTTCGATGAGCTTGTGCAAATTGTAGCCTCAGTTTCCTGTTCTTAGCTGAAAGGAGTGGCACCCGGTGTGGTCTTCTGCTGCTGTAGCCCATCTGCCTCAAAGTTCGACGTACTGTGCGTTCAGAGATGCTCTTCTGCCCACCTTGGTTGTAACGGGTGGTTATTTGAGTCACTGTTGCCCTTCTATCAGCTCGAACCAGTCTGGCCATTCTCCTCTGACCTCTGGCATCAACAAGGCATTTCCGCCCACAGAACTGCCGCTCACTGGATGTTTTTTCTTTTTCGGACCATTCTCTGTAAACCCTAGAGATGGTTGTGCGTGAAAATCCCAGTAGATTAGCAGTTTCTGAAATACTCAGACCAGCCCTTCTGGCACCAACAATCGTGCCACGTTCAAAGTCACTCAAATCACCTTTCTTCCCCATACTGATGCTCGGTTTGAACTGCAGGAGATTGTCTTGACCATGTCTACATGCCTAAATGCACTGAGTTGCCGCCATGTGATTGGCTGCTTAGAAATTAAGTGTTAAGGAGCAGTTGGACAGGTGTACCTAATAAAGTGGCCGGTGAGTGTATATATATATACACTTGTGCACAGTATGTATTTGGTTCTGATTTGCTTGCAACACAAAGTCCCTTTATGATTTTGATCTGGTTACATGCTCAAAGCTCTGTACAAGCTAAGATATAATTATTCTTCTGTGGCCATGGAAGGTACCTTTTTCTTAAAATAAATGAATAATCAAAGAGTTCGTTGGATGAACTGATTAATTGATTGTAATATTAAAGGGCCCCTGTCATGGATCTAAGTGAATGAAAACATCCTGCAAAGTTTTATATATGAAAGTGCACCGTATATAAAGTTATTGTCTTTCAAAAGTGAGAGTCGACTCTGAGTCTATGAAAGAATTGTTTTTGAAACGAGTCATTAGCCGTTTCGTAGTGACGTAGATACAAAACATTAGCATATTGGCCGCACCCAGTTATTGCGCGTGCACTCGCAGGGAAACTTAAACCTCAAACCGGATCTGATTTCTGAACTGGGCAGCATCATGTCGAGAAGACGGCGCTGTGCATGATGTGAAGGTAAAGCCAGTTATTTTTCACTCCCCAAGGATGAGCATGTGAAGAATCAGTGGATCAAATTCATCTTTACCAAGATATCACAGCAGTATAATCCTAAACTATTTCTGTGTTCCCTTTATTTTATAGTATAGACGACTGCTTCTCAAATCTCGGGAGTTCAATGCAGGATTCACAAACCGCTTACTCTTGAAAGATGGTGTTCAAAATACTTAGTTTTGAGTTTTATATTGTGTAGGTCTCCTGCTAACTCTCATTATCACTGTCTAACTGAAATACTTCTGCTGATCAGCTGTGGGACACTATTATCGAGTCGTCCTTGCGATGGAGGTTGAATAAGTTCTTCTAATATTTCATCACCGGATTCGCGCTCGCATTAATATGGTAAAATCGACGTCATTGTTCGTTACTGTGTTTAGTTTACGGTGTAGGAAGCCTCAGGACACGCAGAGCTGTCGGTGTTATGCAATGCGTTTTTGTTCTCGACGCGCTCAGGCTCTGGAGACGCGCTGTACACGGGTCGGCCAATCACAACAGACTGAGCTGTCTGGCCAATCAGAGCAGATAAACTTGCGGAAAGGAGGGATTTAGAGAGATTGATTCATTTGACGAGCCTTTTGAGAATCATAGAAAATGTGATGATGTGCAAATGTATATTGTGATGAAATTAAACAGTTTTTTTACATTTGATGCATGTAAACATGTTGTAGGAGACAATACAACAACATTAGGAAACTTTAAAATACCATGATAGGGGCACTTTAAAGGTCCCGTTCTTCGCGATTCCATTTTTCAAACTTTAGTTAGTGTGTAATGTTGCTGTTAGAGCATAAATAATACCTGTAAAATTATAAAGCTCAAATTTCAATGCCTAGCGAGATATTTTATTTAAAGGGGACATATCATGCTAAATTGACTTTTTTAGCCCTTAAATGTCTTTTGTTGTATATTTGGAGTGTTTATAAGTACAGAAAAGTTGAAATTAGTCTCTTCAGGAACTTCGTTGATATCTTTATATTCTGTTTTGGTCACATTTTTCAACCGGTTTCGATTTTTCTGTAATCTATGACGTTTTGTGAACTATTACGTCACAGTATTTGCGGCGGAACTGCCAAATAAGGACATCGACTTCCGGCCCAACACTTCGAGCAATCCGCCATTTTAATTTCTCGCTGCAATTTTGTAGTCCAAGTTCAAGGATGCAGAAGTTACGAGAGAGTACGTCAACATGTTCGGTTGTTGGATGTAGTAACCCACACGCTTCATTACACCGTCTCCCAGCATCAGAACCTCTTCGAAGTGCCTGGTTGAGTTTTATTTTTCACGGAAATGTACCCACATCTGTGGGTAAAGTCATTTTTGTATGCGCGAAGCACTTCAAGGATAACTAACTTTACTTCAGCAACCTCCGCCAGTATAAAGAAGGATTTGCCGATAGACTTCGTCTGATTGAGGGGTCAGTTCCTTCTATCTTTGGAGACGACGAACAGAGCACTTCGGTAAGCTGTAAATAACGTTAATAAAAATAAAGTACTAAAGTTACTTTCTTAAAACACACAGTGGTCATGGTTTAGCAGTTGTCTTGTTAGTGTGCTTGTTTTAACAAGAGAAATAATCGCCTATTCTTTAATTGTTTATAATATAACTTATATTTTGTTATATAGAGTGTTAAATAGTCATTGTAAAACATGCAGTATTGTAGTAGTGGGCATGGATGGAGAACTTACTGTAAATACAGTAACACACCATTGCGATACATCCATATGAAGACGTTGTTCTGCAGGTTCGTCGTCTTTATTTTCATCTCGTTCCGACTCTGGTTCGAACATGTAAGGCTTGATGGACAAGTCTTCCGTTGTTGACATTTTGTTAATAATGTGTGGAATAAAACGTTTCTGTGCCGCTAGATAATCGTATCTCTGCTATCAAACTACAAAAATGTCCGAACGGGGTGGAGTTGAACCGAGTGTCACCTCTGCAACCTGGATTTAAAGAGACCGCACCAAAACGAGTTGCTCTCAGACGCACATCAGAAAAGGGGTAGAAAAGGGGCCTGTGGAGCTATAATAATGAGGAATTCAGACCCAAGCATTGCAGTTCCGCTTTATATAGATCACAAATGTATGATTTATATGTAAAAAAGGAACGATTTAAAAGCATGATATGTACCCTTTAACAGAAGTCCTCTTTCAAAGCCTACAGCGAACGTCCGGTTTGGACTACATCCCTCTACTTCCTTTTTTAATGACTTAACTAGAACACTTTTTTGACTAATCTCCACCCACAGGAATACATAAAAAAGGGGCCGTGGTCTTGTTGCGCTCCCACGGAGAAGAGGAAGAGTTTCATTTGTAGAGTGTGTTTGTCGCCATGTTGTCGAGACGCTGTTATTTTCATGCCGGAGTCAATTCACATTGTTTACAATAACAATCAGCACATGCATCTCCAATTTATGGTAAGAGGCGTGACCTTTCCGGGCAACGTGCAATAAGCTGCTGTCGAATCACAACACAGGAACCGCTGGCACAATCAGAACTCCTTACATATTTCTGAAGGAGGGACTTCATAGAACAAGGAAGTCATCGGCCCTTTTTTTGGACAGTGAAAACAGCGGTATACAGATAAGTAAATTGTGTGAAAAATACTGTGTTTTTTTACACGCGAAACATGAACACATGTTATATTGCACACTGTAAACACAATCAAAGCTTCAAAAAAACATGAAGAACAGGACCTTTAATTCAGCCACATCAAGTTAATCCAATTAACTGATCCGAATTCCTGACCTAAAGTTGACTTCAATTCAATCCAATTCAAATATTCATAATTAATCATAACAAGTTATTATTGATTATTAATATTCCATAGAGTTGATTTGTTACAACAGCTACAAGCACGATGGGCAGTGCGTTGGTGCCCTGACGTTTTCTGAGACGAACTCACTGTGTATTTCGGTTAAATGGCTGTTAAACTTTAGTGTCATTATTTAGACAGGAAGTATCTGTTACTCTTCTCAGCGCTACGCAGGGTGGAGCAATCACAGTTGACGATGATGACTAGATTAGATATGGCATTTTCAAAATCATTTTATACATAATTCATTGGGCAGATTTCCAGTTGTATGTCAGGATATATATATTTGGGTATGAGCATTGCAATTCGTTTATGTATAAACATATACGGCAAAAAAATGCCTGAGATCTGAATGTGACCCAATGGAGGATTGATTTTCTGAGCCACTGAGCTCTCCAGGCAACAGCTTTTTTAAAATTCTTTTAAAAAAAAAATCTAATCATATTTTTATTTATGTCTCGATTTATTGGATGATCTTCTTCTTCTTCTTCTTCTTCTTCTTCTTCTTTCTTCCATCATGGGAGTCTATGGCATTGGCAGCCCATAGAGCCGCTCGCAGGAAAATTATGAAATTTGGCACACAGATAGAGAGGTCTCAACATGAACGTACTCGGTTACTAACGTAACCTCAGTTCTCTCTAGAAGAGGGAACGAGTACTGCGTAATATCTTACGCTAGGGGAAAAACTATTTTCCGCAAGATATTGAAGCCAAAAATTATCCTTAATTTTGTATTATTGTAAAACGCGTTGCAGCAGTGTACAAACCTAGGCAGGCAGCTCGCGTGCCTATTGGCTGTCCTGCGGCAACTGCAGCAGCCTATTGAGCGAGGCCCTCTCGTGACGTCAGTCCATTGAGGGTGCTTCGTGGCCTCTGCGTCATGTCCCGCCAAACCGGCCGTGGCCTGGGCCTGTAAAAACCGCTCGGAGGCTGATACAATCTGGTTTTTCATTGCCGAAGCGAACCAGAGCGTGCTGCAAGCACGGCAAGATACGCAGTACTCGTTCCCTCTTCTAGAGAGAACCGAGGTTACGTTCTCTTACGAGAGGTTCTCTCGTACTGCGCAATATCTTACGCTAGGGCAGTGGTTCTCAAAGTGTGGTACGCGTACCACCAGTGGTACGCAGGCTCCCACTAGTGGTACGCAGAGGAATCACTGAATTTCGCACGTAAGATCAAACCGGTGTGATCAGTCTTGGTACCCAGTCTATGTACCCTGGAGCGTACGATACGATTACACCATAGGATTACACCGGTGTGAGTAGAACAGGCAGTGCATCACGTGATCAACTGCTAAATTCAAATGTGCTTTCACGCAGTTGGCTGGCGCTGAGCCAGAGATGGATGCGCGCCACTCAGACGCTGTCAAATATCACAATTATTCAGTGTTTTTAACCACATAACGTTTATTTTAGGCTTCAGACATTTAAATTCACATAAGTAATAAAAAAAATACATTTAGAATTTGTACAATACACACTGATGTCTATGGAAGCGGAAATAATATTAATTTAATTATAATTAGATGACACGTTTTATTCATATCAGATACACATTGTGTCAGTAACTTTAAAGTTAACTCTATTCTTCTCCCAGTTCACCGGCCGCTTACTTTCATGTATTTCGGGAGAAAGGATGAATTCACGTCCTGTAAATCCAACAGATCCGATTCTCTGAACCGTGACACAAACTAACATGGCGGCGCATATAGCTCAACTAAAGCAATCACTTCCACTTTGACGATATTTCATGCCATAGCTAACAAATTTGTGAATATTTTGAATTAAAAAAAAGAAATAAAAGCAGATAATCAGTCATTCAGCGCTATTGTGGCTGCGGTGTGTCACGTGACAAACAATGACGCGTCCGTCACCATGGAATCAATAAAGTGATACGTTCTAAAAATAATGGTTGCCTTGAAAAACTCACGGGGGTCAGCCAGAATATTTAAAAAAGTTTAAAAAGGTTAAATATGAATACACAGCTTTTTTTTTTATTAAGTACAGTACTTTTTTTTACTTAATATTTGAAGTACAGTTTGAATTGAATCATTATTTAAGTTTTTTATTTAACCTGTTGGTAAGCTGCACAGTGCCGTGTTAATGTTCAAACTGTGTTTTTACAATGTTTAACAATAATAAATATTCTTTTTAGAAATTAAACCGCCTTATTTTTGAGCTGTGCATAACTGTAGCTGAATAGTTAGGCCTACTACGCTACTGTATTTTCATATTGGTCATTATGGTGGTACTTGGAGAGCCAAATATTTTCTGAGGTGGTACTTGGTGTAAAAAGTTTGAGAACCTCTGGTATAGGCCATGGGGCAGTGCTCGTCATCTGCATCAGAACTGGGAACCAGGCTTGGTTTTTCCAGAGCGGAGCAATGAGCAGCACTGAGCATCCGTTTTCCTTGATTCGTTCCAACACCTGAGGCAGGAGCGAAACGGGAGGAAAAGCATAGAGCGGGCAGCGGGGCCACACATGGGCTAGCGCATCCCTGCTCTTTGAGAAAAAGCTTGGACAATGAGCGTTCTCCTGAGACGCGAACAGGTCTACTTGCGCACTGCCATACGTATCCCATAGCAGTTGGATCGTCTGTGGGTGCAGAGATCATTCCCCTGTCGGGACATTGTTCCTGACCAGTCTGTCCGGCCCTCACATTTAGGTGACCAGGCACATGTGCTGCTCTCAGTGAGCGCAAACTGTGCTGGGCCCAGACCAGGAGGCGTTCCGCCAGCCTGTATAGGCTTCGGGACCTGAGACCGCCCTGGCGATTTATGTAGGGCACCACTGACATGTTGTCCGACCAGACTAGGACATGGCTGCCAACATTTCCATGGAGTTCTTATGCAGGAGCCTTTCCCGTTCCGACCACAGGCCGAAGAACGGTCTGCCCTCGAGCAGCGCTCCCCATCCCAAGGTGGAAGCGTCCGTGGACACTACTTTCACACTCAAGGGAGTCCCCAGGTTTACACCTGTCTGATACCAGCCGGTCGCACTCCAAGGCTTCAGAGCTGAGATAGATTTCAGGTCGACCTTGAGACGAAACAGGCCGGCAGTCCATGCGCAGCATGACACGCGCCCTTTCAGCCAAAACTGCAGTGGGCGCATATGAAGTAGACCCAACTGGAGCACTGCTGAGGCTGAAGCCATGAGGCCCAGCATTTTCTGAAACCTTTTCAGCTGGACTATAGCGCCGCGGCGGAAGGATTTCAATACGCGCTGAATGTTTAGCGTGCGCTCTGGCGAGCTGCCATAGACAGCGAGGTCAATTCTGTGCCCAGAAAGATTATTTTCTGGCTGGGGGACAGTGAACTTTTCGCCCAATTGACTCTGAGGCCCAAATTCTCGAGATGTTCGAGTAATATGGTCCTGTGTTTCATGAGCTCCGATGGTGATCGAGCTAGAATCAGCCAATCGTCCAAATAGTTCAACACTCGCATGCCCTGAGTTTTCAAAGGCGCGAGAGCCGCATCCATGCACATCGTGAATGTATGGGGTGCTAGAGACAGGCCGAACGGCAGGACTTTGTACTGATAAGCCTGGCCCTTGAAGGCGAATCTCAAAAATCGCCTGTGACGTGACACTATTTGTTTTTGAAAATACGCGTCCTTCAGATCTATTGACATAAACCAGTCCCCTTGGCAAACATGCGCAAGGATTTTCCTGGTCGTGAGCATTTTGAACTGGCATTTCACAAGCGCTCTGGTCAACTGCCTTAGATCTAGAATGGGTCTGAGACCCCCATCTTTTTTCGGTACCAGAAAATATCTGTTGTACAGACCCCCTTCACTCTGAGCTTGAGATAAAGGCTCTGTGGCCCCTTTGCTCAACAGCTTCGCTATTTCGGCTCGAAGTAGATGAGCTACCTAGTATTTCACCGTAGTTTCAACTCGCTGTGCGAGTCCAGCATTTTCCAGCGAGTCCTCGCTTGCGCGCTGCATGCAGCTGCGCTCGACTCTCTTATGGCATTCTGCTGTGAGTAAGAAAGCGGGGCGTGCCCCGTAGGGCTTAACATGTCTGTGAGTGCATGTGAGCGGGCACATGTACTGTATTGAAAACACTGTCTGCCTGAGTAGACTGAATGTGTATAGGTTTCGTTTTTACAGAAACCACGGGACATGTAATGCATAGTGTTTGTGTGCACTGTTTTGTGGGCACATTCACTATGTTTAGTGCACAATCGACCTGAGTCGATTTTATATGTGCGAACCCTGAGCTTTGATGGGCTGTGTTTGTGTGTAGGAATGAGCACTGGGCTGTGGGCATTTTTATTACACTCAAAACACCATCGGCCGTGGCCGGAATACCAGAAATGACACTCTTTTCGTGATTTATCTGGGTCGCCGTAAACACAGCGTTTATGTGCAGGCAAGCGGGCTGTGGTACCGACATGTTTACTGCAGAGTACACTGGAACAGTCACATTCACTGGAACTGAACAAGCTAAAAGTTTCGGTGGGAGTCTGGCCGCTGCGAAACCTGAACACCGTTGTTTCCCTAGAAGGGCTAGAAAAGCTGATAACGTCAGCCACATAAATTTTATCTGTTGCGAGACCCAGGATTGAACACGGTTCTCTGGGTTTTGCCACTGAGCCACAGGGGGAAAACAACATAAGCTTATGTCAGCGAGAGCAGATAAGAAAGCGTCATCACAGTTTTGTGTGTCGGCGTTCATTTGCATGCGTGCGTATTATATAACAAGCTCCCTGCTGCAGTATTGCCATTTCCAGCCGCTCGACTAAGAGGAGCTGAGAAATGTTTGAGAAAAGGAGATTGGTCCGGCCGCGGCGGGACTAAACTACACTCTATCCTCATTTCCGGATAAATTTTGTCTGCTGCGAGAACCGGGATCGAACACGGGTCTCTGGCGCGAAAGCCATTTGAAGAATGCCAGGCGAGTCCTCAGAGTCACTATAGGCAGAAGGTCGCAGTGCAACCACCGTCAGCGAGTGCAAGAGCAGCGTGGGCGAACCACATGCTCTACGCGTCTTGAAAAAGACGCTAGCTCTTTTAGGAGAATGTGTGTTGCGACGGCGAACACACTCAGCAGAGAAAAGGATATAACGGCGGAAAGCTGTTGCAGGATGCAGCTTCCTCTTGTAGGCCAGCGGCTTCAGATTTGAAGGCTCGTCCCGCAGAAGGCTTGTAATCAGACAGCGCGGCTTCTTCACTCCGGATCCAGCGATGCGAGAGCTTCACTGAAGAGATGAAAAATCAGATTGTATCAGCCTCCGAGCGGTATTTATAGGCCCAGGCCACGTGGGACGTGACGCAGAGGGCACAAAGCGGGCCTCGTTCGATAGGCTGCTGCAGTTGCCGCAGGACAGCCAATAGGCACGCAAGCTGCCTGCCTAGGTTTGTACACTGCTGCAACGCGTTTTACAATAATACAAAATTAAGGATAATTTTTGGCTTCAATATCTCGCGGAAAATAGTTTTTCCCCTAGCGTAAGATATTACGCAGTACGAGAGAACCTCTTGTAAGAGAACCATAGCAATATTGGAGACTCTCTATATAAAATAAATTTAAAGAGAATCTCTGCCATCCTTTAAATTGCCTGATTTGAAAGGTCCCCATGTTGTGATTAGACTAAAGAACAGTATATTAGTTACAATATATTAATCATTTTATAAAAATGATTAAATGTTTTATTTTTATTTTTATTTTTTTTATATATGTGCTGGGGGTCTTTTTTTTCTGTGCAAAGACTGTTTGTGCTTATTTGCAGCACGGCCCTACACACTGCAGCAGATACAAATCCAGTTTACCAGTAGAACAAAAATCTACTCCATATAGTATCTAAAAGGTGGAATCTAAAAATGAGAGAAGAAAGACTCACTTCCTGCGAAGACATCTTCCCTGCTGACATTTACTAACATAATATAAAATGTAAGCAGATAGCTGAGCTGCTGAGTTCATACCTGATGGATGAGACACTCAGACTGGACGCAGCGCTGGTGGCGGGGCGCAGTCCCCTGTGGAGAGAGCGTCACAGCGGAGTTCGGGAGGGTACATGTTGGGAAGCAGGAACGTGACGCTGTCTATAAGGTGCTGTGTAAGATGAGTGCACACCTCCTGTTCCAGCTTGATGCAGCAGTCAGGAACCCTGCAAACACAGGAAATGAGGAAACACTTTACAACAAGGTATTAGTTAAAGGGATAGTTCACCCAAAAATTTTAATCAGCCCATGATTTACTCACCCCGAAGTCATCCTAGGTCAGAGACAATTTATATGAGACATGCCACTTCCTCAATCCTCAATACAACTATATAGAGAAAACCCGTAACGCCAAATATGGCGGTTGTATACAAATGTCCCGCCCCTCCCACTGGAAAGCCAATCGTCTGCTTTTAACAGTCAAGCCGGGAAACATTTAAGCCTATCGTCTGGTTCCACTGACGCATGCGCACAGTTGATGTTTGCGACAGCGGAGACGAGAACCCTTGCGTATGCGTAGTAAAGTATAACCTGTGGGGAAAAAGGCGTTTTAGACCTTATTTTGGGGCAAAGTCATCAAACTTTTTTAGCGATTTTTATCATATTTTACTGCTGTTTCTATACATGCAGTTTTTATGTCCCGGTGACCAGTGAAAGTGCAGTTCTGACTCTCTGCCCATTCATTTAGATAGGAGCCTGGTCTTGTTAGTCCGAAATAGCTGCCCGGAGGCATTGCCAAGATGGCGGCCGAGTGGCATGACTTGCCTAAAAGGACTTTGCCTAGGTGTATATGACATTCTTCTTTCAGACAAATACAATCAGAGTTATATTAATGAATGTCCTGGCTCTTCCAAGCTCTATAATGGCAGTGAATGGCTGTCTGTCTTTGGAAGTCCATCAAAGTGCATCTATTCATGATTAAAGTGCTCGACACGGTTCTGTGGGGGTTAATAAAGACCTTCTGAAGTGAAGCGTTGTGTTCGTGTAAGAACAATATCTATATTTAAAACTTTATAGACTAAAATAACTAGCTTCCGGCAGACGGCCTACACAAGTCGACTTACGCCAAAAGAGTAACACTCGACGACTTGACGATGTATGACGTAGATGTAGGAGTAGCGTAAGCTTTGACGCCTCTCGAGGTTCAAACACACAGGGCTGGGCAACAGCGTTCGTCATTACGTTGTGCGACAAGTTCAAGGGTTACTCTTTCACCTTAAATCGAAGTTTACAGCTGTCTGCCGGAAGCTAGTTATTTTAGTCGATAAAGTTTATGTTTATATAAATACTAGTGCAAAGTGCCCGTGCAAAATCAGTTTTTGTGTGTGTTTTTAGTAATTGTTGGTTTGATGTATTTGAGTGCTCATTGTTACAATTAAAAAGTTCAGTGACATTTTTATTTGTGCATTGTATAAGTAAATACTGATAATGCCACATACACCTATCCACCAGGTTAATTTAAATTTTTGGGTGAAATATCTCTTTAACATGATCTAACAATAAAAATACTTCTAAATCATTTATTAATCTTAGTTAACATTAATTTCAACTTACTAATACTACGCATGTGACTACTTGTATGTTCCCTGTAATACTGACCTGCCTACCAGCCTCCTGTGTTTGTTCCTCGTCAATCCTCCGGCATCTGTAATCTCCAGTCTCTTCCTCGTCAACCTGTAAGGCAACACCAAACTACTATTACTACAATTACCATCAACGCTAACTTGGACTCAGACTCTCTGCATTCTTTCAGTTACCTGTGATCTACATTGTCACACATCTCATATTCACTGTAACTGTTTAATAACCCGGTTGTGTTTTACTCACCATCTGTATCAGTCTGTGTTCCGTAACAAAGATTAATATTTACTATAACTAATATATTACCTTTTGTAAGGTGTTTGTAAGTATGCTAGTTAATGCATTCACTAATGTTAACTAACCAGATGTTGTCAGGGCCCGAGCACCGATGGTGTGAGGACCCTGTTGGCATTGCTTCGTTTATTATTATTGTAAATTGTTACCGGAAATAAACATGTTCATGGTGGGTTTTCAGAAGGGGTGTTGTTTATGTCAACAAACAGCAGCATGTATCTTGACTTGTATAGGCTTGACTTTTTAATTAACAAATTAATCTGATTTTTTTTTTTTTTTCATTTGATTGACAAATCAGCATAATATATAGACTACATTCAAACACTCACTGAAAGATGCAGGTCCTTTGCAAAATGGTCCTCAGATCCTCCATGCAAAGTCCTTTGATGAACTGTGGTTGAGATGACACTGGGCAGCGACCCAGGACAGGAAGTGGATGAGCAGGGACAGGATGTTAAAAGTTTCAGGTGCGTAACTGTACAGGACTTTTTTGGCACGCTTGAGGTTCAAAGCAATCCCTTTGGTTTCTGCAGGGTCGACAAAGAATCAAAAGAGATTTGGTCCTATTTGCCGAAACCTTGGTGAGAAAATAAGAATATTCTCGAATGTGAACGCACTTGTATAGACTCTCAAGAGCTGTCTGGCGTCCCTGTCTGGGATGAGTCCATGGGGCAGATCTCTCAGGAAGAGAATCAGCAGAGAGGCCACGGCGTGGACATCATCGCTGCGGAAAGCCGGAACTTCACCGCGATCCAGACTTTCCCTCAACGCAATGATCCGCGCCTCTGATCCGCTGGCACGGAACAATTCACGCTGATGGAGACCTTCAAACAAAAATCAGATTTCATTTCACATTTATTTGTATAGCGCTTTTCACAATGCATATTGTGAAAAGCAGCTTTACAGAAAATGCATGTTTCTACTGTACATTACAATTTAGAGTGATCTGTTATCAGAAGGTCAATGTGTCCAAGTAATGTATTTCAGAAATGTACAGTTCTAAGATAATACAAATCATGCAGTTAGCTAACATCATGTATTCATTTAAAGAAGGAAACAATAAACTGAGCACTTTCAAAAACACTCTCTTACCATATTGTTCCAAAAACTCCACCATCTGCATGAGCACCACAGGAACGCCCTGCCGCATCTGTCCCGTGCGCCTCAGTTTCTGAAGGGAGACACCAAACACAGGCTTCGGCTTGGGTGCTGCTACATATGCTGGATCTGCTGAATAGTTGTATTACAGTAATGAGAGTTAAATGCATCTAAAATTATTTCACCGCCTTTTACCTTTATATTAGGAAAAATATCAATTTTCTTTTTTAAAGGTGAAATATGACCTTGATATTTATTTGCGAGATTCAATCAGTTCTGAAGATTAATTGAAGAATACCTGGTGTTTTAGGTCAGGCTACTTACCCAGCAGCACAAGGGCATTACTTTGCACATTATCTGTATTATTCCCATAACATGTTCATTATTATAAAGAGATAAGACTGTTAGCACTCCAAGTATAGCTGAAAAACAACTGGAATCAAATTAAATGAACTGAGCAAATGTACAGGCACTGTTCACTGTGACATCATAGAATGTGCAGGTGTTCCGTCATGACAGAGTAATGGCATGTGGATCCAGGTGTTGCCATGCATAGAAAACCACATGAATAAAGTTATGTGGGTGAGAACAACCAATGTTTGGGATCTATTATCATATATGACTTTGTTAATGAGTGTGTGAAACAATTTTAAAAAGTATGAATACAAGTAAATTTTTATGTAGGATTCACCGACTCGGAGGGATCCATTTGCAGCTTTATTAGAATAGTCGAACAGGCAGGGCACACAACAGCAGACAGGGCAATGGAGGAAACGCAGAGAAGATCAGTCACAGCCAGAGGTCGAGGCAGGAAGGAATAAACAAAGTCCAGTAAACAGTCTGGGTCGGGGCAGGCAGAGAACAGTCAGAAACAAGGTAAACAGATCAAGGTCAGAAAAACAAAGCAAACATGGGAAAACCGCTCAGAATTGATGGCCAGGGGTCCGTTTCAATAAGGAGGTTCAACCAACTCGGAGTTAAAACTTGAACTCTAAGTTGCCCTGAGATGGGAAACTCTGAGTTTTCGGTTACAGAACAGCTAAAATGAGTTAGTTCAATCAACTCTAAGTTGACTAATAAGGCTACGTTTACACATAGCCGGGTATTTAGAGAAACGAATATTATATTTCAGGTTGTGGAAGATGTAAGCTTTGTGTTTGGCCCTCATGAGAATTAATATACTTAATCCACAAATCTATAATTGCGATATAGGTATAAACTGGTAAAACTATGTGTGAAAGTGGTCTTACACTGTTAATAAATTATGTATATCATAATATTTTAAAATAATAATCAAATATATACATGTGATGGAAATGACATTTGTTCAGTGCGGATCGGAAAATATGTCAAAAAACACAAATTTGTCTTATAATGTAAGTGCGTTCTCTTATGGATAATTAAACTAGACTAGTTATATTTAACTGTTAGACTGTGTCAATTTTGATTTGAACACTTTTTCCCCCTCAAGTTCACAAGGCCAAAAGTCAAGTCAAGTCAAGTCATATTCATTTATATAGCACTTTTAACAATGTAGATTGTTACTTTCAAAGCAGTTTACAGAGACAAACATATAATTCAAGGTAACAGAGATAGTTTGGGCTTTTTAGTGGTTCTTGAATAATGTAATTTCCAGCCAAAGTTAGTTTTGATTGATTCACCTCATATTAAATTAGGGGCCGCTAAGACAACGCCGTTCTCTCTAAACATACTTTAAACGCGAACCTGTGATAAACGCTGATGGCGTTCACATGCACATTAAGAATTTATTCTATAATTATGTGCCTTTGAATATATGTGTAGTAATTGCCTACAAACCATGCCTTGTCTTGCCTATAAATTTGTATACAGAATTTTTTTTTATCACTTCAGGGTAGGTACGCGAACCGAATTCCCACAACGCTTTCTCTGTAGAGTGGTAAAGGGATCCTCCATAGGGAGAGGCTAGTTGGCACTTCAGCACTGCATTGTCATCAGGTACAGGCGAAGCTCCTTCGTCAGATCTGGATACGGCCTGGATCCGGCAGGCTGCGGGATAACCTTGGGATAAACAAAGACACTAAAATTAGCGTAGATGCCATTCTTCTTATGATGTGACGAGTACATCAGGATTTTAGGGAAGTGTTCCCAGTTCCGGCTGACCTAATCTATGCAGCCTAACATTGAATTATAGAAGTCTATAATGTATTACAGCCCGTTCTCATCTCAATGCGTCATACAGGTAACGCTTTTGACATTTCATCTAAATCCGACGCACATGGCATCCATAGCGTCAATATGAGACGCAGAACCCAAGGCGTCATACAGGTGACGCTTTTGACATTTCGTCTAAATCCGACGCACATGACATCCTTTAGCGTCAATATGAGACGCAGATCCCAAGGCGTCATAACCCTAACCCTACCCCAGACCTAAACCTACCCATAACAGTGCGTGTTATATTGACGCTAAAGGGTGCCATGTGCGTCGTATTTAGACGAAATGTCATATGACGCCATAGGATGAGAATGCGTTGTGTACTATGTGTATGCTAGGTCAAAGAGATGTGATTTTAGTCTAGCTTTGAACTGACAGAGTGTGTCTGCTTCACGCACAATGGTAGGAAGACTGTTCCAAAGTTTTGGTGCTAAATAGGAAAAGGATCTACCGCCAGCAGTCGATTTTGATATTCTAGGTATTATTAACTGGCCGGAATTTTGAGATCGCAATAGACGTGAAGGACTATAATGCGTTAAGAGCTCGCTCAAGTACTGCGGAGCTAAACCATTTAGGGCTTTGTAAGTAATCAACAATATTTTAAAATCTATACGATGTTTAATAGGCAGCCAATGCAGTGTTAACAGAACCGGGCTAATATGGTCATACTTCCTGGTTCTGGTAAGAACTCGAGCTGCTGCGTTTTGAACTAGTTGTAGTTTGTTTATTAAGCGTGCAGGGCAACCACCCAGTAGAGCATTACAATAATCTAGTCTTGATGTCATGAACTAATTGTTCCGCATTTGTCAATGAGAGCATATGGCGTAATTTAGATATATTTTTAAGATGGAAAAATGCGGTTTTACAGATACTAGACACGTGACTTTCAAATGAGAGATTGGTATGAAAGAGCACACCCAGGTTCCTAACCGACGACGACGACTTAACAGAGCTGCCATCAAGTGTTAGACAGTATTCTGTTAACCGTTAACGCCGGACAGAAGGGGAGTCACACCCTCATATGGAAAGAAGCGTAAATGGATGGAGAAGCATAGTTTACTGTAAAGCTACGTCTTAGTGTTGCTTATCTTGGCGAAAGCCGAGTACAAATCAGCATGAAGTTTTAACATCTACTCTCGTGTAATGGAAATCATGAAGATCTGGATACGTCCAGTGACTGTGGTGAATAGTGCTGCTGGCAACAAGGGAAAGACCTTGTGACAGCCTGGAGAGACAGCTGACAGGAGGAAATAGACCCCAATGGGGCTGGTAAGGGTTAGCTACCCTTGTCGGCAGTATCCAGCTTCGTGTTTACAGGATGCTGGAGACACCCGCCCAAGGCTTCTAAGAAATTAAAGAGAAAAATACCCCTAGAGTCTGCGAGAGCGGGGGCGGAAGATGACTCGATGTTGGACAACATGGTTAACGACTTAGGAATGGAAACGGATATGAGTATGGAGAGTAAGACTAGTTCAAGATCTGCAGTTAGTAAAGTCATTGAACTCCAAGTTTGTGTCTGTGGCTGGAGCAAGGCGACAACGGTCAGGGGTTTGAAGGTTCATCAAGGGAAAATGAAATGCTTGAGGGAGAAGGGACAAGGGCCTCGCATTGATCAGTACTTCTTACGAAGTCAGTCAAGTCAGTCGAATGAAATCCAGCGACAGGAAGCAAACCACAGCTCGCAGGATATCAGCACCCCTGTCATAGAGGAGAGGAGGGCTTGCACAGTTAGTGATGAACATATTCATACTTGTGAAACCGGTCAGACTAACCAGCATAAGAGAGAAAAGAACCTCAACGGGCATAGGCCTGGAGTTAGATGGCCAAGAGCTTGTGAGAAAACTGCATGGGATACGGTAAACACAGATCTATGCTTTGCATTGGAAAGATTAACTGGTACAGTTGAAAAGAAGCTGGATAAATTTGGGGACATCATTTACGCATATGGAAGTGAGAGGTTTGGTGTGGAAAAAAGGAAGGAAAAAGTACAAACTGCTCCTGGAATGTCTAGACGGCAGCAGAAAATTGAAGGGTTAGTTAGAGAAAGGAGACAGTTGAGGAAGCAATGGAAAAGAGCAGAACAAAGTCAGAAGGAGGGACTCAATCTCTTACAAAGGGACATAAAAGATAAGCTGGCAACATTACGCAGAGCTGAGCATCTACGGAAACGCTACAAAAAGAAGGAACGTGCGAGGGCTAATTTCTATAAAGACCCATTCAAATTCGTAAAGAAGTTATTCACCAGTGAGAAGAATGGCACTTTAAAAGCATCTAGAGTTGAGCTAGAGAGATATTTGGAGGAAACGCATACAGATGCAAAAAGGCATGAGCATATGTCAATTCCATCAGACATACCACCTATCAACCCACCAGAATACCAAATGGAGGTCTGTGCACCTAAGTGGAAAGAGGTAGAGCAGGCTGTGAGAAAGGCAAGGGCTTCATCATCTCCAGGGCCTAATGGAGTTCCGTACAGAGTGTACAAGAGTGCTTCAGGAGTTCTGCGAATTCTGTGGAAATTGTTAAAAGTGGCATGGGAAAAACAGGTTGTACCTAGAGCATGGCGCAGAGCAGGTGGAGTCTTTATACCTAAAGAAAAAGATGCTACAAGCATCAGTCAGTTTCGTCCTATTTCACTATTAAACGTTGAAGGTAAGATTTTCTTCAGCATTATTGCCCAGAGATTGTCCACCTACCTATTAAAGAATGGCTTCATTGACACTTCAGTTCAAAAAGCGGGCATTCCAGGGTTCTCAGGATGCTTAGAACACATCAATGTTATCTGGCAACGAATTCAGTCAGCTAAAAAGGAGAGGAAGGAGCTCCATGTGACATTCCTGGATTTGGCCAATGCATATGGTTCAGTGCCACATGAGCTTCTTTGGGCAGCATTTGATTTTTTCAGAGTACCAATGTCAATAACAAATTTAGTGAAAGCCTATTTTGGAGATTTGCAATTTAGTTTCTCAACTCCAAAATTCAGCACTGCATGGCAATGCTTAGAGGTTGGAATAATGGCAGGATGCACAATTTCTCCACTGGCTTTTACCATGGCAATGGAAGTAATCATTAGGGCATCAAGATGGGTAGTAGGAGGAGAGCGCTTGGCTTCTGGGTTGCGACTACCACCAATCAGAGCATACATGGATGACATGACAACCATGACTACAACAGTAGCCTGCACTAATCGGTTATTGGGGAAGTTAACAGATAATATTGAATGGGCACGAATGCAATTTAAGCCCTCTAAATCAAGGAGCATCTCCATAGTTAAAGGAAAGGTAGTAGATAAAACATTCTTCATTAATGGTGAGGCAATACCAACAGTTTCTGAGAAGCCAGTGAAAAGTCTTGGGAGATGGTACGATGGAGATCTAAAGGACACAGTTCGAGTGGGAGAAGTTAGACAACAAGCAGTGGAAGGGTTGAAGAGCATAAACAGCTGTGCTCTACCAGGCAAACTAAAACTCTGGTGCTTTCAGTTTGGTCTACTGCCGAGGTTGCTGTGGCCACTGACTGTGTACGAGGTTTCTTTGACAACAGTGGATAAGCTGGAAGCGTTAATAAGTTCATACATCAGGAAATGGTTGGGAGTTCCACGCTGCCTCAGCAGAGTGGGACTTTATAGTAAAGGAATATTGCAGCTGCCAGTCTCTGCTTTAACCGAGGAGTTTAAGTGTGCCAAGGTCAGACTGGAAATGACATTAGTAGAGTCACGTGACAAATGTGTAAGGGAGGCAGCCCCTGTGTTAAAAACTGGTAGAAAGTGGTCAGCAAAGAAATCTGTAGTAGAGGCAAAGGCTGACCTTCAAATAGGGGATATCGTGGGACAGGTACAGCATGGAAGAGGGGGTTTTGGGCTCAGGTTAGCTCCTCCTAAATGGCACAAGGCAGGCCCAGCTCAAAGGAGGAAGCTGGTAGTCAACGAGGTGCGAAAGCAGGAGGAGAGGATGAGGAGTATAAAGGCCATTTCCCAGGCCAAGCAGGGAGAGTGGATGAGATGGGAGAGTGTGGAACAACGCAAGATGGGCTGGCAAGACCTTTGGTCAATGGAAGAGAGTAGGATCAGTTTCCTTATTAGGTCAACATATGATGTTCTCCCATCACCGCAGAACCTAAACCTCTGGGTAGGAGAGGATCCCTCTTGTCCTTTGTGTTCATCACCTGCCACATTAAGGCACATTTTGACAGGATGTAAGGTGGCTCTTAGCCAAGGTCGGTTTACTTGGCGCCATGACCAAGTACTGAGATGTTTGGCTTTAGCATTGGAAGGCAAGCGTAGTATGACCAATAAGTTGCCGCATGTTCTAGCAAAACATTACACGCAGAAGACAACATTCCTCCGCCCAGGCGAGCAACCACCAAGAAAAGGTGTTAACACCAATTCTCGGCCAGGACAACTGGAAGCTGCTAGGGACTGGAAGATGCTGGCTGATCTTGATCAACGGCTTATTTTTCCACCTGAGATTGCCACCACTAACCTACGACCAGACATTGTTTTGTGGTCTGGATCAGCACGCATTGTTCAACTGATAGAGTTGACAGTGCCATGGGAGGATGCTGTAGATGAGGCATATGAGAGGAAGAAACTGCGGTATGCTCATTTGGCCACTGAAGCAGAACAGCGAGGATGGAGAGTCCAGGTTTATCCAGTGGAAGTGGGTTGTCGAGGTTTTGTGGCACACTCTACAACCCGGTTCCTCAGGGACGTCGGATTCAGCGGCCAAGAGTTGCGTCGCACAGTAAAGAACTTATCTGAAGCAGCAGAAAGGAGCAGCAACTGGCTGTGGTTGAGACGGAAAGATTCTAGCTGGCAAGGTACAGGCCGCCACGCTACGGTTTCGTAGAATTCTTGAAAAACTTGAAGAGTCTGTTGATTTGTATAGGTTGTATAGTATGGGTTGTATAGTATACTATACAATTTGTATAGGTTGTATAGTATAGAATGACGGGTGGTTGGGTAGATATTGTGTTTTGCGTTAGGTGGTATGCCATACGGAACCGTTGCCACTGTAACTGCTTTAACGCACCAGTGGGGCTCGACAGCCTTAATCAATCGGGTTGGCGCGTATGGTTGGGTTGCGGAGAGATAGTGAGATTGTGGTTAGGTCTCAGCAGCAGGAGGGATGTAGAGGTCAGTAAGCTGGGCTGAGTTGAGTGGGGGACGGAGGGGGGTGACTCTGGGACGCCAGAGTCACTGTCGAGCCCTCTTGAGGTGTCGTGGGCTAGTCGACGAAACACTGAGGACGGAAGGTGCCCACTTGAAGACCCTAGAGATGTCCCCTACTCGGCTCAATCCAGACGGTTGTCGTGTTGGTCCACTAGGGAGACCACACTGTAGTTGCAGCCGTCGTGTGTGCTGACGCGCCAAGTACACTGCAGCCGTTAACGCCGGACAGAAGGGGAGTCACACCCTCATATGGAAAGAAGCGTAAATGGATGGAGAAGCATAGTTTACTGTAAAGCTACGTCTTAGTGTTGCTTATCTTGGCGAAAGCCGAGTACAAATCAGCATGAAGTTTTAACATCTACTCTCGTGTAATGGAAATCATGGGTTATTACGTGTGGAAGTTTTTTGTCCAATAATTAGAATCAAAAATTAGTTTTTTCAGAATTTAGTAGTAGGAAATTACTAGTCATCCAATTTTTTATATCAGCTATGCATTCCGTTAATTTTGTGAATTGGTAAGTTTCGTTAGGTTTTGAAGAAATATACAGCTGAGTATCATCGGCATAACAGTGAAAACCAATGCCATGCTTCCTAATGATATCTCCTAATGGTAGCATGTACAGAGCGAACAGCAGTGTTCCTAGTACTGAGCCTTGTGGTATGCCATACTGAACTTGTGATAAATAAGACATCTTTTCAAAACAGAATTACATCTCAGTTTCATTTACAGGCAAAAGTGCCTGTAGTTGAAGAAGCACCCAGGGATGGAGTGGGACTCAAACAGGAACAAAGCTTTCTGTTTAGTAATGTCTCTAAGATTCCTGGCATTGAGAGAAATAACAGAAATAGACATAGAGAAAGAACTCTTAACATGAACAGAAAATAATGAAGCTTACTAAAGCTTAATGGTTGAAAAAGCAAAGGCAACTGACAATCTTTACCTTCTTTTTCAGCACTCCTTGCAGGCGTAGATTCCAGCGGCACGAGTAACGCTCCAAGTCTGCGATTCTTGTCTCGCAGAACTCCTTCCTCAGCTCAGTATACAGTTTCAATGTGGCAAACCCTCCCCTTAATGTCATTAACTGTTGACAAATAATTGTTGACAATTTTATTTAGCCCTTCAATTTTCAGAGCATTATCACCCACCATTTTCTACAGGGCATCTGATCGGTTATTTATTAGCTGAGAGAGCGTGGATACTAAAAGGGAGAGGGTGGCACTTAAGGGGTTAACTTAAGCCAAAAAAAAAAAAAAAAAAAATCCCACTTTTTCCCACAGCACTGATGGAAAACTGATCAGCACTAGTTTCACGTAGCCAGACCTTCAGACTGACGGCAGCGGGATTTTTTCCCCCCTAAACCACTTCAGCGGAAATCCCGCGCTGCAGCCGATTCTAAAGTTTTCATGTTAATCACTGTACTGATTGCCTACACCAAACACTGTTCCCTAAACCTACCCGTCACTGTAACCTAAACCAATTAAATCGGCTGCAGGGCGGGATTTCCACTGAAGTGGTTTAAAAAAAAAAAAAATCACGCTTCAAACGAGGGGTTTTGGCGACACGGCATTTGTTTCCAGGTGGACCGATAAAGAACGCGACACGCACGTCCCCCGGACATCCTGTAGAATTCCACCAATCAGATCGCGACTTCGAAACTCCTAAAGTGTTTCCAGAAATGGATATGCATATGCACAGAGCCCGTCTACGGAGAGCCTGGCCACTCCCTATTAAAGCAACACCAAGGAACTTTTCCTCTGTGGTCGGCCTACAGGTTGGAAGCAGAATTGTCCATTACCGCTTTCGTAAATAATTTAGCCTACCGCAGCCTACTGTCGCACGCACGCTCGCTGTTTATCCAGCACTGGCTTTGGAATGAAGGATGTTCACAGACAAGGTAGAGTATGTTGCATGATTTCATGAAAGTATGATGTATTGCGACATCAGAAACGAAGAAAACCAAAAAAATAATGACTATTGTAACGCTTGACGTAAAGCAAGTCAAATTTGTAGTTCCCTTTCAGTCGCTCACATTCAACGTAACGACGTAATTGGGATCACTTCAGGAAGCCCTATCAACTTCGAGTATCTACAGAACAAGCCAAAGAACGTTGGCGTGCGTGAAAGTGTCACGCGCCCCCGCCCCGCAGCGCGGGTATACACAGGAAGCGGGCGCACGCACGCACTCATTGTCTTTCGCTTCGGAGCCGAGCGATTCTACTGTTCCTGCTATACAATCTTCTGACAGTGTTGAACTTCTAAAGAAGAAAACAAGTCTGCTCTTCAGGAGAACGCCTCTTCAAGCTGGTATTGGTGTGACAGCGCAGACAGCGCTGGCCGCGATCTCACAGTGAGCAGGCAAAACAGCTGTTTTCACAGCTCAGAATGTTGTGCCTTCAATGAGAATGTGAGTGCTCACATCAGGCTTGCACTATCGTCCTGTTTGTGTAGCCGCGGTCATCCCTGGGTGCTTCAGCACCAGAGAGAGCAGTTTTTTCCTAAAAGAGCATACACGGTTTGACACTGCGTCTTTTTCAAGACGTCATTCAACCGTGTGTTTCTGGATGCGGTCGTTTCCTATCTTCATGTGACGGCAACGATGTCTGTTTCACATGCCTGGGCTTAAGTGTGTTGAAACTGTGCACGTGGGTGGTTTATGTTCTCTTTTGTGAGCATGACCACGTCGGCACGTTGTTCGTCTTGCGTTTCTCATTAAGGTTTAAGTGATCAGCGTGCCATCTGCCGTCGAGCTGCCAGCTGACAGCACGGGTTGTCACGGCAACCCAGCGCACGTCGTTCGGAGCTCTAGATGCGCGGTCGAGACTCGAGTGCCTCAAACGAGGTGGAGTCCCCTCGCCTATGCCCCGATCTAGTTCTTTTTCTGGTGCACCAGAAAAAGGCTACTTCTGCGTATAGCCAGGGTGACCAGAGGGTTATAGTGAGGGCTTCCCCGCCCGGTAACCAATCCGTGTGGGCCCCTCACTCCTCTATCGCATCGCAGACATGTGAGACTCTGTTTGTGGGTGGTTATATTGTCTTGTGAGAACATAATCACGTCAGCACGTTGATCGTCTTGCCTTTTCATTAAGGTTGAGCGATCGGCGTGCTGTGTGCCGTCAAGTTGATGGCCACATTCACTGTCTCGCATGCGTGGCAGCTTTGGATGGGATACTGGTCATTCTCATGATGGACCTAGCATTTGATTCAGGGCTACAGGGGAGGATTAGATGTCGATCGCTGCATCAGAGAGAGTGCTGTTACACTCTGGAAATGATGATGCTGAGCTCCCATTATAATGGTGCGCATGCTCATGCTGAATCAGATTCAGACTTGACAGCCATGCTTTCCCGGGTTACGCTGAGGACGCAGTGCAACGCGTATTCGCCTTGCCCCGCCCCATGCCTTCCCGGATGTGTGTGAAAAACCTTTTTGCAGTATGGAAGCATTTTGGTGCCAATATGGCATGTCAACGTGCCAAAAGCTGCAGAAAGTTTTTCCTCTCTCACTACCCTCAGTGGTGGGACGGTGGTGCTACTACAGACCGCCTCTTCCCTGCATGTGACCAAACAGTCATAATGCATGAGGGTAGTTCTGAGTCGGGGTTGAGCTGCGCCTGGTGACTGACCGTGTTAAGGTCACAGCGCTGGCCCTCGGCCAGATGATGTCCACCCTAGTGGTCCATAAGCGCCCCCTGGCTAACCCTGCATAGGTGTGAGACATCGCTAAAGTTTGCTTTCGTAATGCCCCCATCTCACGAGGTGGCCTTCGGCGACACTGTTGGAGACTGTGCCCAGTGGTTCTCCCCAGTTCAAAAGCAGGCTGAGGTAACCAAAAGCTTGCCACAATGTGCTCCCTGAGTCACTGGTGGGCCCTCAGTCTGTTTGTCACCAAGGGTGTCAGTCCCCTGCAAAAAAAAAAAAAAAAAAAACCTCCGCCACAGCCAGCTCTTCTGTGACGTTGAGCTTTCGCAGGAGGACGGCACCACCCGTCTCAGCCCTGAGACGGGCGACCCAGAGTCAGCTGCTCTCCCCCGGAGGAGGGCCGGGTGGATAACTTTTGTTGAATCATTCTGTTCTGCCACTGGTGTCTCACCAGCGGTACCAAATTCTCAGCAAAAGCAGCTTCTCTTCTCTGGGTCCCAAGAGAGCGAGGTTGGCGGTGTGCAACGCTATGCCTTGCCACCCTCTGCCCCCTCTTGCTTCGCCAGCGGTAGCTTGATGTGCTCGAGGCCGCGCCTATGCCCGTCTCACTCATCCCCTGCCGATCGGTGGAGTCAGGTTAGTGTTGTACACTCAGACCACACTTCGAGCCGCTATGCCGTCCGAGTCGGGTCCCTGCATTCGGCCGCGCTGCCCAACCTCGGGTACGTCTGTCGTTGGTCCCGCTTGCATGGTGTCTGGGAGCCTGGTAAGTGCTTCCCAGCCCATCTCGCTGGCTCATCCGTAACGTCAGACTCGACTATGCGATTCAGTTCGCCCGGCGTCCCCCGGCCTTCACCGGGTAGCGATTGCAGTCCTACTGGCAAAGGACGCAATCGAGCCGGCCCCTCCAGCCGATATGAAGACCGGCTTCTCAGCCTGTACTTCATTGTACCCAAAAGAGGTGGGTTACGACCTATCTTGGACCTGCGTGTCCTGAATCGGTCCCTTCACAGGCTGCCGTTCAAGATGCTTACGCAGAAACGCATTTTCAAATGCATCCGTCCCCAAGATTGGTTTGCAGCGATCGACCTGAAGGACACGTACTTTCATGTCTCGATTCTTCCTCGACACAGACCGTTTCTT
The DNA here is from genome assembly GCA_031834385.1 of Semotilus atromaculatus. Lineage (NCBI taxonomy): Eukaryota > Metazoa > Chordata > Actinopteri > Cypriniformes > Leuciscidae > Semotilus > Semotilus atromaculatus. The sequence goes on along the minus strand of JAULUF010000026.1, from coordinate 21,619,743 downwards.
TGCTTTGCGTTTGAGGGTCGGGCATATCAGTACAAAGTCTTACCCTTCGGGCTGGCCCTGTCACCCCGTGTCTTCACGAAAGTCGCGGAGGCGGCCATTGCTCCCATGTGCGAGCGTGGCGTTCGCATTCACAACTACCTCGAAGACTGGCTTATTCTCGCCCAGTCGAGAGAGCAGTTGTGCGAACACAGGGACATGGTGCTCAGTCACCATAAAGGGGTATATATTCTGGGCCTGCTCAACCGTGTAGCCGACGAGCTCTCACGGCAGCAGGTGCTACCGGGAGAATGGCGACTCCATCCCCAGGTGGTCCAGCTGATCTTCAGGCGCTTCGGGACCACACAGGTAGATCTGTTTGCCGCCCCGGACACGTCTCACTGCCAGTTGTTCTATTCCCTGACCGAGGGGACCCTCGGCACGGATGCTCTGGCAAGCAGCTGGCCTACGCAAGTATGCATTTCCCCCAGTGAGCCTTCTTGCGCAGACTTTGTGCAAAGTCAGGGAGGACGAGGAACAGGTCTTGTTAGTTACATCGTACTGGGCCAACCAGACCTGGTTCCCGGAACTGGTGCTCCTCGCGACAGCCCCTCCCTGGCCCATTCCCTATGGCACCCGTGTCCGGACCTCTGGAAACTCCATGTCTGGTCCCTGGACGGGACGCGGAGGTTCTAGGTGACCTACCCCAAGCGGTAGTTGACACCATCACTTCCGCTAGAGCCCCCTCTACGAGGCGCCTCTATGCGTTGAAGTGGAACCTGTTCGTTGAGTGGTGTTCTTCTCACGCGGAGAACCCCCGATCTTGCTCGATCAGAGCCGTGCTTTCCTTCCTGCAAGATGGGTTGGAGCGAAGGCTGTCTCCCTCCACCCTTAAAGTATATGCTGCTGCTATCGCCGCACATCACGATGCAGTTGAGGGTAAGTCGCTGGGAAAGCACGACTTGATCGTCAGGTTCCTCAGGGGGGCGAGGAGACTGAATCCTCTTTGCTCACTCTCTATACCCTCTTGGGATTTGTCTCTGGTCCTTTCGGCACTTTAGAGACCACCCTTTGAGCCTTTGCAGTCAGCAGAGTTAAAAGTTCTGTCTTGTAAAACAGTACTCCTGGTTGCATTGGCCTCCATCAAGAGAGTAGGGGACCTGCATGCATTTTCGGTCGACGAATCGTGCCTAGAATTCGGCCCGGCTAACTCTCACGTGATCCTGAGACCCAGGGCCCAGATACGTGCCCAAGGTTCCCACCACTCCCTTCCGGGACCAGGTGGTGAACCTGCAAGCGCTGCCTTTGGAGGAGGCAGACCCAGCCCTGGCTTTTCTCTGTCCCGTTCGCGCTCTGCGTCTGTACGTGGACAGAACGCAAAGCCTCAGGACCTCAGACCAGCTCTTCGTCTGTTACGGAGGCCAGCAGAAAGGGAAGGCTGTCTCCAAGCAGAGGATGGCCCACTGGATAGTGGATGCCATTGCCTTGCCTTATGAAGTTCAAGGCGTGTCTTGCCCGCCCGGGTTGAGAGCCCACTCCACTCGGGGTGTCGCTTCTTCCTGGGCGCTGGCACACGGGGCCTCGCTGACAGACATCTGTAGAGCTGCGGGTTGGGCAACACCTAACACGTTCGCTAGGTTTTATAGCCTACGTGTCGAGTCGGTTTCTTCCTGTGTGCTCGCTTCAACCAGCCGGTAACACCGAAGTTCTCGCTCTTGTGTCGGCTTGCTGCGCCACTCCCCTCCACATGGAGCGGATACGTGCGCTTCTTGCTCCAGTCGAGTTCCCCACTAGGCGAACCCTGTTGAGTTCCTCCGCACCCCTTCAGCAGTCGGACGTTGCGGAGCGTCCAATGCCAGGTCTAGTGCTCGTATGCTTGTGTACTTGTGCTAGACTGGGTTCCATATGTGGTGATCCCTGCGGCGATCCCATATGCGTATTCTTCCACAATCAGTTCCCTGCGGTGAGCCTGTGTCTTCCCTTGGCAGAGTCCACTCTGCCGTCACTGTCTGGTGCTGCGTCCCCCTTCTCAGGCAGGAGCCACCCCAGTGACATTCCATATGTTGCACTGCCCCTTCGGCCAGTCCATATGTGTATTCTCCACATGCTTCTCCTTCGGGCAAGATGTGCCTCCGCAGCGTCCCTCTCCCCTGGAGGGGTTCGCTTTCCCAGTGTTATCCACTGTGTGGGTTGTAAGAGTTCCACTGTGTGGGTTGTAACGGAACAGCAGCCCGAACTCCCTCTATGCAGGTCTTCCGCCCTAGCCAGATGGGGGCCTGGGAGTCTTCGGTGCTGGATGTGGCAGCATCCGTGGCGTTTTCCATGGGATCCCAATTATGTCGTCACATAATTACGTCGAACGTGAGCGACTGAAAGGGAACGTCTCGGTTACTAATGTAACCCTCGTTCCCTGAAGGAGGGAACGGGAGACGTAACGTCCCGTCGCCACGGTTGCTGACCATTGCTGTACGGCCGTCTCAATCTCGGTTCCTCAGCGAAAAACAATGAGTGCGTGCGCCCGCTTCCTGTTTATACCCGCGCTGCGGGGCGGGGTTGCGTGGCGCTTTCACGCACGCCAACGTTCTTTGGCTTGATCTGTGGATACTCGAAGTTGATAGGGCTCCCTGAAGTAATCCCAATTACGTCGTCACGTCGACGTTACGTCTCCCGTTCCCTCCTTCAGGGAACGATGGTTACATTAGTAACCGAGACGTTTTCTTATGTCTCATTAGAACTACAGAACGCTACCCGATCTGGCAATCTTACATAGCGTGGTTATAGCAGATATAGGACAGCAAATCGGTTAATATCGGTTGCCTTTCACCCAGTTACGACTTGATGAACCACTGAAAGTATTTTGGAGACATTATTTTAAGGTAAAAAATCTTCCTTAGTGTTGCTTTAAGTCCTGTTGTTCCGAATTTTGGTTGTAGTTCCACCGGGAGCGATCGCACTTGAGTGCTAAATGAATGGGAGTCTATGGAGCTAGACGGCTAAATTTGTCTCTTTTACCCGATTGCCGTTGAGAAATCTCGATGAACGAGTACTTATGCCCTTTCGATTTCTTACATGTTGACTTGTTGTTGCCCATAACATGCTAGCATTCTGCTAATGATGCTGATTGGTCAGTGAAGGACTGATTACGACCAGAGATACCGCTTGATGGCATCGTGGCATCCGAAGCGGGACCATATATGTTAAGGCGGACTTTACTCTTCTAGCACGTTTACCTGTGTCAGCTGGGTTGTCGATGCCTCGAGGGAAAATAAAGTGCAGAGTGTGAAAGCACCAAAGTGACTGAAGGATTGCCGTAAAGCAGTGTCTTTGGTCGTACGAATGTGTATGACGTCATTAACATTTAAAAAGACTTTTTAAAGCAAATAAGTGACTCTAAAAAATCTAACACTCAGCAATGTGTAATTTCTTTGCATCTCCTTTCGAATACAACATTCAAATTACTAGACAAAAAATTATATCCTGAGAAAAGGGGATTTTGAGGGGTATAGCTTAGACCTCCATTCATTCTGCACTCGTCCTGTGAGCGCCCTCATGTGGAACCAGAGTGGAACTGCAACCAGTTCAGAAGCCGGAAGTTTACTGAGAGTGGGAGTTCTCCCCTTATTAGACATTCTCATATATGCATCAAATGTTCAGCCAACGGTCCGTGCCAACGCCTGAGGCTGAGACTAGATCAGCACTAACATTAACTGAAAAACAGATTGGGATTAAATATTAATAGACAAGTGTGAACTTGTATAGCCTACCCTGTTTTTGGAGATTTTCCTTCTATATCACATTGACTGCTGTTCTGAGGTCACCTCAAGTTTAGTAAATATTTGCGGGCAACTGAGAGGGATTTCAGTTAATTTTTCACTTAATATATTTTTTTTAATGTGTACATACAGATAATATAAAAGAAAGAAAAAAAGGCCACTTAAGTGTACTTAAAGCTACAGTACGTAATTTCCTCTTGGTCACCATCTCTGTTCGAAATCTGCAATAGCAGTTATTCGCGGAATTATCATCTTTACGTGGGTTGCATGAAACAGCGCGGAGGAACACAATGTTTTGAGGCGAGTGCTGCTGTCAATGACCGCGCTGTGTGGATACTGTCATTCAGAATCACAGATTCACTTTTTGAAAGTTTGACCAACATAAGAATTTTCACCGGAAAATATCTTCTGAACAAGTAAGTATAACATCCATTTTTGTTCTGATCAACTAAGGGGGGAAAAGCATTCGACATGACAAGCGATCGTTAGATTTAATCAACGCGATTTACTGCAACCGAGCAAATTATACTTTGTTCTCAAATTGTTCATGTTAACAACATCAGCATTGCGTGACTAACCTTAAATTTAATGTGTTTTATGGTTACCTGTGTAGTTCAGAATTCATATTCTCCATAATTAGGGTGGCCATTTCCGTAACACCGAAAAGGAGGACACAGACATCCCAAGCCGCAAGAAGTCATAATTAATTTCTCGCTCGCAAGGTCTCTCCCTCTCTGCCGTGCACGCGCGCTACACGGTTTGGCGCACATACAGTTGGCTATGTTCTGTCTCGCATAGATTCAGTATGCGGGATTTTTATAGTTTTTTTTTTTTTTTTAAACAATTCACCGCAACTCCAAAAAGGAGGACAAATGAGTGTCCGGCTTGATGCTGCGCCGGACGCCGGACAGGGGGCTTAAAATCCGGACGTATATGGCCACCCTATCCATAATAGCAAAACGAGAAAGGCACAACTAAGGAAACTCCATAACTGTGTGAATTAAGAAAACGTGTTACTCGATTGAACTATTGAAATGTCTTTGTTAAGCAGAAAAAAGCCGTCTCTTCTTCCGTTTTGAACCCTTTCAAAACGTGCAGTTCATACACCTCTCAAAAGTCCCGCTGATGTGTATCCTTGTGTTCGCATGAGACGGGTTCTTTCTCTTTCTCTAGCCACCTTAAATCCGAAGTATGAAGTCTTTGTTTTATCCCAGCAAACAAGGGACGTCCCCCAGACTTTTCGAACGTCCCCTTATGTTCGCATTAGGTCCGCTTTGTAACGTTCCCGAGCGACGTCCGCATTTGGTCCGCTTTGTAACGTTCGCTGACGGCCATTCCGATGACGTCCGCATTTGGTCCGCTTTGTAACGTGCGCTGACGGCCATTCCGATGACGTCCGCATTTGGTCCGCTTTGTAACGTGCGCTGACGGACATTCCGATGAAGTTCGCATTTGGTACGCTTTGTAACGTGCGCTGACGGACATTCCGATGACGTTCGCATTTGGTCCGCTTTGTAACGTGCGCTGACGGACATTCCGATGAAGTTCGCATTTGGTACGCTTTGTAACGTTCGCTGACGGACATTCCGATGACGTTCGCATTTGGTCCGCTTTGTAACGTGCGCTGACGGCCATTCCGATGACGTCCGCATTTGGTCCGCTTTGTAACGTGCGCTGACGGACATTCCGATGACGTTCGCATTTGGTACGCTTTGTAACGTGCGCTGACGGACATTCCGATGACGTTCGCATTTGGTCCGCTTTGTAACGTGCACTGACGGCCATTCCGATGACGTCCGCATTTGGTCCGCTTTGTAACGTGCGCTGACGGACATTCCGATGACGTTCGCATTTGGTACGCTTTGTAACGTGCGCTGACGGACATTCCGATGACGTTCGCATTTGGTCCGCTTTGTAACGTGCGCTGACGGCCATTCCGATGACGTCCGCATTTGGTCCGCTTTGTAACGTGCGCTGACGGACATTCCGATGACGTTCGCATTTGGTACGCTTTGTAACGTGCGCTGACGGACATTCCGATGACGTTCGCATTTGGTACGCTTTGTAACGTTCGCTGACGGACATTCCGATGACGTTCGCATTTGGTACGCTTTGTAACGTGCGCTGACGGCCATTCCGATGACGTTCGCATTTGGTACGCTTTGTAACGTGCGCTGACGGCCATTCCGATGACGTTCGCATTTGGTACGCTTTGTAACGTGCGCTGACGGACATTCCGATGACGTTCGCATTTGGTCCGCTTTGTAACGTTCGCTGACGGCCATTCCGATGACGTCCGCATTTGGTACGCTTTGTAACGTTCGCTGACGGCCATTCCGATGACGTCCGCATTTGGTACGCTTTGTAACGTGCGCTGACGGACATTCCGATGACGTTCGCATTTGGTCCGCTTTGTAACGTTCGCTGACGGACATTCCGATGACGTTCGCATTTGGTACGCTTTGTAACGTTCGCTGACGGCCATTCCGATGACGTCCGCATTTGGTCCGCTTTGTAACGTGCGCTGACGGCCATTCCGATGACGTCCGCATTTGGTCCGCTTTGTAACGTTCGCTGACGGACATTCCGATGACGTTCGCATTAGGTACGCTTTGTAACGTTCGCTGACGGCCATTCCGATGACGTCCGCATTTGGTCCGCTTTGTAACGTTCGCTGACGGACATTCCGATGACGTTCGCATTAGGTACGCTTTGTAACGTTCGCTGACGGACATTCCGATGACGTTCGCATTAGGTACGCTTTGTAACGTTCGCTGACGGACATTCCGATGACGTTCGCATTAGGTACGCTTTGTAACGTTCGCTGACGGCCATTCCGATGACGTCCGCATTTGGTCCGCTTTGTAACGTTCGCTGACGGACATTCCGATGACGTTCGCATTTGGTCCGCTTTGTAACGTTCGCTGACGGACATTCCGATGACGTTCGCATTTGGTCCGCTTTGTAACGTTCGCTGACGGACATTCTGAGGACATTTGACCGGGCCAGTTTGCGAACGTCCCTATATAGTCCCTCACCTGACCTCACCTATGCGTTTGCTTTTATCATCAGACCTGACACTTTGCAACTCAGACAAACGAATAATTAAACTAAAATATAAATGCAAATATTTGCTTTAATTGTAGGGGTTGACATTTTTGGCTAATGTTAGCATTTAATGAGCACATGGTGTACAGCAGTTAGCAAATTGATTCACATTTGAAGCTGATTGTGCACTGTTTAAATTATATATTTAGAATTTCTGAAAAGTTTTTATATTAATTAATATTTCATAATGATGTTAAGCTCGACAACAAGCAACTACAAACACATTATGATGAAAATCAGGAAATATAAGTGTATATACTTACTGTGTGTGCATCAGAAGTTTTACCCTCCACTGAAGAAAGACCAAATGGGGAGGGGATGTCACTGAGTACATCAGTTGGTTTCTTAAAGAAGCGTTTAACCCATAATGACAGGGTGGACAGCAATTTCAGGGACACATGCTAAATGCTAAATATTATTATGAAAATAAAATATAAATAATCTAAATTACTTGTTTTATTAAATACTTGCTGAGGACATTAAATACATTCAAAAAGTATTTTAATTTTATGTCATTTAACCACTTTTTACACTCACTGAAGTTAGCTGTGCAGCGTGTGGGACATGCCAAAATCACATACATCCAATCAAAGAAAATGGTATAAAATCAGAAAAAAAACATTTCAAGAGACTTATCATTGTATTTGTATATGTGTAAGTATTTGGCCATTTATAATAAAGCCTCAGAATTTCATTATTTTGCATTATGTTCATGATGACTGAACGATTCTGATGAGGACACCAAAGGCACTTTATAGTGATATTGACTCATGTAATCAAATCACTGTTTTCAGTCTGTTTTCACCCGTTATAATTTATACATCAAAAACATGATAATTGATTCAATTGAATGAGCTACAATTTGGACTCCACATAAGAGGTTGAAGCAGGAGCTCTAAAAGAATGCATCGACTTCAAATGATGAATGCAGCCAAGGAAAACGTGAAGAATGGAAAAAATTGCTGGTGTAATACAGTCCTTCGCCCGAATACAGTGTAAAATAACACAGGTAAGACAAATCAAATTATTCTAAACATTTACCTGTCAAACTTTTGGTCAGGCGAAGGTGACTGGTTTTATTCAAAACAATTTATTTTTGGAAAAATATCGTTCTAATTATTGCACTTAAGACTGATAGCACATGCAGCTCAAATAACAAAAAACTGGGAGAAACAAGCAATTGACGATCAAATGCGCCTAAGCGAGTGACGTCATTCCTTATGGTACGTAGCATGTATCCATGTATCCATGGCAACGCTCAGCTGCGTAATGACAGTTGACGTCCTCCTCAGACGCAGCCTTGTGTTTTCTCTTTCGTCTGTCTAAACGGTATTTTTAATTATTAGATTAGTATACATTAGTTACCGTAACCACTGTCCATCTTTAAATTATATTAAAATGTTACCTTTAAAACGTTTGCTGAAGTTGTCCGCCATGTACCGGCTGATAACTGTTACACTAACTACGAAGCTAACGTTAACGTAGCGGCTGAAATGAGACAACGAACGTGCTCGGTTACTAACGTAACCTCGGTTCTCTCTAGAGAGGGAACGAGTATTGCGTAAGTTTAGCTTACGCTACGGGAAAGATTCATCTTCTCGAGATATTGAAGCCAAAAAATTATCCTTAATTTTGTATTCATTGTCAACGCAGTGCAGCAGCTAGCAGACCTAGAGCAGGCAGTCTTGTGTGCTCATTGGCTGCCCTGCGGGCATCTGCTGCAGCCTATCAGTGAGCCCCGCATGACGTACGTCCAATGAAGGGCGCCCGCGCCTTCATAGCGTCATAGCCCGCCAGAATGGGCGTGGCTTAGCGTATAAAAGAAGGGGCTTTAGGCTGCATTCCCTGGTTTCTGTCGACTGAAGCGAAGTCGCTCGTGGCGCGAGCACGGCCGGTTACGCAATACTCGTTCCCTCTCTAGAGAGAACCGAGGTTACGTTAGTAACCGAGCACGTTCTCTTACGAGAGGTTCTCTCGTATTGCGTAAGTTTAGCTTACGCTACGGGAACTTTTTGTCAACGCCGTGCGCGCCAAGCAACCACCCATGAGTCGCCGAGGTTTCTCGGGGAACCCAAATAAGTGGAAAAAAATAAGGTGGCCAGCCACGCGGGCCATCACTTGTACATAAGCACCCATAGGGAATACAGAGCAGCGCGCTGGTCTGTATAAGCATATAGCACATACCCTACTAGTGCAGCTCAACCAGGAGAGCTGAGTCACGTGAGAGTGGCCTGAGCATGATATATCTGGGCAGAACGCACAACTCTCTTAAACTGACAGAAGTTTAGCCTGCAGGGCGGGAACTTCTAGGTTATAGAACCTGACAAAGGTAGACGGGGAGCTCCAGCCCGCCGCTACACATATGTCGTGGATAGAAATCCCGCTGGACCACGCCCACGATGAGGCCATGCCTCTGGTGGAATGAGCCCTGATGCCCAGAGGGCATTGCAGACCTTTTGACGCATAGGCTGCCGCTATAGCGTCCACTATCCATCTGGACAGAGTCTGTTTCGAGGCGGCGAGACCTTTGGTGCGCCCACCAAACGAAACAAACAGCTGCTCCGTGCGCCTAAAAACGGCGGAGCGCGCAGTGTAAGTTCTCAGCGCTCTGACTGGGCAGAGGAGATTCACATCTGTCTCACTGTCTGACGCTGGCAGAGCCGACAGTGAAATGACTTGCGCCCTGAAAGGAGTGCCCATCACTTTTGGAACATAGCCATGTCTAGGTTTGAGGATGACTTTAGAGTCATTCGGCCCGAACTCAAGACACGTCGCGCTGACTGACAGCGCGTGCAGGTCCCCCACACGTTTGACTGATGACAGCGCGGTCAGAAAAACGGTTTTTAGTGATAGGTATTTTAGCTCCACGGAGTCTAATGGCTCGAATGGGAAGGCTTTCAGGGCCTCGAGGACCACGGAAAGATCCCATATAGGAACCGACGGGGGGCGCGGCGGATTCATCCTTCTAGCTCCCCTTAGGAAGCGGATGACCAGCTCATTTCTTCCCAGTGACTGGGCGCGCGTCGACTCTGCGAACGCCGCCACGGCCGCCACATAAACTTTGAGCGTGGATGGGGACCTCCCTTTATCCATCAGCTCTTGTAGGAAAGTGAGCAAATGCGCAGCCTCGCACGTCCGTGGGTCCAGATCTCTGTCGGTGCACCATTTGGAGAACACCGACCATTTAGACGCGTAGAGCCTTCTCGTGGAAGGAGCTCTAGATTGCGTGATCGTGTTCATCACTCTTTCTGGCAGGGTAGCGAATACCCGTTGATCAACCATGCGTGCAGAGACCAGCGCTCTGGATGGGGATGCCAGATCGAGCCGCAAGCCTGAGAGAGGAGATCTGCCCTCACCGGAATAGGCCACGGGGCTGTATGTGACAGCCGTGCTAGTTCCGGGAACCAATTCTGATTCTCCCAGTGCGGAGCTATGAGGAGCACCGAGTGGCGCGTTTCCCTGATTCTCTTGATCACCTGTGGTAACAGAGAGACCGGAGGGAAAGCATACAGCGGGAGGCTGGGCCAGACCTGGGCCAGCGCATCCTCGTTCTTCGAAAAGAACATCGGGCAGTGAGCGTTGTCTTTCGACGCAAACAGGTCGACTTCCGCCCTGCCGAATAGGCGCCACAGTTTCTGGACTGTTTGGGGGTGCAGGGACCATTCCCCTGGGGGAACGTTGTCCCTGGACAGTTTGTCTGGACCGTCGTTCAAATAGCCAGGCACATGCGCCGCCCTCAGCGAGCGCAGGTGCATCTGGGACCAAATGAGGATGCGCTCCGTCAGATTGCAGAGGTTTCTGGATCTGACACCGCCCTGACGGTTTATATAGGAAACCACCGACATGTTGTCCGAGCGGACGAGAACATGTTGGTCCTGTATGAACGGGAGGAAGCGCTTCAGCGCGTTCTCGACCGCTATCATCTCCAGACAGTTTATGTGGAAACGCATCTCCTGGTCTGACCATTGGCCAAAAGCCGGTCTGCCCTCGAACAGCGCGCCCCAACCCGAGTTGGACGCGTCTGTCGAAATGACTTTGCGATAAGAGATGGTTCCCATCGTCACTCCCTGCTGGTACCAGTCGGCTACTAACCAGGGCTGCAGAGCCGCTATGCAGGTCTGAGTCACTCTGATTTTCTGGCCGCCAGAAACCCAGGCTCGGCGAGACGCGCGAGCATTCAACCAGCGTTGGAGCGGGCGCATGCGCAGTAGGCCCAGCTGGAGCACCGCTGCAGCTGATGCCATACAGCCCAGCATCCTTTGAAACGTTTTCAAAGGGAGAAAGCTGCCCTTCTGGAAAGATGCGGCTAGGTGGCGAACACGGCGCGCGCGCTGTGTCGACAAACGAGCCGTCATAGCCACAGAGTTCAGTTCTATTCCTAAAAAGGAAATTGACTGACTGGGCATTAATGAGCTCTTGGTCCAGTTGACCGTGAGACCCAAATTTTCCAGGTGACTGAGAAGCACTGTTCTGTGAGATAACAGTTCCGTCTCTGACTGTGCCAATATCAGCCAATCGTCCAGATAGTTCATTATCCGCAGCCCTTGAGTTCTCAGGGGGGCGAGCGCCGCGTCCATGCACTTTGTAAATGTACGGGGTGCTAGAGACAGGCCGAACGGCAGGACGGTGTATTGATATACCTGACCGTCGAAGGCGAATCTCAAAAATTGCCTGTGACGGGGTAATATCTGAATCTGAAAATAGGCATCCTTCAGATCTAGAGAAATGAACCAGTCCCTCAGGCGAACGTGCGCGAGGATTTTCCTGGTCGTAAGCATTTTGAACGGTCTCTTTGCAAGTGCCTTGTTCAATTGTCTCAGATCTAGGATGGGCCTGAAAGCTCCGTCCTTCTTGGGTACGAGAAAATATCGGCTGTAAAAGCCTGACTCGCTCAGAGAAGGCGGTACTTTTTCTATAGCCCCTTTGCACAGCAGTACTGCTATTTCTGCGTGAAGTAGGTGTGCTACTTCCGCATTCACTATCGTCGCGGTCCGGGCTCGAAAGCGCGGGGGACGGCGAATGAATTGAAGTGTATAGCCCTGCTTTATTGTGCTCAGAACCCATTCTGAAATCCCTGGGATAGTTTCCCATACAGCTATGTGAGCCGCTAGGGGGCGAATGGCCTCCGGGTTCAGACCGCCGCCATTCGCGGGCTTGTGAAACTGAACCGGAGCCGAGAGCGCGGCGCGCGCGCTCTCGGTACTGGGCAATGGTTGCTCGCTGAGAACCAGGATCGGCTGATCTATGTGAGGTGTCCCAATCATGAGGGATGGGGAGCGTTTTATTCTCACTTTTTGACGCGCGAGCAGCGCTTTGGGCGGAAAAGCTTTCTGTAAGCGTGAGCGCGTGTGCGCGGGCACGAGACTTACAAGTGTATTCGACGCCCCGATCATAACAGATGGGGAGCGTTTTATTAGAGCCATGCGTTTTGTGATAACATTCAAACGCGCGGGCCGCGCCTGGGGGGAGGTGTGTTTTAGTAAGCGTGAGCGCTCTCTGGCGGGCACGAGACTTACATTCATTACCTGTTGTATTGATCGTGTAGCAGAGCGGGCAGATAGTGGGCACAGACCTGTGGACACATTTCTTGCATTCAACACTCGAGCGGCTTTTACGCGCTTTATGAGAGTGTGCCCTGTGGGTGACACAATATGTGATGTGCTTGTGTGTAGGGGTGAACACTGAAGCGTGGGCACTTTTACTACACTTAAAACACCAGCGGCGTGAGCCGGACCAGACATTATGCTCGTTTTGAGATTTCTCTGGGTCGCCGTGAAAACGGCGTTTGTGTACAGGCGAGAGGGTGAATGAACCGGCTCGTTGGCTGCTAAATAAACCGCTGCAGTAGCCTGTATGAAGGGGACTGACAGGGAAATAACTTTTGACGGCGGTCCGGCCGCAGCGGGAAGCGCGCGTCTTTTTTCTCTCTCGGTTAGGATGGCTTCGCGTGCTCAGACTTTAACGTGATCTTTTGCCGAGGCCCTCTGGGGGGCGGCGGTCTGTGACGGCTGTCTGAGCGCGATCTAGGGCGGCCGCCCTGGCGTCGCTGCGAAGACTGAGGCTGTGCTGGCCGCTGGGTGCTGGTTCGCGCCGGAGGCTGGCTCTGTCTCTCGCGAGAGCGGCCTGTGGCGGAGCTTGAGCGTCGCGGCAGGAAGAGGTTCATGGCCTGCGTGGTCTTTTGTACCTCCGAGAATCGGTCAACAATCCCGTTCACCGCTGGGCCGAAGAGACCAGTAGGGGAGAGCGGCGCGTTCAGGAAGGTGGCGCGCTCCGAGTCCCTCATATCCGCGAGCGTCAACCAGAGGTGCCTCTCTGTCACGGTCAACGTGGCCATGGCTCGTCCAATGGCTTGAGCTGCAGTCTTGGTGGCGCGGAGAGAGAGATCCGTCGCACTTCTTAAATCCGCGACCGCAGCTGGGTCCTGGCCCTTCTCATCCCATTCACGGAGGAGGTCGGCTTGCAGGATCTGTAGAACAGCCATGGAGTGTAGAGCAGACGCGGCCTGGCCGGAGGCTGCATATGCGCGGCCGACCAAGGCAGACGTGGCTCTGCATGCTTTGGACGGGAGGGCTGACCTTGACCGCCATCTCGCGGAGGGCGGAGAAAGGTGCGCTGCGACCGCCTCTTCCACAGGAGGAATAGTCGTGTATCCTCTCTCGGCGGCGCCGTCCACTTGGGAGAGCGACGCGGAGGCCTGAGACTGCAGCCTTGATGAGAAGGGTGCGTTCCACGACTTAGTCAACTCCGTGTGAAGCTCCGGTAGAAACGGAGCAGGCCTGCTTGCTGGAGCTGAACGGCGGCGATGCAGGAAACATCCGTCGAGCCTGTTCAGCGCGGGTTCCTTTGGCAGTGACCACTCGAGCCCGAGTCGGTCGACCGCCTGCGTCAGCAGACGCATCAGCTCTGCATCAGCTCCAGCGCGGGTACGGCCGGATTCCTGGATCGACGAGGAGGCGGAGTTTAGCGACCAATCCTCGCTATCCGATGCCAGGATGGAGCAGCAGTCTCTTGTGGCGTGTCCCTCGGCCTCATCCTCAGATGCGACGGCAGTGAGGCTCGTGAGCGGCAGCTGCGCGTCGGTGAAGGGAGGCGGGGAAGGCGAGAGCGAGGCTCGAGGGAGATTCTCCGGCGAGCGCGTCGCTGTGGCCACAGGTTCCGGCTGTCTCTGGGAACGGCGCTTCTTTTTTCGCGGTCCCACAAAGGGCGGAGTTACTGCTTCTGGATTGAAGGCTTCAAGGCGAGCCCGCAGGGTCGACATTGGAAGCGCTTCACAGGACTCGCAGCCCCCGGAAGCGAGGGCGAGTTCCGCGTGTTCCTGGCCCAGGCAGAGAGCGCAGATCATGTGGCGGTCTCCGACGCTGAGCGGGGCCCTGCACGAGCCACAGGAAGTGCGAGGCATCTTTACAAAGACGCTCGCTGCTCTTTTAGGAGTATACAGTTAATACACAAGCAAAAAAGGATACGTCGCCGGATAGCGTAGCTCGCACGGATGGCTGAAGGTGGCGAAGACGGCCGGCTTCCTCAGCGCTGTCCTAAGCTGGCTGTTCGCTGTTCGACGGCGGCGGTGGCTTCTCTCAGATCCAGCGATGCGAAGAGCTTCGCTGAAGAGACAGAAAATCAGGGAATGCAGCCTAAAGCCCCTTCTTTTATACGCTAAGCCACGCCCATTCTGGCGGGCTATGACGCTATGAAGGCGCGGGCGCCCTTCATTGGACGTACGTCATGCGGGGCTCACTGATAGGCTGCAGCAGATGCCCGCAGGGCAGCCAATGAGCACACAAGACTGCCTGCTCTAGGTCTGCTAGCTGCTGCACTGCGTTGACAATGAATACAAAATTAAGGATAATTTTTTGGCTTCAATATCTCGAGAAGATGAATCTTTCCCGTAGCGTAAGCTAAACTTACGCAATACGAGAGAACCTCTCGTAAGAGAACGTTATATTTCACATATAACGTTATGTGTATATATATATAGACATATAAAATCATAACACTACTGAATGTGTTCATTTTGTTGTTTTAGGTAGATGCCAAGAGGAAGAATTGCCATCGACTAAGTTAACCCCACAGGCAGCTGACCGACACACACACAGCTGCCAGCGCGTTTGAAGACACACACACCTTTACGATAGTTCAAATAAAATACACTTACTTTGTTCCTTACAACGTGTCTGTTTTCTTTGGTTAGCCAGAAGTAATGTAAAATAAAATAAAATGATATTCAGGGGACTAAACGCGAAAGTCCCATAAACGTCCCGAATGGCCGCTGGTGGTCCTGGGAACGTCCTCTTGAACACCCGCGGGACGTCTTCGCGAAAGTCCGCGGGACATCAAGCGGACCCTACATGGGGACATTCGCACAGGCCATTTAGGGGACGTTCTGGGGACCTTTTTTTGTTAGCTGGGATAACTGGTGAATCTCCAGTTGACACTGATGATTGTTGTTTGGATCTTTCTGGATCCGCCATAAGTTTAATTATGTAAAGTGCTGCGAGAAAAGCCTATCTCAACATCTCCTCACGCGCAGTATAGACCTTATTCACAGCAGCGCCATCTTTGATTTTTAACAGGAATGAAAGCGAGGCTGTGAGGGATAGACCTCCATCTCTTCAGTGGGTTGTACTGCTATTAAATGTGTTTGTTGATTGTTCTGCTGACGAAACCATGCAAAAATATGTTTCTGAGAAATTCCAGTAGACCAAATAATCCAGACAATATGATCCGGTTAAAATTATAAGTGATCTAGGAGCTTTATACAGCTTTTTACAGCGGATCCCATTGAAAACACAGTAAGTCTATCCCTCACAGCCTCACTTTCATACCTGTCATGGCGCTGGTCTGAATAAGGTCCATAGCCGGCTAGCCGAAACTCCTTCTTTATGTGTACGGATGTGACGTAATTACGCAAAGACATGCTTGAATTTCCCACGGAAACCCACCAGTACCACTGGAATTAAAATCATTATTACAAGCGAACCGTTTTGAATCTAGCTATGGCAAGCAGATAGTTTTGACAACTGGCAGAATATGTTTTTTTTAAAAATCATTATTTTGGATTATTTTTAACTTAAAAAAAGTTGCGGACAGCAGCTTTAAACGGAGCACATTTTAATGCCTTTCTTTCTTAACACACTTAAGTACAGTTACATACTGACCCTTAAGGTGACTTAATTAGAATTGACAATAAGAAGAACACTCTACCGCACACTATTGACTTTACTCTTTTATTTTATTCAAAGGGAACAACGCGTTTTGCATATAGCGCCCTCAGGTTCGCTCACTTATGGTCTGAGCTCTCAGGTGTCTCTTAATTACCTTGAGTCACATGATCAGTTGTTCTTTAAGTCATAATATTTTAAATGCCACAGAGGTGTAACGCGGTCACCAGTGCATTTTGCATTGGATCACATCGATCCTATTTACTTCATTTGAATTTTGAGACTTTTAATTTAGCTGGATTAGCCTTGTACAAATGCCAGTCTTCTTTGTTGCATGCACAAATTATGATACGCTAATACAAAATAAACTTTTTTTTTCACAATATGTCACTATTTGTACAAATTGCTACACATTCATTTAATTCTGAATTTTGCACATGTACACAAGTTGAAAGGCATTTGGTTGTGGATAGTAAAACATATCTACAACATTTATCAAGCTCATAGATAATTGTGTGTGGACGTGTTAATCATTTTGAGCCTAAATTCATCCTATACAAGTCCTCTGCGGTTCAAAAATTGTCAGGGCAGATCACACAGCCTTGTGGGACAGGCTCTGAATTTAGAAAATGTAAACAATTGATGCATCTCGGTTCCAACAACTCACTCAAAACGATTGCCAAACTTCTGTCACAGTGTTTGGCATTTCTGAATTTGCATATAGTTTTGTAAGATATATTGTGTAATAAGACTTTTCAATACAACATACATTTTTTATCAACTTCTTGTGTAAAGATGAGAGAGACAATGATAGACTGGTTCTGCTTCTTCTATGGTTACCTTCAACGACCAGGTGAAAATGATTTTTTTCTATGATGAAGTCAAAATACCCGCTTACAGTAAATTCATGATTGAATTTAAATATTCCAATTTTTTAATCAAACCAAACAGGGTAAAGTAGTAGTTAGCCAAATAAGGATGGAAGTTTAACTATACACGTTATTTTGTGACATCAGTGATGTGTACAAGTTTGTGATTGATGGTTAGCTGCAAGGTCCAGGGTTGTTGGGCAACAGGGGCGGAGTTATAGAGAGAGAGTCATAGAGAGACGACTGTGAGTTTGTTTGACAACTGCGTATGTTAAAAAAAAGAGACTCAGTTCATCATCAAGTTGTCAGCTCAATATCATGACAAGTGACATGAATGTTGTGAAGTAAATGAACATCACTTTTATATGGTGACATAAATGTGTGTACACAAACACACTATAATGGTACAAATCCACACACTCCTCTTTTATCCCCATAAATCATAAGCAGTGTCTCACAATAAGCAGAATAAGCCGTTTGCAGTTTGTATGCAGTGTGATGCCACATTGCACAGGCCCCGCCCATGATTGCTGACTGACTCCGCCCTATTAGCTTAGCACCTCGCCTCAGTGAGCTGTACAGTCCGCTTATCTACCCGCCAGAGCATTTAGCAGCAGCATTCAAGAAATGCATTTTTATTAAAGCAACTAACGTTTATTCGTAGACCTCCTGAGAAAACCAGGTTGCTGCTGGAAGAGGGGTTATGAGGCCAGCAGGGGGCGCTCACCCTGTGGCCTGTGTGGGTCCTTACGCCCCAGTATAGTGACGGGGACACTATACTGTCAAAGACCACCGTCCTTCGGATGAGACGTTAAATCGAGGTCCTGACTCTCTGTGGTCATTAAAAATCGTTTTTTAGTTTTTTAGCTCCGCCCTCTTCTGGAAAGCAGGAAGTAGCGGCTCATTTGCATTTAAAGATAGATGCACCTTCCACTCAAAAATGGGTATTTGCAAAAAAAAAAACAAAAAAAAAACTCTACATCAGGGATTCCTAAACTTTTCTGTCAGCATAACAACTTAGACATAAAATATTCACTTGAAGTACTCCCTGAGATTTTAAGTTATTAATTTAAAGTCCCCCTGTGGTGAAAATCAAGCTTTTAATGTTTTTTATGTGCTGTTTTTAATATTGCTCCAGTGAAAGTCAGGAAGAGTGGTAGACAAAAAGCACCTTGGAGAAACTCAACAGCAGTGCAAAATATGAAAAGAAAATACAGAAAAGCATGTGGCGGAAGACAAAACTTGTAGTCCATTATAACATATACAAAGACAGCATCCATGCTTTCAACATGGAACTAGGCAAAGCTAGACAGACTTTCTTCTCAAATATTATAAACAGCAACTTAAACAACACACGCACTCTTTTTGCTACTGTAGAAAGACTGGCAAACCCCTCTCTGGGAAAATCAATAATATCAGAAAGGTGATCAGCACATCCTTGAGTTGCGCTGGTGTCAAACAGATCAGACCACAACCTGAGAAAGTAGTTACTATGTCTGATTTCAAAGAAATTGATGGCAAAACTTTGGAAGAAACTGTCCAGCACCTTAAAACATCAACCTGCACCCTTGACGCACTTCCCACATATTTCTTCAAAAGTGTGTTGAACAGCTTAGAAGCAGATCTTCTAGAAGTGAAGAGTAAAAAAAGAACCCTCCTAAAAAAGAGTAATCTGGATTAGACTATAAGCAACTATAGACCGATCTCAAATCTTCCTTTCATAGGCAAGATCATTGAAAAAGTCGTCTTCAATCAGCTGAACAAATTCTTAATGGATACTTTGACAATTTTCAATCTGGTTTCATATCGCATCACAGCACAGAAACAGCACAGAGACATAGAATGATATTCGCTTAAATACTGATAAAGGCAAATTATCAGTGCTGGTACCAGAGTCCTGCACGGGTCGATTTTTGGAGACCCGCCCGTACCTGCAAATTTTAACACCAGATCCGACCCGTCACCCGTGATAATATCAAAATTAAATCTGCATCCGCCCAGACCCGTTAATATTTGACCCGTTACCCAACCTGTGCCCGCGGTCGCGATAAATAACACACGCTAAAATCATTCCAATTAAAGTGCTTTATTTTGTATAATAAATAAAATTCCTTGGAGGTTTGCAGCCTTTGGCAAAGTACCTGTCAATTGTCACACTGGCAACCCCTGCTGTGCTCCTGCAAGTCTCGACATGCTTCCTAAGAGAAGACGTGCCCAGCTTTCGGCTATCAAACGCCAAAACTTTATGGCATGTTTTGCAAGCCGCAAAGCCGCTTATGATGTTATTTTCCTGATACCCTAGTGACATTCCATATGTTGCACTTCCCCTTCGGCCAGTCCATATGTGTATTCTCCACATGTTACCTCCCTTCGGGCAGGATGTGCCTCCGCAGCGTCTCTCTCCCCTGGAGGGGTTCGCTTTCCCAGTGTTATCCAAGAGTTCCACTGTGTGGGTTGTAACGGAACAGCAGCCCGAACTCCCTCTACGCAGGTCTTCCGCCCTAGCCAGATGGGGGCCTGGGAGTCTTCCGTAGGGTGCTGGATGTGGTAGCATCCGTGGCGTTTTCCATGGGATCCCAATTACGCCGTCACGTCGACGTTACGTCGAACGTGAGCGACTGAAAGGGAATGTCTCGGTTATTAATGTAACCCTCGTTCCCTGAAGGAGGGAACGGGAGACGTAATGTCCCGTCGCCATGGTTGCTGACCATCGCTGTACGGCCGTCTCAATCTCGGCTCCTCAGCGAAAAACAATGAGTGCGTGCGCCCGCTTCCTGTTTATACCCGCGCTGTGGGGCGGGGGCGCATGACGCTTTCACGCATGCCAACGTTCTTTGGCTTGATCTGTAGATACTCAAAGTTGATAGGGCTCCCTGAAGTAATCCCAATTACGTCGTCACGTCGACGTTACGTCTCCCGTTCCCTCCTTCAGGGAACGAGGGTTACATTAGTAACCAAGACGTTTTCTTATGTCTCATTAGAACTACAGAACGCTGCCCGATCTGGCAATCTTACATAGCGTGGTTGTAGCAGATATAGGACAGCAAATCGGTTAAAATCGGTTGCCTTTCACCCAGTTACAACTTGATGAACCACTGAAAAAATTTTGGAGACATTATTTTAAGGTAAAAAATCTTCCTTAGTGTTGCTTTAAGTCCTGTTGTTCCGAATTTTGGTTGTAGTTCCACCAGAGTTCCACTGGGAGCGATCGCACTTGAGTGCTAAATGAATGGGAGTCTATGGAGCTAGACGGCTAAATTTGTCTCTTTTACCCGATTGCCGTTGAGAAATCTCGATGAACGAGTACTTATGCCCTTTCGATTTCTTACAGGTTGACTTGTTGTTGCCCATAACATGCTAGCATTCTTCTAATGATGCTGATTGGTCAGTGAAGGACTGATTACGACCAGAGATACCGCTTGATGGCATCGTGGCATCCGAAGCGGGACCATATATGTTAAGGCGGACTTTACTCTTCTAGCATGTTTACCTGTGTCAGCTGGGTTGTCGATGCCTCAAGGGAAAATAAAGTGCAGAGTGTGAAAGCACCAAAGTGACTGAAGGATTGCCGTAAAGAAGTGTCTTTGGTCGTACGAATGTGTATGACGTCAGTAACATTTAAAAAGACTTTTTAAAGCAAATAAGTGACTCTAAAAAATCTAACACACAGCAATGTGTAATTTCTTTGCATCTCCTTTCGAATACAACATTCAAATTACTAGACAAAAAATTATATCCCGAGAAAAGGGGATTTTGAGGGGTATAGCTTCATAGACCTCCATTCATTCTGCACTCGTCCTGTGAGCGCCCTCATGTGGAACCAGAGTGGAACTGTAACCAGTTCAGAAGCCGGAAGTTTACTGAGAGTGGGAGTTCTCCCCTTATTAGACATTCTCATATATGCATCAAATGTTCAGCCAACGGTCCGTGCCAACGCCTGAGGCTGAGACTAGATCAGCACTAACATTAACTGAAAAACAGATTGGGATTAAATATTAATAGACAAGTGTGAACTTGTATAGCCTACCCTGTTTTTGGAGATTTTCCTTCTATATCACATTGACTGCTGTTCTGAGGTCACCTCAAGTTTAGTAAATATTTGCGGGCAACTGAGAGGGATTTCAGTTAATTTTTCACTTAATATATTTTTTAAATGTGACATACAGATAATATCAAAGAAAGAAAAAAAGGCCACTTAAGTGTACTTAAAGCTACAGTCCGTAATTTCCTCTTGGTCACCATCTCTGTTCGAAATCTGCAATTGCAGTTATTCGCGGAATTATCATCTTTACGTGGGTTGTAAATCGGCATGAAACAGCGCGGATGAACACAATGTTTTGAGGCGAGTGCTGCTGTCAATCACCGGGCTGTGTGGATACTGTCATTCAGAATCACAGATTCACTTTTTGAAAGCTTGACCAACATAAGAATTTTCACCGGAAAATATCTTCTGAACAAGTAAGTAACATCCATTTTTGTTCTGATCAACTAAAGGGGGAAAAGCATTCGACATGACAAGCGATCGTTAGATTTAATCAACGTGATTTACAGCAACCGAGCAAATTATACTTTGTTCTCAAATTGTTCATGTTAACAACATCAGCATTGCGTGACTAACCTTAAATTTAATGTGTTTTATGGTTACCTGTGTAGTTCAGAATTCATATTCTCCATAATAGCAAAACGAGAAAGGCACAACAGAGGAAACTCCATAACTGTGAATTAAGAAAACATGTTACACGATTGAACTATTGAAATGTCTTTGTTAAGCAGAAAAAAGCCGTCTCTTCTTCCGTTTTGAACCCCTTCAAAACACGCAGTTCACACACCTCTCAAAAGTCCCACTGATGTTTATCCTTGTGTTCGCATGAGACGGGTTCTTTCTCTTTCTCTAGCCACCTTAAATCCGAAGTATGAAGTCTTTTGGGTTTTATACCAGCAAACAAGGGACGTCCCCCAGACTTTTTGAACGTCCCCTTATGTTCGCATTAGGTCCGCTTTGTAACGTTCCCGATTGGACGTTCGGAGGACGTCCGCATTTGGTCCGCTTTGTAACGTTCGCTGAGGGACATTCCGATGACGTTCGCATTTGGTCCGCTTTGTAACGTTCGCTGAGGGACATTCCGATGACGTCCGCATTTGGTCCGCTTTGTAACGTGCGCTGACTAGGGGTGTCGAAATGAATCGTTCCTACGATGCACCGCGATGCAGACGAGGACGATTCGGTATCGGTTCAGTAATAGACCATAACCGGTTATAATGTACTGACGCTTTTCTGACGTCATTTATCACGTATGTGCTTTGTCGCGGTAGCATACACTGGCAGAGGGAGGCGAGACGCGAGTGCGAGTAATTAAACATTCTTACATGTACGCTTCTTATATGCGCATGTTACATGCGCTTCTTGAGGCACACTAGCACACACACGCAAGGTCTCGCTCTCTCCATCTCTGCGCTACACGGTTTGAACATACATTCACGTAGCCTTTCGAAAACCGGGACAAACCGGGACAGATGGCAACCCTTCCGCACCCGATGGTCAAATTACAATTATTCTGTTTTGTTTTTGCTACGCGTGATTATAAATGGATGATCGTCTTCAACAGCGGACTCGGTGACGGTTGATGTGCGCGTCTCCAGGGTAACATATACAATGATGAATGAGCACTGCTTTTAAATTAACATTTCTTTAAAACAAAATTGATTTTGAAAGAATTTCATTTTCTTAATGGCATAAACAGACTTTAGTCCCATGAAACTTAAACTGGAATGTCTCTGTTTTTGTCACTGCGACTTCCTGAACAGGCGAACACTCACTCACGCGCACGCGCTTAGCACGCATACATCACTTTTGAAGTAAAATTGAAAATTGAGGATGCGGTGCATCGCAATGCATCGCGATAATCGAATTGAACTGAATCGATGACATGATAATCGTAATCGAACCGAACCGTGAGACCAGTGTAGGTTCACACCTCTAGCGCTGACGGCCATTCCGATGACGTTCGCATTTGGTCCGCTTTGTAACGTTCGCTGACGGACATTCCGATGACGTTCGCATTTGGTACGCTTTGTAACGTTCGCTGACGGACATTCCGATGACGTTCGCATTTGGTCCGCTTTGTAACGTTCGCTGAGGGACATTCCGATGACGTTCGCATTTGGTACGCTTTGTAACGTTCGCTGACGGACATTCCGATGACGTTCGCATTTGGTCCGCTTTGTAACGTTCGCTGACGGACATTCCGATGACGTCCGCATTTGGTCCGCTTTGTAACGTTCGCTGACGGCCATTCCGATGACGTTCGCATTTGGTTCGCTTTGTAACGTTCGCTGATGGACATTTCGATGACGTTCGCATTTGGTCCGCTTTGTAACGTTCGCTGACGGACATTCTAAGAACATTTCACCGGACCAGTTTGCGAACGTCCCTCACCTGCCACTTTCATGACAACACTTGCAAAATCCAGTCGCCTATGCGTTTGCTTTTATCATCAGACCTGACACTTTGCAATCTCAAATAAAATACATTTACTTTGTTCCTTACAACGTGTCTGTTTTCTTTGGTTAGCCAGAAGTAACGTAAAATAAAATAAAAATGATATTCAGGGGACTAAACGTGAAAGTCCCATAAACGTCCCGAATGGCCGATGGTGTTCCTGGGAACGTCCTCTTGAACACCCGCGGGACGTCTTCGCGAAAGTCCGCTTGACTTCAAGCGGACCCTACATGGGTACGTTCGCACAGGCCAATTAGGGGACGTCTGGGGACCTTTTTTTGTTAACTGTTTCGCATATAACGTCCTCAGGTTCGCTCACTTATGGTCTGAGCTCTCAGGTGTCTCTTAATTACCTTGAGTCACATGATCAGTTGTTCTTAAAGTCATAATATTTTAAATGCCACAGAGGTGTAACGCGGTCACTATAGTGCATTTTGCATTGGATCACATCGATCCTATTTAATTCATTTGAATTTTGAGACTTTTAATTTCTCCGGATTAGCCTTGTACAAATGCCAGTCTTTGTTGCATGCACAAATTATGATACGCTAATACAAAAGAAATGTCTCTATTTGTACAAATTGCTACACATTCATTTAATTCTGAATTTTGCACATGTAGGCTACACAAGTTGAAAGGCATTTGGTTGTGGATAGTAAAACATATCTACAACATTTATCAAGCTCATTGTGTGTGGACGTGTTAATCATTTTGAGCCTAAATTCATCCAATACAAGTCCTCTGGGGTTCAGAAATTGTCAGTGCAGATCACACAGCCTTGTGGGACAGGCTCTGAATTTAGAAAATGTAAACAATTGATGCATCTCGGTTCCAACAACTCACTCAAAACGATTGCCAAACTTCTGTCACAGTGTTTGACATTTCTGAATTTGCATATAGTGTTGTAAGATATATTGTGTAATAAGACTTTTCAATACAACATACATTTTTTATCAACTTCTTGTGTAAAGATGAGAGAGACAATGATAGACTGGTTCTGCTTCTTCTATGGTTACCTTCAACCAGGCACGTGCACACATAGACATCAAAAGGGGCTTGAGCACCTGCCCTTTTTATTCCTGGAGAGAAAGTGCCCTTTTTTCTGGGGTGTTTTTTATTATTTATTTTTTTTATTTTTATAATATATTCCTGTTTGCGCACAGCTTCCCTGTCAAACAAATATATTTATTGAATAGTGTATCTAAATATCAGTTCAGGTCAGGAGTTCTAAAGCGCTCCCTCTCTCTCTTATGTGAATGTCCTCACTGTGACTCACAGAAAGACGCGCGCGGCCAGTATAAAATGCGTACACAGACCGCGCGCCAGAATACAGTTCTCTTTCGCGCTTGAACGAACAATAACACTCACAATTATGCCAAAATGTAGTTTGTCAAGTATCTTCATAACATAAGAGCAGTCTTATGATGGACATAATAAAGAGTTGTGAGAGAATGAGGCGCGTGTGAGATCTGCGTCTCTGGCTCTGCAACGGCTGGTCTTAAAGGGCCAGCTACCAATAAAGCTTTCTGTCCGTAAAGTTAATCAAAGAACAAAGGGAACAGAGAAAATTACCCACTGCTCTTGACTAAATAACTTGCGTAGCTTTAATAAGGATTAGTCTATATATAATTTATAATTTATGCAGCGCACGCAGACTGTCTGATAACTTTATTCAGTTTCTGTATGAGCTACCTGTTAGACAGGTAGCCTAAATATGACATTTATTATGGGTTTATGTGAGTATTGTTTGAAGTTCACTTAAATTAAAAGCTGTTTTATTTTTTGAAGCCTAATAAATGTTTTGTAAAAAATTGAATACTAAGGAGACCATGGTTTCTGTGTGAACTGATTATTTTGTAGACATCTTTTGAAAATGAAACAATTGTGTGAGTTTGAGGAAGATAAAATTAATTAACTTTTTAAATAATTTTTTTAAAAAGGAAGTCAGAGTTGTGTTAATATATATACTTTTTGGTTTAAAAAAGTAAAAAAAAAAAAATCTAATTATGAGAAGTGCCCTTTTTTTCATTTGAGCCCCTGCCCCTCAAAATGTCTGTGCACATCCCTGCCTTCAACGACCAGGTGAAAATGATTTTTTTCTATGATGAAGTCAAAATACCCGCTTACAGTAAATTCATGATTGAATTTAAATATTCAAATTTTTTAATCAAACCAAACAGGGTAAAGTAGTAGTTAGCCAAATAAGGATGGAAGTTTAACTATACACGTTATTTTGTGACATCAGTGATGTGTACAAGTTTGTGATTGATGGTTAGCTGCAAGGTCCAGGGTTGTTGGGCAACAGGGGCGGAGTTATAGAGAGAGAGTCATAGAGAGACGACTGTGAGTTTGTTTGACAACTGCGTATGTTAAATAAAAGAGACTCAGTTCATCATCAAGTTGTCAGCTCAATATCATGACAAGTGACATGAATGTTGTGAAGTAAATGAACATCACTTTTATATGGTGACATAAATGTGTGTACACAAACACACTATAATGGTAAAAATTCACTCCTCTTTTATCCCATTAAATCATAAGCAGTGTCTCTGAATAAGCAGAATAAGCCGTTTGCAGTTTGTATGCAGTGTGATGCCACATTGCACAGGCCCCGCCCACGATTGCTGACTGACTCCGCCCTATTAGCTTAGCACCTCGCCTCAGTGAGCTGTACAGTCCGCTTATCTACCCGCCAGAGCATTTAGCAGCAGCATTCAAGAAATGCATTTTTATTAAAGCAACTAACGTTTATTCGTAGACCTCCTGAGAAAACCAGGTTGCTGCTGGAAGAGGTGTTATGAGGCCAGCAGGGGGCGCTCACCCTGTGGCCTGTGTGGGTCCTAACGCCCCAGTATAGTGACGGGGACACTATACTGTCAAAGACCACCGTCCTTCGGATGAGACGTTAAATCGAGGTCCTGACTCTCTGTGGTCATTAAAAATAGTTTTTTAGCTCCGCCCTCTTCTGGAAAGCAGGAAGCAGCAGCTCATTTGCATTTAAAGATATATGCACCTTCCACTCAAAAATGGGCATTTGCAAAAAACAAATAGCAAATAACAGCTTAGTTTAAATAATCAGCATAACAACTTAGACATAAAATATTCACTTGAAGTACTCCCTGAGATTTTAAGTTATTAATTTAAAGTCCCCCTGTGGTGAAAATGAAGCTTTTAATGTTTTTTATATGTGCTGTCTTTAATATTGCTCCTGTGAAAGTCAGGAAGAGTGGTAGACAAAAAGCACCTTGGAGAAACTCAACAGCAGTGCAAAATATGAAAAGAAAATACAGAAAAGCATGTGGCGGAAGACAAAACTTGTAGTCCATTATAACATCTACAAAGACAGCATCCATGCTTTCAATATGGAACTAGGCAAAGCTAGACAGACTTTCTTCTCAAATATTATAAACAGCAACTTAAACAACACACGCACTCCTTTTGCTACTGTAGAAAGACTGGCAAACCCCTCTCTGGGAAAATCAATAATATCAGAAAGGTGATCAGCACATCCTTGAGTTGCGCTGGTGTCAGACCACAACCTGAGAAAGGAGTTACTATGTCTGATTTCAAAGAAATTGATGGCAAAACTTTGGAAGAAACTGTCCAGCACCTTAAAACATCAACCTGCACCCTTGAAGCACTTCCCACATATTTCTTCAAAAGTGTGTTGAACAGCTTAGAAGCAGATCTTCTAGAAGTGGTAAATGCCTCACTTCTCTCTGGAAGTTTTCCAAACTCCCTGAAACCGAATCGGTTACCTAACGTAACCTCGGTTCTCTCTAGATGAGGGAACGAGTATTGCGTAAGCTATCTTACGCTACGGGAAAGATTCATCTTTTCTGAGAAATTGAAGCCAAAAAATTATCCTATAATTTTGTATCCATTGTCAACGCAGTTCAGCTGCAGCAGACCATGAGCGGGCTAGCTAGCAGCTCATTGGTTCGCTCACAGGGAACTGCTTAAGCCTATGAGGAGACGCGAATGAACTCTCGGCCAATGAGAGTCTGACGTGCTCTCATTGCGTCAGAACCCGCAGAGTAGGGCGTGGTCAGAGAGTATAAATATCGGCATCATAGGCTGTAACTCTGGTTTTCATAGAATGAAGCGAGAACGCTAGTAGCACAAGCACGGCCAGGAACGCAATACTCTTTCCCTCATCTAGAGAGAACCGAGGTTACGTTAGGTAACCGATTCGTTCTCTTACGAGAGGTTCTCTCGTATTGCGTAAGCTAGCTTACGCTACGGGAACACCTGGTCAACGCTGTGCGTGCTAAGCATCCACTAAGAGTCCCAGGGGAGACCCCGGGGAGCCCTTATGAGTGGGAATGAATACATGTACATGTGACAAAGGCCAGCATAGCGGGCCGGTGATTGTGTAGTACTTAAGCACATGATAGAGAGGGACAGAGCGAAACGGGTCTGTGTGGATAACTCCCTAAAGTGCGGCTCAACCAGAAGAGCTGTAACATACTAGACTGCTAGTAGTTTAGCCTGCAAGGCGGGAACCTCCAGATTGTAAAATCTGACAAAGGTGGAGGGGGAAGCCCATCCCGCTGCCACACAAATGTCATGAATGGAAATTCCGCTGGACCATGCCCACGATGAGGCCATGAGAACTATGGAAAGATCCCAGATCGGCACCGAAGGGGGGCGTGGGGGGTTCATCCTTCTAGCTCCCCTGAGGAAGCGGATGACCAAGCCATCTTTGCCCAGTGACTGGCCGCGCCGGGGTTCAGCAAACGCTGCGACGGCTGCTACATACACCTTGAGAGTGGACGGGGACCTGCCCTTGTCCAACATCTCTTGGAGAAAAGCTAGCAAGGACGGAACCTCGCATGACCGTGGATCCGATGTCTGTCGGTGCACCATTTTGAGAACACAGACCATTTAGATGCATAAAGCCTTCTCGTGGAAGCCGCTCTAGCTTGCATCATCGTGTTTAACACTCCCTCTGGCAAAGCAACGGGTAGTTGTTGATCACCCACGCATGTAGCGCCCAGCGCTCTGGGTGGGGATGCCAGATCGTGCCTCGAGCTTGGGAGAGGAGATCTGCTCTGACTGGAATGGGCCACGGGGCTGTCTGTGACAGCTGAGTGAGCTCCGGAAACCAAGTCTGACCCTCCCAACGCGGAGCTATGAGGAGCACCGAGTGGCGTGTTTCCCTGATTCTCTGAAGTACCTGTGGTAGTAGAGAAACCGGAGGGAATACATAAAGCGGGCGGCTGGGCCAGGTCTGGGCCAGCGCGTCCTCGCTCTTTGAGAAAAATATTGGGCAGTGGGTGTTCTCTTCTGAGGCGAAGAGGTCCACCTCTGCTCTGCCGAATATTCGCCACAGTTTTTGGACTGTAAGAGTGTGCAGGGACCATTCCCCGGGGGGAATGGGGTTCCTGGACAGGCTGTCTGGACCGTCGTTCAGATGGCCTGGCACGTGCGTCGCTCTGAGCGAGAGCAGGTGACACTGAGACCAAACTAAGATGCGTTCTGTCAGCTGGAAAAGAGATTCCTGGATCTGACTCCGCCCTGACGGTTTAGATAGGAGACCACGGCTATATTGTCCGAACGGATCAGCACGTGGTGACCGTGAATGCGCGGGAGAAAGCGCGTGAGCGCGTTCTCGGCCGCCAACATCTCCAAACAGTTTATGTGGAGGAGGCTCTCTTGAGCTGACCAGGGGCCGAAGGCCGGTGAGCCCTCGCAGAGCGCACCCCAACCCGTGTTGGATGCGTCTGTCGAGATAACTTTTCGGCGAGAAAAGGTCCCCATGGAAACGCCCCGCTGAAACCATTTTACCACAGTCCATGGCTGCAGAGCTGTGATACAGGTCTGCGTTACTTTTATCAGCTGGCGGCCCGTGGTCCACGCGCGGTGAGACACACGGCTCTTCAACCAGAACTGAAGCGGGCGCATGCGCAGTAACCCCAGCTGGAGCACCGCGGAGGCTGAGGCCATGTAACCCAACGCCTTCTGAAAGGTTTTCAGAGGTGTGAGTCTGTTCATCTGAAAAGATGCGGCGAGACACTGAACACGGTTCGCACGCTGTGTTGACAGACGAGCCGTCATCGTGACCGAGTCTAACTCTATACCCAAGAAGGAGATAGTCTGACTTTGTCCAGTTGACAGAGAGGCCCAGAGCTTTCAGATGGTCGAGGAGAACTGTACGATGAGACAGTAGCTCTCTCTGTGATTGTGCCAAAATCAGCCAATTGTCCAAACAGTTCAGTATTCGCAGCCCCTGACTCCGCAGGGGGGCGAGCGCCGCATCCATGCACTTCGTGAATGTACGGGGCGCTAATGATAGGCCGAACGGGAGGACGGTATATTGATAAACCTGGCCTTCGAAGACGAAACTTAAGAATGACCTGTGAAGGGGATTTATCTGAATCTGAAAGTACGCATCTTTCAGATCTACTGAAATGAACCAGTCCCCCTGGCGCACATGCGCGAGGAGTTTTCTGATAGTGAGCATTTTGAACGGTCTCTTCATGATTCTAAGATTGGTCTGAGGCCGCCATCTTTCTTGGGAACAAGAAAATAACGGCCGTAAAACCCAGACTCGCTCATAGACAGAGGAACTCTCTCTATAGCCCTTTTGCACAAAAGCTTTGCTATCTCTGAACGGAGCAGCGTCACTGCTTCTGGGTTCACGGTAGTTTCTAGCCGCGCTCGAAAACGTGGAGGGCGGCGGTGAAACTGTAAGCGATAGCCTAGCCTTATTGTGTTTAGTACCCACTGGGAAATTCCCGGAATAGCTTCCCACGCTTTGAAGCGTAACGCTAGGGGGTGAATGGCTACATGGTCCCCGTCGCTGCACATAGCGGGCTGCGTGAGCGCGCTCATAGTATTTATTAACAGCGGGACTTACACTCAGAGAGGAGTTTTTGGGCCGTGTAACAGAGTGAACAGAGGGAGGACACGCACACGGGCTCGTGGGCGCGCTTATGCACCCTGAAACTCGAGCGGGTTGGAACCGCTTTATGAGAGTGGACTCTGTGTGAGACATGGGAACTGAAGTGCTTTTGTGTATGAGTGAACACCGTGTTGTGGGCACATTTTCTACACAAGAGGCTTTTATGCTCTTTTTGCGATTTCTCTGGGTCGCCGTGAAAACGGCGTTTGTGCTCATGCAAGCGGGAAAAGAGACCAGCTTGGTAATGGCGGAATACACTGCTGTAGTAGCCGCGTGAGCGGGGACTAACAGAGGGCGAAACTTTGATGGCGATCCGGCCGCGACGGGAGAGCGCCGTCTTTTTCTCAGCTGTGCTAGGCAGACTTCGGGTGATCGGGTTTCAGCGTCAGAGCGAGAACGGGGGCGGCCGCCCTGGCATCGCTGAGAAGTCTGACTGTGCTGAGCTGGGCGCTGGGGTGGGGCTCGTGCAGGAGGCTGGTCACGTGAGCGGCCTGCAGAGGAGCTAGCGCGACGAGGCAGAAAGAGATTCATGGCCTGGGAGGCTTTCTGCACTTCGGAAAATCGGTCGACGATACCCGTGACAGCAGATCCGAAGAGGCCGGATGGAGAGAGCGGGGCGTTGAGAAAGGCGGCGCGCTCAGAATCTCCCATGTCGGCGAGTGTGAGCCACAAATGTCTCTCAGACACACAAATGGCGGCCATGCATTTCCCCAGGGCTTGCGCGGCAGATTTTGTAGCGCGAAGGGCAAGGTCCGTGGCGCTCCTCAAATCCGCGACTGGAGGGGGATTCCTTCCGCTCTCGTCCCATTCACGAAGAATGTCACCCTGTAGTATCTGAAGGACGGACATGGAGTGAAGTGCAGAGGCTGCTTGGCCGGCGGCTGAGTAAGCGCGGGCGTGAAAGCTTGAAGTCGCTCTGCAGGCTTTATAGGGAAGCACAGGTGATGAGCGCCATCTCGCGGAGGGCGGACACAGATGTGCGGCGACCAGGTCCTCTACAGGGGGAATGGAGAGATAGCCCTTCTCTGCGGCTCCGTCCACAACCCGAAGCGGGGTGGAAGAATCAGAGCGAGTTCTAGCAGAGAGCGGGGCGTTCCAGGACTTCGTGAGTTCTGCGTGCAGTTCAGGCAGGAAGGGCGCGGCCCGCTTAGTGGCGGGAGTCGAACGCTGGCGGAAGTAGCTGCCGTCCATACGGTTGGTGGTCTGCTCGGGGGGAGGGGACCACTCGAGCCCGAGGCGTTCGACGGCCTGTGAAAGGAGGCGCATTAATTCCTCCTCAATACCAGCGCGGGTCCCGGTGGATTCTCGGGCCGAGGAGGCGTGAGAACCGGACCATTCCTCACTGTCTGAAGCGAGAAGCGAACATGTCTCCTTGATGTCCGCGGCGTCATCGGAGGCAACAGAGCGGCCACTCGGCGGCAGCTGTATGTCCGGAAGCGGCGGAGACGGAGAGCGGGAGGCGACAGGCGGGATGAACGCTTCAGGCTGGGGTTCCGGCGGCCTCTGAGAGCGGCGTTTCTTCTTCCGCGGCGAAGTCAGAGGCGGCGCGGAAGCATGTTTAGTGGCCTGAAGTCGAGCCCACAGGCTCGACAACGGCATGTTTTCGCAGAGCTCGCAGCCGCCGTCGGCGAGGGCGAGCTCGGCGTGCTCCAATCCGAGGCAGAGAGTGCAGATGACGTGGCGGTCTCCACTCTCGAGGGGAGCGCGGCAAGAACCGCAGGAAATTTTTAGAGACATCTTGAAAAAGACGCTCAGCTCTTTAGGATACAATATAGGAAGCTTTTGTAAAAAAGGATACAAATCCGTCGGATGGCGCTAGCTCGCAGGACGGCTGAAGGTGGCGAAGACGGCCGGCTTCCTCAGTCTCCCAGATGCTCGCTAAAGTTGCCTTTTCAACGACGGCGGCTTCTCTCAAGATCAGCAGATCCGTGTAGCCTCGCTGAAGAGATGAAAATCAGAGTTACAGCCTATGACGCCGATATTTATACTCTCTGACCACGCCCTACTCGGCGGGTTCTGACGCAATGAGAGCACGTCAGACTCTCATTGGCCGAGAGTTCATTCGCGTCTCCTCATAGGCTTAAGCAATTCCCTGTGAGCGAACCAATGAGCTGCTAGCTAGCCCGCTCATGGTCTGCTGCAGCTGAACTGCGTTGACAATGGATACAAAATTATAGGATAATTTTTTGGCTTCAATTTCTCAGAAAAGATTAATCTTTCCCGTAGCATAAGCTAGCTTACGCAATACGAGAGAACCTCTCGTAAGAGAACTGCAGTTGTCAAACCCCTCCTGAAAAAGAGTAATCTGGATAAGACTATATTAAGCAACTATAGACCGATCTCAAATATTCCTTTCATAGGCAAGATCATTGAAAAAGTTGTCTTCAATCAGCTGAACAAATTCTTAATGGATACTTTGACAATTTTCAATCTGGTTTCATATCGCATCACAGCACAGAAACAGCACAGAGACATAGAATGATATTCGCTTAAATACTGATAAAGGCAAATTATCAGTGCTGGTACCAGAGTCCTGCACGGGTCGATTTTTGGAGACCCGCCCGTACCTGCAAATTTTAACACCAGATCCGACCCGTCACCCGTGATAATATCAAAATTAAATCTGCACCCGCCCAGACCCGTTAATATTTGACCCGTTACCCAACCTGTGCCCGTGGCCGCGATAAATCACACACGCTAAAATCATTCCAATTAAAGTGCTTTCTTTTTTATAATAAATAAAATTCCTTGGAGGTTTGTAGCCTTTGGCAAAGTACCTGTCAATTGTCACACTGGCAACCCCTGCTGTGCTCCTGCAAGTCACGACATGCTTCCTAAGAGAAGACGTGCCCAGCTTTCGGCTATCAAACGCCAAAAATTTATGGCATGTTTTGCAAGCTGCATGATGTTATGATGTTATTTTCCTGATCACGTATTACACCACACTTTCTCCACACATTTGATTTTGCCTTTAAAGACTCGTTGTCAACAATTTTATATACTCCACTCGTCAACTTTACTTTTACTTCATCCATAGCTACTCCTGCAACACTCCAGCTGCTGCGAGAAGCATCAATGAAAGTCGCACTGTCGCAGTGGTGACGTGATGGGTCCAAAGGTCATATCGTCATTGCGTATGTGTAATGGTAATTTAGACAAACAAATATTGCACATATTTTTCATCCGCTCCTACCCGCCCGCAAGGAGTTAAATATTGGCACAGGGAACCCGCGGGTACCCGACCCATTGCAGGACTCTGGCTGGTACTACTCGACCTCAGTGCTGCATTTGACACTGTCGATCACAACATACTTCTTGACAGGCTGGAAAACTGGGTGGGGCTTTCTGGGATAGTCCTAAAATGGTTCAGGTCATACTTAGAAGGAAAAGGTTATTATGTGAGTTTAGGAGACCATAAGTCTGAGTGGACGTCCATGACATGCGGAGTCCCTCAAGGCTCAATTCTTGCGCCACTCCTATTCAACATGTACATGCTCCCAATGAGCCAAATAATGAGAAAGAACCAAATCTCTTACCACAGCGATACAGACGACACACAGATCTACTTAGCCCTATCGCCTAACGACTACAGCCCCATTGACTCTCTGTGCCAATGCATTGATGAAGGCAACAGCTGGATGTGCCAGAACTTTCTTCAGTTAAACAAAGACAAAACTGAAGTCATTGCATTTGGAAACAAAGATGAAGTTCTCAAGGTGAACGCATACCTTCACTCTAGGGGTCAAACAACTAAAAATCAAGTCAGGAATCTTGGTGTGTCTCTAGAGTCAGACCTTAGCTTCAGTAGTCATGTCAAAGCAATAACTAAATCAGCGTACTATCATCTGAAAAATATTGCAAGAATTAGATGCTTTGTTTCCAGTCAAGACTGTGCATGCTTTCATCACCAGCAGGGTGGACTACTGTAATGGACTCCTCACTGGCCTTCTTAAAAACACCATAAGACAGTTGCAGCTCATACAGAACCAGAACATATGAACACATCACACCAGTCCTCAGGTCTTTACACTGGCTCCCAGTTACATTTAGGATTGATTTTAAAGTATCATTACTGGTATATAAATCATTCAATGGCCTAGGATCTCAATATATTGCAGATTTGCTCACTGAATATAACAGATCACTCAGATCATTAGGATCACGTCAGCTAGAAATACCAAGGGTTCACTCTACACTCAAAAAAATGATATGTTGGCTTTACTTAACTTTTCTTTGTAAACAGGTTCCACCGGTTCCACATAACTATGTTTCATTAAACAAACATAATATGTTCATGTAACTTCAACAACATGGAATTTGGTCATTTTAAGCGACCCAATTAAACTCTGAGCTAATGAGTTAATTAAGTGAATAATTGAGTGATGATTGAGCATTATTGAAGACACCTGATGATAACAAGCAGAATCACTGAAGGAGAAAACCGGAATGTTTAAGTCACCATTATGGAGATCAGTGTGTGTTTTAGTTGGGCTCTTGACCATTAACTCATTAACTTTAGAGTTTGTTTGGCTGTTGTACGTGAGTTATAACAGCCGAATGAACAATGAACAAAGGTGATCTGATGGTGTTGGTTGTGTTTTAACATAATCATTGTTTCACAATCATTTGACCTGAGTCACTGAACTTATATTAAACCCAATTTCTGAGTTAAGTTTACCTTACGGATTATAGCAGCACTGTCATTGTAGAGCGTACTATTTCGAGCCTTTTTAATGAAATTCAAATGATCAAATCAATACATAAAAAAGAAACTTCTTAAGAAATATCTTGAGCAGGCACACACAGACATCAAGAATCAGCCTGTGAATCTCAACAATGGTGACAATTATAAAGCATGTTGCAGTGCATTCTGGGTGCCACCAATCAAAACTCATTTATGGCTCCCATCATGCATTGCTGCATGAATAAATAATGAGCTTATGATCTGTTTGTCACCATTGCTGAGATTCACAGGCTGATTCTTGATGTCTGTGTGTGCCTACACAAAATATTTTTTAAGAAGTTTATTTTTTATTTATTGATTTGATCATTTAAATTTCATTGAAAAGGCTAAAAATAGTATGCTCTACAATGACAGTGCTGCTATAATCCGTAAGGTAAACTTAGAAATTGGGTTTAATATAAGTTCAGTGATTCCGGTCAAATGATTGTGAAATAATGATTATGTTAAAACACAACCAACACCATCAGATCACCTTTGTTCATTGTTCATTCGGCTGCTATAACTCATGTAAGGAAACCAAACAAACTCTAAAGTTAATGAGTTAATGGTCAAGAGCCCAACTAAAACACACACTTATCTCCATAATGGTGACTTAAACATTCCGGTTTTCTCCTTCAGTGATTCTGCTTGTTAACATCAGGTGTCTTCAATAATGCTCAATCATCACTCAATTATTCACTTAATTAACTCATTAGCTCAGAGTTTAATTTGGTCGCTTAAAATGACCAAATTCCATGATGTTGAAGTTACGTGAACATATTTTGTTTGTTTAACGAAACATAGTTATGTGGAACCGGTGGAACCTGTTTACAAAAGAAAGTTAAGTAAAGCCAACATATCATTTTTTTGAGTGTAAACAAGGAGAGACTGCTTTTAGCTACTATACTGGAACCAGCTTCCAGAAGAGATCAGATGTGCTCCTACAGTAGAGATCAGATGTGCTCCTACAGAAGAGATCAGATGTGCTCTTACAGTCACATTCAAATCCATACTCAAAACACTTCTGTTTAGCTGTGCATTTACTGAATGAGCACTGTGCCACTGTTTGTCCGACTGTTTGTACTGTATTTTATTTTATTTTTTATTCTAAACTGTTTTAATTATTCTTATTTCGGTAACACTTTATTTTGATGGTCCCTTTTGAACGTGCCATTGACTATAAGTAACTTTGCAACTATATGTCAACTAACTCTCATTAGAGTATTAGTACACTGTCTGTTTAATATCTGCATATACTTTGTGATGGTACTCCAACAGACACTCTACTGACTATAAGTCATTTTGCATGTCACCTTAATCTAACCCTAACCTTACCAGTCTATTAATAGAGTTATTAATGAGAGTCTTACTCTAATGAGAGTTAGTAGACATGTAGGAACAACGTTACTTATTGTCAATAGCACATTCAAAAGGGACCATCAAAATAAAGTGAAACCCTTATTTCTTTTGATTATTTTAATTTCTTTATTCTAAACTGTTTTAATTATTCTTATTTCGGTAACACTTTACAATACGGGTGCACTAATAAGCATTAATTCATGCTTAACTAATGCACAGATAATCATGTGTTAATGTATAACTAATGATTACTTCATCAGTAACTAATAAAGATTCTAAATGATTAAAGGTGCATTGCGCAACTTTTCATGTTAAAAATACCTCTTTTTCTATCCAATACATGCTTAAAGAACTGCCTGATGGGCTGAATGAGCCCCTCTCTGCTCACTGAGATTGCCTCTATTATCCTGTACAGTAAAATATATAAGAGGGATTCGGGCTCGAATTTGAGACTGGACGTGACGTCATGCGCGTTCATGCTCACCAGGCTATGTCTCGCAGGTTTGTGTATAAGCCGCCATTCTCCGCATCAGCGAAGACAACTCGTGCGTCAAAGGTAGAAGATGGATTCAAAGAGACCGGCTTGTAGTCCATTCCAAACCCCAACGCAAACTCCACGTAAAGTCAAGAAAATTTTTGTCTAGTGCCACCACTCTGGTTGCAGTTTCGCTTGTCGCCAGAGGGGGCGTAGTTCTGCAAAAACTCAGAGACTTGCGTTTTGCACCTTTAATATATTAAGTAATATATGAATTGTTATTAATTAAATCTGTCATAATGTATTAATTCCTTCATAACATATTTTCTTAACTAATAGAGTAAATTAATGCGTTAATTACCACAATGGGTTGAAGTCATGTACTTCAACTTCGAATTGTCTGCTTTAATTAATCATTCGATAATGATTTGCAAATGTATCATGTTATGACTTTACTTGTTGAGGCACATGACTATTAACTAACCTTTAAGTAATATGTAACACTTAACAATTAGTGTTACATATTAAAATTAATGGCTCATTGAGGAAAGATTAGGGGATCATGAGTTCTGGGCAAAAACGCATTGAGGTATTTTTTCACTTCCACAGTGGCATCAGCTGTAGCATTGTGTATCATGGGTTTCACGGGTACGATTGTCAAAATGTTTTCAGTGGCCTGGGCTTTGGCAGGATTTCCAAATGCCACATTTTTTAACCTTGGGTCCAGCAGTGTAGCCAGTGCCAAGGCTCTAAAAGTCTCAGACCCTCCACATCTGGAGTGCAGACCTTCTTGCAGATGTGAGCCTATGAGCCAAAACAGAAGAAAACCATATTAATTATAATAATGACAACAATATGACAGTTATGGCCAATTACATGGGTAGTATGGTCATTGTGGCCTACCTAATTGTACAGTTGATTCCTGCGTTGCATTCAGCATTTAGCATTCACGTAGATAATACAAATGATGTGTTAGGTGCTGCGTTTACAGATTTACTAAACTCCTTTGGGGTCAAGCAAAACATAACTAGACCCACTTATCGTTTTAATCATACATCAGATTTAATCATATCGCATGGAACCAATCCTACTGATATAGATATTCTACTGCAAAGTGATGATATCACTGATCACACTACCTTGTAATGTGCATAATGATATTTGCCATATTGCAACGTGTTATCGACTAGGTAGAATCTTCCCAACCACTATAGATAGATTCACAAATAACCTGCCTGATCTTTCCCAGGAAATGACTAGCAGTATGAGCACTTTCTCTTGTACATTAGAAACAGTTGCACCCATCGATTTAAAAAAAGATTAGAGAGAAAAGTAATGATCCATGGTGCAACAGTATTACTCATGCTATCAAGAGAGAAAGTCGCAATCTAGAGCGTAAATGGAAACAAACTCATTTAGAGGTCTTTAGAACTGCGTGGAAAGACAACACTTCCTATTATAAAAAGGCTCTTAAAGCAGCCAGGGCAGAGCATCTCTGCAAAAATCATAGAAAATAACCAAAACAATCCATGATTTTTAGTTAGTAGGCCTACAGCGTGGCTAGATTAACAAATAAACAGACATGAACAAAATATTCCATTACAGTTTAATAGTAATGACTTTATGAATTTCTTTACTGAGAAAATCGAAAGCAATACAATTGTAAATGATCAACCTTTGACAGCGTCTTATGATTCAGCGTCTTATGATTCAGCCTCAATTATCGCCCCTCAAGAACAATTGCAGTGATTTACAAGTACAGGACAGAAAGAGCTAAATAAAGTTCAAGTTTATTGTCATATGCATATTAGTACAGTGTACCACAGCAATGAAATACAATATGCCTTAGCACTCTCTCAACACCAGTCCAAAAATAATTAGGTTCAAATAAAATTAAAACATCCGCTCAAACCTCAACCCTCCTTCCTCTTGTACTATCATTCAGTAGCCTTACAGCCTGTGGGTAAAAACTGTCCCTAAAACGTGATGTGTGCGTTGGGATACTCTGCAAACGTCTCCCTGATGGAAGTTGGGAGAAGAGATGACTAACATCCTGTATAATACCTGGTGCCTTCTTAGTGCTGCGTTTCCAATAAATGTTTTGGAGCGATTCTTGTGGAACCCCAATAATTTTAGATGCAGTTTTAACCACCTTTGTCAGAAGATTCAATTCACGTTATAGCCCTGCCAAACCACACTGTAATATTACCGGTCAATATACTCTCAATTGTACAGCGGTAAAATTTTTGTAAAATGTTAAGTGACATACCATATTTCTTGAGACACCTCAATAAATAAAGCCTCTGATGTACCTTCTTCATGGCACAAGTGATATGGGAGGACCATATAAGGGAGTCTGAAATCTGGATGCCTAAAAACTTAAAGGTATTAACAATTTCAACTGCAGAGTTGTTAATGTAGACGGGTGTATGTGTGGGTTTATTTCTTCTAAAATCTATGATAACCTCCTTAGTTTTCCCCACATTAAGGGACAGATTATTTCTTCGGCACCACATGATCAGATTACTCACTTCTTCATCCCTGATTCCCTATAGGCAGTTTCATCATTCCTGTCAATGAGTCCTACCACAGTAGTATCGTCTGCAAATTTCACAATACTATTTGTGGGATGTTTTGCAATACAGTCATACGTATACAGAGAAGTCAAGGCAACAGGCCTAAAATCATGCTACAGGTGGCAGTTGTTTTTTTAGTCACAGCACAGGAATTATTTGTGCTGGAATAAGGAATTTATTTGGAATTGACTTTTTAAAGGAATATATGAGGAATTGACTTTTTAAAACAATTCGGAACCATACAAAGAGAGAGTGACAAGTTAAAAATGTCGATAATGTTCAGTTTGTAGTGTTTCTTTACAAAGTGATATCGTCGTCTACTGGCCAGGCATAAATAACACAGCATATTTAATTGTTTTCGTAGATCCCTGTGAACGGGATCATTTTGACAACATTGTGGTCTGTACATGAAAAATGAAAAATGCAAAAGAAAAACGTTTCCATTTGTAGTATATCGTTGTCATGTAAACGTACCCTAAATGTCCCAAAACGAACGAAAACCTAACATAAGTGTTACAGGTGCATAGATCAAGAATCTATGTTAATAGATAAACATTAGATTCTTGTTTAATTTGTTTTGTAACATTTTCTCAAAACGGTCTGCTAAGTTTTAATAGCCTATATTTTACAGTATGTTTTGTTCAATATTTTTTCTAACTTGTCTCCAAATGTTTGCTTTTTTATTTGACCTTTTTATTATTAATTATGCTTAACGGGGAATTATGATTAGGTTGATGGAGGTCGGTAAAATAATATAAAATGTAACTTATCAATATCCATGTTTTTTTTATTAATGTTACATCTCAGCAACTGACATACTGTAACATCACACAGTTGACCAAATAAGGACTGCTAAGGTCAAACATTTTTAAATACAAAAATGGACTAACAAGTCCTCCAACCCATACGACCATTTAGGTCGTTTGTCACTACCTTCAAATACGACACATAAGAGCGTTCCCTAAATTTGCGCCCCTGCCGGCAGCTGGAGATATGGAGAAATGCAACATAAACTTTCGCCTCAATGCATTATGGGTTTTTTTTTGTCTACCTGCTACCAGTTTACGTCAAACTCTCCCAGCTATTCGAAGTGGTTTATTGCTACAAAAATATATGGATTTTTGATTACTTCATCACACGTACAGGTAAGGTTTCCATCCGTCTAACGTTAGTCCCGTGTTTATGAATGAAATGATGTCTTGTTTCAAATCGGTATTTGTATTTCAAGCTGTGTGACGTTCGAATCATTCAAACGGACGTCAGCATTATAAAGTTCGTTTTCATTGAGATATTAATTTGAAATTCGCCTGTGTTGGGAAAGGAATCATGCAAAAAAGTCCACACATTTATTATGTTTTACCAGTAACTGTCGATCCCCCATTTCATGTGTAGTAAAAGCACAGTAACGCAACACCATGCTTCTTCCACCGTAACTGTAACCATGGTAACCACAACACTTACAATGCTTTTACCACAGTAACTGTGTTTTTATTGTGTACTATTAGTTAAAGCACAGTAACACAACACTCACCATGCTTTTTACCACAGTTACTGTAGTTGTAATGTGGTATTTGTAGTTAAAACACAGTAATTTACCATGCTTTTACCACAGTCTGTGTTTTTACTGTCTACTATTTGTAGGTAAAGCACAGTAACCACAGAACTAACCATGATTTTACCACAGTAACCATAGTTTTACTGTGGTATTTGTAGTTGAAATAGTAACACAACACTTGCCATGGTTTTACCACAGTAACCATAGTTTTACTGTGGTATTTGTAGTTGAAACAGTAACACAACATGCACTTTTCATGGTTTTACCACAGTAACCACAGTACTTGCCATGCCTTTAATACCTTTTTGTAATGTAATTGTAATTCAATATTTTTGTTCTGTCTTGCAGTTACTTCAGATCACATACTCCTCCATCTGCCACAACAACCTTTAATCCAACAGCTCTTTTAAGAGGCCATCTCTCACAAAAGCTCACTTTCTGTCTGACTCTCTCAGCTTTTTTTCGGAACTGTAATTCATTTACACATATTTTGCTCTCTTTCTTTCTCTTCTTCATCATGGCATATTTAAAAAAATCTAAATTTGACCAATTCTGTCAGAAAGCTGCTATTAACAGGGAACTTAAACTCAAAGCTCCCAGTGCTAATCTTGAAGAAGCTGCCAGGGAGGCTGAACAAGTCCTTCAAATTAGGTAATGTTGAACACATTTAGTTATTGCTGATTTGCTTTAATGAATGTATCCTTATTTAATGTGTTATTAACTTTCCTTAAAGTCCTTCCTTTCAAATATTTTGGTCACGGATCATTTTTAAC
Source organism: Semotilus atromaculatus (assembly GCA_031834385.1). NCBI lineage: Eukaryota > Metazoa > Chordata > Actinopteri > Cypriniformes > Leuciscidae > Semotilus > Semotilus atromaculatus. The sequence continues at coordinate 21,577,992 of JAULUF010000026.1, read as the reverse complement.
ACATGTATATATTTCTCTTTGTTTCAGCTGAAAAGGAAGTGCTGTCGAGGGCTTGTTAAACCTGTCTTCGTGGAGAGGGATGAATTCGACCATCTTGTGCGTTTACGGAGAAGACAAAAAGCTGCAAAGGCAAACATTTCCAATGGTATGTCTGTGTTGGTCTTAACCCTAGATTGAACATTACTGCAGACATTTTGCACAGCATTTGATGTTTCTTAAACTTTGTTTTACATACCACACGGCCCCATCAGTAAGAACCCCTAATAAAGCGTCATGTCGAAGTAGTAATAATTCATTCAATTTACCAAGTCAGCAAATTCATATGATATTGTACGAGTGCACTCGTACAAAATTCTATGACTTTTACTCCTGCTGCTGTCATTGGCCATTTTCTCAACTCTCTTGAAGATTGTGCCCATTGTAAGTAGTCGGACTGTTTATATCAGAGAACGTTTATATTAAGTCCATTGTAGTCTTTATTAACCTTTACATATTGGCACCATCTCTTCTCGTACCAACAGTACATGATATCTTTTCACATGTTGATTTTTATTGAGTCACGTGACACATCAGATCTTCAAATAACTTGTCCTAATCAGATCACTTAAACGGTTTGTTCACCCAAAAATTAAAATTCTGTCAGTAATTACTCGCCCTCATGTTGTTCCAAACCCGTAAGACTTCTGTTCATCTTCGGAACACAAATTAAGATATTTTTGATTAAATCTGAGAGCTGGATCACTCCTCCATAGGCTTCTATGGGATTAAAACTTGCCAGCCCAGAAAGTTAGAAAAGATCATGTTTAAAATAATCCAAGTGACTACAGTGGCTCAACCATAAGTTTATCAAGTGACAAGAATACTTTTTGTGCGCAAAAACAAACAAAAATAACGACTTTATTCAACTATTAATTTCTTCTGTGTGTGCCTCCAAGTGAGTTCACGTAGTGTAACAGCGCAGCGCTTCTGTGTTGAACGTCACATGCATCATCACACACATGACCAGCGTCAGCCAATAGTGAGCCTACGTTCTGACGTACAACACAGAAGCGCTGCGCTGTTACACTACGTGAACTCACTTGGAGGCACACACAGAAGAAATTAATAGTTGAATAAAGTCGTTATTTTTGTTTGTTTTTGCGCACAAAAAGTATTCTTGTCACTTGATAAACTTATGGTTGACGAACGAAAGTCTTACAGGTTTGGAACAACATGAGGGTGAGTAATTACTGACAGAATTTTCATTTTTGGATGAACTAACCGTTTAAGTTCGTTCATAACACCAAGAACATTAACTATAATGATAACTATTTTAACATACACACCAAACGGACAATAAAGTTCTGTTTATTATAAGTGCGCGCTATGGTAATGTTGTCTGCCATTTTAAGTGCTTAAGCTTTTTAAAGTCGAGTACATTCTGATTGGCTGTCAAGGATTTTATTGTTCATCAGCTGGGAAAAAAAAACATTTCTGAAAGTGATTCCAACGATATATTTCCTCTGTGTCGTTAAATGTTAAATAGCTGCAGTGTGGACTCATCCTTGGTGTGAAGAGGCCTTTAAACTGCTTACAACAATACTGGCAGCATGTAATCATGTTTAAATGAATTCATATATTGCTATTGAAGATACAGCTTTTTCTAGTACCGCCTTTCTCTCATTTTGTAAAACTTTATACCCAAAATTCTGCCTTTCTCTGCATATTTCTCTTCATCTTAGTCTTACTATCTCAGTTCCTGTCTCACTGTATGTGTTTAAATGACAATAGTATTTAAACATGGGGTCAATAGACGTTTCTTGTTTTACAGCTGAAATGGAGCAAGCCAGGCAAACCAGTCCTGTTGGGGATGAGGAATTCACACATGGCCATCTCATATATCCATAGATACTCATACATACATACATACATACATGTTTTTATAGCTCCTAGAATGAGCACATCAGCTGTGCCATCATCTCTGGAATTTGGACTGGAAATGACTGAACATGGTGAGTACTGACACCTGCACAATATTCACAAAAAAAATTCTGGAGTTATTATTAACTTATTGTTTTGTCTGATTGTTTGAAAGGAGGATGAAGCCAGTTATAGGAATAGGCATGTTGTACTAAAGAGTTTTAAATACATTACTTATTTGTTATGACTGCTTATATTATGTTCTCATTTTCTACTTGTACAGAAAGACATCAAGAGGTAGAGGAGCCGATAGCTGGCACTGAACACACTCAATGCTCAGGTCCGTCTTCACGCAGTTGGTCAGTTCGCATAGTCCAGACTAAAGAGAAACCGGTCTGAGGCCAGAGAAGGAGGGTTTTTTTTTGACAGTGGATGATTCTGTGGCCACCCAGTGCAGCACTGCATCAGTTATCCGCTGTGAAGACTACATTCCCCAACAGCTCTACTGTGACAGCTCAGAGTTACGGCCCATGGAATCAATGGTAAGTCTAGTGCAACAATTATCAATAATACTATTATATATGGTTTATTGATTTACCACCTCCTAAATACATATTTTCTTTTGTTAGGACTTCAGCCCCTGGTTGAGAAAAAGCTACACCGCATTAGTGGTGCTGATGAAATATTTGAGCTGCTTCAAGATCCTCTGTGTTTACATCACCGGTAACCACACATGGCCCATCCACACTGATGCTGTGCTGAAGAAGGCTCATCAGTGTCTTTTCTTCCTCAGACAGAAGAGGAAGTTGAGTGTGAGCCCCAAAAGCCTCAAATCATTTTACACATGCACTGTGGAGAGGATCCTGACTGGCTGCATCACTGCCTCTAGTAACAGCACCGCCCTGAACTGCACAGAACACAGTTAGAGGTGAGCTTCCCTCCCTTCAGGACAAGGGAGTGTGTGAGGAAACTTCCCTCCCTGCAGGTGTGTGTGTGAGGAAAGCATGGAGAATCATCAGAGGCTCCAGCCACCCGAGCCATGAACTGCTCTCACCGTTACCATCAGGCAGAGGTTATCGCCCGCACCAGCAGACTGGACTAATACCAGTAACACACACACAGCACGCCCCACCCCCCAACCTCATACACTTTATCAGTTACACTGACTGGACTCTTACTCGGTATTATTCTGCACCCTGACATTCTATTTTCACTCATTCCTACTGCACTGTATATGTATACTGTGATTATTTTGTTTATTATTGTTTTAATTTTTCACTCTGTGTATAGTATAATATTATTGCACCATATTGTGCTCTACCTATATTGAGTCCCTTACGTATACTGTGTATATTAAAACTCTATGTGTTGTGTGTAAATATTCTATACTTGTCATCCATACTGTCATTCTGCAGAGTATGCAAAAAATAATTTCATCACCTGTAAACTTATGTTTATGGTTTTGACAATAAATTGATTTGATTTGATCACATCTTTTGTTCATCATTTGTACTATGCTGGATAACAATTGCAAATTGCTTAGATACATGGAAGAAGAAGATTTTGATAGGGAGATGGACAAGCAAGCAAGAGGAAGAAAACCAGTATAGCTCTGATGATAAGGAAACTGGATGTGATTCTGTTGTGCTCAAGACATTTCACCATGCATGCTTTTAACTGATAACTGATAAATATCATGATTATAACATAACCCATTTTTATTTCTCTCAAATATTCATAAGTCTTTATATGCTACTTTAGCTGTGTTTATGCTGTATTCTCCAGTAAAGTTTTGTACATGGTGTTGGATAGCAAAATATGGTGAATATTATTTGTTAAGGATTGTGTTTGGTAAATACACAATTTGATTTTGTAAAAATACATATAATAACCATGATTGTTTTGATTGAGACATGAACAATGTCATATTAATGACATTTGGGACAATCATTTGCTAAAATGTTACCATTGTATATGTTTTAGGACTTAGATGCTGTGTAAAATACAGTAAATATGACACATTTCAGTTACGTGAAGTGAAAGGCTAAAATATGCATCACAAGAGACCGCATGGGCTATATGTTAAGGGCACTTCAGGCACACTGAGGATGATGTACCAGGGAAAGATCAACATGGATCCTGAACTATAAGCAAGATGAGCATTCAAATCTCTGATGTCCAGAACTTTTACATTATGATGCTATTCATTGCATTCATTTTTTTGTTAAGACTTTTGAGTCACAAGTTACACACTGTGTGTACTTTGTGCAATAAGGCCAATAAGCCATTTAGTAAGACAATGTTGTACAATGAAGTGTCCCAATGTGTATTGGTTGTTTAAATTGATGTCTTTGTTTACTGTCAACACTATTCTTGTTCTATTGGAGAAACCCATTCCAAATTTATTTTGTATTTTGGAGGTCTATTCCTAGTCTGTTGTTAACTATGACTGAATGAACTTGGAACAACTTAAATAATGGCAAGTTGTTGAAAAGACAACATAAATGTGACTCAACACACTTTGTTGTCCATTAATACGTTGGTGTATCTTTTACTGCCCTTCGGCCCAGTAGAGTCCCCAGGAAGAGCAAACAAATGCACATTTCAAATGGCTGTAAATCAAAGTCAGATTATAGTATCAAAGATAAAATTGGCATGACAACAACTTATGCTATGTTTACGTAATGATGTTGAACACTTTTAAAAAATATATACAAAAAGGTGGTATGAAGGCATTTTAAAAACTGCTTATAGTAAAATACCAAATTTTAGAATGCCTCTCAAATATATCATAGAGGTTTGCACAATGACCATGATTAGATATCCCTTTGTTCCTTAAAAGATAGTATTTTTTAAATTTCCTTATTAAACGTTTTAAACTACATTACCCATAAGCCTCTGTCATTCTATCAATGGAATGCTATAGTCTTTGTTTGTAGTTCAGTTAGCTTATACTTAGGGTTAGGGTTAAGATATCGGTAAAGGGGTAATTTCTCACAACAAAGTAACACCACATTGTTAACTTAATGTATTACTGACGTAATAATAACATCAAAACGTACTTTGCAACATTAAACGATTTTTATTATGGGTTTAAAGATTGTCCAACCACAGCCAGTCCTGTGGGTGCCAAGGAAATGTCAAAGCCAATGACAACCTAGTTGAGCAGATGCGTCACACTTACTTGTCCATATATGGTCATTTATGACAGGATCTCCCAGGTTATTGTGGTGAATGGACAAATTAAACATGTATTTGTCACCATTAAATATAAAACTAAAATGAGATTGCATTGTGGGGTTAGCCCAATGCAACAATAGATTACATGCAAGGGTTTAATGGTTTCCATTGTATACATTAGCCTATTACAGTTTTTCTCCATTGGTTTGGCTCATTTCTTGAAACAGAAATTACATTCTCAAAACTCTAAGATCATATGGCAAAACAGTCTTACAGTTCAGCACAACACTATTGCTCACTTGCAAAAGCTCATACCTCTCCCAAAACAGTTCACTCATGCTTCAAAACTAAATTCATTTCCCATATAAAGAGTCAGTGCCACCAAAATGGCAAAGATCCTTCTCAATTGCTTTGGCTCATTTCTTGAAACAGACCGGACGTTCTCAACACTCTTGATGCTTTTGCCAAAATAACGTGGATGGTTCGGCACAACACCATGGTTCATCTGCAAAAGCTCATACCTCTCCCAAAACAGTTCACTCATGTGTCAAATCTAAATTTCCTTCTCATTTAACCAGTCAGTGCCCCCAAAATGCTTCGTCCCTTTGGCATTGTGTAAGCACTGCAAGTCAAAATGTTTAGATATTTTGTCACTATGGCAGAGGAACATTGAAATATCCCTCATGTCCACCTTTCAGTCTCAGCCCAGTCCTTCATTGACAATGGTTACTGTACTGTTTTTTGTGCTAACAGAATACAATTGTGTATACAACTGAAAAAAATAAATAGGATTTTACAAACATTTATAATACAGAATTTTATTATGTATCATTCACACACACACATAAAGTAACTTCCATACATCAGAGTAAAAAGAAAATGTATACAGCATAATATACTGTAATATAAACACACTAACAAATAACAATGAAAATTATATGCAGCCTACAGTGCTGTAAATAAAGCTGGAGTTTCACAACTAACAGTTCTTCACTGGTCGCTGTCCTCACCCTCCCTCTCCTGGCCACCGTCCTCACCCTCCTGGCCATCCACACGCTGCTGTCTGTCTGGCCACAGATTCTCGTCCACATCACAGCGTATATTCTCCCTTGCGATGCAACGAGGGAAAAAACGGCGTGCATGTCAGAACCATCCCCTACACTGATCTCCTGTAATATCCTCACACGCAGCGTCCATTCCATGGAGCAGGGACCTCTGATCTTGAGCCCGATGCTCATACACTCTCCACCTCCAAGCAGAGAAATACTCCTCAATAGGATTGAGGAAAGGAGAGTAAGGTGGTAGGAACACCATGACCATCCTTGGATGAGTAGTAAACCAGGCCCTGATGAGCGGGCCACGGTGGAAATTCACATTGTCCCATACAATAACATATTGTGGTAGGAGAGGCCCTACGAGACCTCTCTCATTTTCAGGGATCAAATCAAAATGAAGGCGGTCCAAGAAGATGAGGAGCTTCTGTGTATTGTATGGGCCAAGACTGGGGATGTGAGTGGCCACACCATTCTCAGATATGGCAGCACACATAGTTATATTGCCCCCTCGTTGGCCTGGGACATCCACCGTGGCCCGGTGGCCAATAATATTACGGCCACGTCTTCGGCCCTTGGCCAGGTTGAAGCCAGCTTCATCCACAAACACGAGGATATGATGGGTCTCGTTTCCTTCCAATGCCATTATTCTCTACAACAGCGTAAAAAAGAAAACATCAAATCAGTCATACAGAAGAGTCATACACTACAGTTACAGAAAATTACATATGAATGTTCCATGTTCTCCACAAGTTCAATATACTACTAGCCACTACTCCAGTGGTTCCAAACCTGGGGTACATGTACCCCTATCCAGAGGTACTACAGGGGTATTTGACAGTAATGGGAGGGGTAAAATCATCAATGACTAGACTTACTGAAATGTTACAGTAAAATGATTTAGATTTAGTATTAGATAGATTTACATTGGAGGCACTAATTGCAGCTCTTTGAGCCATTTTCTTATTGTATTCTTCAAAATAAGGATTATAATGATAATTGCATCAAGCAGTAAGCTGCCGTTTTTAGGCGAAATGTTGAAGTCAGATACATCAAATACTTTCATACCTGGATTACCTGGATACACAAATCAGGTAAAGTGGGTACTGAAGCCAAAAAAGTTTGGGAACCACTGCTTAATTGTAAAAAGGTAATGATGGATAACCAGTAACTGACTTACATGTACATACTGGTACCGCAGCTCTTTCACTCTATCAGAGTTCCTCTCAAATGGTACCCTGTAAATTTGCTTCATTGTCATCTGATGCTTCTTCAGTGTCCGGTCTATTGTGGAGATGCTTATGGAGTTGACATTTTGGAATATGGCATTGTCTTGTAGGATTGCAGCACGGATCTGTCTCAATGTGATGGCATTATTTGCCATCACCATGTTACAGATCTCTTGTTCTTGATGTTCATTGAGAAGTTTTCCTCTGCCACCCGTGCAAGGTTTTCGTCCAATCCTAGACATAGAATTCAAAGGACAACACTTCATTCGTAATGTATACCTTATGTATTCCTTACAGAATGAGTTACCTATGTAATAGTATTGTTGTTTTACTTGCTGTAACTTTACCACAATTCTAATGCATCACTGCACAGTGACTGGAATACAACTGTAAACTGTATCATCAATACTGTAGAAAATAAACTACTCCATAGTTTATTTTGTCCAATGTTTTTCTTGTCATTTTTAGTAACATAACATTAAGGTAAGATATTACTGTCACACTCACACACACTAAGTTACACTTCTTACACTTCACTAAGTTACACTTCTTTTTGCTGGGAGACAGTCATAAGACAGATCCAGGTATTTATAAGTCCCAACACAAGGATCAGACAAAACCGAGTTCACGGCAGGAACAGTACAGCTCTTACTTCCATCACACCAAGAAGACATTATAGAGAGGGACATATGTGAATATTCGTTACACACAAAATGAATAGGTAAATGTCAATGTGTAAATACATATATTTCTTGCTCTATGCACAATGCCATGTCCTATACAACATATAATTCAATCATTGACTGACTACACACCTGTTTTCTCTGCGAAAGGTTTGGATGATGGAGGAGACGAGGCACATTAGGCTGCACTCGGCGACCTGCCTCCGCCATTGTGGACATGGTCTATAATTGTGGCCCGAATTTCATCCGGGACAGCATGATGTCTTCGTGCTCCTCTGCCTCTTCCCCCTATTCCACCACCACGCACCCTTACTCCTCCTCTTCCTCTTCCTCCTCATCCCCCTCCTCCTCCTCCTCCTCCTCCTCCTCCTCCTCATCCCCCTCCTCCTCCTCCTCATCCCCCTCCTCCCCCTCCTCCTCCCCCTCCTCCCCCTCCTCCTCCTCCTCCTCCTTCTCCTCCTCCTCCTCCCCCTCCTCCTCCCCCTCCTCCTCCTCCTCCCCCTCCTCCTCCCCCTCCTCCCCCTCCTCCTCCTCCTCCTCCTCCTCCTCCTCCTCCTCCTCCTCCTCCTCGTCCTCCTCCTCCTCGTCCTCCTCCTCCTTCTCCTCCTCGTCCTCCTCCTCCTTCTCCTCCTTCTCCTCCTCCTCCTCCTCCTCCTCCTCCTCCTCGTCCTCTTCCTCTTCCTCTTCCTCCTCCTCCTCCTCCTCCTCCTCCTCCTCCTCCTCCTCCTCTTCCTCCTCCTCCTCCTCCTCCTCCTCCTCCTCCTCCTCCTCCTCCTCCTCCTCCTCCTCCTCCTCCTCGTCCTCTTCCTCCTCCTCCTCCTCCTCTTCCTCCTCCTCGTCCTCGAGCAGGCAGTTGCCCTTGTTCATTTACTTGGCCAGGTGCCTCCATGTTCAGAAATTGAACTGGTCCTGCATTGTCAAGCTCTTTACATACATGTTTGGCAGCATTCACAGTCATGGACACCACCTGTCATGTAACTAAACATACTGTTTGATTGGTCATCTGAGATGTGTGAAACTCCTCCTTCGTTAGTCAAGTTCTAGTTTCACCTGACTGTCAATTGCTGTAATAAATGTATCAAATGTTCCAAGGAATTCATATATGGTATTCATGGTATTATGTTCTTGACTAATTTTGACAATTGAACAGACTATTGTGCATGTGATGACTTATACAATGAAATGACGCTGACAAGTTTTGGAGCGAACGACCATTAGACTGAGAATCAACAATCAGTTTAGATCAACAAGATCTTTTCACTTGGAAATTGTGCTAAATGTAGGCTACCTGTACTTAATCATTTGCAAAGATGTACTGAGACATTGAGACATGTACTTAGGCATTTGCAATTTGATGAACTGAATGAGAAATTCAATTCTGTTGTGAACAATTGCCAAGTAGTTTGGAGGTTTGTCCATGTTGTTTTGAGAATGTAATTTCTGTTTCAAGAAATGAGCCAAACCAATGGAGAAAAACTGTAACTGATGTACAACATTTCATCAAAAAAAAAAAAAAAAAAATGTTGCAGTTGGATACTGTATGACAACTAAATATTAAAATAATTCAAAAAGTTTCCTTTGCTTACAAAAAACTACTCCTCTGATAATTATTCAGGCATTCAGTATTTCTTGACCAAAGATAAGTGCAGCTACTATTCAAATGAAGAGCTTCTATAACATTTACAGTGCATTTATAATGCATTAAAGGTATATATTTAACACTTCTGTGTTTCCTGGAAATGAACCCCTTACCATTATTAGCTAGTATAAATATAGGAATAAAAAAAGAATAACGAATGGACACATTTTGTAGTAATTTCCCAATGTTTATTGATATGTCAAACTGTTTAAAGAGAAAGATAAGTGCCCAGCACAGTATCCTCTGTCACACAGCTACTTCTCCAGTTTGCGCCACTATGTAGAAAAGAAAACAAAAAAAAAGTTGGTTTATTTTAAAAATTCTGCATTGAGGTAATCAATTACAGTGAAATATAACAACTTAAAAAAATGACTGATTGATAAAGTAACTCAGAAATATGTAACCGAAACCCCTTTAAAACAACATTGGCTAATATTCAAAACTACAAAAGAGAATTTACCCTGTAATTATAAGGTTATATCTGATATTTTTGTCAAAATTAAGTTCTTCACATATTCTTATTCTGTGGCAACATTCAAATGCATCACAATGTAAATAAGTGTACATTTGGGGAGTTTTTATTTAGAAAACAAATATCTACAAAGTCGAATGGAATGCAAAACCTTTGAAGCTCTATGTCTAAAAACCACTGAGAATGCAGATAGAACGTCCCGGGTTACGTATGTAACCCTAGTTCCCTGAAGGAACGAGACGCTGCGTGAAAACGCTGCGGGAACGCTTCTAGCGTTGTGCGTCTTGAAGCATAGTATGGAATCAGCCAAAGGCGAGACGGAACGTCACGAGTGACGTCATCGACCAGGAAACTATAAAGCACACCCATGAACACAATGGCGACAGCTTCTGGAAAAGTCTGAAGCAAGTCGATCAAGGGAATGCTGGGAGTATGGCAACGACACGCAGCGTCTCGTTCCTTCAGGGAACTAGGGTTACATACGTAACCCGGGACGTTCCCTATCAGGAACATCGAGCTGCGTGAAAACGCTGCGGGAACGCTAATACCCACGTCGCCATAAGAGCAAGTGACCGACTGTGTGAATCACGGATTAAATTCAGCCGAAAGCACCTGCGCCCCAGGGGTGGAGCTAAGGTCTAGGTCATAAAACCTGACGAAAGTATGCGGTGAGGACCAGCCTGCCGCATCACACACGTCATGAAGAGAAACTCCTGACAATAAGGCTTTGGAAGCCGCCATACTCCTGGTAGAGTGAGCTCGGACAGTCAAAGGTGAAGGCTGACCAGCCGACTCATAAGCAAGTGAGATGGCCTCGACCACCCACTTGCTCATCCTCTGCTTAGACACTGGAGACCCCTTTTTAGGTGGTCCAAAACAAACAAACAACTGTTCTGATTTCCTCCACAGGGCAGCTCTGTGGACATAAGTATCTAGAGCCCGGACAGGGCAGAGCAGATTAAGTTTTTCCTGATCTGACGATGTAAAAGGAGGAGGACAGAAGGCCTGCAGAACTATAGGTCTGGCCACATTGGTAGGGACCTTAGGGACATAACCTGGCCTGGGGTGGAGAAAAGCCTTCACCATCCCAGGCGCAAATTCCAAACACGAAGGAGCAACCGAGAGAGCCTGAATATCTCAGATTCTCTTAAGAGAAGAAATGGCAAGGAGAAAAATAGTCTTTAAAGTAACAAACTTTTCAGAAACTTCTTCAATAGGCTCAAAAGGAGCTAGGGAAAGACCTTCTAGAACGATGGCCAAGTCCCACGCTGGCACCCTCGTGCGGACTACAGGCCTCAGCCTCAAAGTACCACGGAGGAAACGAGTTATAAACGGGTGTCTCCCCAAAGAGACTCCACTGAAAGGGACATGGTAAGCAGCAAGTGCCGCCACATACACCTTTAGTGTGGAGGGGGATAACCCTGAGGAGAAACGCTCCTGCAGGAACTCCAGCACTGCACCCACTGGGCAGTTAACTGGGTCCAACAGGTGTTCTCCACACCAAGAAGTGAAGAGCCTCCACTTCAAGGCGTATAACTTCCTCGTGGAAGGAGCTCTGGAGTGAAGGATGGTCTCAACAACCTCGGTTGAGAGACCAGCACCTACGAGCTGGGCCCCCTCAGAGGCCAAGCCCATAGCTTCCACAACTCTGGGCGGGGGTGATAAATCAACCCGCTCGCCTGAGAGAGAAGGTCCCTCCTGATCGGAATCTCCAGAGGAGAACCGTCTAGGAGAGATATAAGGTCCGCAAACCAAACTCGGGCCGGCCAGTACGGGGCTACCAATAGTAGACTGACCCCGTCCCGGCGAACCCTCTCCAGAACTCCTGGGAGCAGAGCAATCGGGGGAAAGGCGTACAGGCGTGACCTCGGCCACACCTGTACCATAGCATCCAACCCCAGAGGGGCTGGATAACTGAGAGAGAACCACAGTGGACAGTGTGATGTCTCCCTGGACGCAAATAGGTCCACCTCGGCGCGACCGTACTGCATCCACAGGAGCTCCACCACCTCGGGGTGGAGTCTCCATTCCCCGGGCCTCGGCCCCTGCCTCGACAGGATGTCCGCTCCCTGATTTAGATACCCCGGAAGATAAATCGCCCTCAATGAAAGGAACTTCCCCTGGGTCCATAGAAGGATCTGGCGAGCCAGATTGTATAACGGGCGAGAGCGCAGACCCCCCTGATGGTTTATGTAAGAGACCACCGATGTATTGTCGGACCGGACAAGAACATGATGACCTCTCAGGTCTGGTAGGAAGTGTTTCAGAGCCTGAAACACAGCCAACATCTCTAGACAATTTATATGCCATAATCGATGATGGTCCTGCCACAGACCCTGGGCTGGGCGACCACTCATGATCGCCCCCCAGCCTGTGAGGGAAGCATCTGTCGTTAGCGTTACACGACGACAAAGAGCTCCCAGCACAGGTCCCTGGGACAGAAAACAAGGATCCCTCCACATGACCAGAGCACGTAGGCAGCGCCACGTAACTTTGATCGTGCGGAGGGGGTTTCCCCTCAGGGAGAACCCCTTGGTTCTGAGCCACCACTGTAATGGTCTCATGTACAACAGGCCGCAGGGAATAACATTGGACACTGCTGCCATCAGACCCAGCAGTCTCTGGAACTGCTTCACAGTGAGCAACTGGCCTAGCTTTACTCGTTTTACGGCTGAGAGAATTGAAGTGATGCGGGCCGGCGACAGGCACGCCCGCATTGCTACTGAATCCCAAAATGCCCCCAGAAAAGATGTCTTCTGTGATGGAGATAGAACACTCTTCTTGGCATTCAGCCTCAACCCCAGTTTCTTTATGTGCGCGAGGACGACATCTCGATGCCGAACCGCTTGTTGTTGCGATTGAGCTAGAATCACCCAATCGTCTATGTAGTTCAATATACGAATGCCCTGGAGTCGCAGTGGAACTATATAGCGCTGCATCCATGCATTTCGTGAACGTGCGGGGAGATAGAGCTAGACCGAATGGAAGAACACGATATTGGTACGCTTCGCCCCCGAAAGCGAACCTCAGGAACTTCCTGTGTTGCGGAAGGATGGAAATGTGGAAGTATGCGTCCTTAGATCTATCGTGACAAACCAGTCCTCGGACCTGATTTGTGACACGATTTGCTTTAGCGTGAGCATCTTGAACTTGAGCTTGGCTACAGCACGGTTTAATAGGCGCAGATCTAAAATTGGACGCAACCCCCCATCCTTCTTTGGAACGATGAAATATCGGCTGTAATAACCTGACTCCTTGCTGGGAGGAGGAACCCGTTCTATAGCCTCCTTTTGAAGGAGTGTTTTCACCTCCTGTTCCAATACCAGAGCCTGCTCGGGGCCCACCACGGTGGGCAGGACCCCGTTGAATCGAGGAGGAGGAGATCTGAACTGAATGGCATAACCCCTCTCTATCGACTGCAGAACCCACTGAGATACTTTTGGAAGACTTTTCCACTCTGCCAGAAAATCTACTAAGGGTACCAGCCTCTCGAGGCTGGCCTCTGGAATATTTTGAGCAGCAGACACAGCGCCCTGTAACAGCGCACCGGCAGGGAACAACTGGTCTAACTGCCCTAAGCCCCTCCTCAGAGGGGGCGAGCGTCCCTCAGGAAAACACTCGCTGGGCCCGTCTACGCCCCGTCTTAAAGGCGGGGTTGGCAGAAGGGACCCCTGAGGGCACCGTGAGAGGACGGGCACCGTCTGATGCGGTGAACACCTTTCTCTCACGGTAGGGACCACCCTCAGCAGACGAAGCCTTCTTGGCCATAATGACTGTCCTCAGATCAGTCTTATGGCCAGAAGACCTCGGTTGAGAGTGTCACGCCTGGTCCCACTGCAGGGGGAGCACAAGACGCGACACTCTGTAGAGGGAGCGAGCGTCCCTCGGGAAGCGCTCGCTGGGCCCGTCTACGCCCCGACGCGAAGGCGGGGTTGGCAGAAGGGACCCCTGAGGGCACCGTGAGAGAATGGGCACCGTCAGATGCAGTGAACACCTTTCTCTCACGGTGGGGACCACCCTCAGCATCCTGACACCAGTGGTGTCAGAACTACTTTTTTTTTATTTATTTTTTTTAGATGAAGCCACTTGGCTATAATGACTGTCCTCAGATCAGTTTAACCCCCGAAAACTTCATCTGAGAGTGTCGCGTCTGGTTCCACTATTTTGCAGGGGAGCACAAGACGCGACGCTCTGATTTTATTGCGCCCATGCGAGGAGCTTATCGACAGTCAGGACTGACCCGCCCATCAGTCCCTGTCTTTAAACGCCGGTGCCTTAAAAGACGAATTCGTTTCAGCGGAGAGATGGCAGTAGGCATCTCTCCAGCTTTTCTAGGCATCGCCTCATAACCGTAAATAAGCCTCAGCAGTATTAAAATATTTTTTGTAGAGATCTGATGGCTAAAAATACAGTATGAAATCGTTTTCTTCCAGGACTTCGACACCTCGGTGTGGAGATCCGGAAAAATGGTAGGCACCTTCGTGGAGGTTGCACTCGGGAAGGCAAACATAGTTTATACAATATATTTTTATATAAAAAACTCCTGCCAAACTGCTGACCACTCAATGTTTAATTTTTCTACAGCATGAGTTAGCACCTCCATAAGCTCCTCATTTATTTCTGTTCAGGGGAATGAGTCCTCATAATCCCCTTATTTTATAATAATTTATGTAATATTATTATTATTATTATATTTTTAATAGCAACAACATTCAGCTCCTCAGAACTGGATAGTTGCAATATTAATGCCACAGCCTGGGCAGAAGAAACCGCAGAGCGTGCTTCCAACCCTAAACTGAGGCACTGAATCTAACAGTTAAAGGCTGAGATAGGGCGAGGCCCGTCTCAAACCCCGCTGTCAGATTCACCCGCGATCCCCACGACACGCGCCGCCGCGCTGCCTCGACAGACGCGGGACCCGAGCCGCGGGGAGCGCGAGCCGAACCACTCTCCTCAAAGAGTGATCGGCGGGAGCAGAGCGTTCTTTGGAAAACGCTCGCAATGCTCACAATCAGCCCCCTCGAGAGCTGACCGGGCATGCTGTACTCCCAAACAAACAACACACAGATCGTGTAAATCCCCACCCGTGAAATAACGAGTACAGGGGGGAACACACACTTTCTGTAATGCTGCTCGCTTAGATATGTGAATACATATATATAGCCTTTTTTTTTTTTTTTAAGTGAAAAACTCCTGCCTAGCAATCACTAAAGACAGACAAAAACACTGGGACAGATTCACACACAAATCGCTTGCTGAAGACAACAGAAGCTGTCGCCATTGTGTTCATGGGTGTGCTTTATAGTTTCCTGGTCGATGACGTCACTCGTGACGTTCCGTCTCGCCTTTGGCTGATTCCATACTATGCTTCAAGACGCACAACGCTAGAAGCGTTCCCGCAGCGTTTTCACGCAGCTCGATGTTCCTGATAGGGAACCTAAAAATTCCAAGGTGGCAATTTATGGAAAACAAAGATTGATACTATTTTTACAAACCAAAAGTTGCAAGGCTCCCATCGGAAAGATTATTTATTCTTCCCTTTACAGAACACAAGCAAAAAATGATTAAGAACAATATTTACATAATTTATTTCAAAGTATATCTCCTGTAAAAAATTTTCGCTTCAATTGCAACTAAAACCAAGGCAAAAAAATTAATAAATATATATATATATATTAAAAATATTAAAATTGTTTATAATATTATAATTATAAATAAATTAAAAACAGGACTACAACAATTAAGTGGCTTTTTAGTGGCATTTATGAATAACATAATTTTGGTTGGCATTTCAGATGGATAGAGAAAACTGAACTATGGAATATATATATAATTACACAATATGCAATTCAATAACATTAATTTGACACAAAGGAAATCATTTCTTTTTACATTACCATTTCCCCCCCTCTTTCTCTGTGTTG
The DNA here is from genome assembly GCA_031834385.1 of Semotilus atromaculatus. Lineage (NCBI taxonomy): Eukaryota > Metazoa > Chordata > Actinopteri > Cypriniformes > Leuciscidae > Semotilus > Semotilus atromaculatus. The sequence continues at coordinate 21,561,914 of JAULUF010000026.1, read as the reverse complement.
GCGTGTAGAATACAGTGGGATGTATGGTGGTAGTGACAGGAGTGCTCACAGTAGAACAGGAGTGTTCACTGTAAAAGAGAAATTATTACAAGTAGACTTAGAAGAGAAATTATTACAAGTAGCCATTCTAAGAGTGGAAGTTAGCAATAAAAGTGCAGAAGGGCTGAGAGCAGATGCGCCACACAAGACAGAGAGAAATGTGGAAGCTTTTGGAAGGGTTGGCCCTTAAAAGAGCCATTGGGTTTGATATTGTAGAGAGCTGATGGAGCAGGACTAAGTAATCCGTGTAAAAACCTGCAAGAAAGGACAAAATATAATTTTATTAAATAAATCACATGATGAACTATGAAAACATTGACAGCCAATCAGGATCTATCCGACTTTAAAAAGCTTAAGCACTTAAAATGGCAGACAACATTACCATAGCGCGCACTTATAATAAACAGAACTTTATTTTCCGTTTGGTGTGTATGTTAAAATAGTTATCATTATAGTTATTGTTCTTGGTGTTATGAACGAACTTAAACGGTTAGTTCATCCAAAAATGAAAATTCTGTCAGTAATTACTCACCCTCATGTTGTTCCAAACCTGTAAGACTTTCGTTCATCAACCATAAGTTTATCAAGTGACAAGAATACTTTTTGTGCGCAAAAACAAACAAAAATAACGACTTTATTCAACTATTAATTTCTTCTGTGTGTGCCTCCAAGTGAGTTCACGTAGTGTAACAGCGCAGCGCTTCTGTGTTGAACGTCACATGCATCATCACACACATGACCAGCGTCAGCCAATAGTGAGCCTACGTTCTGACGTTCAACACAGAAGCGCTGCGCTGTTACACTACGTGAACTCACTTGGAGGCACACACAGAAGAAATTAATAGTTGAATAAAGTCGTTATTTTTGTTTGTTTTTGCGCACAAAAAGTATTCTTGTCACTTGATAAACTTATGGTTGAGCCACTGTAGTCACTTGGATTATTTTAAACATGATCTTTTCTAACTTTCTGGGCTGGCAAGTTTTAATCCCATAGAAGCCTATGGAGGAGTGATCCAGCTCTCAGATTTAATCAAAAATATCTTAATTTGTGTTCCGAAGATGAACAGAAGTCTTACGGGTTTGGAACAACATGAGGGCGAGTAATTACTGACAGAATTTTAATTTTTGGGTGAACAAACCGTTTAAGTGATCTGATTAGGACAAGTTATTTGAAGATCTGATGTGTCACGTGACTCAATAAAAATCAACATGTGAAAAGATATCATGTACTGTTGGTACGAGAAGAGATGGTGCCAATATGTAAAGGTTAATAAAGATTACAATGGACTTAATATAAACGTTCTCTGATATAAACAGTCCGACTACTTACAATGGGCACAATCTTCAAGAGAGTTGAGAAAATGGCCAATGACAGCAGCAGGAGTAAAAGTCATAGAATTTTGTACGAGTGCACTCGTACAATATCATATGAATTTGCTGACTTGGTAAATTGAATGAATTATTACTACTTCGACATGACGCTTTATTAGGGGTTCTTACTGATGGGGCCGTGTGGTATGTAAAACAAAGTTTAAGAAACATCAAATGCTGTGCAAAATGTCTGCAGTAATGTTCAATCTAGGGTTAAGACCAACACAGACATACCATTGGAAATGTTTGCCTTTGCAGCTTTTTGTCTTCTCCGTAAACGCACAAGATGGTCGAATTCATCCCTCTCCACGAAGACAGGTTTAACAAGCCCTCGACAGCACTTCCTTTTCAGCTGAAACAAAGAGAAATATATACATGTGTTAAAAATGATCCGTGACCAAAATATTTGAAAGGAAGGACTTTAAGGAAAGTTAATAACACATTAAATAAGGATACATTCATTAAAGCAAATCAGCAATAACTAAATGTGTTCAACATTACCTAATTTGAAGGACTTGTTCAGCCTCCCTGGCAGCTTCTTCAAGATTAGCACTGGGAGCTTTGAGTTTAAGTTCCCTGTTAATAGCAGCTTTCTGACAGAATTGGTCAAATTTAGATTTTTTTAAATATGCCATGATGAAGAAGAGAAAGAAAGAGAGCAAAATATGTGTAAATGAATTACAGTTCCGAAAAAAAGCTGAGAGAGTCAGACAGAAAGTGAGCTTTTGTGAGAGATGGCCTCTTAAAAGAGCTGTTGGATTAAAGGTTGTTGTGGCAGATGGAGGAGTATGTGATCTGAAGTAACTGCAAGACAGAACAAAAATATTGAATTACAATTACATTACAAAAAGGTATTAAAGGCATGGCAAGTACTGTGGTTACTGTGGTAAAACCATGAAAAGTGCATGTTGTGTTACTGTTTCAACTACAAATACCACAGTAAAACTATGGTTACTGTGGTAAAACCATGGCAAGTGTTGTGTTACTATTTCAACTACAAATACCACAGTAAAACTATGGTTACTGTGGTAAAACCTTGGTAAGTGCTGTGGTTACTGTGCTTTAACTACAAATAGTAGACAGTAAAAACACATTTACTGTAGTAAAATCATACAAGTTACTGTGCTTTAACTACAAATACTACAGTAAATCTACAGTTACTGTGTTAAATCCATGGTATGTGTTGTGGTACTGTGCTTTAACTACAAATTCCACAAGTAAAACTGTATACTTGGGTAAAACCATTATAAGTGTTGTGTCACTCTGGTTTATAAATGGTAGGCTACACAGTGAAATCAGTTACTTTTATATGTAACGTTAAAAGCATGGTAAATGTTGTTACAGTGTTTTAACTACAAATACCACGGTAAAACCACAATCTTAAAAGCATTGTGTTGTCTTATTTAACTACAAATTCCACAGTATACGAATTACTATGGTAAAAATATGGTAACGTTAAACATTGTGGGCACTGACAGGATCGAGCTAATGTTACAGTTACTGTGGTAAAATCACATTCAGTTGCATTCGCAACTGATTTGTAAAGAAAACTTTAAACTACACTTACTGACACATAAATTGCCGACAGTCACAACGATAAGTTAAAAATAGCTTTAAATAAAATAAAACAGACCTGGATTACGGCGTTCAGGGTCACTCCTTTCTCTCACCGCATTTTTTACAGTCCAAAGGTCATTTGATGACGACACACCCGATAAACTGTCATTATTTATAAGACTGCTAGAGGGCGCTCAATTATAAAACGTCACTATAGGTCGTAATACGCTGCATGTACAAACGACTAATGGTGTCGTTTTTCGGAGGAGGACAGTCTCCACTTAGCATGCGCTAACTTGCCAAGCCTGTTCTGTTCTCAGGAACCATGCAGTGATGCGCAGTAAAAGTGCATGCTCTGATGACAGACTCTGATAACATTATCTGCTTGTTGCTGGGTGTGCCTTGTCAGATTATTTTCATAATTTACTATTCGACAATGTTTTCAAAAGAATTCTAATTAAGCAGCTCCTCAAGGTAACAACTGCACATTTTACTAATTAATACTGTAGTAATATACTAAAAAAGAAAGTCAGTTTTGGGTTTAAATCTGTTTTCTTCAGTTTTGTTCAATTTCCGTACCAAGGGTTAAAACCATAATATAGGCATTTCACATGCATCATGCTTTGCTTTAGTAATTGTTGCTAGATAGTTGTTAGATTATAAAGCATGAATGATGAATTTGTAATCTGCCACATTTTACTAATTTGTCATCTAATTTTAATTTAGTTAAACTGTGTCCATTATTGTTTTATTTTTTTTAACTAAATTAAAATAAGGGAATGAATTAGTACAATGTGGCCATTCAACTGAAACGATGGAAAGAATTCTTAATTTATGGATATGATGTAGCCTATTTATTTTCTTCCGCATGCAAGTGCGGGGCTCTAAAATATTTGTTCTTTTTATTTGGTCGAATTTGGTCTTAATTTTGAAGTCATTATTCATACTTTTCTGAATAAGGTAGTCAACATTTGAAGTGGATCAAAAAAGACAGGAACGGTTATTGTTCAAAATTCCCGTAAAACTTTGATGAAAGGTTTTGATCCGCTTCAAATGATGACTACTGTATAAAGTACAAAACATTTGCTGAATTTGAACTGCATACTCCCATACCATTGTTAACTAAAACAAAAAATCATTACTTGGAGGGGGACAATTAAACATATTTTGGTTTCACTTTATTTTGATGGTCCCTTTAACACATCACACATTCTGTCGACTATAAGTAGCGTTGCTCCTACATGTCTACTTACTCTAATTAGAGTGTTAGTTGAGTATTAGTACACTCTAAGAAATAAATCCGTAAAATAACAGAAAAAGTACTGGCAGCTCATTACCCGGACTTTGTCCCGTAATTAAAAAACGGAAATTTTCTGTTAATTCACAGGGCGCCCACTGTAAATAAAACTGAAATTTTCTGTTATTTAATGGTGTATCTATAGTAAAAGACCAGACACTTTCTGTCATTTAATGATGTATTTATAGTAAAAAAACAGGACACTTTCTGTTATTTAATGATATAACTACAGTAAAAAAAACTATTCATATGTCTTATTTAGAAAACACAAAACTTTTTTTGTCTCGTCACTTAGCCTATATAACTTACAGTTAGCCTATATAACTTGCGCAGCAATCTTTAGAATTTTGTCATTGAACTTAATTATATTATATACTATAATTTCATCCGCAACCGCATCACAAAACTCATCATCCATACGCCATCCATCCGCACCAACGTATTTTTAACCAATTTTCGAAGTCGCACCCGCCCGCCATCCGCTGATTTTTTTAAGGTCTGGGAGGCAATGCAAGGCGCTGCTGACGCAAATTAGAAATTAGACTTAAATGAAAGCCTGTTCTAGAAAGGATACGGATGTACTTTTCGGACGTAGGTCGGGTTAGGGTTAGATTAAGTTGACAAGTAGTTGCAAAATTACTTATAGTCAGTAGAGTGTCTGTTGGAGGACCATCACAATAAAGTAGATGCAGATATTAAGAAGACAGTCTACTAATATTCTAATGACAGTTAGTTGGCATATAGTTGTAAAGTTTCTTAAAGTCAATAGCACGTTCAAAAGGGACCATCAAAATAAAGTGTTACCCATATTGTATATCAGCTATAGTTGCCAAAGCAATATTTCTCATTTAAAGTAGCCTACTAAAATAACAAAATCTAAATAAACTAAAACTCAATAAAACTATAGACATATAAACACACACACACACACACACAATTTAAAATATGAACTAAATCTATAATAGTGTATAAGGATAGTAAACCAGCACTGAGCCAGTCCCTGCCTTGCCTGATTTGAATATCCCCTCCCCTCTCGCCTCTGTTATATGAGCAGCGGTGAACACTGTTGCTGTATGAGAAAGAAGGAAGCTCAGACTCCTTCACACTGGATTAATTGACAATCTGCTTCAACATGAAGACCCTTCCTGTCAGTTTGCTCCTGGTGCTGGTGAGTTCAAGGCCTGTGTGATGTGATAGCCATCACGCCGGCTCATGTTCCTCTGCTCATATTACAGATAGTGTTCATGTTGCAGAAACTAAGTCTATCACACTGTATAAAGTCAGGTGAAATCCAGGTTTATGTACAATTAGCCCGATAATGTTTGGTTTCCATTGAATGATTAGCTGATGTGATCATTTGCCATGTGTCTTATAGTAAGAACTGTAGGTTGAGCATGTTTATTTAATTAGTTCTGACTTGAAAAAGCTACATGTTTCCACTATTGGGTGTGGATGAAAGTGTCTTTCATTCCTGTATGTCTACTTAGATCATGACACATGACGTGAGCATGCACTTTAAGAATGGTTTGAATTTTAAGTCCATGCCTTAAGGTACTCTCAAATAAGCTTATTAGTAAAAATAATAATTATGTGAATTCAGTCAAATGTGCATTGGGTTTATCTGTTCAACAGGCCTAGTATTCTTTATAATCTGTACAGTTGTGATTTTTGATGGTTTGACATGTCATTAAGGGAATGTCAAGCAGTTCAAGCGTATATGTCCTCAAGCAATGTTAGAAAGGGAAACATCACAGAAAGTTTGATTTATTAATGTGATTGCAGGCATAAAAAAGTGAAATTATAAATAATATCCCTGCCAGACTAAATTAAGGGACTTTCAACTTGACATAATAAAGAATCCTTTATGCAACATCATTTACTCTTCACAAGTTGTCCTTTGGTGTAAATTATATTTTAAATGCCCTGACTAGATTTAAATGGTTTTAATAAGCTCGTCGAAAATCTTCTCAGAAAATGATTATATTAAAGTCAATGCAATTTGGGGACTGCATTACAAATTTAAAACCAACTTCACAGTAAAAAAAAAAAATCAAAGTTGTGAATAAAACAAAGATTATTGGAGTACGTTTTACAAGAAAAATATTATTTCAGTATTCTTAACATTTAATTCAATGTTACTTGCCGTTTCTTTGTAATTATTTGTGAAATTTACGCGCAATTTTGGAGCGAATGTTGTTGCAAAGTAAATCCTTACCGATTTATTACAGTGTTTCTATTCCACAAAAACATTTGAATTTGTTTCTTTGACTTTCACACGTCATTACAACCTTAAGTCACAGGAACAATCCTCCTCGAGCAACCTTGGGTTATTGACTTTTTTCAAGGGGAAGAATGTGGTAGTTTGTTTGTTAGGTTTGTTTCTTAAGGCCTTTAAAACTTTTTAAACCAATACATTTTTGGGTAATAACTCACATTTTTAGCTGCTAGACTAAATCACCCCCTATACTAAGAATCACATTGACTTACTAAAATGAGAATCTCCTGCATGTAAAATAACAATAACGTCTAGTCTGATGAAGATGAATGCGATTCCCAAAAGATTGAAATAACAATAGGCTATTAATGATTTAATAAAACAAACTCAGGTAATCCACAAAGGAAACAGATAACTGAAGAAAGACAAACTTAAGAGTCCATGAGAGTCAAGAGAAACAGAGCATAACTGTGAAATAGGGATGGGACAGTATGAAAATTTAATATCACGATTATAGTGACCAAAATTATCGTGATTATCAATATTATCACAGTTTGGTTAAAATGAGATGAAAGTGCTCAAAAAGAGTTGATGCTCACACTGAAAACAACAAGTATTATATTTGAAAATCAACAAACAACAAAACAAGCAGCTCTATTCACTTTTTAAAGCAAGATTCTATTCTGTGGAATTTCCTTCCGTATAATGTATGGAGCTAATACTATGACAAAATGATTTGAATTTGAATTGTCTAAATTTGAATTATTTGCAAGTGTAATCTAACAAAATTGACATTTAACAAATTGAAATGTTTTTATGGCTGAATTTTATAGACATGTATTTTCAAACAGCTAGTTTTTTTGTTCTGAATTCGTATACTGCAAATATTCAGTTTAAAAAAATACAGATTCAAGTTTTCAAGATGAAGAAATTCGGAACTTCAAATTCAGTTTGCTAAAATTCAGTCTCAAAAATTTAAACTTAAAAATTCAGATCTTACAGAAAGTAGGTCACATGTCATCCACAGGGAAGAGTAGATGATCTCAGAAAAGTCGAACAGAGCATTTTGGCCAATTAGGGACTGCAGAAGTTTTCCAGCACATTATACATTATTATATTCATAACATTATGAATAATGTTTTCAATGTAGATAACATTGCTCTCTGAAACATTTTCTATAGCTCTCTTTTTCCATAAACAATCAATTAGCTCAAGTTGTGAATATTTTGCTACGTGCATAAGATTGTACAGAGAATGAAAATGAATTGCTAAAGTTACTGCTAGCCACATAAATTGTACAAACTTCGGTCGCTTCTCTTCTCTGCCTTTGGAAACTTTCAATTCTATCCAGATCGTCTCTTGTAGCTCGTTGTATTGACTCTCGCTCTCCTCCTCTTCCTCGTCTAGATCCCACTGATCCACTGCCTCTCTGTCCTCTTCCTCTTCCTCTTCCTCTACTTCTTCCTCTCCCTACTGTTAGAAAATATAACGAGTAAACAAGGCATAACTACTAATTACAATAGTTCATGTTTTTGACACTCATTAATTCATACTGTAACATTCGTTTGTTCGTAGTGTCAATTTGAAGTTTGTTTGAAATTACAAACCTGTTCACCCGAAGGAAAACTCGACGAAGTGCTATTAGAAGACATTCTGTCAAAGCTTTTTGGTACATAACGGCTACCGTAGAAGCAACACGCATTTGTAAACGCGAGGCGCTGGAGAGCACAATTCGTTTGAATGCAAAATACAATTTCACCGCTAGATGGGAGTAATTCTTACTTACTGTCCCTTTAAGTTTCCCTCAGGACTTTTGTAAAAGCCAAAATATGACCACACCTCAGATTTGGTCCTCTTAAAAGGCTGAAAAATCTCCCGAGCCTTCTTCTTCATCTTCGGCTGCTTAACGCCGGATGTGGACTAACTTAGCGCTCTACCGCCACCCTCCAGATAAATTGTGCTTGACCATCACTATGGCTTACATACATTTTTTTTTTTTTTTAAAACCTACTCTCTGTCAATGAGTCCAGTGTTCTTTAAAAATTCAAACATATATTTTATTACTCTATGATCGGAAGCCTTAGACAAAATATCTCTAAAGATAAACCTTTCCCCACTGCCCTCTATTTTCCTTTTAATTAAAACCCTTTCTCTATTAAATTTCCTACACATCATAAAGACATGTCCCACTGTTTCTGGCACATTACAAATCTCGCAATTTCCTGACTTATGTTTTCCTATTAGCTGATGTTTTGTTTAATCCAGTGTGCCCTATTCTCATTCTTGTAAAAATGTCCTCTTCTCTTCGACACCTTATTACCAGACGACCCTGACCAACCTCAGTATTTATAATGTAAAAACCCCTCCCTTTATCTCCCCTATCCCATTTATCTTGCCACAACTTTTCAACATGTTTTTTAATCATTGACTTAGCCTCTGATTTTGATATTTCACAGAATAGACACATTTGTCGCTTTCAAAGCCTGTTTAGCAAGCTTGTCTGCCAACTCATTACCAACCATACCTACATGAGCCAGAACCCAACCTTTACATGCGTCCCCCCATTTTGAATACTTTGAAGCAAAGTCAATATCTCACACACAATATCATGCCTTTCATTCGAGTTACCTAATTTAAATTTTCTAAGGCTGACAACGAATCTGAACATACAACTACTCTTAGTAGTTTAATTTGTTCTACCCACTGCAACGCCATCACAATTGCTATCAGCTCTGCTGAGTACACTGACAAATGATCCGAAACTCTTGCAGAAAACTTAATATCAAACTCTGGTATCACATGCAATTGCCACTTTCCCTGTTTCTGGTTGCTTTGACCCATCAGTAAAGATTTGCACATACCCATAATAGTTATCCACATACCTCATAGTCATTTGTCCACTATCCCCCTTATAATTTTTAATCTTTTCATGCAAAGTTATATCACCATCTGGAACCATTATCAGCCACGGTGGATATACTACAGATGGACCAAATTCAAAATTTTCTACAGCCGCTTCCTTTACCTTTTCATGTAGGCTATACTTGCACTAAATGACTCTCTTTTACTTTTTGCCTGCTCCCATGTTGAAATGAGGACACTTTTAGTTGGATGGTCTTCCATATGCCCCTTTAAATGTACATAATATGACAATGACAATGACATTTGCAGTCGCCTCAACTCAAATGGCATTTCACCTACTTCAACCTGAAGCGCTGATATAGGGGAGGTTCTCATTGCTCCTGAACGTATCCTGAGGGCCGAACCCTGAATAACATAAAGCTTCTTTAATTCAGACTTTGTAGCAGATCCATAAGCCATGCAAGTCAACAATAGACCTAATTAATCCAACATATAATCTTTTCATTGAAGTCATATCTGCTCCCCACTCCTTATTGCACAAGCACCTAATTATGTTAATGACTTTTTTACATTTGTCAACTACCTTTTCAATATGATTATGCCAGGTAAGCTTAGAATCAAAATGCATACCTAAAAATCACATACAATTTACTCTTTCTAAATCTCTACCATACAATTGAAATTTAAACCTTTCTTCAAGTTTTTTAACCGAGAAAAATCCTACCTTGGTTTTCTCAACAGAGAACCTGAATCCCCATTTTCCAGCCCATTCTTCAACAGAGTCGATAGCCTTTTGCAAATTTTTAACAATGAATTGAACATTTTTACCCCTCTTCCAGAGAGCGCCGTCGTCTGCAAACAATGATTTGCCTATACTATAATCAAGTGTATCATTTATATTATTTATCATAATAGAGAACAGAATTGGTGAAATAACACTTCCTTGGGGTACACCATTTTCCACAAATACGCAATCAGAGAAGCTTCTGTTTATCCTCACATGAATTTGTCTAATGCTTAAAAAGTCCTTAATCCAGTAATACATTTTCCTGTCTATTCCAAGCCTTCGGATTTTAATTAACACACCATCCTTCCAAAGCATATCATAGGCTTTTTCCACATAAAAAAATATAGCAGCAACTACTTCTTTACACACTTGGGCCTTCCTCACTCTCCAATTTAATGACTGTGTCCATAATTGACCTTCCCTTCCTGAAGCCGCTTTTGAACAGCGTTATCAAATTCCGAGACTCAACATAAAAAGTCATTCTCTCCACAATCATTTACCTTACCTAGGTGAGATGACAAAGCAATTGGCCTATAATTAGAAGCCATAGTAGGATCTTTCCCCGGCTTTCTAATTGGAATAATAACACTAGGGATGCACGATGATATCGGCACAACATCGGTATCGGCCGATAAAAGCTTAAAATGACCATCATCGTATCGGCAGATATGAATATTTCTGCCGATGAGCCTTGCCGATAGGGTGCGTGTTTCCTATGCGCACGTGACGACCGTGAACGTAGCACGAGCGCCAGCAACTTAAACTTCCAACAAGTGGAGGCATTTCATGCATGGGCATCAGTTTGGCTTGAAATGTGCTGGGGTGGAGACTCATTTGGAAATGTATTTTCAGAAGTACTGGGTAGGCTACAATGACGCATTATTATTTTTTCTCTTTCGTGCTGTTGGTCGATCGATCGATCAGTCATGTTTTTAAAGATGATGTGCTCTCCAAGCTAGTATGCTCTCCACAGAACATAAAGTCAAAATCACAACAGTTTCATCTAAATGTTTCATTCACAGTAGCTGCCTTTCATAAAGCCATTACTATCAAACTTTTGTGAACATAAAGCAGGATAAAGTACAGAGGAGAGGAAACAGGCAATGACTGTATAACTATATAAGAAGGGAGACAGATGGCATAAAATACAGTACATTACAGTATGAATGCCATGTGATATTGTAAACTCATTACCATGGTAGAGACAGCCACATTACTGTAACTCACCCTTCATCTGAAAAAGTCGACTACACAGTATACAGTCACATGGCACAGTGAAACGTACTGTATTGCCAGCAAACTCTGTTAGCTCAAAACATTATGGCAGTTTCATAACTTCATCACACCTTTTGAAAACACACTAGATGGATACTATTACAAACATTTTGGATTCAATTTCATAAGTTGTGTAAGTGTATTTTCTAATGTGGCAACTGTAGCCTGTATTACTGTAATAATTTCAGCAACAAGGCTGAATTGAAACAGTTGTTGAATGTTTGACTGATTGTTAAAAGAACTAAACTGAAAGAAGACCATACTGTTGTGTTTTGGTGATTAAACCAAATGTTCTCATTACATACAATAATCTTGTGTTCGAAACTATGATTATGTGGACTGAAGTGTATAACTGTAAAGAAAGCATGGGATCAGGTTATGAAAGAATGACTAGCTGTTACAAGTGTTATCAATTTGGATTTCTGTACTAAGAGTTTTGAAAATGTACACCTTACTTTTGAAATAGTCTACAGATAAAGCGTTGTGGGAAAATTCGGTTTGCGTACCTACCCCGAAATTCTGTATCAAAATGTATAGGCAAGACAAGTAGTTTGTTTAGGCATGGTTTGTAGGGAATTATAAACCTGCGCACATATATTCAAATGCACATAACTATAGAATCAATTCTTAATGCGCATGTGAATCCCATCAGCGTTTATCACAGGTTCAGTTTAAAGTCTGTTTATAGAGAACGGCGTCGTCTTAGCGGCCCCTAATTTAATAACAAATGATCATTTCGCTGGAAGTGAATCAATCAAAACTAACTTTAGCTGGAAATAACATTATTCAAGAACCGCTATAAAGCCAAAATCTCTGTTGCCTTAAATTTTATGCTTGTCTCTGTAAAGCTGCTTTGAAACAATCTACATTGTTAAAAGCGCTATATAAATGAAGATGACTTGATTTGACTTGTGAAAATAGTACCAAAGCGAATAAAATAAACTGTAAATTAGAATTTATATTTTGTATGAAGAAATTACTTTTTTGTTGTTGTTTCGCATTATTTTCATGACAATTAAGCACACATTCCTCCTACTATTCTTGGTGTTGTAGTAGAATTTTACTTTGTTTTGTTTTTTCATTAGATTTAATTAGATCTTATTATAAGATTCTTATTGTGTGTGTGTGTGTGTGTGTGTTTCTTTTCATTAATTTAATTAGATCTTATTATAAGATTCTTATTGTGTGTGTGTGTGTGTGAGAGAGAAAGGTATTTGTTTTAAGGTTTATGTAGTCAGATTCCAAAATGTTAATCCTTGTAGAGCATTAGATTATATCGCATTTTAAATTACTAGCTTTTATTGATTACTTTATATTCACAAAATGGCAGAAAATAATTAAAAATGCATTATTCTCCTTAATTATTCTATTATTATACATTCACATTGTTCCTATCCTTAAAAGAATTTTGGTCACCGAAATAAATATATAAATAAAAATAATAAATAAAAATAAAATATAAAAATTTTGTTATTAACTTTTCATAAGTTTACAAACCCCCTGCAGTTTCTTCACAAACCCTAGTTTGGGAAACCCTGACATTGTGTAATGTTTAATGCACTAATGTTGTTGAAAAAAGAAAATGTAATAATTTTTCTTTCTCTTTGTATTTTTCTTTTTTTTTATCAACATAAAATCAATAAACAATGTGACAAATGAGTTAGGTCCAAAGAAATCTAAAAGTAATCTAAAAGTAAACAGATTATATTACGTGTAATGTAATATAAAAAAAAAAAAATCATGTAATTTGTATTCAGTGATGGACTGCAATTTGTAAGTAATCTACCCAGCACTGTTAGGTAATGAAAATGTAGGTAAAATAGGACGTTAAGGCCGGAATTCTTGAGATTCTTAATAACAACTTTCATAACATTATTTATGACGCCTTCTTTTTAACTCAGTTTACCTGGACCGTGTGTGTGTGGGCTGACGGGCGAAGACAGAAGCGTGCATGGATCATTGAGTCTTTCTCTATCGAGGAAGAAAACCCTGGCCCGTTTCCATATATACTAGGCAAGGTGAGCGGAGTTAAAGACAGGAACAACCTGTTTTGTCGTTCAATTTCATTTCATTTGTATAGCGTTTTTTAACATTACATATGTGTAAAAGTACTGGATTGTTATGATTATGTGAACATTTAAGTGTACATGTTGTTTGTGTTTCAGATTGAACTTGAAAGGTCTTATTTAGTCAAATACCAGCTAACGGGTCAGGGTGTGGATTCAGACCCAACTGGTATTCTCAAAATTGATGAAGATGGTAATGTTTTAGTATATAAAAAGGTGGACTTTGAACGAATTAAATTTCTCAAAGTAAGTACTCCCTAATAAACTAATCGCTCATTTCATAATAGCATTGAAATTCATGTAAATACACTGCAAAAAAGGCTTGTATATTGACATGTACTGAACTCAATTACAGTCGACATTTGAAGCAAAAGACAAGTCAAACTTGGAAGTGGATACAAGGCTCGGGGTTCATATCCAAATATTGGACATAAATGATCACGCTCCAAAATTTCAGCAGTCGGTCCAACAAGTGACTGTGGATGAGTCACTTCCTCAAGGTAACCCAGTTTAGTTTACACTTCACTCATTTATTTATGAAATTTTAAGGCATTTGACATTTTTTTATGTCGTTGCAGACCACTATATATATTTTCTCATAACACAAAAGCAAACATTTATAAATTATTAGAATTGTTACACACGACACAACTTTATATATATATATATATAACACAGACACAACTTTATATATATATATATATATATATATACATATATATATACAACCAAAGTTCAAATTAATTTGAGGCATAACTTATTTAAGTTATTACAAGATATGAGAGCAAGATTTTCAATGAATAAACAACTTATTTTGGTCGGTTTCTCACGCCCAGCTATTGTTAAAGATACTTAATATAAAGTGTATATTTCCTAAGTGCAATGACCATGGTTATTAAACAGATATAGGATTAGATTCTGTAATACAGCAGTGAAAACAGCATACATGTTTGAAATATAAGGATGAATAAATAAGGACTGGGTGAAATATTCTTAAATATTGAATCAATTCAATTCCAATAAATAAAATATAGCTCTTTTTTTCTAGATAAAGACGTACTGACAGTGGTGGCAACTGATGAAGATGATTCAAAAACAAACAATGGAACATTTGATTTAACAATCAAGTCTGTCACACCAACACCAGATAATGTACAATTTTATATTCGGCAGCAAAAAGGACAAACATCCGGGACAGTTTATTTCAATGGGTGTCTGAACTATGAGGTATGAAACTAATTTCTTTCATTGGTAATAATGAACTACTTTTGTACCTTTACCTGTTATTCCATTCAGATAACATGCATTGCTTTTTGTGCTTTATAAATATTTCTCCATTCCTACACAAGAAATCTAAATTAATATTTTCCAGAAAGCTCAGAAATATACAATCCTGGTTGAAGCAAAGGACAAAGGGGAAAAGATACAACTATCAAGTACAAGTACACTGATAATCAATATTGTGGACAATAACAACAATCTTCCAGAGTTCTCTGGCAAAACAGTAGGTTTCATATTGGACTGGAAGTTTCCAAGTTTAGATGCTTGTGAATTTTTTTTAATGGTAAGCAAATTGTTCTATAAAACCCAACCAAATATTTGACTTGTGTTTCAGGGATCTGGGAAGGTCAAGGAGCGAGAAGCTGGGGTTGAAGTTCTGCGACTGCAAGTAACAGACAAAGACACCCGTGGTTCAGAAGCCTGGAAAGCCAAATACACTATCCATGGAGATAATAATGAGCAGTTCAAAATTGAAACTGACCCGGATACAAACGAGGGGATTTTAACAGTTGTTAAGGTAGGCAGATGGTTGACGTGTTTATTGTGTAAGTCAGCCTCCTCAAAGGTTGAGTCAGTGTTGCTGTTTTAGGCTGGTTATGATGCTCAAACAAACAGAGAAAATGTTTTGATTGCGCCAGAATCAGGGTTTGCACTGAAATACCTCGTCATTATATTGTTGCCTCTGCTAGGATTGGAGCTATTATGACATAAAAAAAAAAAAGATCTGAAAATATGTATGCATACATTCATGTTGACACTTCTCTAAACTCTCTTTATTTTTTGGCTCATACACTTAGCAAATGGACTACGAGGAACAAACATACCAAAATCTATCCATCAGTGTGCAGAACGAAATTCCTTACTTTTCATGTAAGGTCAAAAAGCAAGTAGAGAATGCCAAGTGGGAGGTCGACGTAATACCCCAAAACCCTGGCATGAGTGTTGAAAACCTCTATAATACCATTCCAGTGACCATTTATGTTGAAGATGTCAATGACCCTCCGGTATTTATACCCCCTGTTAAACACGTTCATATAATGGAGAACATAGCATCAGGAACAAGTCTTACAACCTTCACTGCTAAAGACATGGATGGAAGGCATATAAACACATTTAAGTACGAGAAGATAATAATATGTGTAAAACTAATGCCACTGTAGTTTATTGGAGGTACAGGATCACATATAAACAGAGGTGAATTCATCTGGTGTTTCTTTGGTTCTCAGATTTGTTAAAGGTGAAGATATTGATGGATGGATAACTGTTGATGCAAAGACTGGACGAGTGTCCACGAATAAAATTCTGGACAGAGAGTCACCATTTGGGATAAACAGCACCTATAGAGCAACCCTATATGCTGTGGATGATGGTAAGATGATGGTTTTTAAAGAAATTAGTACTTTTATTCTGCAAAGATAGATCCAAACTTACAGTAAAGACTTTTGTTACAAAATATATCTATTTCAAATAAATGTGGTTCTTTTGAACTTTTCATCAAATAATTCTGAAAAAGTTATCACTGTTTCCTCAAAAATATTAGGCAGCACAATGGTTTTCAACATTTATAATAATCAGAAATGTTTCTGGATCATCAAATCTTCATATTAGAATAATTTCTGAAGGATCATGTGACACTGAAGACTATGAAGTAATGATGCTGCAATTACAGCTTTGCATCACAGGGATAAATTGGAATATTATTTCACAAAGCTACTGCTTTTACTGTATTTCTGATCGAATAAACGTAGCTTTGGTGAGCAGAACAGACTTAAGAGAAATCTGACTGACCACACACTTTGGAATAGTAGTGTACTTCTAACTATTATAGATATTCTCATATTCTGAAGTATACCTGGACAAAGAAGTTATTTTATTTTATTTACAAAATTATTTACAAATTAAATTTATTTAAGTAATCAACTACGCAGGGTCCAACATTAAAGTGCCCCTATCATGGTATTTTAAAGTTTCCTAATGTTGTTGTAGAGTCTCCTACAAAAAAAAAACTGTTTAATTTCCTCACAATACACATTTGCACATCATCACATTTTCCATGATTCTCAAACCGGCTCGTCAAATGAATCAATCTCTCTAAATCCCTCCTTTCCGCAAGTTTATCTGCTCTGATTGGCCAGACAGCTCAGTCTGTTGTGATTGGCCGACCCGTGTACAGCGCGTCTCCAGAGCCTGAGCGCGTCGAGAACAAAAACGCATTGCATAACACCGACAGCTCTGCGTGTCCTGAGGCTTCCTACACCGTAAACTAAACACAGTAACGAACAATGATGTCGATTTTACCATATTAATGCGAGCGCGAGTCCGGTGATGAAATATTAGAAGAACTAGTTATTCAACCTCCATCGCAAGGACGACTCGATAATAGTGGCCCACAGCTGATCAGCAGAAGTATTTCAGTTAGACAGTGATAATGAGAGTTAGCAGTTAACAGGAGACCTACACAATATAAAACTCAAAACTAAGTATTTTGAACACCATCTTTCAAGAGCAAGCGGTTTGTGAATCCTGCATTGAACTCCCGAGATTTGAGAAGCAGTCGTCTATACTATAAAATAAAGGGAACAATAACTGGCTTTACCTTCACATCATGCACAGCGCCGTCTTCTCGACATGATGCTGCCCAGTTCAGAAATCAGATCCGGTTTGAGGTTTAAGTTTCCCTGCGAGTGCGCGCGCAATAACTGGGTGCGGCCAATATGCTAATGTTTCGTATCTACGTCACTACGAAACGGCTAATGACTCGTTTCAAAAACAATTCATTTCATAGACTCAGAGTCGACTCTCACTTTTGAAAGACAATAACTTTATATACGGTGCACTTTCAGATATAAAACTTTGCAGGATGTTTTCATTCACTTAGAGCTTTATTACACACTACACGAACAGTCATTTTCAAAAATCCATGATAGGGGCCCTTTAACATCTGTCTAGCGGAAATTGCACGCAAAAAATTTCTAGCCAGTTAGTGTTGTGTAACCATACTTACGATAATGACATAAAGTCTGTTGCTAATTGCAGGACATTCTGTAGCAGTCAGTGTCAAATGTTAGGGTTATACAACTGTCCTCTTATCATAATGAAGAAAGCTATGAATGATCATGGATGATCATGGATGGCATTTTCATGTTTTGTACCCCAAATTAATTTCTGTTTACATCATGTATCTGATTGGCAGGTGTCCCACCGCTGACAGGCACTGGAACTCTGTTTATTCACCTGAACGATGAAAATGATAACGTACCAATACTGGAAGTGAACAGAGTCAACATGTGCCTGGATACAGAGCCCACAGTGGCCAACATCACAGCTGTAGACCTGGACCTTCCTCCATACAGTTCACCTTTCCACTATGAGCTTTTAGGAGATGTTAAGGACAAATGGACAGTTGAACCAACCCATGGTAATGCCACCTTCTACTTCACTCATCCCAGTCCACCCTACACAATTCCTCACTGAATGTCCTGTTTCAATCTGGAAAACACATCACAGAAGTAAATTAAGTTGTGAACAGTGTCATGTTATGTTACTCTAGGCAAATAATGCCAGATATCTCTTGAAGACAGCGCTCTTCCACCACTTCCTTGAGGTTGTGTTTCTGTATCCTTTAGCAGTATTACTAACACAACTTTTCCTCTTGAAGGCACCACGGTGAGTCTTGTAAAAAAACACAGTGTGTATTCAGGTCATCACCTCCTCCAGATCAAAATATTAGACCAGCAGGGAATGTCCTCCATCCAAAACCTGTCGGTCACAGTGTGTGACTGCTCTATGGCTCCCAACTGCCATGTCAGGATGGCTCGAATGGCTCAAATGGGACCTGCTGCAGCCTGGATCAGTATTCTGTCAGTTCTGATCTTCATAGGTAATGCAGTGATTTACAATGCTTTTATGGTATTAACAGTCCTTAATAGGTGAAGAAGGATTTCGCAAACAGTTTCATAATACTAAAAACCCATCCTTCTGTACAAGTCAATCCAACCATTAAAGGTGTGGTAAAACAAAAACAAAACAATGTTGTGGAAACCTTTAGAACCCGTTTTTTGAATGACATATGCTTTTGAGAATTACACTTCTAATTTATTGTTCCAGTCCACCAAAGATGGTGAATCATAGTGGAAAAGTTTGTGCACTAGCATACACTTATGAGAATCTCATGTTGATTCAGTCACACATGACTCTAATCAATGACATACCTCTCATGCTTTGGCAGACGAACAAGCAGACAAACGAATCTTGATTCCAAAATATGACAAAGCTTCCATGTACACAGGCAGGTGAACAGGACGCAACAGCGTGTATAACATATACACGAACA
This sequence comes from Semotilus atromaculatus, assembly GCA_031834385.1. Lineage (NCBI taxonomy): Eukaryota > Metazoa > Chordata > Actinopteri > Cypriniformes > Leuciscidae > Semotilus > Semotilus atromaculatus. The sequence goes on along the minus strand of JAULUF010000026.1, from coordinate 21,542,831 downwards.
ATAACCGACAAGGGACTGCTTCTTCTTCTTCTGTGTAATGGCGGATCATATCTTCACGTTATGTACCGCCATCTACTGGACTTTTACACAGGAGTGTGTAAAATTGACGTTGGCAATTGACATATTAAATCATAAAACAATAAATAAATAAAATCTAAATTCTTCTAATTAAACCAGTATCATTAAGATACGTTATGAAATACCTGATTCTTTGTCCCTGCATTCTTTGCTCCTGTAAAATATTATGAATGGCATTTTCTGCATCAAAGTCTTTCCATTTCTGTCTAATTCGGTCATATTTGATTACATTTAAATAAAACATGGATAACATCCTCCAGGACTTTGCATTCAGAGCATGTGCCATTACTTTTATCTATTAAAGTCTGTCCAACATGAATAGGGGCCTTACCTGTGAACAAGATGCGTTTAGCAACTTAGCCATGGTTTAATGTCATGCCATGTTCATGTTGGACAGACATTTTAATTGCATTTTGTGTCTGTTAAGAGGCACAAAAACGCTCTTTATGTATATGCCCCCAGAGCTGCCGTTTTAGCTGAGTGGGAGCTCTGGGCATTCGCTGTCGCAGCTCCGCGTCGCAAGCACCAATCCGGTTAGTTTTTTTTTTTCACTTCACTATATATTCACATAGAAAACCGCTGTTTTAAATTGTAATAATATTTCACAATATTAGTTGTTTTTTTTATTTTTTATCAAACAATTGCAGCCTTGGTGAGCAGAAGAGACTTCTTTTAAAAACTTAAAGGGGTCATATAATGGTACATGCACTTTTACAAGTTGATTGCACTGAAATGTGTGTTGGCAGTGCCTGTACACAAACATCATATAATGATAAAAATCCATCCAGTGGTTTTGTTTTAATCTCCTTATATGTTTTCCCCTGCCTCAAATCAAGCCGTTCGAGCCTGTGACGTCACAAGCTCGCACGCCCCTCCCACGATTGTTGATTGACAGCAGCGTTTCAACACAGATCCGCCCTCGCTCGTGATCGAGGCAGCGAGCGAGCTGTCAATCATAGTCCGCGTTGATACTGGAGCACTGTCTATGAGCAGAATGGAGTCTAAGCAAAGTGGTGTTCTGTTCTTGGGTGCAATAAGGAACACAACAGTCATTTTAATGTTCCTAAATCCGAACTGCTGAAGACAGAGGCTGAGTTTGTTTTCGAAGTGAATATTCCCCACGATCAACGTCACTGCTTTCATGTTTGCGCGAATCACTTCACACACCAGACTGCTTTATAAACGAGGGTCAGATAAAGCTGGTTTTGGAAGCTGCTCCTGAAAAAAGAATCGCTACCAACTATTCGTGTTCCTGCAGCTGCTCCAGAAGAACTGAAGTGAGTGTACGTTTTATTAACCTTTATATTAATATTTATATTAATCTTTGCACATCGCTAGCTGCACGCTTCACGATGAATGCAGCTATGTTTACACTCAGGGTACATTACGGCATGTTTTCTATGTACGACGTTCTCAATATAATTCATAATCCCACGTTTATAATGAACAACGCGTTATGGTTATTGTGTTATGTTATAAACGGTGTACGCACAGAACAGAGGGGCGGGGGGAGCAAAGCTCATTATCATTTAAAGTCATATGCACTGAAACGGCGTGCTGAAAACAGAGCTGTTTTTGACCAGGTAAAATAAGTGTTTTCTTACAATACTAATGAGAATTTTTAATTAAAGTATATTACAAACTTTTAATTTAGACCCTAAATAATCATATTAGCTTGTACAAAAATGGCATTATATGACCCCTTTAAAAAATCTTACCTGCCTAAAACTATTGCACAGTACTGTATATATATATACATATACACAGGCTCTTGCTTCAGATCCACCCCAGGGGCTTCCATTCAAAATACTTTCTTGTTCAGTAACAGGATGGGAATTTCAAACCAATCCTCGTCCTCAGATGCTTAAACAGTCACCTCAAACATCTTCCTTTCTGCATGTTATGTAGTGTGGTAGATGTATTGCGTGCTGTTGAACCTGGCATGTGGTACACCTTCGTAAACCAAAAGGATGCATATTTGCACATCCAGATAACATTCAGACATTCCAGGACAGAACATACCAATACTGTGTTCACCCAATAGGCTTGTTCAACTTGAACCAGCGCTGCACAGACCGATCAGTGAATGACATCAAAATACAGCGAGAGCGATTAGCGAGCGGACGGATCCGTATGCTTTTCAATCAGTCCTACGGTACTTTGATGTCATAAACCGATCAGTCGGTGCAGTGCTGGTTCAAGTCAAACAAGCCTTAAAGGGCATATTGCAGGTTAGAGGACCCAACGAGTCAATGTATAGAAAAATAATGTAGGAACTATATTTTCTTTAAAATATACTTATAAATACGCTACAGAAGCTTCTGGAGACGTTTTTGTGAGAAAATTTTACTTCCGCGTCTGAAAATGGGCGTGGCAGCCTACAGGCAGGCGTGACGTAACGGGCGGGAGAGCGGTCGATTCAGACAACAGGAAAACAATGGATCGCAATGATATTTCGGACGCTGAGGAAATACTTACTCGTATGACGGACCACAGCTGTACAATTATGAGCCTGCTATACTGCCAAGAGAGCAGGGACAGGCCAGGATTAATGTTAGACAGAACGGTCAGAGACAAATTGAGTTGTGGTGTGAGAAGAACCAGTGGAGAACAGGAGAGGTGTCTTGGTGAGAGAGACCAGTGTTGGCTTATAACTTAGATATCTACACGTTCGCTAACGATATACACTGTTCTCACAATATTGTACAGATTATTACCATCTTATATCAGGACAGCAGACATGAGTATGTTTAGGGTAAATATATACTATCAAATGTATAAAAACTATACTTGAGTGTGTTTGTATTGTACTAAAAACATACCAAAGTACATTTTTAATACATATTTTTCACCTGGGTTATAACATAAACAGAAAATTAAAGATTTGAATATTTAAACAACCTAGTCATTTTGTTTTTCAATTACAAGTTGCCTCTATTAAGGGTATGACTGCCTATATCAGACTATTTGATGCCATTGGTACAGTATAAGACGATCAATATTCTTGCTTTGGCATCACATGTTAAACTCCATCATATCGCCGGGATGATAATCCTCCGATCTGAAGTGAACGCTACACACGACCGCGTTTTTCGAAGCCGATGCGGAAGAGAAATCCCGTCTCTTCACCTGCACAAACCGCACCAGGCACGAAAGATACCGTCCCTTTTTCTTGTTATAGAAACCTGTGGACTCGATGTCCTGACAGGCCAGAGTTTTTGCAACCTCCACAAACACAATAATTTACCATGACGATGACAAATTAAAATACAAAAACTACCGAAACCACACTGACTCACGACAGCTCTTACCAGCCTACTCTGCACTGAGCCGAGGCTAGACTCCCTGTCGTGACGTAAAATGAAGCGATGTTGAAAAAAAAGCCGTTTTTACGAGCAGTCCAAGAAACGCTCACTTTATCTACTAAATTAGTGCCCTTGTGTCGTTTTAAAACATTTTATATCCTGCATTAACTTTTCATATGGTATTTTCATACAAGGAATATATTAATTTAGATTTTTTTTTTTACCTGCAATATGCTCTTTAAGTATTCAGGTTGCATTGGAAGTTACCATTGCAGGGGGACGGCCAACAACAACAACACACTGCACCTACTGAAGCATGTTGCAGCCTCAGGGCTGAAGATGAATCTGCAGAAAAGCTGTCTTGTTCTTCATCAGTGCATCATGTGTTTTCTGGGTATGCACCTGGATTCCAGATCAATGAGAGCAACTCACACAGTAAACAAAAGGTGGTAGCAAGGTTCCAAGTTCCCAGAAACCCTACATTGAATTCCCATGACTGAACTGCTGCCTCAGCAGTCATTCATCTACTGCGGTTACACCTGCAGCAATTTCAATGCTGGTTTAGCCAGGTGATTGTCAGACGTTCACAGTCGCCGTTTCTCTGCCATGGTGTGTAGATGGGGCCGCCTCCCACATGCAGAGAAGTGGATGCTTCTCTGACAGGAAGGGGAGAACTGTGGCAGAATTGTGTGAGATCATGGCTGAGGGTATGTCATATCAATCATATCAATGTCATATCAATGTTTGAGTTATGGGTGGTATTTCTTACCCTTTAGCTTTTCAGACAGGGACTTGCAGGAGGCAGGTTCTAGTGAAAACAGAAAATACCACATTAGTGTTTTTTCATCAATCGTCAGCATTGTTGCTTCTTACAGACAGACACCTCTTGTCAATTAAAGCATATTCAATTCATGCATTTTCCTGGTCAGAACAAGAGTGTGGCAGATTCCCATTCTCGCTGCAGCCTGAGCTCAGTGGATGGGTGTCTTCACAGAGCAGTGGTTTGATCAATTTGGGAGAGATATGGGGATGGTGTCAGTGAACCTTTTTGCCAGCAGGACAATAACACATTGTTCCCTATGGTTGAGCAGAATCAAGTACTAGTTCAAGTATAAGCCCTAGCTCACGTGTGGCCAGATCTCCTGCTATATGCTTATCCTGCCCTCTTCACTGATCTGGGCGGTCCTGAGACGTGTGCTGGAGAGACAGCACAGGCTAATACTAGTAGCTTCCTACTGTCCAACTATGTTTTTGTTCAGTCTCCTGTTAACCCTTACAACTGCTCCAACTCATCCGTTGCTGGTTCAGAGACTTTTTGTCTCAGATGGATTGGACAATATGGCACCCATTTCCAGAGAGTTTGAAGTTGTGTGTCTGGACCCTTGGGCTCCAGTACTGACTGAATCAATGCAAGATTATCTGTATGGTACATAAACACTTAACCTTTCCACTATGACTAATCATTTCTGGCGGTCTTCCACTGTTAATCGAACCATGTTTGCACCAAGGTAAACAGAAATTCTCTCTTTTTTTCAGCAATGTGCTTAATGGTCCTTCTGATCTCCTGCAAGACAGATAGAAAAATGATTGAAATGGACAATAGCTTTGGCCGTCTCATAGAAACAAATACGGAAAATCCAGGAACAGACTGCATGGTAATTTCATCACACAACCCACAGTAGCAGTAATATTTGAATTGGTGCATTTTATTCAGTTTTAGGCAACACTTTACAACAAGTTTCTGTATGTCAACATTATGTAATAACAATAATGATCAGTTCTGTAATGTGTGTTGTCGAGAGGCCTGGGAGAAGTTTAGGAAGGCTCAGTACAATGGAGTTGTTTGCAAAATGCCAGTTTATTTTAGCAGCTGCATTTCACAAATGCACTCCACATAAAGTAAAAAAACTAAAAAAAGAACAAAGAAACAAAAAAAAACTAACAAAAATAAACTTAATGCAACATATACTGGTGCTAAAAACATAAGATAAAATGCTGTGAGCAGCAAAACTGGCACTAAACAATGCCTAGTGGCACATCCACAAAAATATCAGCATGTCTCACGTCAGACATGTTCAAGCGTTTGGGCAGTACAGGATGCAACATTCCTCCCCAAACATGCTCAGACAATGGTTTAAATAAAAATAAATTCCCCACCAAACACTAGTGGGACAAACCATTGTCACTGGGTGGAACCTTTCCCCGTAACACTCATCACTGAACTCCACAGAAAAACATTGGCACCTAAATAATATAACATGTTCAAGAACTAATTTCTGACATTCAATAATCATAATACAAACATGCATAACATACAACCACAAACATTTAACACCACATAACATTGTGAGACATATTTACATATTTATTAATGAAAAGAAAACATTTATTTGAAATAGAAAGATTTTGTAACATTGTAAAGGTCTTTGTCACTTTTGGTCAATTTAATATGTCCTTGCTGAACAAAAGTACTAATGTCTTTGAAATGAACCCCAAACTTTTGAAAAGTACTGTGTGGTGTACATGATGTGACATTTTTTGACAAGATTGAAATTGTGCATTGTTATTTGTAGAATATAATTACAGTAATGTGATGTGTAAGAAACACTGTAAAATAAAATGTTACCACATTAACTTTTATTAATGCTGTAAAAACTATTGTTCATAGTACATACTACCTAATTCATTAACAAATAATAATTAACCAAACCTTACTGTAAAGTGTAAAGTATTGATAAGTGTAACTCATATTTATATAAAACATTCATTGTTGCCTTGAATGATTGTTTCTTCATAAAGGTTCCTTACAGAATAGACATTCAGAAAACAGATTCTTCCAACATAAATACCCGATTAAAGGTGTCTACAAATGTAAATTCAAGCCAGAAGGTCACTTCACAAACCGTGAGTACAATAAAACTCTTCATGTTTGACTTTAGGGTTAATTGGAGCATTCTAGGAAATAATATCTATCTTTACATATTATTTCAAACATAAATAATATCATCTAACATTTCTGGAAATTTTTCTGTGTATGATTAAATGTTCATGAGTAATTCAAACTGAAAAAGTAAATGTTGTATTTAAAAAATACAGTTTAAAGTCCAAAAAATACCGTCCAATAGTTACAGGAGATGTAACTAAAAAAAAAGTATTATCTTTTGCTTCAAAAAATACAGGTGATACATAGGCCTACAAAACAGGGGGCTCCACAGCCAGTCTTCACCGACCAGAGGTTCATACGCTCAGTACAGGTGAGTATTACAACAACAGCAAGTTTCCAAAGTTTTGGTCATTTTATTGATTTTGTGATGGACTGTTTCTGCTATGTGTGTTTTCTAGAGTTCCACAAGAAGTTCATACAGAGAAAATTTCAAAGTAAGAATGAAGGGTAACGCTTTATATTACGACCCGCAAACTACTGCGTAAGTAAACCGAAATTACGGTGTACGTTTCTGTAATTATAGTGTACTTCCGTGTAGGTATAAGGGAACAATATGTTAAGTTTTGGGTAATAAAGGGGTAACAAGCGCCACTTTAATTTACAGCCCGCAGGAGTTACACTTACCCTGTAAATACACAGATGAAACGGGTAACAAACACTATGTAACAATACGAAACAACACTATTTGCACAGTAATTTCAGAGAAAGGTACTCTTATTATGAAAAAAAAAAAAAAAAACGTTTTAATTACACAGTATATTTGCCCTGACATTTAACTGTCATTGCAATACAATGTGATAAGGTAAGTACTAAGTACTACATGGTAGGCTATGTTCTAAATTAAAATCATAGCAGAAACTTTTTTTTTTTTTTTTGCTTAACGTTAGTTTAGTAAAAAAAAGCCAATAAATTACGTTTTTATCATACTGTGCTTACATACAGCCATATATATATATATACATTTAATTTGCAAACCACAGATGTCAAAATTACCCTGTAACATTGCACAAGAACATATTTTGCCAGAAATGTGATAAAAACTTTTATATACAACAGACGTACAATTTTTGCCTGGAATATATTAACAGAATACCTGTTAGTTTTAAAATAATTACATTATAAATAATTTGTTTGTATATCTGCTTGTTACCCCTTTATTACCCAAAACGTAACATATTGTTCCCTTATACCCACACGGAAGTACACTATAAATACAGAAACGTACACCGTAATATCGGTTTACTTACACAGTTGTTTGCGGGTCGTAATATAAAGTGTTACCGAATGAAGTGACAGTAATAATCAATAACATATGCAAACATCGGCTCAGCTCAGCCTTTCTTACATTATAATCTGTTTTTTTAAGCAGCGTTCGAGTTTCAGATCAAGTTCTTTTTACAGCAATGCTTCTTACCTCAACAACAACCTTGCTGTTACCATCAACAAGGTGATTGTATGCTCCTTTCAACATATACTACTAATCAGAGGTGTAATGACTCAGGGGTGGATCTGATTACTGGGAATTTGCATATCATAATTAATAATTCATAATTAATAATTATTCATACAGGTTTGTATCAGATCAGTCTTACATGTTAATACATCTCCCGATAAGGGATGATATTTCCTGTTACCTGCATGCATGTGAATCCTTGTAATTAACCACAAGTTGATTGCAATTATTTACACGGACCACTTTTCACAAACAGGTAAAATTAATTAGCTCGATTAAATTATAGAGTTTAGGAAAATTAATTCTGTGGCCACAAGAATTAGCCTTCCCGCCCTATAAACAAATACTCTTTAAAGTATCTTTAATTTGTAAAGCTCGTAGCTTTTGATCTAGACATTTCAGTGACCCGAAGTATGAGCAGACAGTCAATCCATCAAATGAGTATCATGGATTTTAATAAGAAATAACTAGCCTATGCATTTACTACGGTTACATGGGATATATGTATTTACAAACATAATAAACAAACAAAACACGATAAGGCATCGATGAACGAGAAAGGCATTGCGTTTGGACAAATGGAGACACGTGTGGGAGAGTGAGGGTGTGAGAGAGAGAGAGAAAGAGAGAGAGAGAGCATTAGCAGCATTATCCTGGACTTCACCTTTTCTGTAACAACACGAAAACATCATCTTAAGGCTTCTTAGAAGCTCTGTAAAAAGAGATACTTGCGCAAATGTAATCTTGGTCATGCACTCTGTGTCGCGTCGGTCCTGCACGGCCCTGTCTGGCCGCGTGCGTGAGCGGAGTCCTTTGTGTGGGAGGAAGCGTCACGTGGTCACGTGCGCGTGTCTCTGCTTCAGAGAGAGCGCGCGTTGGTTTGAATGTAGGGGGTAACATTACCAACGGAGAATAGTTCGGCTAAGTTCGTTTCACTTCGTGGAAGTGAACAGAGTCGAATACGGAAAACAAAACTTTGACTAACAAAGAAAAGAAAAGTAAAGGTTCCTAAAGGGGAAATCACGCAGTTACATCTTTGTATGGCTGGTGAAGAAGCGCGTGTGCGTCACGTGGTCACGTGCGCGTGCTTCTGGTTCAGAGAGAGCGCGCGTTGGTTTAAAGGTCCCTTGTAGCCGGCTTTGCTGAAGAGATATGTCCCGCGGTGTTCTTTTCACTCGTGGAATTAAAACACGGGGACTTATCTTAAGACTGAAAAACACAAACTAACTAGAACACATAAAAGAAAGGCGAAAGACTCGCCTCGAGACGAGACGTTACATTCTGAAACCAGGACGAGCACGGAAGAGCGCAGTAAGATCTGACTCGGAGGGAGGTTCAGTTCTTCTTTAAAAGGAACCTTCTGAGGTGCGAACTGGCCAATGGCATTCAACGAAACTTTTGGCGGCAACCTCGGCTTTGTCTTGTCCGCGTTCGATTTATGGCCGCATTCACAGGTTTTACAAGCAGTCAGAATTTGGTCAGAATCATTCCAAAGATGATTAAACATAGTAAAATACATTTTACGGCTTGTTCAATTACATAGATGACCTCGTTAGATCACAAAGGTTCGGAAAATAGGAAGAAAGACGTATAAGGAGAGTTATATTGCAGAGTTACATTAAAAGCATAATTAAATGCCCTTGTAGTTCGTTTAGAACTACCATACACTCCCAGATCCCTTCATAGGGCCTGGACAAATCGACTAACATAACATATCAAATATATCTCAGTAAAGTCTTTAAATGAGTGAATTAAAGCTTTGTGTATGTGCGTTTTCAGAGGGGACTCTTTGACCGCATGGCATTCCTTTCTCTGCAGAAAGGAGGGGGTTAGTTTGATAAGGTCTGCTTGAAGCTCGAGCCACAGTCATGAAGTGTTCTGGTGAATCTCGCAGGACATTTGAATATGTCATTTCATTGGGTGTTTAAGAGAAAGAACCCTCAAGATTTCTTATAACACCCCTGTGTCACAAAGTTAGCGAGATGTAATGTAAATCAACAAATGGGGAACGAGGATTGGAGTTTATCGAGACTAAACATGCTACACAGTGATTTCTGTTTCTCATAGTATGCAAGTCATGTCTCAAACATTAACCCATTAGAGTTTACAAGGCCACACAGACCAAACAACATAAAGGAAAAATCATGAGATGGAACATTGGATGCATGTATCACATGGTTATATATATATATATATATATACATAGAATATATAGGTTTAAACCAGGGTTCGTTTATTCTTCTCAGCAAGAATAAGGAGGAATCACACTCTCTGGGACATTCCAAGGGGTAATAAAGCTCAGTCTTGTAACAGAACACCCCGTTCTTGGTGTGTGTGTGGGAGAGAGTGTGTGTGTGTGTGTGTGTGTGTGTGTGTGTTTTTCCAAGTTCCAGGCCTTTTGGGGCTAAAGGCTTTGGGATTTTAGCATGGGGGTATTTAGTTATTCAGATTCACCTTCGCCCAGTCCTTACAGAGGATTGGACGCATCTACTCATTCTTTATCATTACTAATTTAGAAGCATTTAGAATCTTTAGATTATAAGAAACATGTCCAAATGTTTGACAGGATGCTCAACTATTTTCAGTGCGTTTTCCTTCCCCCCCCTTCTTCTCTTCAGAAACTACTTGCTCTCCAAACCCGTGATGAGGCGTTTGTTGTTTATGAGCCGCACTGCTACGCAGATGAAGGACAAGCTATGGACAATGCCCAACTGGATGCACTCTCTATTCCAGAGAATGACTTTCATCCAGAGATGCTTATCAATCTGGACAACAGGTTCAGTCAACTAGCAACAATTTCTAGACCTGACCTCATGCATGAGTAACAGTTATCTCAAGAAACGAAAACTTTAAATATTGATAAAGAACATTGGAAGATCAGGGATGCTGGGTCAAACATTCAGGACAAATGGAACGAGGGTCTTCAAAGATTTTTCTACCGTTTAAATAGTGTTAATGTGTTTGGTAAGCTCAGGTTTTTGGTTTTGGGTCGGTGTAAATAATTTTTTTGTTGTGACTCTCAGCACCACGTCTTGTTTTCTGTCGGCTGCAGGAGAAAATATATAATTCAGAAAGAAATATCATGTTCCGAAATATTATGATGATGGTCGTTGTTTTTGAATGTCATTCTATGTTTAATTTTTAAAAACTTTTATAGTATAAATCATACATTTGAATGGAGTCTGTACGTTAAATATGTTTAAATAATTGCAGACATTTAACATAAAAATAAAAAAAATCAGTAATGCTTTTATCTGAAAAAATGCATGGGCGGTTGGTGATAATGCAGTTTTTGTTGCTGATAAGCATGTTTGAAGGGAATATCTACTGGGACTGTATTATGCAAAAACCTGTGACATTTCTGGGTCTGTTCCCATGAGTGCAACTGTCAGGTAAAAAACAAGTGCTGCTGGTGTTTTTTTTAGATATCGTTGTGAAAATTATTATTTTTTATATTTACATTGACATATGCGAGACAATGCTTAATAAAACTTTCTTTGGGAACTGCAAAAGTTACGTTTTATTTTGACAAGTCCCTTGACCTGTTCAACCTGTTTTTCAACCTATTTATTCTCCACATGCAGCACTTTTACTTGCCACACAGTCACCACTTCATATTTGCATGTTTTATCACTGTCCCACAGCTAGTTTCCTACCTGTCACATGTTAAAGGGGTGGTTCGGAATTTTGGACATCGGGCCTCATTTCCAAGTGAGTCTTAGTGTTATTTATCTTTGGAGACAGTTTCAAAAAATGTTCATCCAGTCGTCCCAGTTGCATCGTTCGCTGGTGCTAGGCTAGCGCAAGTATCTGTTAGCCTGCCATTAAAAACAGTTTTACCCACTCCACAGTACACCAAAAGCAAATCAATTATAACGCCAGACTATTTATGTAAGTGTCTGTTGAGAGAATAATGTTAGAAATCAAACTATCCTTTAATCGCATTATATTTTTTTACCTATATTTATGAACACAGTCTACAGCAGCGGCGGAGTGATATGAAGTTACCTAGGCAACCGAGAGAGCCGTTCCACATGACGATCACGCAAGTGTATTTAGCTAGCTAGAGTAGCCTAACAAAATATATTACCTGTACATCTGTAGCTGTTGGTGCATCTGGAAAGACGGCTGGAACTGCATTCCTTGTCATAAACCTGTGACCGTTTCGATTAAATGGTTCTTTAAAGTCGTCTGCTCTAAAATGATCACTGCAAATTCTCAATTTTTTTAGATTCTCTGCCGGTGTCTCGTTGTCCAAGCCCGCAGAAATAATCCAAAATTGAATCCTTTCTGGATCTTCAAAAGGACATTTGTGGAAACTACTCGATAAACATTTATTAGGTTTGTTCTTGCAATTGCGAAATGCACACTGAATCACCATGTTGCCTTCGTTTACCTCAACTACTACTAGCTAGCTAGACTGTCATGCACTTCTGTTCTGTGTTTACTTTTCGGCGCAGTACTCATACTTGCCAACCTTGAGACATCAGAATTCGGGAGATATTCAAAAGGACCGGGGGGGGGGGGGTAGGTAGGTAGGTAAGTAAAGTGCGGGCTCGGCAAAAGTGCGCATCAAAGGCGCAAATCGACCACTTGGGGGCGCTCGCGAGCACCCTTCTGAGATCTAAAAATGACAAATGAGACACACTGCGGTCTCACGGACTTAACGGACACGCGCACGCAGCAGCCATTGTAAGTCCACAAGACCGAAAGTGCTCATGAAGTGTGCGATTTGGGACTGGGCTATCGCCGCGCTTGACTTCGAGGTGTAACTTTTATTATTGTTCGGTCTGAAACGGCGCCCAGTGACGGATGGTGTAGCAATATTGTTCTCCAGGTGGAAATCGGGAGAAATTCGGGAGAAAGGTCGGTCCGGGAGATTTTCGGGAGGGGCTTTGAAATTCGGGAGTCTCCCGGAAAAATCGGGAGGGTTGGCATGTATGGCAGTACTACTAACCCGAGCGAAGTAAAATTCCACCGCTGCTGAGAAACTAGTTCCTGTAAATGTAATGCAATCATTGAGATGAAAAGGATTATATTTGTTTGATTATCAGTGTTCTTTTGATTATTGTTTTATGTTGTACATACTGTACACTTTTTCATTGTATGCTTGAAATAAAATGAATAATAATAATAATAATAAAAGGATAGTTTGATTTCTAACATTATTCTCTCAACTGACACTTACATCGATAGTCTGGCTTTATAATTGATTTGCTTTTGGTGTACTGTGTAATGGGTACAAGTGTTTTTAATGGCAGGCTAAAAGATACCATTGACTCGCGCTAGCCTAGCACCGGCGAACTATGCAACTGGGACGACTGGATGAATTTTTTTTTAAACTGTCTCCACTGATAAATAGCACTAAGGCTCACTTGGAAATGAGGCCCGATGTCCAAAATTCCGAACCACCCCTTTAACCTTTAGGAGTGTGTTTGAACCACTACCCAGCTAGCAGGGAACGTTCTCATAACTTTGGCTAACATTCCCTACAAGTTTGGTTAATGTTTTAAAGAAAACATTTGGATGTAATGTACAAAGAATGTTTTAAGGATGTTTTCTCATTTTAAAATAATGTTTCTATAAGGTTAAATGTAAACTAAGATATAACGTTTTACCTGTAACATTTTGAGGATGTTTTGATAAAGTTGTTGAGATAAAAGTTTATACAATGTTCCATAATAACAAAGGAGGAACATTATCAAATCAACGTTCGCAAAATGTTTTGAGGATATCATTGAGGCCTAAGATGATGGAATGTATTTTATAAAACGTTCTTGTAATGTGACGTGTTAAAGCAAGAATGTTATCCTATACAGCAAAAACTCCAGTGTTAAATTGACTCTCCTGGGAGTTTATTTGACTCCACACTCAAAGAGTTAAAGTGTTCAAATATGAGTGTTAAATGAACACTGAAGAGTCTTCAAATTATTGATATAATTAGGTGATTAATTGAGTGATGATTTAGCATTATTGAAGACACCTGATTTCTTAACAAGCAGAATCACCAATGGAGAAAATCTAATTTTAAGTCACCATTATGGTGGTCAGTGTCTGTTTTAGTTGGGCTCTTGATCCTTAAACTGTTAACTTCAGATTTTGTTTGCCTGTTGTAACTGAGTATTAACTGCCAGATGAACAAAGAGAAAGGTGTTCTGGTGGTGATGATTATGTTAAGACGTAATCATCATTTGCCTTGAATCACTAAACATCATTTGCATTTAGCAGATGCTTTTATCCAAAGTGACTTACAACAGAAGACTACAATTTAGAGAGTTAGGTTTACCTTGTTGATTACAGCAGCCTGGTGACTCTACAGCATACAATTTGTAGCATATTCTATAGAATTCAAAATATTTCTTAATATTTCTGTTCAAAACATTATTTTTTATTAAGACACACAGATATCAAGAATCAGCCTGTGAATCTCAACAATGGTGACAATAATAAAGCATGTTGCAGTGCATTCTGGGTGCCACCAATCAAAACTCATTCATGGCTCCCATCATGCATTGCAGTATGAATAAATTATGATCTGAACTGTCCTTTTCCTAATTAAATATTTAATTTGTCACCATTGTTGAGATTCATACACTCATCCTTGATGTCTGTATGTGTCACGACCACTAATCCTGCTAGTTTCCCCGATAACACACGACGGTCGAGCTCCCCCGAATACTGACTGTTCTCGAACTACAAATCCCACCATGCTTCACTCAGGCACTGATTACTTCCCCACCTGTGGATAATGATCATGCACGCAGCTGCATCTCATCCCCAGCCCTGTATAACTCACACTCACAGCTCGCCCAGTGCGAAGTCTTGTTTCACTGTTGTGTCCAATTCTGAGCATTTCCCTGATTGTTATCTTGCCTGTGTGTTCGACCCTGCTGTATCTCGTCTTCGATTGTCTGCTGCCTACCCATTGACCTTCTGCCTGTTTCCCGGATCTCGTCTTGACTGCTGCCTGCCCATTGACCTCCTGCCTGTTCTCTGGATCTTCCTGTCAGCTGCCTGCCCCTGATCTCCTGCCTGGTTCTCTTATGCTATTGCCTGTCCTGCTCTACTGATTATCACTGGTACTGGACCCCTTGCCTGTCGACCTTGTTATATCTAAATAAACTGTTGCAAATGGATCTGACTGAGTCTGATGATTCACAACAGTATGTACCTAAACAATTTTTTTTTGTTTTTTATCAGAACAAGTTTTACAAAATCCTTTGGAATATATTGAAAATTCTGGCTCTTCTGCTGTAGAATCACTGTGATGCTGCAATCGCTGCAATCAATATAAATTTAAATCGGAGATTAGGCTCTAAATTACTT
The DNA here is from genome assembly GCA_031834385.1 of Semotilus atromaculatus. Taxonomy (NCBI): domain Eukaryota; kingdom Metazoa; phylum Chordata; class Actinopteri; order Cypriniformes; family Leuciscidae; genus Semotilus; species Semotilus atromaculatus. The sequence goes on along the minus strand of JAULUF010000026.1, from coordinate 21,527,725 downwards.
TTGTGATTCAGGTAAAATGATGATTAGGTCAAAACATAACCAACAACTGTAGATCTTTTCTCTTTATTCAAGTGGCAGTTATAACTCAGTTACAACAGCCAAAAAAAATCTAACGTTAAAAATGTAAGGGTCAAGAGCCCAACTAAAGCACACACTGATCTCCATAATGGTGACTTAAAAATTATGGTTTTCTTCTTCAGTGATTCTGCTTGTTAACACCAGGTGTCTTCAATAATGCTCAATCATCACTCAATGAGTCACTTAATTATCTCATTAACTTCTATCGCTGGAGTTCTTGCTGTGTTTCTTTTAGGAGAACATTCTGGGAACCAAAATAAAACTACCCGCTGAAAACATTATTAGAACTTCATGGTAATGTTCCCAGAACGTTTTTAGAACAAAACATTTCTACCTGGGTAAGCTGACAACACTTCACATCATCTATTGCTAGCTAAGTGCCACTGAGCCAAGTTCAATCTAGCCTCATACTAAGGCGCGTTAACAAAACAAAGTGTATCAGATATTTTGCTGGAAGGCAAAACAGTCATGGGTTAAAATCATGTCAATGAAAACATAAAAAACCTGAATGAAAAAAAAAACTGTTGTGAAAAGTGTTTGTCTCTGAATTTCTGGGGGTTTTTTTCTTTCTTTTTTTTCTGACTGTCATAACATCTTCAATTAAAACCCATGAAATGGTCACACTTTATATTAGGTATTTTAAATGTGTATGTACTTACAGTACATGAAAAAAATAATTGTTCAGTTCAAAGTACTTATTGCTTTATTGTATTGCAGAACACTTGTGTTGAGGTGGGATACGGGTAAGATTAGTGACAGGTTTGTTGATATGGGTAGGTTTAGGGGTGGGTTAAGGTGTAAGGGAAGGGTAAACAGTGTAATAATAGATGTACTAACAGAAATTAATTACAGCTGTAAATACAGGTATTTTTTAATATACAGTATATGATTTCCATTATACAAGAGGAGATTTTAAAACTTCATGCTGATTTGCACTCGGCTTTCGCCACGATAATCACCAACTAAGACATAGCTTTACAGTAACCTATGCGTCTCCATCCATTTGCGCTTCCTTCCATATGGTGATCCTTCTGTCTGGTGTTAATGGCTGAAGTATATTTCCTGGCGTGTCAGCACACACAACGGCTGCGATGCTGGCTCCGGGGATCAACCACAGTGCGATCTCCCCAGCGGATCAGCATGACAACCGTCTGGATTGAGCTGAGTAGGGTACATCTCTGGGGTCTTCAAGTGGGCACCTTCCGTCCTCAGTGTTTCGTTGACTAGGCCACGACACCTCAAGAGGGCTCGACAGTGATTCTGGTGTCCTAGAGTAACCCCCCTCCGTCCCCCACTCAACTCAACCCAGCTTACTTACATGTACAGCAGCGTTTCTTTCTTTCTATTCTGCTTGAGATCCCTCCTGCTGCTGAGGTTGCTCCTTCCTCGTAGTTCAGTGGCATGAACTCTTGTTGTGACCTAACCACAATCTCCTAACCACAATATCTAACCGCAACCCGACCATACGCGCCAACCCGTTTGACTAAGGCTGTCGAAGCCCCACTGCCGTCGTTAAAGCAGGTTCAAGTCCAATGAGAGAGACAAGTTTGAAGGGACTGTTTGCAAAGTGTGAGAGAACGCAAAAGCTTTGAAATATATTGTAATAAATTAGCTCTATGAAATATTAATTATTAATAATAACTTGTTATGATTAATTATGAATATTTGGGTAAGTTAATTGGATTAACTTGATTTAGCTAAATTAATATTACAATCAATTAATCAGTTTGTCCAATGAACTCTTTTGATTATTCATTTATTCTAAGAAAAGGGTATCTTCCATGACCACAGAAAATAATTATTTCTTAGCATGTACAGTGCTTTGAGCATGTAACAAGATCAAGATCATAAAAGAGACTTTGTTTGCAAGCAGTGAATCAGAACCAAATACATATTGTGCACAAGTTTTATTAACTAAATCACAAACATAACTAAACTAAACAGACATACATACATGTATAGGTAAAATGGTGAGTGATAGAATGGAACTGAGGAGGAGATCCATTTAACTATGAAAAGAACCATCAGCTTATCTATTTTCAGAGCACTTCATTTAAATTGATACTTGCATAGCTTTGTAGTGGGAACAATTCTTGAAGTTGTTGATGGTTCCGTGAGTGTCACATTGTCACGCTGGAAACAGGACTCAGACAGGTGAATAGTGATATAGTGTTTATTCAACAGAATTGCAGAAGCAGCCAGAGATCGGGTGAGTATGTAAATAGTAGACAAGCTGATGGAACTTAGCTGAAGGATAATAGTCTCTTTTCTCTTGTACAGATGGGTCGAAGCGATGATAGTGAAGGCAGGGTTCAAGAAGGTGGAGAAGGCTGACAAAGATGAAGGGCTCGACGAAGGATCAGGATGTCAGGTAAGTTGCAGGTAAGTATCAGGTTTGTAGAGGAGTCTGTGTGTCTAGTAAAGACGAGATCAGACACTGACTGTGGTAAGGGGTGCAGTATATAAAGGTGGTGGTGTGATGAGGTACAGGTGATGGTGATCAGTACTCAGGAGATAGTGAACGAGTGGGACGAGTGAATGAACGAGTGGGAGGAGTGGAAGGAATGTGTGAGCTGGATGGACTCCTGACAGTACTCCCCTCCTCCGAGGCGGCTCTTGACGACTGGGAAGAGCGATGTACACGGCGACGAGGTCTGCCACGGGGCCTGGGAGCTGGACGATCGGGATGATCGGCATGAAACTGTAGAAGGAGAGCTGGGTCCAGGATATTGTCACGAAGAACCCACGACCGTTCCTCAGGACCGTAATCCTCCCAGTCCACCAGATTTTCCTGGCGGGGACCTCGTCGTCGTGAGTCCAAGATGGTATGGACCCGGCAGATGGACTCGTCTTCCACGGGGATCAGAGGAGGAGGTACAGCTGCCGGGTCAGGTTCTGTGGAAGGAGAAGTGACAGGCTCAGTGAAGGGTTTTAAGAGTGACACATGGAAGGATGGTGAAATACGATACTGTGGAGGGAGATTGAGCCTGTAGGTGACTTCGTTTAGCTGCCTCTGCACGGTGAAAGGACCGATGTACCGAGGACTCAGCTTGTGGCAAGGCAGGTGGAGGCGGATGTCCCAGGTAAAAAGCCACACCTTCTGTCCTGGCTGATACTGAGGCGGATCGGTGCGCCGACGATCCGCTTGGTCCTTATGCCTCCGCACTGCTTGCTGTAGGTGGACATGAGCTGAGTCCCATACCCCCTCACTCTGTTGGAACCAGTAGTCCACCGCAGGTACTTCGGAGGGTTCTCCAGACCAGGGGAAGAGTGGCGGTTGGTAACCAAGAATGCATTGGAAGGGTGTAAGACCGGTGGTGGACTGTCGGAGGGAGTTTTGAGCATACTCGGCCCAGGGGAGATACTGGCTCCAACTATCCTGGTACTGGTGGCAGTAGGTCCGCAGGTACCGTCCGATTTCCTGGATCTTCCTCTCAGTCTGGCCGTTGGTTTGAGGGTGGTACCCAGAAGACAGACTGACCGTGACTCCAAGAAGTCTAAAGAAGGCTCTCCACACTTTGGACACAAACTGTGGTCCTCTGTCAGACACGATGTCCTAGGAGATGCCAAAGTTTCGAAACACATGTTGGAATAGAGCTTCAGTGGCTTCAAAGGCGGTAGGAAGTCCAAGTAAGGGAAACAGCTTGCACGCCTTGGAGAAATGGTCTACCACGACGAAGACACAGGTGTAACTGTTGGATCTGGGAAGGTCTGTCATGAAGTCCACTCCGATATGAGACCTGAATGAGAAGAAGAAGATTTTCCTGGGATATCTGCTGGTCGATGTCCCAGACAATCGGGCTAACGAACACGGCTGGAGGGAGAACTGGTTCGGGGAGTGAATCATCACAGGCTGGATGATGAAGACGGGAGAGAGCATCCGCCTTGCAGTTTTTACTGCCAGGTCAGTAGGAAACGAGGAAGTCAAAACTGGTAAAGAAGAGCGCCCATCGGGCCTGACGGGGGTTCAGCCTCTTAGCCTCTCGGAGGTACTCCAGGTTGCGGTGGTCCGTAATGACCTCGAACCGATGGTTAGCTCCCTCCAGCCAATGTCTCCACTCCTCCAGAGCTAGCTTGATGGCGAGTAGTTCCCGATTCCCGATGTCGTAGTTCCACTCCGCCAGGGACAGCTTTTTAGAGAAGAAGGCACATGGATGGAGTTTAGGAGGGTTCCCCTGCCGCTGTGATATGACCACTCCAACCCCGGATGAGGAGGCGTCCACCTCCACGACGAAAGGAACCTCTGGATTGGGGTGAACCAGGATTGGAGCGGTCTGGAATGCTTTCTTGAGATGTTCAAATGCAGAGATGGCCTCAGGGGATAAGGACAGAGACTTGGGCCGGCCCTTGAGGGAAGAAGTCAGAGGAGCGCTGATTTGACTGCAGTTATGGATGAAGCGTCTACAGAAATTGGCAAACCCTAGGAATCCTTTACAGTAGAGGGTTGAGGCCAATTCTGTATTGTTTCCACCTTCCTCTGGTCCATTTGCACACCATGTTGGTCGATGAAATAGCCCAGGAATTGTACCGAGGTGGTGTGAAACTCACACTTCTCAAGCTTGAGGTAAAGCCGATGAGCTCGTAGCTTCTCCAGCACGAGAGTGACGAGACGTTGATGTTCTGAAGGAGATGATGAATATATGAGGATGTCGTCTATGTACACGACCACGAACCGGTTGAGGTACTCACGGAAGACTTCGTTCGTGTATCCTTGGAAGACTGCAGGGGCGTTGGACAACCCGAAGGGCATTATCCAGTACTCGTAGTGACCAGAGGGGGTGATGAATGCCGTCTTCCATTCATCCCCTCGACGAATTCGGATGAGATTACATGCACTTCAGAGATCAAGTTTAGAGAAGATACGGGCTCCATGCAGCTGTTCCAAAGCTGCTGGGACCAGAGGAAGGGGATAACTGAATTTAACAGTTTGAGAGTTGAGGTGACGGTAATCGATGCACGGCCGCAAGCCTCCGTCCTTCATGGCCACGAAGAAGAAGCTGGAAGCGGCAGGGGATGTAGATGGTCGAATATAATCCTGCTTGAGTGCTTCCTCCACATACTCCTCCATGGCCTTCTGCTCCGGGATGGATAGAGGGTACACACGGCCCTTGGATAGAGTGGCTCCAGGTAGCAGGTCGATAGCACAGTCCCATGGCCGATGAGGTGGAAGTTTCGTTGCCAACTGCTTGCTAAAGACATCCTGGAATGCCCTGTATACCGCTGGAATCTCCAGTTGATGTTGGATGTCTGGACTCTCAATGTAAGTTGAACAAACGGGAATTCTGGAGGGTTTCTTAGAAGATGATGACGTCAGAGAGGGTTCTACCTGGATCTTCTCCACCGAAGCTAGACAGGAGTGAAAGCATTGTTTACCCCAACGAAGGACTTCTCCGGATCTCCAGTCGATAGTGGGTTGATGTTGGAGTAACCAAGGGCGTCCCAGGATGAGCTCAGCAGTGGAGTCCTCCAGCACCATAAACGAGATCTCCTCCGTGTGCAGACATCCTAGGCAGAGCGTGAGTGCGGGGGTGACATGACGAATTCAACCTCGGCCCAACGGTTTTCCCTGGATGGTTTGCACCTGAAATTCTTGATGACTTCGGAGTTTACGGATGTTCAATCTCTGTAGGAGCTGCGTGGAGATGAAGTTCCCCGCTGAGCCTGAGTCGAAGAGGGCTTGCACTGCGACACATACACGAGAAGAGATCAAATGAACAGTAGTTCGGTTCAGGGTAGCAATTTTTGGAGGACTCTGGATGGTACTCACCGCTGAGCGCTGAGGTCGAACGGGGCAGTTGCTGATTAGATGTTTGTCTCCCCCGCAATACAGACAGAGATGCAGTTGAATATGACGCAGTCACTCTGATGGAGTGAGATGGGCGGAGTCGACCTGCATGGGCTCTGGTGCTGGAGGAGCGACAGATGGAACCGAGGGCGGAGGACTGACAGCGGTCATGAAGGTGTCACAGGCAGACAGGCGTTGAGAAACTCGAAGGGTTTTCTGGATGAGGTTTTCAATTCCTAATGAATCTTCATACTCTACCACTAGCTGGCAGATATTGGGATTGAGACCATGCCGAAAGGCCGTAATCAAGGCGGTCTTGTTCCAACCGCTATAGGCTGCTAGCGTGCGAAAACGTAGTGCGTACGCACTCACGGATGAATCACCTTGGCGAAGATTGAAAAGTTGATCGTGCACTGTGAGATCCAACACTGTCTGTCCAAAAACTTCTTTAAAGTGTTAAATAAAGTTTGATAATGATTTAATCACGGGTAAATCTGAATTCCACAGGGACTGGGCCCATTGGAGGGCTCGACCGGACAGCAGAGAGATGACAAATGCAACACGGGAAGTATCATTGGAGAAGTGGTGCACCTGCATCTGGAAATAGAGAGAAACTTGAAGCAAAAAACCGCTGCAATCCTCCCCCTCTCCGGTGAATGTCGCTGGTCGGGCCATGGGACTTGCAGAGGCAGCTAACGAAGCAGCGGGTGTTTGCGGAAGTAATTGTTGACGGGCAGAGTGAAGGATTTCATCAGGAACGGTGGGTGGATTCACTGGAGGCGAAGGGAGTAGAGACTGACGAATCAGCTTGTACCAGTTCTGCGAATGGAACGCGAGATGGGTTTCCCACTGGTTCCGCTGGGTTCTGCATTTTGGTCTGATCTTCTGTCACGCTGGAAACAGGACTCTGACAGGTGAATAGTGATATACTGTTTATTCAACAGAATTGCAGAAGCAGCCAGAGATTGGGTGAGTATGTAAATAGTAGACAAGCTGATGGAACTGATGATACTGAAGGCAGGGTTCAAGAAGGTGGAGAAGGCTGACGAAGATGAAGGGCTCGACGAAGGATCAGGCTGTCAGGTAAGTTGCGGGTAAGTATCAGGTTTGTAGAGGAGTCTGTGTGTCTAGTAAAGACGAGATCAGACACTGACTGTGGTAAGGAGTGCAGTATATAAAGGTGGTGGCGTGATGAGGTGCAGGTGATGGTGATCAGTACTCAGGAGATAGTGAACGAGTGGGAGGAGTGGAAGGAGTGTGTGAGCTGAATGGAATCCTGACACACATGTGGAAGATGCAATATTTTTCTTCTGAAGAAGATATGATGAACTTGCATGGTTAGTTCGACTCTGTTCTGGTTGAAAGTTCTCTCGCCCCATGAGCACATGGCTGAGCACATGCAGATTGTGACCTGGCGGCACTGGGCCGGAGAGGCCATGCTGGCATCCAAGGAGTGAGGAAGTCGGAAGAGTAGATGGCTGCCAATTCAGTAAGGAAAAGTTGCAGTTTTCCTCTGGGTTGAATTGAAAAAAATAAAATACAGTCTGACTCTGTTCTGAGAGTCCAGGCCTAGCAGGTGTCCCACAGACACCCACCCGAAGGAAGCAGCCGTGAAGTCCAGAAAACAAGAGAGTGCTGATGTGGTGATCAGTGATTTTTAAAGTGTGAATGTCACACCCTCTGGGGGTCTGTGAGCCTGGGAGTCTGGTCCTTTGGAGGGAAACTTTTACGAGCCATCGTGTTCTAGGAAGCATTTGAATACGTAATTTCATTGGGTGTTTACAAGAAAAATCTTCACGATTCTTATAATACTAATGCATCACAAAATTACCCAAATGCAATGTGTCTCGGGGGAGTTTCATAGTCCTTTGTTGGGAGCGTGAGTTTGCTGGATTATTCATTAAATATAATGAATAGTTAGTGTGTCTGATTGGTCCAGACGCTACAATAATTTTTTCTTACCATTCCATATATTTTCCACCACCATGTCCCTTTAGGAGCTCTGCACCTTATGTGCTGGACACAGTCAAGTGTATTTTGAGAAAAGATCAAGATATCGTAGAGATTGGCAAAAACAAACCTATTGACCATGTCTCAAAGCAAGTCATTAACAAGTGGAAGAACGCTGGTGAGTTGGAAAGACCAAATGGAATGACCAAATACAAAGCATATAAAGGTGGTCTTCCATTCATGCCCTTCCCTAATCCGAACAAGTTGGAACTGTGACACTTTAACAGTCTGTTTACACTAATTGCATTAAAATGTTGAAAACTGTGGTTATGGTAACAAAATATATGAATATTTTATTCACACTAATGTTCATTAGCAGTACCTGCATTGACCAAACTTTGCTCATATTTCTCACAATATATATTTGCTTACAGAATGTAATGTTGTTGTTTTGGTTTTTTTTGGAAATGTGATGGTTTTTAATACACAATTGATGTAAAGTGGCAAAAATAGATGTTTCAAACTTTATACACATGGGGCCCTATCTTGCACCCGGCGCAAATGACTTTGTACACTGACGCATGTATCATTCGTATTTTGCACCCGCGCAAAGCGGACTTTTCCCTCCACAGACGCACGTCGGCAAACTAGAGAATGAACTTCCGCTCCCTGGGCGGGTCGGCGCAAAAAAGGAGGCGTGTTCCGGTGCAAACAATCCCTGGTGCTATTTTGCAGTTCCAGAAAACAATTGCGCCACTGACCAGAAAAAAACTAGTCTAAAGTCAGTGGCGCGTTGAGCGTATATTCAGATGCTATTTTAAGCACGCCTGCTTGGTCATAATACAGAGTGTGAACAACGCGCATACACTGTAGATGATTCTCTCATCTACACATATGCATTTTCCTTTTTGCAAATGATACATTATTATAAGGAAAAATATTAAAACACGAGGGAAATCGTTGTTGTGTCCATGACGATGGGAAAAATAGGCATAAAGCTTACATATTTACCCAAATTATTATATGCATGTAGGCCTATAACCGAAGCTAATTTGGGTTGGTTTGTCCCATCCCCAATGTCACTTCTCTTTCTTTTACGGCCTTGACGAGGTGCGCCTATAACAGTATTGCGCCATGGAACAAGCGCACCTCGTTCATCATGGTCTTAAAGGGAATGTGATATGACGCTCTGATTGGTTTATTTCACGTTACGCCCAAACCACACCTATGAATAATGAAGCTACTTCAGACCAACCCCTTTTAAACTTGCATCGGGCGCAAGCGTCATTTATCCCGCCGGTAAAATAGCAACAGCGCCCAAGACCCGCCCACAAAGTTACTTGCGCTTCACGCTTGATACTTGCGTTTCAGATTGTTAAAATAGGGCCCAGTGTCTATTTATATTATTATTTACAACACTATAACCAGGTTTTTTAACTAAAATTTCAAAACAATAACGCCATTTATCAAAAAGCACACCCATGTCCCTAAACTATAAACACTATTCCCCTGTTTTGACACATGAGTCAGATTTGTTGAACTGTCACTGCAAAACTCTAGACACAAATCCCTTAATTTCTCATTGCATACACCATGTTGTCATTTATGAAGCACTAGCATTCAATATTGTTCACTCAAGTCAGCACAGCTTCAGCTCAGATAGCACACAATTACCCAACTGGAAACACTAAGAGTCAAAATTGATCACACACCAATCAGAACCAGGACACTGTAGTGGAGGAGGATAAGGAGGAGGAGTAGATGGGTCTGGAGTGGAGGAAGAGGTGAAGGAAGAGGAAGAGTATAGTAGGTGGTGGAGGAGGAGGAAGTTGAAGGATAAGGGCAAGGAGACAAGTCTCGGATTGAATTGTGCCACTCTAGTTGCTCATATCTTTGTCCATGGTTTGACTATGAGGGAGGCTGGGCTATACGAGTAAGGCCAAATTTGAGTCGCTTCACCGTCGCCTCGATCATGTGTGTGTGTGTGTGTGTGTGTGTGTGTTCATTCACAAATGCAACAAACTATCTATTGTTTTGTTTTTGGCACTGTTGTGATGTCAGATACTTTTAAAATATATTGGGAGGATATTATCTTGCCTAAGTAATAAAGGCCAAACAGCCCATGGATGTCCTCCTTAGGATGTATTCGAAACATAAGACATTCAAATTAATTTACAGTTTTTCTTGATTGTTTACACACATTTTCTGAAAGCATGCCTCATACTCTCAGAACTCTACACACAAATGGGCAAAAAACACACACACAATGGGCAAAACCCCTCAATTCTCCTGCAAAATGAAACTTTACATTCAAAATAATGTTCTTCTCAAAATGGTATTTTGGTTTCAAATGACACACACAAACAATCATATGAATAGACATTTACAAGAACCACTGATGTGCTCAATGTAAAACACTATGATGAATGGGAAACACTTCTTCTCCATTCATCATAATGACTTAGGCCTTTTTTGGTTCAGTGTTACACTTACTACAGACAGTACATACATAATTGTGTTGTAAAATATTTGAGAATATTGTGTTTATACTGAGAACACACAAATACACAGTAACAAATATTTTATTTTCCCCACATAAACAATGTACACAGTGTACATCCCAACCAACACAAAGTTGATCTAGATACAAAACAACAGAAGAATTTACTGTATTACAGTAAAACATTCCTCCTCTGTTCTGTGTCTGTCTGGCCACAGCACCTCATCCACATCACAAGCAATGTTTTCCCTGGCCGATTAGGGTTAGAAGGAGAGCGAACATGTTCCCGACCACCTTGTGTTGGTGATCTTTCAGTTCTGCCAAACAGAACACAATACAAAGCCATACAAATTAGGAAAACAGTTCCCAAATACTTGAAACATTCTTTATGTTTACAGTCCTAGAACAGTCCACAGGCAATACTGTACTACTGTACTCATTGAGTACTGTATTGATATGCAGTACTGCAATTTTCTAGTGAGAGTAGATTTCTTACCTATTCTCATTTCGGAAAGTCCAGATGATGGATACTGTAGTGTACCTGCTCAAATTTGGCTGTACTCTTTGCTCAGCCCCCTTCCTCGTCCTCCTCCTCTTCCTCTTTCTCCTCGGGCTCTGGCTCTGCCTCTGTTTCCAGTGTTGGCATCCATTGCTCCAAAACAGAAGAACTCTCCTTTTGCCCTTTTATTCTAAAGCTCTGTTTGCTAATTGTAAAACTGTGTGACCAGTGTTTGCCCATGTGATGAGTCAATGTGCATATTTGAATGGCAGTGAAGTAAAGCAGTAAAGCAGGAATTGTGCTTGTAGTTTAGCAGAATTGGTTCAGGGGGTTGGTGCATGAGTTACTTGTTGTGGTCATTGTGTCTCAAGTACCAGTATTTGTGTGTAAACAATTGAGAAAAACTGTAAGAGAAATTTAGAACAAGAAAAAAAATTTGACCTTACATAAGGATGAAACCCATGAAGAGTTTAATGCATGAGGTCCCAGAACACCCTGGGGTGTAGTTGATTAATCTGGATGAGTTTCATTACTACAGTGATCACACTGATCAATCCAAGATAACTCCGTCCTGTAATTACATACATGCTATAAATCTGTCATTGCAGCTGGATGAAATCATGATATATTACCATTATTTAAAGATCTCACACTCAGGATACAAAAACCTGTTTGTGCTGCTACAGTCCCACCCAAAGACTTCACATACTGTAATATCTTAAAAGTCAAGTCAAGTCAAGTCGTATTCATTTATATAGCGCTTTTAACAATGTAGATTGAATCAAAGCAGCTTTACAGAGATAAACATAATTTAAGGTAACAGAGATTGTTTTGGCTTTATAGCGGTTCTTGAATAATGTTATTTTCAGCTAAAGTTAGTTTTGATTGATTCACTTCGGGCGGAATGATCATTAGTTATTAAATTAGGGGCCGCTAAGACGACGCCGTTCTCTATAAACAGACTTTAAATGTGAACCTGTGATAAACGCTGATGGTGTTCACATGCACATTAAGAATTGATTCTATAGTTATGTGCGTTTGAATCTGTAGAGTGGGAAAGGGATCATCCATAGGGAGAGGCTAGTTGGCACATCAGCACTGCATCATCGGTTCACTGCAAAGCTTGTTCGTCAGATCTGAATACGGCCTGGATCCGGCAGGCTGCGGGATAACCTCGGGATAAACAAAGACACTAAAATTAGCGTAGAGGCTTTTCTTCTTATGATGTAACGAGTAAATCAGGATTTATTAACTGGTATCATTGCAGGTATTATTAACTGGCCGGAATTTTGAGATCGCAATAAACGTGAAGGACTATAATGCGTTAAGAGCTCGCTTAAGTACTGCGGAGCTAAACCATTTAGTGCTTTGTAAGTAATCAACAATATTTAAAAATGTATACGATGTTTAATAGGCAGCTGTCACGTTTTGATGTGTTCTGTTTAGTTTTGTGATCTCGTTTCCCCCTGTCTATTGTGTTTTTGGTTTAGTCCTGTTAGTTTTCCCGCTTCTCGTTTGTGTTCAGTTTCATCACCTGTGTTTAGTTAATTATCTTGTTAGCCTCAGTTCTTTTAAGCCCTATGTTTTCCCTCAGTGTTTGTTGGTCGTCGTCATTTTATGGTTGTGTAATTTGAGTTCCCTGAAGTCCTGGCATTTGTTGTTTTGGTTCCTGTATGTTTAAAGAATTCTACTTTGTAAATAAATCAATTATATTGAAGCCCCATTCGTCCTCGTCTTCAGCTACCTGCACACAAACCTGACAGAACGACCAACCAAAAAAAAAAAAGGAAAAGGAAAAGAAAAGGAAAACGAAGATGGGCCGTAGGAGGAAGAAGAAAGAGGTGAAACCCTTCAACATACCCATCATTTTCCAAGAGGAACGCTCCCTGGAAGAGTATGCAGGACTTTATATAGGCCTATATGATGATGTGAGATGGGATGAGGAGGAATTGACGCAAAGTTTCTGGGGTGGATTAAAGGACCCGCTTGCCCAGCTGATTCTAGTGAAAGATCTCAATCTGTCATTTCTGGAGTTCGTTGATCACACGCTATGGGTGTGTGGATCGAACTACGTGGTAGAGGATCTTCCCCTTCAGCCTATTTCAAGTCCGGTCTATCCTGAGCCCGTTGTCAATCTGCCAGAACCAGAACCCATAGTCTGCCCATCCGAAGCTGAGTCCGCCACCTGTCCGCCAGTGACTGAACACGCAGCACGTGAGTACATCCAAGAAGACACTGCGCTGATGGTGATGTCTGCAGCGATTCTGTGTGTGTGGGCTATACACGCATCAGTTCCAGCCCATGAACCCAGCCCAGCCGAGCCCTCAACGCTGGTTCCGCCCAGCCACGTCCAGCCAGAGCTTCACGTCAGCCACGTCCAGCCAGAGCTTCACGTCAGCCACGTCCAGCCAGAGCTTCACGTCAGCCACGTCCAGCCAGAGCTTCACGTCAGCCACGTCCAGCCAGAGCTTCACGTCAGCCACGTCCAGCCAGAGCTTCTTTCGACGCTGGTCCCGTCCAACCTAGAGCTTCCTTCGCCACTGGTCCCGTCCAGCCCAAAGCTTCCTTCGCTGCTGGTCCCGTCCAGCCCAGAGTTTCCTTCACCGCTGGTCCCGTCCAGCGCTGATCCTGCGCCAGAGCCCGCTGATCCTGCGCCAGAGCCCGCTGATCCTGCGCCAGAGCCCGCTGATCCTGCGCCAGAGCCCGCTGATCCTGCGCCAGAGCCCGCTGATCCTGCGCCAGAGCCCGCTGATCCTGCGCCAGAGCCCGCTGATCCTGCGCCAGAGCCCGCTGATCCTGCGCCAGAGCCCGCTGATCCTGCGCCAGAGCCCGCTGATCCTGCGCCAGAGCCCGCTGATCCTGCGCCAGAGCCCGCTGATCCTGCGCCAGAGCCCGCTGACGTCAAGTCTGTCCCTGTCCCTGAGCCTGTGTCGATCCCGGAGATTGTGTTTGTCCCTGAGCCGGAATCTATGTTTGTCTCTGTATTTGTTTCTGTTCTTATGACTGTGTCTGTGTTAATGTCTGTCCCTGAGCCAGTGTCTGTCCCTGTCCCTGTCCCGGAGCCTGTCCTTGACCCGGAGTCGGTGTCGGTCCCAGAGCCTGAGCCTGTGTCTATCCCAGAGTCTGAGCCTGTACCGGTCCCTGAGTCACCCGAAGGGTCTTCACCGCCCTGGCCACCTGAAAGGCCTGATCCACCCTGGCCGCCCGAGGGGTCTGCTCCGCCCTGGCCACCCGAAGGGTCTTCACCGCCCTGGCCACCTGAAAGGTCTGATCCGCCCAGGCCGCCCGAAGGGTCCTCACCGCCATGGCCGCCCGAAGGGTCCTCACCGCCATGGCCGCCCGAAGGGTCACCACCGCCCTGGACGCCCGAGGGTCCGACAGCTCCGCCGTGGCCACGCCCACGTCCTGTTCCGCCCTGGTCACGCCCACGTCCTGCTCCACCCTGGTCACGCCCACGTCCTGTTCCGTCCTGGTCACGCCCTCGCCCTGCTCCGCCCTGGTCACGCCCACGTCCTGCTCCGCCCTGGTCACGCCCTCGTCCTGCTCCGCCCTGGTCACGCCCACGTCCTGCTCCGCCCTGGTCACGCCCACGTCCTGCTCCGCCCTGGTCCCCTGACCAGCCTGCTCCGCCTGGACCGTCCTGGAGTCCAGGATGCCCACCCTCCCACCCCTTTGGATGTTATACGGCGCGAGGACGCGCCTTCGGGGAGGGGGGAGGTACTGTCACGTTTTGATGTGTTCTGTTTAGTTTTGTGATCTCGTTTCCCCCTGTCTATTGTGTTTTTGGTTTAGTCCTGTTAGTTTTCCCGCTTCTCGTTTGTGTTCAGTTTCATCACCTGTGTTTAGTTAATTATCTTGTTAGCCTCAGTTCTTTTAAGCCCTATGTTTTCCCTCAGTGTTTGTTGGTCGTCGTCATTTTATGGTTGTGTAATTTGAGTTCCCTGAAGTCCTGGCATTTGTTGTTTTGGTTCCTGTATGTTTAAAGAATTCTACTTTGTAAATAAATCAATTATATTGAAGCCCCATTCGTCCTCGTCTTCAGCTACCTGCACACAAACCTGACAGCAGCCAATGCAGTGTTGACAGAATTATAATGGTATAATGGTAATTATTCTGGTAAGAACTCAAGCTGCGGCGTTTTGAACTAGCTGTAGTTTGTTTATTAAGCGTGCTGGGCAACCACCCAGTAGAGCATTACAATAATCTAGTCTTGATGTCATGAACGCACTAACTAATTGTTCCGCATTTGTCAATGAGAGCATATGATGTAATTTAGATATATTTTTAAGATGGAAAAATGCGGTTTTACAGATACTAGACACGTGACTTTCAAATGAAAGATTGTTATCAAAGAGCACACCCAGGTTCCTAACCGACGACGAAGACTTAACAGAGCAGCCATCAAGTGTTAGACAGTATTCTAGGTTACTACGTGTGGAAGATTTTTGTCCAATAATTAGAATCTTTTCATATCAGCTATGCATTCCGTTAATTTTGTGAATCGGTAAGTTTAGTTAGGTTTTGAAGAAATATACAGCTGAGTATCATCGGCATAACAGTGAAAGCTAATTCCATGTTTCCTAATGATATCTCCTAATGGTAGCATGTACAGAGTCAACACCATACTGAACTTGTGATCGATAAGACATCTTTTCGTTTATTGCAACAAACTGATAACGGTCAGATAAGTATGATTTAAACCATGCCAGTGCAATTCCACTAATGCCAATATAGTTTTCTAGTCTATTTAAAAGAATGTTGTGGTCAATTGTGTCAAATGCAGCACTAAGATCAAGTAACACTAATAGAGAGACACAACCACGATCGGATGATAAAAGCAAATCATTTGTGACTCTAATGAGAGCTGTCTCGATACTATGGTATGGTCTAAATCCGGACTGAAAATCCTCACAGATATAATTTCTTTCAAGAAAGGAACACAGTTGTGATGATACAGCTTTTTCTAATATCTTTGACAGAAAAGGCAGATTCGAGATCGGCCTGTAATTGACTAATTTTGTATGATCAAGTTGCGTTTTTTTAACAAGCGGTTTTATCTTAGCCAGCTTAAAGGTTTTTGGTACGTATCCTAGTGACAACGACGAATTAATGATATTAAGAAGAGGATCTATGACATCTGGAAGCATCTCCTTCAGTAGCTTAGTCGGTATAGGGTCTAACATACAAGTTGTCGATTTAGATGAATTAACGAGTTTGCTAAATTCTTCCTCTCCTAGCAATAAATGAATCAATTTTCCTCATGGAGCCTACAATGCAATCCCGGATGCGATATTGTAGTAGACGGTTGCATAGTTTTAATTTTGTCCCTGATATTATCACTCTTATAAGTGAAGAAGTTCATAAAGTCATTACTGCTGTGTTGCTTGGACACTTCTGGGCTTGAAGCTTTCTTTTTCGTTAGTTTAGCCACTGTTTCAAATAAATACCTAGAATTATGTTTATTTTCTTTTAATAGGGTTGAATAATAAGCAGATCTAGCAGCTTTTAAAGCCTCTCTGTACGCAATCGAGCTCTCTTTCCATGAAACCCGAAATACCTCTAGTTTTGTTTTCTTCCAGTTACACTCCATTTTTCTGGCTGCTCTCTTAAGGGCCTGAGTGTGCTCGTTGTACCACAGTGTTGGACTATTTTCTTTAATCTACTTTAAGCCCAACGGAGGAACTGTGTTTAAAGTGTCTTTTTCATTATCTACATGTATATTAAAATCACCAACAATTAGTACTTTATCTGCAGCCAATACTAATTCTGATAGAAAGTCTGCAAATTCTTTGATAAAATCTTTATGGTGCCCTGGTGGCCTGTTACAGTAGCCAGCAGAATTCTCAAACGTGATTTATTGTTTACACTATTAAGCACCAACACTTCAAAAGAAGTATATTTAAACTAGATGTCTTAGTGGTTTTGAAAATATTACTATAAATTACAGCAACACCTCCCCCTTTGCCTTTCAGACGAGGTTCATGTTTAGTAAACAGTAATCTTGTGGGGTTGACTCATTTAAAGTAATGTAATCATTTGGTTTTAGCCAGGTTCTAGATTATAATCTGAAATCATATCATTACAGTTTTTCTCGATTGCTTAAACACATTTCTTGAAACTATACCTCGTATTCTCAAAACAGTAAACACAAATCCATAACGTCTCACCCAATTCCCCAAACATCCTATTTTCGGGTCAAAATGAAGCTCTACACTCAAAACCATTCACTCTTGCTGAAAAACCAAACTTTGCCCTCAGACAGGACACACAAGCCCTCAAAATCACACACACTACAACATAGTCTAACACACTGGTGCAATAAATTCAAAACAACATTTCCAAAACTGATAAGTTATGTTGCCTGTGGTTCCCCCCCTTCACAAACCTTTTCACATGATGAACACAAAAAACATAACCAGTGGATTTGTTCTCTTCTTCTTTTTTTTACTCTCTCCTCTAAAAAATGTTTTATATTTACTTACGTAAGATGTGTGTGACCATCATATGACAGTAAAAGAGCACACACAAACCTTATTCTAATATGGAGTTGTATTGGAATGGTAAAGAGTGTTGGTACGTGACAGGAGGGCCTCCACTCAAGGATGCAATATGATGAACAAGTCTAAGAATGTTCCACATATGGTTGAAATACCATCATTGGCCTAGAAAGATAACATTCTGGGACTCAAGACTGTAGTAGTTCCACTGAAGTAGAAAGGATGCCCTCCTTCACTGTCACACTCTGCAGCCACTCTGTGTGACTGTACAACTGCTGGCCTTTTCCTGCAAGAAAATAAACCTCATCAAAGACAATTGGAAATGTTTGTCTCTTGTTCAGTGATAACATTTTCTTTGCCACCACACCTCCATGAAGGTTCTGATGATGGAGGCGATGGTGAAGCACTCAAATCTGGCCTTACTTGTAGCCCGGCCTTCCTCATAGTCATACCATTGACAAAGACATGGTCAACTAAAGTGGCTTGAATTTCATCCGAGACTGCTTGTCTTCTTCCCCTTCCCCTTCCCCTCCCCCTCGCCCTTCCCCTTGCCCTTCCCCTTCCCCTTCCCCTTGCCCTTCCCCTTCCCCTTGCCCTTGCCCTTGCCCTTCCCCTTGCCCTTGCCCTTGCCCTTGCCCTTCCCCTTCCCCTTCCCCTTCCCCTTCCCCTTCCCCTTCCCCTTCCCCTTCCCCTTGCCCTTGCCCTTGCCCTTGCCCTTGCCCTTGCCCTTGGCATTGCCCTTCCTCCTCCTTCTCCTCCTCCTTCTCCTCCTCCTCCTCCTTCTTCTTCTCCTCCTCCACGACCTCTTCCTTCATGTCTTTCTGGATCAATTGTTCCAAAACTCAAACTGATTCGGGCCCTTTTTTCTATTGAAAGATCTGATTGATGTGTGTTAAATTTTGACTCTTAGTGTTTTCACCTGGGTAATTGTGTGCTAACTGAGCTGAAGCTGTGCTGACTTGAGTGAACAATATTGAATACTAGTGCTTTCTAAATGACCACATGGTCTAGGCAATGAGAAATGAAGGGATTTGTGTGTAGAGTTTTGCAGTGACAGTTCAACAATTCTGACTTATGTGTCAAAACAGGGAATAGTGTTTATAGTTTAGTGAAATGGGTGTGCTTTTTGATAAATGGCATTATGGTTTTGAAATTTTAGTTCAAAAGCCTGGTTATAGTGTTTAAGCAATTGAGAAAAACTTTAACTGATATGATTAACATTAACAAGCGATTTTGAAGTAAGGGATCGAATATTCAGCAACCCAAGTTTTATCATTTGCTCATCTGTATTATATCTGTTTTTATTTGTTGAACATCAATACAATTTTTAACCTGACGTTTTTTGGATTTCCAAATTCGGGGAATAGACACAGTCTCTATATGATAATATCTAGGTGAAAGAGGCTCTGTGTCATGGGATTTATCTGACCTTGATGACGTAAGGCCGCTAGCAGACGGTCGGTTTAGCCAGTCTGTCTGCTTCCTGACCTGAGCCCCAGATTTTCATGTTTTAACTCTAAGACTATGAGCCAAATTACTAGAGAGAAGAGCAGCACCAGCCCAGGAGGGATGAATACCATCTCTTTTCAACAGGTCAGGCTTTCCCCAAAACTTTTCCAATTGTCTATGAATTCCACATTATTAAGCGGACACCACTTAGACAACCAACCGTTGAGTGAACACTAGAGCGATCTCTCACTGTCACCCACTTGCCTTGCTGCACAGGTAATAATTCAGCCGGAACCGAATCATGTAAAGAATTCACTATGCTAGGCGCATCCAAAATAGTATCTAAAGCTTTAACGTTAGCACACTTTGTCACGACACACACGAGAGAGCCAGTAGATCCAAGTGCAGTGAGATATTTATTGGGTAATCCGTGAAACGTAATCCAGTCCAGGCAAGGGTCAAATACCATACAAGCAATCCAAACAAGAACAACGAACACCAAGAACAAGCAGGAACAAACCAAGAAGTGTGAGACATTAACAAGGACTCCGTGACATGCACTGAAACAGACAGGGTTATTTACACAGGGATTTGTCAATGATAATGGGGAAATGGCTGAGTGCAATGATCAGTGATGAGGAACAGCTGAGTGCAATGATAAGACCAGGATCGTGGGAAATGTAGTTCCTGAAGTGAATGACACCGTGGGGAAGGAGGACATCTAGTGGACACCTGGGGAACACAAACCCAACACTGTGACATAACCCTCCCTCTATGGAGCGGCTACCAGACGCTCCAAGACAACAAAAACCACAAAACAAAACAAGAGTCCAGAATGGGAGGCAGAACAGTAAAGGCTCAGGGGAGGGATGGGGGGCCAGGTCCGTGGAGGGGAACATGAACAGGGGGTGACAAATTAGTAGGCGGCCGGGGCAATGCAGACAGTCCATCAGGGGGCCTGGGCGGAGAAGACCCCTCGGGCGGCCAGGGCGGTGAAGACCCCTCGGGCGGCCAGGGCGGTGAAGACCCCTCGGGCGGCCAGGTGGGTGAAGACCCCTCGGGCGGCCAGGGCGGTGAAGACCCCTCGGACGACCATGGCAGAGGCTCTGGAACAGACATTGGCACTGGCTCCGGCTCAGGAATAGCAGACACCGGCTCTGGAACAGCAGACACTAGCTCTGGAACAGACGGCACCGGCTCCGGCTCTAGAACAGCCACTGGCTCCAGCTCTGGAACACACACTGGCACTGGCTCCGGCTCAGGAACAGCAGACACCGACTCTGGAACAACCACTAAAACAGTAACGGCCACAAGGACAGACAAACACAGAAACAGACGCTAACTCCGACTCAGGAACAGGCACTGGCTCCGGAACAGGCACTGGCTCCGGAACAGGCACTGGCTCCGGCTCTGGAACAGCAGGCACCGGCTCCGGCACAGCAGACACCGGCTCCGGCTCTGGAACAGCAGACACTGGCATATCCAGGATCCGAGCCAAACGCTCCCAGTAGTCGCTCAGTATACCCCCGGCTGCGAGAATGGGTATCTCCTGATCCGTCTCTGGCTGGGCAGACGGGACGTGAACGGTCTCTGGCTGGGCAGACGGGACGTGAACGGTCTCTGGCTGGGCAGACGGGACGTGAACGGTCTCTGGCTGGGCAGACGGGACGTGAACGGTCTCTGGCTGGGCAGACGGGACGTGAACGGTCTCTGGCTGGGCAGACGGGACGTGAACGGTCTCTGGCTGGGCAGACGGGACGTGAACAGTCTCCGAAATGACCGCATGCTGCACAGGGACGACCACCGGGGCGTTGGGGAGATGAAATGCCCTTCTCCTCCTTCCTTGATGGCGAGGTGCAGCCTCAGTACTAGACGGGACCAGCGGCGAGGACTTGGGACTGGACAGGACCAGCGGCGAAGATCTTGTGCTGGGCGGAACTAGCGGTGAGGATCTTTTACTGGGTGGAACCAGCGGCGAGGATCCTGTGCTGGGCCAGTCCGGCGGCTCCGGATCAAAAGAATGGCAAGGCGGAGGACGGTGTCGTGGAACTTGTCGACCACCTCCTCCCCGAGTTCCGGAGAACTTCGCCAGACGAGTCCCCAGAAATGACTCACCATCTTCGATGGAAGACCTCGCTGAAGCCTTAGACGCTGCTGCTTCCTCCGTTTGTTGGGCCCATAAGGCAAAGCATTGAAAAATGTTTAATCGAGGTGCTTCCTCCCCGACCTGCAAACCACCTCTCTGTGATCCCCTTCCCTCTCCATACACAGGAGAAGGGTTAAATGATAAACCATCATTTATCTCAATTACAACTCGGACTGTTGAGCAGACGCGTCTTAAGCCGATTGTGACCCAACACCGGTCCGGTTACACCTGTGGGTCACGGCTGAGCGAGTCTTCTTTACACTCATTTACAAACTAACATTTTCTTGTCTATCGTGCGTCTACATTACACCCGTACCACTAAAAAGACGGATTATATCCAAGACTTCAGTCATAAATTAGTATTAATATTAATAGCATCACTGGTAGCATTGTTGCTAACTTACTGTCCATCTGTTAAAATGGCGAATATATCAGATGTATGTTATCTACCTTTTGGTGCAGATGAGAACAAATTCGAGCTGCTCACTGTGCAGTCTGAGCTGGAAGCTGTAGAAAAACAGATCCGTGACCTTTTAGAGAGACAAGCTGAGCTTTTAGCTCTTGAAACATCATGCGCCGATGCACACGAATCAGCGATTAACGATAGTAAAATGCTGACCCTGACCTCGTCTACTCCGTGCGTTTCTCAGCATTGGTCCAGAGCGCCCAGATCACGATCAGCCATGGTTTCATTCACTCCGGCTCCGACACACCACCACGAAGCCTGGGTGGTTCCGCGGAAGCCGCGAGCCAGGACCAGAGGAAAGAATCTTTTCGCCCCTCCCGGTTTTCGAGATCTCCACCCAGAACCGCTTCTCCTCTCTTCGTGAAACGGAACGCAATGCTGTGATCATCGGCGATTCCACCGTCCGACACGTCCACGCTACGGTAGGTAAAAGTAAGGTACACAGTCATTGCTTTCCTGGCGCTCGTGTTTCTGATATCGCTGCGCGGGTACCTGAGATCTTGAACGGTGACGAGCGCGTCGGAGCTGTTGTGCTGCACACGGGAGTGAACGACATTAGGCTGCGACAGACGGAGGTTCTGAAGAAAGACTTCAGGAGCCTGATCGAGACGGCATGCAGCACATCGCCTGAAACACCGATCGTTGTGTCTGGACCGCTTCCCACGTACCGACAAGGGCATGAAAAGTTCAGTAAATTTTTCGCGCTAAATGAATGGTTAATGTCATGGTGCAATGAACAGAAACTGCTCTTTGTAAAAAATTGGGATCTGTTTTGGGAGCGACCGAGGCTCTTCCGCGCTGATGGCTTACACCCAAGTAGAATCGGAGCAGATCTTCTGTCGGATAACATCTCTAAGATGTTAAACTCCATTTGACTAGTAACCAAAAATCCAAATCACAGTCTCTGCTGCACCAATTTAATTGAGATTAATACTAGTGTAGAACATTGCATAGAAACTGTGTCTATTCCTCGTTTATTGAGATAAAGAGAATAATACATCTAGATTATTCAAACTAATTATGTATATATGAGTGTATTTGTCTTGTATATGAAGACAGTTCAATATAATATTGACCACCTTTTTTATATTGCCATTTTATCCTGAAATTTTATCCTGAAATCACTGCATCTAAAAGTGATTTGTATTGACTGTGAAGCATGATCAGATAAATATTCTTAGTGGTGTGGTTGTTGTGTTTACAGACTTGTACAGCTACAGCTGAGTTGTTTTTTTGTTTCAGATCCAATACATTTCCAAGAAGGTTACACAAGATCTGCCTACCACAATTTGAGTCATTTTAAGATAACGCTAAGAAATCTTTTGCTTCCTAATAATGTGGTCAACTGTATATTTGCTTTAATGTTCAAACAGAAGAGCATGACTGTGTGTGAATGTGTCACAGTGAGTTGTGCCACTTAGTTGCAATTAAGTTGCACTTCAGACAAGGTGAAAAATTTTAAAGTGAGATTTATAGATTAAGGGGAACTAGTATGTGCTGTTGTATATCACAATGTTTCCTATCAACTGGGATTAGAATAAAAAAATGTACACAACGTGGACATTGAGTCATCGGGGAATACCTGACCTGTTCACATTTGTGAGGAATACTGAAATCACATTTTCTTAATCTTTAATATAGCAATAAAACAACTAAGAAAACTTTAACATTCAGAATATTTCAAAGCAGTGAGATCACTTTGTTTTTTAAATTTTAGAAATCGGTTAGTTTTACGTATCCAGTCACCACACCAGCTCCGTCACCTCTACCGCACTACACTTCACAGCATCCCTCATGTTTCCCACCGGCACACCATTCCATCACCTAATAGACCTCTCTCACAACTTCCGTATTTGTGACCGGAAATACGCAATCGTCGTGGTAATCTACTTCCTCCGCAGTCCAGGCAACATAGACAAATGGCAAGAGGTATTGACACACTAATGATGTGTCATTTTAGTTACTTTAGTACTTACCTTGATGTTTATGAGCAAATTCCTCATGGAATTTTTTTTACCCTTTATTTAGTTTTTTCTTTTTGGTGATGAAGTTTTCCTCCACGAGTCATCACATCAGCGAATGTAATATTTGGCAAATCCGTTGATGAAGTTGTGTAGACTTTTTGATCCATTTTAAACTTGCCCGGGTTTGTTTTTCTGGTGTGTTGACGCTTGACAGGAACTCCGCTTCCACAACGATTACGTATTTCCGGTTAGTGTGAGAAAGGTCTATTACATCAGCACCTGCACCTCATCATCAGCACTCCCTATAAAGAGACACTTCTCCTGCAATCCCTTGTCTGGTCTCGTCATTTCCTCAAAGAACACATACCTGCCCCGATACCTACCAGAAGGGTTTGTCTTCAGTCATCTGCCTCGATCTCCATTTCAGAACCTGCAACAGAGAAGACCATTACTCATCCAGATATCCATTCTACACACTATATTCAGTTACTCACCTGATTCCATCGTTGTAATCACATACTTCTGCAAATAAAAAACCTGTAGATTACTTTACCTGTGTGAATCCTTCTGTTTCATGTATAGTAAATGCTGCTAGGGATAAACCGTTACCTTTTTTTACCTTTATAAACTGTACTTTTTTGTGATGTGGCAGTTTTCCAAGTACAACACTGTGAGACTGATAATTTTAGGACAGCTTCTTTATAATTTTGAACAACTGGAACTCAAATACATTATGAAAATATAAATCATTTAATTTCCGAGGTCGGAGCCCTCCCCCCGGACAGCACGCCAAATACGCATAACCATTTACTCTCTGATCATTCGCAAGTGTGAACTTGTGAATCATGGTGAGCAATACTATAACTGTAGGAGTAGTGTTCATAAGAAATAAGCTAAGCTATGGATGTTCCTCACAGCATTTGTACAGTAAATTTTAGAAGATTAGAATTTTTCACACGACAGTGGCAGGTTCTTGAATCTCTGCATGTTCAGCTATAAGCCTGCTTCTGTTTTCATTCAGAATGTGTGACACTGAGCTGAACAATCTTTCACTTACACACTACTGCATGCGGCTGAAAGATATTTTTGTGCCATTTGAGCCAGACCTGGAAATCGCAGATTATTAACTTATTAAGTACTTGAAGGGTTTGTCTGAACGATGCACAGTGGCCTCTCCAAAGGTATGTTTCCAGCTGTATTGCAGAGGCTGTTGGAGCTCTGCTCTTAGATGTACATACATCCATCTGCAATTTTTTTAAAACACTGTCCAGACTGGTTGTGGTGTGCTATGGCTAGCGCCAGCGGCAAATTCTCAAATAGCGGCAGTTTAAATTTCAAATGTTTTATCAGATTACTCGTATTATACGAACAAATTTTTTTTGCCTCCTCTTGATACTTTTGAAGAGCAAAGTTTGCAGTCTGTCATGCGTAGGTTGTCATCATTAATTTTGAAATATTTCCACACCATTTCTGTGCACTGAAAGTTGTCAATTAGGCTACGTCACGAGAGGTATCGGTCTTTGGTAGCGGAGTATTTTTATGAGCTCTGGTTTGCTCAGTATCAGGCCATCCCTATATGCCTCATTTGGTCCATACTTTTCTTATGTTTTTCTTTTCTTTGGTTGTTTTGGACCTCCTAGCTCTGGTTGTTAACCGAGAAATTGGAAACTTGTTAGTAGATTTTCTCTCCGCCATCACGCATCGTATAATTCAACACACCTACGAACTTCAGGTGTTTGCATGTGATATTGTAACGTGCGCGAGAGGGGAGGTGGGGTCTGTGGCGTGTGCACGGCACGAACTGTGATTGACAGTCAGATCTCACACCCCCCTGCACTGTTTGGACCAGAAGATCCGGGAGCGGTGGATTTTTGCAAAACAAATAACAGGCTCCAGGTGGAGGTAGAAGCGCAGGGTTTTTTTCTAAAACCGGCTCATTTATGTTGTTCTTTCGGAGCATAGTGTCGGTTTCAGTGAATATGATCAAAAAAATATTGCAGACTTCAGCTTTAACATATTTATAGCTGTATGAAAACATTAGTCGTTTATGGAATTTACTCATTTAGATAGCTAAATAAATGTGTGTGTCTTTTACAGCTCACTTCTCCCCTGTCAGGTCTTGTATTGTTGGCTGTTGAATGGTTGTATGACATTTTCACAGGGTTCCCACGGGTCATGGAATTTCTGGAATGTCATGGAATTTTAAAAGGTCTATTCCAGACATTGAAAGTATATTTTTTGTCCAAGTCATGGAATATCAGGGAATTTAGTTTGTTGCTTTAAATTTTAGTTTCCATTTATCAAAATGTAATTTTTCTATACCGATTTTTTTTTATTGCGCTGTTTCACACATCTTTCTGTATTGTTGTGCTTAGGCTATTTTGAGCGCCATATTTATTCCCTTCCCGCTCAATTGGAAATCACTTAGTTAACACATAGCTGCCAACTCTCACGCATTGGCCGTGAGACACCCGCATTTGAATGGTTTCACACGCTCACACCCCCAATTTCTCTCGCTGAAGTGTCAACCCGGTCGGTCAAATGCCTGAAAGATGAGTTTATCTATAGATCTACGTGTTTAGCCACTCGTGATCGACTAGTTATACCGCAAATTAGTTAAAATCTCCCGGAATCTAGAGCGAGCGTGCATGCGAGACAGACTGTGCTCATGGCCGTAGCCAGCTATGGCTCGTAGCCGAGGTCCGGACCTCTGTCATTTTTTTACCTTCAAAAATAAAATTTCAAGCTCTCTGAATGATTAATTAGAAGTTTAAACCACCTCATATGAGGGTTTGGAATTCATTTTGCTGCGCAGTGAACGGGGCTTTGAAAGCGCGTTGTGAGGGTGCGAGTGCCAGATCCTGTGTTGCCAGATCCACTAATGGAAAGGTGTTAATTTTCGTAACACGAAATGGTGGATGTTATTATAGCACAATTCTTTACACCTCACCCATGACCCTCACCCACCTCACTAATTTTCAAACCCTGGTTACGGCCTTGACTGTGCTTCAAACCGCGTAGCGCGCTCGCACGGCAGAGAGACCTTGCGTAATACAGAGAGTAGGATTCCTGTCCATCATCGCACAAGCTGCGCCTGTTTTGCCGTTCATTATAGGTCATGGAAATTCATCTTCATCTTTTTAGTCAGTGAAAGTCAGGGAAAAGTCAGGGAATTTGACATTTGGTTTAGAGTGGGAACCCTGTTTTCATGATTGCCATCAAGTACTTTTTCATGAAATTCTAATTAAATTCAAATGTAAAACATGCATGCTAATTATTGTATGCTAACTGTATTATTTACAATACAAACAGCTGTACATCATTACAGATGATCATGACTGTTTAAATCAGGCAACACTGACCTCTAGTGAACAGGTGACTTGTTCATGTCTTGTGTTCACCATGTGGGGAACAGAAGTTTGTCTTGGTTACATTTTAAAACTGATAAACATTACGCAACAAGATAAATTCACAACAGTCAGACAAGTCTCTTGTTTCCATTGAAAAACCATGGAAACACTGCGCAGAGGAATGCCAAATCATGCTCTGTGTGAAAGGACCGTCAGTGTACTGGAATGTGGGTCAACAGAGTTCTATATATTTATATAAATAAATAAAGTTAGTTCTATATTTCCAGTACAAGGAAGTAAACTACACTAAAAATGGTTCTAAACAGTACCAAATTAGGGTTCTTTGGCTTGTAACAATAGCAGAACCCTTTTTGGTGTTAAATGGAACCCTTTTTATAAGGTTCCATAAAGAACCATGCTTTGAAAGTGCTATAAATGACCTTAATGGTGTTATAAATAACCTTTTCAACAATATTTATTTTAATTAATATTAGTATATTAGTATCGTCACATTATTAATATTACTATAATTAATATATTTTTTTATAAATTATTTATTAATATTGTTTTTTTTTTAGCCCTCTATCTGCCTGGTCTTATATCTTGTTGCCTCTATTTGGGGTTTACATTAAAAAAAAAACAGCAAGTTGTGTCAATTAGGTACTTTTATAGGTTAGATGAATACATTAATAAATTACAATTGACATTTGAACACGATTTAGATGTAATGAAGACCCAGTTCCAGTGAGGTTCAAGTTCCTTCATTATGTGTGTATTCTGAGAGGCAGTTTCTCTCTGCAGATGATGAGGTTATGGCTCATAGTCCCCCTTGTTTAAAGCAACACTAGCCCAAGCCTCATATACAGCTCCATACCTACGTAGCATAGTTCTGTCAACAAAAGCCAGAAATCAATAACATGTCAGTCATCATGTTGTATTATTATGAACATAAAGTTCTAAAGTGATTATAATTTCATTGCAGATTTGCATCATACAAGCATTTCCAGGCCTATTGGCAATTGGTGGAGCCTGCTGCAACAACTAAAATGGTACGGATCACCAGTGTCCATGCTGCCTCCAAAGAACCTAGCCTTCTGAGACCATTGGCATATCTTGACTGTCAAAGGCTCCTGTATTAATCAAGGGTGTTTTCAGCTGATTTGTTAGGGCAACATACATTAATACTACAGTACAAGTTATGTCTAGTGTGTTATGTGTTTTTGTTTTTTAACAGAAACTAGCACCGATAGATGAGTTACTGCTTTTCTTGATGCACCTTTCTGTGGGCCTGCATTTGAGGGACCTAGCCAAACGCTTTAACATCCATACCACCACAGCAAGCAGAATAATTACATTGAGAACACATTTGCTCTATTATCTACTGGGTTCCATCCGCCTGTGGATACCACCAGAGGAATTAAGGCTCATCTACCACCTGAGTTTGCTTTGTTCCCAGACCCACAAGTGGTGCTTGACTGCACAGAAATCTTTTGCCAAACTCCCTCTTCTCTTCTTTTGCACAGCGAAGTCTACTCCCCATACAAGTCACACACCACTTTCAAGGCCATGATTGGCATTGCACCTCATGGTCCCATCACCTTTGTATGCAGGTTCCACGAGTGACCGGGAAATTTTTAAGCAGTCGGGAATAGCAAAACTCCTCACACCAGAGATGGCCATTATGGTTGACAAAGGCTTTCTTGTGGTCAATCTCTCTTCTGGAAAGGTTTACCGACCTGCTTTCCTTGCAAGAAACAAACAGATGACCAAAGAGGATGTCCAGCAGACACAGTCTATTGCCCGTGTGAGAGTGCATGTTGAGAGGTGCATCAGGCGAGTAAAAGAGAACAAACTGTTTGATAAAGTCACACCTCTGTCAGTGTGTGGGAGCATTGACCAGTTGTTCACCGTCGCTTGTCTCTTGGTGAATTACCAGAACGGACCACTGGTTAAGGCATGGGCAACACAGAAATTAATGGTCTAGAATTTTTATGAATCAGTTTACAATCAGTTCCAATTTCTTTGTTCAAGTTTTATTGTTCATTTTTACGAATCTATACAAAACTTGAACTGATACTGTGTGTTGTATGTTTACAAACATCCACAAATGTAGATGTTATTGTTCATTTTTACAAAATATACAAAACTTGAACTGCTACTGTATGTTGTCAAGTCAAGTCAAGTATATTTATATAGCGCTTTTCACAATATAGATTGTATCAAAGCAGCTTCACAGTATCAATCAAAACAACATAACAATGTTTGTTTCTTAGTGGAAAAAACATCCACGTTTGGTAGAGCTGGGGGCCGTTTCAATAAGAAGGTTCAACCAACTCTGAGTTAAAACTTGAACTCTGAGTTGACTTACTCTGAGATGGTAAACTCTGAGTTTTCGGTTACAGAACAGCTGAAATTAGTTAGTTCAATCAACTCTAAGTTGACTGACTCTGAGTTAAGCGCGTGCACCACAACTATAAAAAGCCATTATCAATGGAGCGCAGATATTACGAGTCACCATGGCAACAGCGTCAGACAAAAAGAGGTGTGCATATTTCTCACCAGCAGAACTGGATGTGCTTATGCAAGCATATGCAGAATTTGAACACATATTTAAAAAAAAAAGCAACACGGCTGCAGCGGCGAAGGACCGAGAGTTAGCTTGGGAGAAAATAGCTGCTCGAGTCAATGCGTAAGTTTACATTTTAATTACTTTTATACAGTGTTGGGTGTAATGAATTACTAAGTCATCTAAATACTGTAATTAAATGAAAGACTATAAAACAATTCTGTATAAAACAATAGGGGATTTAATATCAAATTTTAAAAGGTATATTTTTAATGTAACTTTCTCCCTCTAGTTACACACTTTGGTCAATTCAAGAATAATTCATGCAATTGTATATTGTTTATTTGAAAGCATTAGAAGGAGAGACAAGAAACTGTCTTGTCTCTCCTTGTATTGTTCAAGTGGTTAAGGTTGATTTGGGATTTAGAAAGTAATTAATAAGTAAGTAGAACAAATTAGTAGACCAATACTTTCTAGAGATAGTAATTATTACATTAATCTAATTAGACTTGTTGAAGATGTAATTTGTAGTTAGTAATTAAGAACTATTTTAGAGTAACTTACCCAACTTTTATAATATCAGAGGTGAAACTGGAAGAACAGTATTTTATTAATAAACCTAATTTAATTTTCATGAATAGGTGCAATCCTGCAGGCATCAAAAGAACATGGCAGCAGCTGAAAATGAAATATAAAAACATACTTCAAGCAGGTAAGGCTTGAGCATATCATAGGTGTAGAGTAGCTACCTGGCTTTACAAACATTTGACATATTAAATGACTAAATAGCATTCAGTGTCTAGCAGTGCAGCAGCATTTTTGACATCGGTCTAAATGTTCATTCTCATTTGACTTCTACTCAGCCAACAGAAAGAAGGCAGAGGCTCGTAAAACAGGGGGAGGACCTGCACCCCCACCTCTGACAAATGCAGAAGAAATGGCCCATGAGCCTAAATGCTGGAAGGCCAATGGCTGAGGGAATTCCTGGAGGGACTTCATCAGAGCCAGTCACTCCAGAAGATTTAATGCCTTCATAACATGTAAGAGGTCTACCTACAGTATGTGTTATTTTTTTATATAGACTAAATGTGATATTTCCATTTATATTACTTTGGGTTGGGTTTTTCTTTGGTCCCAACAGATTCGGATGGTAATATCTGTCTCTTGGAGCCTCCTGTCCCAACAGAACCCCAGACAGTTGTAAGTAGCCTACCCAATACACCATCAATTATGACAAATAGTATTATAAAGTGTACTCTATGAAATGCTCATCTTCACAGGATGATGGTGATGAAGAAACAGTTTCTGCTGCCACAGAGAGGCCTACAGAGGTAATTTTAATATTATATGTCTACACATCAAACAATCTACACATTCACATTTATATGTGGAGTAGCCTATAGAATCTTAAGTTTATATCTATAAATGGTATTTCTTATCTCTACCCCCCAGAGTGTGGAAGAACAGCAGGAGGAAGGTCCATCAACTTCTGGTGCACAGATGAACACAGTTCAGTGATTTACAGTAAATGCCACAGTTTAATTCTGAATTTTAGACTACATTCATGATGTAACTTTAATCTAATGTATTTTCAGTTGCCAGTTAAGGAGTTATATAGACTTCTTCTTATTAAAAAGATAGAAAAAAACAACAAAAAACTTGTATACTTGGACCGCCAGATCCAAAAGGCAGATCTGGAAATCGAGATTCTGAAACTAAAGCTAGAGGTGAGTGTATGGTCACAGGTGAATTCTAGGAAGTATTGAAACTATTTTAATATCTAATATATATATATATATTTTTTTTTTTAGGAAATGAAAAACACCATATAAATTGATGTGATTTTGTTTATTAAATCTTTTATTTTGTGGTTGCATTTGTATGAAATAAAGAACACCATATAAATTGCTGTGATTTTGTTTATTTTTATTTATTTATTTATTTATTTTATTTTTTTTTGTGGTGGTGGTGGTGGTGGTGGTGGATATCATGTGTATTAATCTGAGAAGACATTGCGGCATATCATATCCCGGACTGCCCTTCCATCCTGGAAATCTGCAGGGTTGATGGGGTCTTCCTCAGGGTCTTGGAATTGTAGGGCAGGGTGTTGCTCCCCTCTAATTATGGCAACATTATGGAGAACAACACATGCCACAATAATGTCGCAGGCCCTTTCAGGGGTTACCCTGAGGGGACGTAGGCACTGGAAACGTGCTTTCAACAGGCCTATGGTCATCTCCACCCGGGCTCTCGTCCTGCAGTGTGCCACATTGAAGCGCTGCTGTGGGCCTGGTTCAGGTTCTGGGTAAGGGGTGATGAGATTTGGTCGGCATGGGTAACCCCTATCTCCCAGCAGAAATCCATCGATCTCTCCTGTAAGAAAGTTCACATTGCTTTAGAGCTGCATAGGAATTCCCCTGTAAGTGTGTAGTGCATACATTGACATATGTGTATAGGATATACATTTACTTACCCCTTTCCAGTCTGTTGCTCAGGGTTGACTCCCGATACATCCTTGAGTCATGAACAGAGCCGGGCCACTTGGCCTCCACATTTGTGATTATATGTGCAGCATCACATATGATCTTGACAGTGCAAAGAATGAGAGATGTTACAGTATTGTGTAGTCTTTGACCATTAGGCAGTAGGCTGTCAGTGTACCTGCACATTAATACTGTGGATGGATCTCCTGTTGACATAGTCCGCTTCATTTTCAGAAGGTGCAATGATCGGAATATGTGTGCCATCAATGCATCCAACCACATTCGGAAATCCTAAAGGGAATTCTAATTATTAGGTTACTTCCAGGGGTCGCAGCAAGATATTCTTAACTGAATGTCATTTATCAGGTTAGCCTCATTTAAACCGATTTATACACCACGGACCTGCAATCCTGTGAAACTCCTCTTTGATGACTCTCACTGGTTTGTGCCCAGGAAACAATACAAAAATTCTCAGAAAGCGCTTAAGAGCGAGGCACACTTTCCTTACCGCTCTGCAAACAGTAGCCTTACTAATATGTTCTGCATCCCCGATGTTATAAAGAAAGCTTCCATTCGCAAAGAAACGTAAGGCAACGCAAAGAATCTGCTGCAATGTAAGAGCACGGCCGCGATGGTTGATGTTTCTGATGTAAGGATGGATGAGATTATGGATGTATCTTATTGACTGTAAAGAAAAACAACGCTCAAATAAAAATGGATAGGGATATGACAAAAAATCCACTCTGGGCCTCAAAATCCTCTCCCGACGTAAATGTAACTCCCTACGAAGTAATACAGCCTCTTCATCAACAGGATCATCCATAAAAGGACATGCCATTTCATTCCCTTTGATGCGCTCTGCGTGACTGAAATGTGCGCAATGAATATGTCCCCAAAGAATCAATGAGGTGTTTAAACACCGCTTCCTCTTTAAAAAAGGGGAGGAGACCAAAATAAACTCTGGGTTTTCCGAAGAAAACCTGCTCCCGACCAGGTTAGGTTCACAGAGTAAGTCACCATGGTAACTGACTCTGAGTATAAGTTACCTCTCTTTCAGAAACGGGCTTGACTTACCCTGCTTTCTCAGGTTTGACTTACCTCCCTTTCTGAAACGGAAAACCCAGAGTTTCCCCTCATTTCAGGGTTAACATACTCAGAGTTTTCACTTAACCTCCTTTCTGAAACAGGCCCCTGATCAATGGTATGATTGGTTTATTAATTTGAATATCCCCAACTGAGCAAGCCAAAGGCAACAGTGGCAATGAACCGAAAAACTCCATCAGGTGATCTAATGGTGTCCTAAAACTCCATCAGGTGATCTAATGGTGTCCTAAAACTCCATCAGGTGACCCAATAAAAAAAAAAAAAAAATAAATAAAAAAAACACCTTGGGAGAACCCAGGCTCAGTTGTATGTTTACAAACATCCACAAATGTAGAGATGTTATTGTTCATTTTTACAAATCTATACAAAACTTGAACTGATACTGTCTGTTGTGCTTACAAACATCCACAAATGTAGATGTTATTGTTCATTTTTACAAATCTATACATATCTTTGTATATGCACTCACACACTTTCACTCTCTTACACACACACACACACTTGCTCATTTGTTATTGCTGTTAAGTGCATTCCATTTTGATGGTCATGTATTTTTAAACCATTTAAAATTAACCATGTTATCCCCATATAACCGTGTGGAAGCTTCCACCTGTCTGGCCATTTCAATACTTGTCTGCAGGGAGACCAGATGAAGTTGTTGTTGTTCACTGCAAACAAATTCACAGGTTGTTGGCTCCAACCTGTAATCAGCCAACGGCAGAAGTGGAGGTGGAGGTGGATCTGAGTGCAACTGGATGGTCCTGGTGGGTGCTACTGGGTGCTGAGAGGCAATGGCACTACCCTCCTGCACTTCCCCTAGTGCTGACTGGACTAATGGAACATCAGAACTAATGGCCATGGTGGTGATGAGTGGCGCCAAGGTCGCAGGGCATGCCACTTTGAGCATGTCCACATCTGACAGTTCTCCCCTCAGTGCTTTGTAAAGTGTGCTCCTGTGTACATGGTAACATCCTGTATTTCAGATGTGTTTATTTTCATATTTGAATCATGTTTTATCTAAATTATAGAAATATGATAAAACATTATTACCTTACACCATTTCCAACCATCTTTTGCTTGGGTTTGGCTGCCAACACGACCATGTCTCTGACCCGGCCTGGCTTCACACCCTGTTGATAGTAATGGTCATTAATGAAAGCAAGCTTTGCACACATACCAATTGGCTTTATGCACAGCTGCACTACTTCCTGAACTTCAGCCAGCTCCTTGTTTCCTGTCTGCCATTATTGGACAAATTGATTAATTCAGGTGTGCCTGACCTCAGTAGTCACGGCAACAATAATCAGACACACCTGAATTAATCAAGTTTGTCCAATATACGCTCACTCTCCCTGTCTCTGGCTCTTTGTTTGACACTGAGTTAAGAATAATATCATGTTATGATCAAAACACTTAAAACAAGATAATATTCATCAGGCTCATTCAATGTTTAACGTTACCGGTTAGCAAGATAGCTCATAGGCCAGGCTACTAGACTAGGTCCTGCAAGCATCGTGTGTAAAATGCCATCTTCCTCGTTGACTAACTAAAGTTAACGTTAGCACTCTCGCTCTGACAAGCAGCTGCTCGCTGTCAGACTCGCTCTGACAGGAGTAACCGGAATTCGTGAAATATCGGAAATATCGAACGTTCTGTTTATGCAACAAGCCTATTGAGTTTAGATTTACATTGTGTCTCTTCCATTTGCTCAAGAAGCCCAAAATTAGCAAAAATGGACAGAATGAGATCTATGAGGGGTACCAGGAGAGGTTAGTATTTAGTGTCTTGGGAAGAAAATGATGTGCCACTAGTCTGGTAATCTGCTCTTGTATCAGTAGCAGTGCTTGAATTGTCATTCTGATTGCTTACATCAGTCTGGTTTTCAGTCGTAGTAAATGTAAGCACGAGTGAGGGAATGATCACAACTTTTATTATCCCTTTGTGTTTAATCTGGTTGGTAGAATGGAGTGTGAAGTAATCACCAAAGTCCTCATCCAAGTAATGGAGGGTAAAATCTAGGGCTGGGTAATAAATATCAATTTCTCGATATTAATCGATTCAAATTTTTACGAACCGATATCGATTCTTAAATCTCAAGAATCGATTAGTCATCCTGTTTCATTTGAATGAATGGAACATTGTAGCACGTATCCAAAACATCGCAATAATCTTTGTTTCATATCAATAGTGACAAAGGACAGTCTAAATTTTCAAATTACGTCCATTTTCTTTCGAAATTCAAAAACATAAATACCGTTTTGGCGCTGTGGCGTGAGATCGCTCTGGCGCAGCTCAAGAGAAGCAGCAGCGCGGAGCGCTTTGATCTCTTCCGCCTTAATAATACCAGTTACCGCGCAAAATAAACATGAATGAGCATCTGAAAGTGTGTTAAAAGATAGAGTACAACTTATCGAAATCCGTATCATGTCACATTGATTCGCTCAATCAGTGTTTCAACCGTGGAAAGACGTCAGTTAAACAGCTTGTAATCAATGTCATGTATCGTCATATTTACCTCAGAAAAACAACATGTGACCATAAACTCGTTAGTCAGCCAGAGAAAATTTACTCTAGAGAGGAGCATTTTGCTAAATGTATGCACCATATTACATATGCATTATAATCTTAATGTTCTTCAATATTTAATGCATATTTGAATAAATCTGGCAAGTTTTTATGACAGCCACCATTTAAATGTTTATATTTCATATAATCTTCTTATTATAAAAATAAATAAAAGTGTAATTTAAAGTCCCTGTAAAGGCAATTAAAAAAAAAAAAATTCTAAACATTATAAATGTTTGAAATGTATTGCTAAAACATATTACAAAGACTGAACTGTGAAGTAGTGTTTGTATAGCTACAAAACAGTTAATTATTACCTTCATATTTGGCTAATGAAGCCTAGTAGGCTACAACTAGACTCCCATAGTTTACAGAATTAGTTAAGAGATTTGATTTCCTTGAGAAAATTTGCCATTTATTGTAACTGATTTCCAAAATAATCAATATTGAATTGAAATCGAATCGAATTGCAAGCTTGTGAATCGAAATCGAATCGAATTGTGAAATTTGTGTCAATACCCAGCCCTAGTAAAATCCTCAGTGATTCAGAGAGACTTTGACAGAGAGAGGGGGTGAGCCTGGGAGCGAACACTTTCTGTTGACCGCACTCACGCACTCACACGGTAATGACTTGGTAACTGCAGTGCCAGTTGTACTTTTATGTGTTGAAGTGCAAAAAATGTTTGAACTGAGATCGTTGAGTGGAAATGAGTTTCTGCGCGTCACGGTGTTTTCAGTTTCTCATTGTTTAGCCCCTCGCGGCTGCAAGTTTTGTTTTGCGTTGTCTACAGCCGCAATAATTCCAAATGTATCCTTCACAGTGTCATGTAACTGCTCCACAGAGCTGGGTATTCCTGAAGATAGTGTAAGCTTCTCACTTTGATGTTCTATAAAAACTTTCAAGGCAATGAAACCAATGAAGTTGGTGTCTAAAGATTCAAGAGTCTTTTCACCTAAAACTGGCAAACAATGTGACGTTTCAGTGTCACCATGTGTTTGCCTCCCACAAAATATACTGTCATGGGATATGTGTCACCAAGTTCATTATGCTGCACCAGGGTCATTTTTCCAGTGTGGTTCAACACAAATGCCCTGAAATGTTTGTCATACCAGCTGTTAAGTAATTTCACAATAAAATCAATACTACTGTCAACAATTACAATCTGTGAAATCTCAACAAAAAGTCGACCACCAGTTGACCCATACGGCAAAACCATCCCAGCAGCATATTTAGTTCCATGGTGTATCACTACAT
This sequence comes from Semotilus atromaculatus, assembly GCA_031834385.1. NCBI lineage: Eukaryota > Metazoa > Chordata > Actinopteri > Cypriniformes > Leuciscidae > Semotilus > Semotilus atromaculatus. The sequence continues at coordinate 21,491,068 of JAULUF010000026.1, read as the reverse complement.
TGGTCAAGTTCATAGAGGTTTGTGTTGGATAAACTTCCCTGAAAGATTTCCATATCAAGTAGCTCTAATGGAAGAGATGTTATTTTAGTGACACCTATTTCAGATTTCAAAGCATTTGCTTGTGAATGGTATGCCATCATCATTTGGTGCTTTGAAGCAAGCGACATCAATACATTTCTGAAGCTGTGTGTGTATCGAATAACTCTCTTAAAGAAGCTATGTTTTGCCTCAAAGCGCATAGTCCAGAGGCTAACCAAAGGACCAAACTCTCTTATCTTATCAGGATAATGTTCCAAAAAATGGTGCTTTGGAATTCATTTTTGCTCTGGGAAAACTTCCAACAGCCTGTGGCGATGTTCTGAAATCAGTGTAGCAAATACTTTCCTCGGTATGAATAGGAGATACTACAAGCTCAGTAATATCTTTTAAACTCATGAGAACATGCCATGCTGGATCATTCAATGGTATCTTCGCCCCAATGATAAATGATAATAATCTTAATAATGTCCAGTTCTCATGTGCGTTCCCACCTATACTTTTACGAGAGGCAAAATCTTTTGGGATTGGTTGGGGTTGATCACTTTTTTTCAGTCCATCTGTATGGAAACTGCGTTATGGACTTGATAAGTTCGGTCAAAGTAAAATATTGAACACATTAAGACACAGTGCCAATTCCAACGGAATTATGCCTTCAAAAAGATCATGTAGAACATCTGGTGCATGGGTACCCCGTTACAAAATGAAAATAAATTAATTTTCTGGTTATGGGACAACCTTTCTTTACACCATAACAGTGTACCAGAGCAGGATTTTCCTTTATAGACTGAACATGTAAATTATAGTTCTCTTTTGTCCTTGGTGGAAAAGCTCCTGAACGCACTTCCTTTTGCTGATAGTCCGAATGGTGTCCAATACAAAACCTACATATGTAATGTCCAGAAAAGCTTTCTACAAGCCCACACAAAGAATGAGCAGCAAGATTGTCTTCTGAAATGCAAAAAAACAGTGCCTTTGATATTTGTACCAACCTGAGGCAAAAAAATACCTTCCCTCTCAAATATTGTGAGATCTTTTAAAAGAGGCTCAAGAACAGCTTCATTTTTTTTTTTTTTTACATCATTTGCCTTACAAAGGAGAGCCAACTAAATAGATGTTAGCTGTGATCTCAGATCAGATGGTACATCTGCAAGTACCCAGTACACTGCTGTGACTTTATGTTTTTTGCATGAAGTTCCAAGAGGATTGCAGATTTCAAAATCATCTATGTAAAGTATAAGTGAAATACTGAACTCTTCATTACCATGAAGTTCATTTTGCTTGAAATATTGACCATCATGGAAGGATGCCAAATGTGAAACGTTTTAATGTTTAGTCAAAACATTGTTAACGATGTCTTCATTATTCAACAATTACTGTAAGGAAGGACTCTAGAACCGGCACATACTGAAAGCTGTAATTCCCCTCTGGATCTAAAATATACTCTACACTGAAGTTTTCGTTAAAATATTTTCCCCTCTTAAACTTTGAAGAAAAGGGACCATCAGGTTTAAAAGCTGCATTAAAAATATTCAAGTGACAGTTTGTCTACAATCACTGACAATAGCTTCATCTACAGCACAGTTATTCTTTGTGAAAATTTCACTAATAACTTTGGAATATACTGAGATGACGATGTACAAATAAAATGAAGCTGTTCCACCAAGTCATCAACACACTTGCCAGATACGTTATAGACGCTTTCCAATTTTAACAAGAAAGAACCAATATTTCTCTCTATTTCATTTATAGTAACTTGCCCAACTCTAAAGTGGTGTCTATGTCCACGTGATTCCAACACTGGAAAGCAGATTTCATTGTTAGTCAAATCTGGATGTTTTGCAATCACATCGGTCTTAAAATCTTTCCATGAATAGGACTTGTGCTTTCTACTTCTGTGTCACATAAGTACCATACACTCACCTAAAGGATTATTAGGAACACCTGTTGAATTTCTCATTAATGCAATTATCTAATCAACCAATCACATGGCAGTTGTTTCAATGCATTTAGGGGTGTGGTCCTGGTCAAGACAATCTCCTGAACTCCAAACTGAATGTCAGAATAGGAAAGAAAGGTGATTTAAGCAATTTTGAGCGTGGCATGGTTGTTGGTGCCAGACAGGCCGGCCTGAGTATTTCACAATCTGCTCAGTTACTGGGATTTTCACGCACAACCATTTCTAGGGTTTACAAAGAATGGTGTGAAAAGGGAAAAACATCCAGTATGCGGCAGTCCTGTGGGCGAAAATGCCTTGTTGATGCTAGAGGTCAGAGGAGAATGGGCCGACTGATTCAAGCTGATAGAAGAGCAACTTTGACTGAAATAACCACTCGTTACAACCGAGGTATGCAGCAAAGCATTTGTGAAGCCACAACACGCACAACCTTGAGGCGGATGAGCTCACCAAAATTGGACAGTTGAAGACTGGAAAAATGTTGCCTGGTCTGATGAGTCTCGATTTCTGTTGAGACATTCAGATGGTAGAGTCATAATTTGGCGTAAACAGAATGAGAACATGGATCCATCATGCCTTGTTACCACTGTGCAGGCTGGTGGTGGTGGTGTAATGGTGTGGGGGTGTTTTCTTGGCACACTTTAGGCCCCTTAGTGCCAATTGGGCATCATTTAAATGCCACGGCCTATCTGAGCATTGTTTCTGACCATGTCGTCCATCCCTTTATGGCCACCATGTACCCATCCTCTGATGGCTACTTCCAGCAGGATAATGCACCATGTCACAAAGCTCGAATCATTTCAAATTGGTTTCTTGAACATGACAATGAGTTCACTGTACTAAAATGGCCCCCACAGTCACCAGATCTCAACCCAATAGAGCATCTTTGTTTGGGATGTGGTGGAGCGAGAGCTTCGTGTCCTGGATGTGCATCCCACAAATCTCCATCAACTGCAAGATGCAATCCTATCAATATGGGCCAACATTTCTAAAGAATGCTTTCAGCACCTTGTTGAATCAATGCCATGTAGAATTAAGGCAGTTCTGAAGGCAAAAGGGGGTCAAACACAGTATTAGTATGGTGCTCCTAATAATCTTGTTTGTCTTGAAATCACATCCATCAAAAGCACGGTCTATGGTTTCATGTCTTTTCAAACGGGAATTAATATGTTGGAAATAGTCTTGTGTATTAGGATAAAGTGAGTCACAAATTGTACATCTGAAAGATTGCTCAACTTCACGCTCTTCAGTTTCTTGCAAATTGTGGGATCTACACAAGTGTGTACGCAGGCCACCCCATGTCTTAAAGGAGCAAGGACAGTTTAAATGAAGACATGGTATTGTATATCCACGAGCAAAGGTACCATGTTTCAGTCGATAGTGATTTCAGAAGTGCCCCTTTTGATGAATCCACAAATGTGCAGAGCTTACATTGCCATTCCATAAGGTGCCACCTAAAAAAGGGATGATAAATAGTGTTAACATAGGGTGCTAACAGAATGATTTAATGCTACTTCATTTCATGTAAATACTTTTTGTACTGATATATTTTATCATAAAGATCAGTAAAAAATAACCACAACTTAAAATAATCACTCATTGATGTCAGTAATGATATACTTCCAACTATAGTTATAATAGTTACAATCATCTTTATTTATTCTATCATGTGGAACTACCTCCTGCCATTATTTATTTGATTATTTAGTAAAAGTATGTGGCTGTCGGTGGCTTTTCCACCAGTGTGTAAATGTTAGTTTCTGTTTGAGCACTTAGGCTCAGTGTATATGAATGGTGAATGTGATGTAGTGTAAAAGCGCTTTGAGTGGTCGAAAAGACAAATACGGAGCATTTACATTTATTTTCTATTTATTTTTATCCGTCGGTACCCAATCCATACATCCTGCCTGATCGACTGAACGTGCCACTATCAACAGAGATAAGGAGGAAGCAAGATGGCACACTTGTTAGCTACTTCCATCAGCATCTTGACCAAGGGCTCAGGCATGGCGGTGGCTGAAAAAGTGGCAACCAGGGACCATCACCACCAGAACTCTTGACATACACAGGTTGGACATAACACATGGAGATGCCATGTAGATCAGACAAAGTCCTCACCTTTATCTGTCCCTGATTCAAATGACAAAGACAATGATGCTGTTTAAACTGCCCCTCCTACCTCAGTTAACGTGAATGACTGAGGCGCATGAAGACAAACCAGATGTGACAATTCCAGTTGCACCTTAACCTCACCCAGGCTTACAGAGACATTATCCTGAGAGGTGTAGAAAACCTCCACAAAGGCTTGATTTGTAGCTATGTTGTAGTTAGCAACATTGTATTAAAAACTGTAAATATTATACAGTAAGTTTATAGTTATGTATTTCATATTTCTTAGTATGATTAATCTAGTGGGGGAGGAAAGTGTAATGTATGTACTAACTATTGGGTATCATAGTTTTTGTGATAACCCTGCCCCCTAGTGGTGACATATGTTCTTAGTTTAGTTCTCATGGACTTGTAGTTTGTTTTCATTCATCACATGAGTTTCTTTGTTTAAATTTCCGGCCACTCATCAGTTACCATGGACACTAATCTTCACCACAGCTGTACATCATTTAGTTCATCACCATGTGTATTTAAGTCCTTCACCTTCACCAAAAAAAATCCACCAAAATGACCCCTGTTTAATACTTTCACCACTCAACAAAATATCTTGCTTGGCACAACAAAAAAGTACAATATCAGGCATAACTTTTATGTGTTCCCAACTTTCCAATTTCTTTCCACAAAAGATGAGTTAACTTTGTCTCTGTTTAGCTATCGAGCACTGAACCTCTGCCATCGGGCTGATGATTTTGACTGTAAGCGGCCAGTTAAGCTTGTGAATGCAGATGTCTTTTGCTATCCTGATGCTTCAAACTGGCTTGGCTTAGAATTATCCAATCTTTAAATCCCTCCTGTGTAAATTTTGTTTTACTTTGCTCAGGAAAGTGCCAGCAGGGTTTACAGAAAACCGCATCACTGGATGTTCTGCATTCCAACCAGCCGAATTTCTCATACGATCGCAAAGAAAAACATTGCGATTCTCCTAATATTACAATAAATGGAAATAGTTCCAATTTGGTTTGCATGGGCGGCTCGTCCAGATCAGACAGGACCTGTGGCAGGGTTTCAGAGACATTTGACATTAATAATGTTGGTTTATTAGCAGATGCCCCTTCTTTAATTAATGACGATGTGCCGAGCTCATTTGCAGTAGACGGCCCAATTTCATTGACTTGGTTTCTTTAGGCAGTAAAATATCCAATTCTTTTTAACTCTTTCCCCGTCAAAAATGCTGGTGCTGGCTGGTAACTTTTTGCAAACATGCTGGTGGGGAAAGAGTTAAAAGGAGAACTCCGGCCAATTTTAACATTGAGCTATTTTTTTTGTTGTAAATTTGGAGTGCTGTCTAATTTTTTTGTCCAATTTGGAGTGCTGACTACTTTGGACTTCGACCGAAAACAGGAAGAAAATACAGGTATGTGAGCTGGCTGAATTAACATTATTTTTATTAATATCTTTCACATCTACTGCAGTCACATTGACCGTGTTCACTCTTAATAACACCACTCACATGGCTGTGCACTTGTAATGACATATCAAGGATGTTAAGATGCTAAAAGCAGGTTTAAAAATTGCTTCATTGAAGTCAACAGGGTGCAAATTTTAAAAAGAAAATAACACGATGTAGGCAACACTGATTTTTGTCGTTGTTCTCTGTACTGACAGCACTCCAAATTCAAAAAAAAAATAGCTCAATGTTAAAATTGACCGGAGTTCTCCTTAAGATTCTACTGATTGATGTTTACTTTGCCATTTTCAAATTCAAATCTACAAACTCTTGAATCTTACTATTAAGACCTTATGTCCTAAAAATAATATTGTAGGCGGCACTGACAGAAAGTGATAAATCATATTTACCTTTTCATTTTGACAAATGTATGTTATGTGCCTATAGGGAGAGGGAAAACTATGAAACTGTAAACAATTTACGATGGATACTTGCATTTAATCTTAATAACTAACTATACACTCACCGGCCACTTTATTAGGTACCCCATGCTAGTAACGGGTTGGACCCCCTTTTGCCTTCAGAACTGCCTCAATTCTTCGTGGCATAGATTCAACAAGGTGCTGGAAGCATTCCTCAGGGAGTTTGGTCCATATTGACATGATGGCATCACACAGTTGCCGCAGATTTGTCGGCTGCACATCCATGATGCGAATCTCCCGTTCCACCACATCCCAAAGATGCTCTATTGGATTGAGATCTGGTGACTGTGGAGGCCATTTGAGTACAGCGAACTCATTGTCATGTTCAAGAAACCAGTCTGAGATGATTCCAGCTTTATGACATGGCGCATTATCCTGCTGAAAGTAGCCATCAGAAGTTGGGTACATTGTGGTCATAAAGGGATGGACATGGTCAGCAACAATACTCAGGTAGGCTGTGGCGTTGCAACGATGCTCAATTGGTACCAAGGGGCCCAAAGAGTGCCAAGAAAATATTCCCCACACCATGACACCACCACCACCAGCCTGAACCGTTGATACAAGGCAGGATGGATCCATGCTTTCATGTTGTAGACGCCAAATTCTGACCCTACCATCCGAATGTCGCAGCAGAAATCGAGACTCATCAGACCAGGCAACGTTTTTCCAATCTTCTATTGTCCAATTTCGATGAGCTTGTGCAAATTGTAGCCTCAGTTTCCTGTTCTTAGCTGAAAGGAGTGGCACCCGGTGTTGTCTTCTGCTGCTGTAGCCCATCTGCCTCAAAGTTCGACGTACTGTGCGTTCAGAGATGCTCTTCTGCCCACCTTGGTTGTAACGGGTGGTTATTTGAGTCACTGTTGCCCTTCTATCAGCTCGAACCAGTCTGGCCATTCTCCTCTGACCTCTGGCATCAACAAGGCATTTCCGCCCACAGAACTGCCGCTCACTGGATGTTTTTTCTTTTTCTGACCATTCTCTGTAAACCCTAGAGATGGTTGTGCGTGAAAATCCCAGTAGATTAGCAGTTTCTGAAATACTCAGACCAGCCCTTCTGGCACCAACAATCATGCCACGTTCAAAGTCACTCAAATCACCTTTCTTCCCCATACTGATGCTCGGTTTGAACTGCAGGAGATTGTCTTGACCATGTCTACATGCCTAAATGCACTGAGTTGCCGCCATGTGATTGGGTGCTTAGAAATTAAGTGTTAACGAGCAGTTGGACAGGTGTACCAAATAAAGTGGCCGGTGAGTGTATAACTATTTAACTATATAAAGTCATAGTGTGATACAATAGTACAAATTAGCAAAAAATATACCAAAGTACAGTACACCCCTACAGTACATTTACTCAAAAACTAATAAATGGCAACTATGTAACGCAAATGACACAGGCCATAAGAATGATAACATGACAGGGAGTTAGTCTGAATTTTATTCATACTATAAAGAATGTGACCTATTTTGGATGAGGCATATCAGTGGATGATTATTAGAGCGCCTTGAACATTATAACTTCATTACACTTTTGAACTAATATTAAAGCTACACTAGGTAACTATTTTTGTTTGAAATGAATGAACAAAGTATGATTACGTCAATGAGTAGGTCCTGACACGTGTTGTCTAACTCCAATTGAGTTCACAATGTCTTTAAATGCCAATCCCAAAGCATATTTTTCATTATCTATGTGCAGGGCTTGACATTAACACCCGCCAAATGCGGGTGGTTTTGAGCAGTGGCGTGTAACGCAGTCACTCTAGCCACTTTGGCGGGCTGAATTTTATAGGCCTAATACATTTCTTTCAATTGTAGTCCTTTTTAAAAAGGCATCTGAAATAATAAACTAATTACAATCTAGTGTTGTCAAAAATATAGATTTTTCTATACTGAACTATCTGAAACTCTTCCACAGGATGCACCAGCAACGCGTCCTCCCTCTTTAATCTGTCCGACAGCGAGTTGACACCATGGTTGACACCATTTACAGTCTATGGTTTAATTTGCTCCGGATGAATATTATTGGTGTTACAGGGTAAGGGATTGCGCATATTGTGCATAATTGAACTCATTCCCGAAAATTTGGTGCTCACACCCAAATTTGACACACAAACCCTTTACTCACTCGTTTAATTTGTTCCAGGTGAATATTGTTGGTGTTACAGAGTGAGGGATTACGCATATTGTGCATAATTGAACTCATTCCCGCAAATTTTGTGCTCACACCCAAAGTGCTTGCTCATAAAGACAACTATATTTGCTATTCAAAATACTATAATGGGTCCATGCATCATGTATTAAAGGGTTAGTTCACCCAAAAATGAAAATTATGTCATTAATGACTCACTCTCATGTCGTTCCAAGCCCGTAAGACCTCCGTTCATCTTCGGAACACAGTTTAAGATATTTTAGATTTAGTCCGAGAGTTTTCTGTCCCTCCATTGAAAATGTATGTACGGTATACTGTCCTTGTCCAGAAAGGTAATAAAGACATCAAAGTAGTCCATGTGACATCAGTGGGTTAGTTAGAATTTTTTGAAGCATCGAAAATACATTTTGTTCCAAAAATAACAAAAACTACGACTTTATTCAGCATTGTATTGTCTTCCGGTTCTGTTGTCAATTCGCGTTCACGACGCCGCTGACGTAAGACACTGCTGACGTGTTATCTGCTGCGCCCGAGCATCGTTTACAGTCTGAGGGAGACGCACGCTGTAAACAAAACAATCTTCGCAAACATGTCTAAGGATTTCGACACAGAGGAAGACTTGCATTTTTTTTGCCCAGCCATATTTATTTGAACCCGAATACACGGGCGCAGCAGATAACACGTCAGCAGCGTCTTACGTCAGCGGCGTCGTGAACGCGGATTGACAACAGAACCGGAAGACAATACAATGCTGAATAAAGTCGTAGTTTTTGTTATTTTTGGAACAAAATGTATTTTCGATGCTTCAAAAAATTCTAACTAACCCACTGATGTCACATGGACTACTTTGATGATGTCTTTATTACCTTTCTGGACAAGGACAGTATACCGTACATACATTTTCAATGGAGGGACAGAAAACTCTCGGACTAAATCTAAAATATCTTAAACTGTGTTCCGAAGATGAACGGAGGTCTTACGGGCTTGGAACGACATGAGGGTGAGTCATTAATGACATAATTTTCATTTTTGGGTGAACTAACCCTTTAAAGCAACATCTGCCTAATATACCGGCTGCCAAATAATGAGATAATATTAAATATATATATATATATATATATATATAGGTCTTTTGTATAGGACTAGATGTTGATATCCCTCAATACATACTTGAGGCACCGATTGGACTCTGTGGGATGGTCAAATGAGTGATGTCACCCTTGGGTTATCAAGTGGGCGCCCTCCTTCTTTGGTGTTTCGCTGATAGGCCCACGACACCTCCAAAGGGTTCAGCAGTGAATCCCAGCGTCCTAGGTTCACTCCCTAGGTGACGTCAATTCATTTGAAGACCCAGACGGAGTCTTTTCTCTTCATCCACAGCCACTGGCTTCCCTTTTCAGCAGCCCTGGAGAGGTCTCTGACTGCCTGCCGATGGGCCTTCCCTCGCACTCCCATCTCCCTGAGTAGCCTGGATGTTGAGGTGGCTACGAACCCTCTGCAGCCTACTTCCACTGGGCGTATGTTTGCCTTCCAGCCTTGTTGTTGCGCGTCGGCTGCAAGTTCAGCGTACCTCAGCCTTTTCCTTTCATAAGCCTCCTCCACTGCACCCTCCCAGGGCACGGTGAGCTCGATGATGTAAACAAGCTTGAGTGAGGCTGACCACAGAACAAGGTCTGGTCGCTGGTTTGTAGCTGCAATCTCAGCTGGGAAGCAGAGTTTCTTGCCCAAGTCTGACAGCAGCTTCCAGTCCCGTGCTCTCCCCAGCTGACCAGTGTCTGGTCTTGTGGCGGTGAGGCTGGCTTGACCCTCGCCCTCTCGAACAAATGGTATCAGCTGCCCCCGGGATGACGGGAGAGGAAGGGCATTCACACTTGCCCGTTGACTATCTAGCACTGCTGCAAGACTCTTTAGCACCTGGTTGTGCCGCCAGGTATAACGACCTTGGGTGAGGCTGGTCTTGCATCCCACTAAGATGTGCTTGAGTGTTGCCGGACTTGGACATAGAGGGCACGTGGGGTCTTCGGCATACCACTGACTTAGGTTTGCGGGGGAAGGCAGGACATCGTAGGCAGCCCTGATTGTAAAACTTGCCCTGAATGCCTCCATCTCCCACAACTCTTTCCAGGAGATCTTCCTCTTCTCCACTCCTTTCCATGCCATCCACTGCCCTTGTTTTGCCTGCGCCACAGCTTGGGCACACCTTCCTGCTTCCTCCTCCCGACGTATCTCCTGGATCACCAGCTTGCGTCTCTGAGATTTAGAGGCCTTGCTCCACGCTGGTGTACTGACCCCAAGGCCTAGACCACTCCTCCCCTCCTGCACTCGGCCCACAATGTCCTTGTGTCTGAGTGCTGCCTTTGCCTGCTCGGTAGCAGCCAATGGGGTCCACTTCCTCCCTGTGGCCAGGATGGGGGCCGCTAGGGCTACAAATGGATCACTCGAATCCAGCAGCATCATCTCCAGTCTGACTTTGGCACATTTGTACTCCTCTGTCAGACTGGAAATGGGCAGTTGTAACATCCCCTTGCCGTAGAGCCCAATTGTGCTGAGGCACCTGGGAAGGCCAAGCCACTTCCTTATGTATGAGCTGACCAGTCTCTCCAGCTTCTCCACCTTTGAGAGCGGGACTTCATAAAGAGTTAGCGGCCACAGGAGACGTGGAAGTAGTCCATACTGCATGCACCAGAGCTTGAGCTTACCAGGAAGCATGGTTTTGTCAATGTTCTCCAGGCCGGTGGCTACTTCCCTCCTGAGCTGCTCTACTTGCTCTTTGTCTTTGAGGGAGGCATCATACCAACGACCTAGGCTTTTCACTGGCTTCTCGGAAACCGTTGGAATGGGTTCCTCACCAATGTGGAAGCGGTGGTCTGACAGCTTCCCCTTGATAATAGAGATGCTTCTGGATTTGCTCGGCTTGATCTTCATGCGAACCCGCTCAATGTTTTCCTGGAGCTTTCTTAGTAGCCGCACAGTGCAAACCTTAGTTGTGGTGAGAGTTGTGAGATCGTCCATGTAGGCTCTAAGCGGTGGTAGCCTCAGCCCTGGTTTTACACGCTGTCCGCCAACCGTCCATCGAGAGGCCCGGATGATGACTTCCATGGCCAGGGTGAAGGCCAGCGGGGAGATGGTGCAGCCGGCCATGATTCCCACTTCCAGGTGTTGCCATGCTGTTGTATATTCTGCTGTTGTCAAGCAGAGTTGGACATCCTTGAAGTAGGCCTTGACAAGGTTTGTGAGAGCTGTTGGGACCCTGAAGTAGTCAAAGGCTGTCCACAAGAGGTTGTGAGGGACTGAGCCAAAGGCGTTCGCAAGATCCAGGAACACCACATGAAGATCTGTTCCCTCCTTTTTGGCGACCTGAATCTGATGCCAGATGACACTGGCGTGTTCTACACAACCGGAGAAGCCTGAGATGCCTGCTTTCTGGATTGACATGTCAATCAGGTTGTTCCTTTTCAGGTATCCTGCCAACCTGTGAGCGACTACGCTGAAGAAGATTTTTCCCTCGACGTTTAGAAGACTGATCTGGCGGAACTGCCCGATCTCTGAGGAGTCCTTTTCCTTGGGGATTAGGATCCCTCCAGCTCTCCGCCAGGACGTTGGTATCTCCTTCTTTTGCCACACAACCCTCATCAGTTTCCAGAGGAATCGTAGGACATCTGGTGCGTTTTTGTAAAGCCTGTAAGGGACTCCGTTGGGACCTGGAGATGATGCGGCCCTTGCTCTACGCACGGTTTGTTCTACCTCACTCCATCTGGGTAGACTGATATCCAGTTCGTGCTCTGGTGGATTGACTGGTGGCATGTCAGGAGGGAGCGCAACTTCTTCCTGGTGTCGGTCATCTGTGCAGGAATTTTTCAGATGTTCATCCAGGTCGGCCTTTGAAACTGAGAGACTTCCGCTCTTCTCCTTTGTAAAGAGACTCTTCACAAATTTGAATGGATCTTTGTAGAAGCGTGATCTTATTTGCACCTTCTTTCTGCGCTTCCTCAGAAGATTCTCAGCTCTCCTCAGTGTTGCAAGCCTACTCTGAATCTCTTCCTGTAGCAGGTTTATACCTTCCTTCTCCTCCTCTGTGCCCTTCCTCCATTGCTTCTTCAGCTGCCTCCTCTCTTTGACTAGGCGGTCTATTTCTAACTGCCTTCTGGATTTGGTGGGGATTAACGGATTAGTTTGTTTGCCTTCGATCATTCCGAACCGTTCCACCCCATAGGCATAGATAAGATCGCCCATTCTATCAAGCTTCTTCATGGTTGTACCTCTGATCCCTTCCAGTATGTTACAGAGATCAGTGTTGGCCTCCTTCCACCGTGTCTTGTCGCAGGCTTTTGGCCACTTGACTAATGGCCTTCGCCCCTGGATCTTCTTCTCTGCTGTTGGTCGTGATGGTTTGGATTCAGGTTGCTCTCCTGTGCCTTGCTCTTCCTCCTCTCGGACAGGGGTATTGATGTCCTGCAGACTGTGGTGTGTGTCCTGCTGCTGAACTTCTGTCGACTGACTCGGCCTGCTTCTCAGAAAGTAGCTGTCGATGCGACTTCCCTGTTGACCCTTCCTTAGGCACCCTTTCTTGCCCTGGTGTATTTTCAGGCCTTGGGTGGAAGTAACCTTTGTCCATCCACAATTGCAGTGCTGTAACTTATGTCCAGCTTTAGCTGTCGGAGCCTCAGGAACGCTGATCATCAATCTCGTAGTCTGTTCCGTTCCTGTGTTCGTTACCGGGTTGTCTGCCGATGAGCCATCTTCCGCCCCCACTCTCGCTGGCTCAGGGGGTATTTTTTCCTTAGAAATTTTCGTAGCTGTGTGTGGGTGGGACCCATACACCACACGTGCTGGGTCCCGCCGCCACGGGAAGCTAGCCCATGGCGGCCCCGTTGGGGTCTGTTCCCTCCTGCCAGCTGTCTTTCCATGCTGTCACAAGGTCTTTCCCTTGTTGTCAGCTGCCCTTTCTCAGCAGTCACTGGTTCACCAGATGACCAGGTCTTTTGTATAGGACTAGATGTTGATATCCCTCAATACATACTTGAGGCACCGATTGGACTCTGTGGGATGGTCAAATGAGTGATGTCACCCTTGGGTTATCAAGTGGGCGCCCTCCTTCTTTGGTGTTTCGCTGATAGGCCCACGACACCTCCAGAGGGTTCAGCAGTGAATCCCAGCGTCCTAGGTTCACTCCCTAGGTGACGTCAATTCATTTGAAGACCCAGACGGAGTCTTTTCTCTTCATCCACAGCCACTGGCTTCCCTTTTCAGCAGCCCTGGAGAGGTCTCTGACTGCCTGCCGATGGGCCTTCCCTCGCACTCCCATCTCCCTGAGTAGCCTGGATGTTGAGGTGGCTACGAACCCTCTGCAGCCTACTTCCACTGGGCGTATGTTTGCCTTCCAGCCTTGTTGTTGCGCGTCGGCTGCAAGTTCAGCGTACCTCAGCCTTTTCCTTTCATAAGCCTCCTCCACTGCACCCTCCCAGGGCACGGTGAGCTCGATGATGTAAACAAGCTTGAGTGAGGCTGACCACAGAACAAGGTCTGGTCGCTGGTTTGTAGCTGCAATCTCAGCTGGGAAGCAGAGTTTCTTGCCCAAGTCTGACAGCAGCTTCCAGTCCCGTGCTCTCCCCAGCTGACCAGTGTCTGGTCTTGTGGCGGTGAGGCTGGCTTGACCCTCGCCCTCTCGAACAAATGGTATCAGCTGCCCCCGGGATGACGGGAGAGGAAGGGCATTCACACTTGCCCGTTGACTATCTAGCACTGCTGCAAGACTCTTTAGCACCTGGTTGTGCCGCCAGGTATAACGACCTTGGGTGAGGCTGGTCTTGCATCCCACTAAGATGTGCTTGAGTGTTGCCGGACTTGGACATAGAGGGCACGTGGGGTCTTCGGCATACCACTGACTTAGGTTTGCGGGGGAAGGCAGGACATCGTAGGCAGCCCTGATTGTAAAACTTGCCCTGAATGCCTCCATCTCCCACAACTCTTTCCAGGAGATCTTCCTCTTCTCCACTCCTTTCCATGCCATCCACTGCCCTTGTTTTGCCTGCGCCACAGCTTGGGCACACCTTCCTGCTTCCTCCTCCCGACGTATCTCCTGGATCACCAGCTTGCGTCTCTGAGATTTAGAGGCCTTGCTCCACGCTGGTGTACTGACCCCAAGGCCTAGACCACTCCTCCCCTCCTGCACTCGGCCCACAATGTCCTTGTGTCTGAGTGCTGCCTTTGCCTGCTCGGTAGCAGCCAATGGGGTCCACTTCCTCCCTGTGGCCAGGATGGGGGCCGCTAGGGCTACAAATGGATCACTCGAATCCAGCAGCATCATCTCCAGTCTGACTTTGGCGCATTTGTACTCCTCTGTCAGACTGGAAATGGGCAGTTGTAACATCCCCTTGCCGTAGAGCCCAATTGTGCTGAGGCACCTGGGAAGGCCAAGCCACTTCCTTATGTATGAGCTGACCAGTCTCTCCAGCTTCTCCACCTTTGAGAGCGGGACTTCATAAAGAGTTAGCAGCCACAGGAGACGTGGAAGTAGTCCATACTGCATGCACCAGAGCTTGAGCTTACCAGGAAGCATGGTTTTGTCAATGTTCTCCAGGCCGGTGGCTACTTCCCTCCTGAGCTGCTCTACTTGCTCTTTGTCTTTGAGGGAGGCATCATACCAACGACCTAGGCTTTTCACTGGCTTCTCGGAAACCGTTGGAATGGGTTCCTCACCAATGTGGAAGCGGTGGTCTGACAGCTTCCCCTTGATAATAGAGATGCTTCTGGATTTGCTCGGCTTGATCTTCATGCGAACCCGCTCAATGTTTTCCTGGAGCTTTCTTAGTAGCCGCACAGTGCAAACCTTAGTTGTGGTGAGAGTTGTGAGATCGTCCATGTAGGCTCTAAGCGGTGGTAGCCTCAGCCCTGGTTTTACACGCTGTCCGCCAACCGTCCATCGAGAGGCCCGGATGATGACTTCCATATATATATATCAGTTTTTCCCTATGGCATCGATGTCAAAATTGTGGCCAGTGAAAATGCGGAGTGGCTAGTAACTTTGAAAAACCACTAGCCACAGTGCAAAAAAGTTAATGTCAAGCCCTGTCTGTGTATATTAAAATCACCAACAATTAGCACTTTATCTGCAGCCAATACGAATTCTGATAGAAAGTCAGCAAATTCTTTGATAAAATCTTTATGGTGGCCTGTATACAGTAGCCAGCAGAATTCTCAAACGTGATTTATCGTTTAAACTATGTATTTTTACACTATGCACCAACACTTCAAAAGAAGTATATTTAAAACTACGTTTCTTAGTGGTTTTGAAAATATTACTATAAATTACAGCAACACCTCCCCCTTTGCCTTTCGGACGAGGCTCATGTTTATAACAGTAATCTTGTGGGGTTGACTCATTTAAAGTGATGTAATCGTTTGGTTTTAGCCAGGTTTCTGTCAAACACAGCACATCTAGATTATAATCTGAGATCATATCATTAACAATAAGTACTTTTAAAGTAAGGGATCGAATATTCAGCAAACCAAGCTTTATCATTTGCTCATCTTAATTATTTCTATTTTTTTATTTGTTGAACATCAATAACATTTTTTACCTTAGATGGGTTTTGACGTTTTTTGGCAGATTTTTTGGCAGACCAAGCAGATGTTTTTCTCCCTTCGCTTTTATGTTTAGACACGAGTAAATAAAGTATCACAGAAAAGTGTGTGTGCAGTCCAGACATCAACACATTTTCCCTAACACCCTTATTGGTCCAGTTTAACCAATCAGAGTCGGGTAAGGGACACCTGTCAATCAATGTCAACCGTCTTTTATGATGAAACGTGATGGCTCATCATGAGTGACGTGGTTTTAAGCGATTTTGAATGTTCGTCTCAAGCGATCGTAATGCCAAAGTGGCCTAAATATAAGTTAGCCTACACAGCGATGAGTAGGTGACTGACCAACTCTCAAAATGCGTATTACACCTGTGGTGGGAGATAAGGCTCAGTAAATGTGGAATATGATTAATTATTGTAACGCTGAAATCAGAGCACAATGGAATTTTTCAAAATTTAAACTTGAGTATGAGACTACACTACTCATGTCCAGCATCAAGTCATATTTTAAACCATCCAGTACTGATCTGGTGGCCTACTCGTCCTTGACAGTGTAACGATATAGACTCAGAGCACACCAGGAGAACAGTTAACATCAGTTAATTGAAATAGCAAAGAGAATGACCACACGTTAATGGGTGGAAACGGCGTGATGATGGATGAAATGTCAACTGAAAGTAATAGTCCTTTCCTGAATATAACAGAGTGGGAGAATGATGGTTGAGAAGTAAATACCTCAGTTGTCGATGACCAGAAGGAAATCACGGTGACGGGGAGCGACAATGGATATGGATATGGATATGGAGATGAAGATGGTGACCGTGTCAGTCTAGTATCCACTTGGGAGAACAGACCATGTGTTTGACTGAGGTGTGTGCTTAAGTGGCCCATGGTTGATAAACAACAGTTACAGGTGATTAGTATTCTCTGTGATTGGGAACTGCATGCAGGTGAGAGCCAGGGAGGATGATGGGAAATGTAGTCAGGAGGTGGTGACTAGCTGTGACAATGACAGACAGCTGCTGGACTTGATTAGTTTTGACTGTGCAAAGTTTGTAAATAAAGGTTGCTCATTTTTGTTATTTTTTTTTCTGTCGGATTATTACAGTAGGTGTATCAATCAATGAATGACACATTTTTGGCTGTCATTGTGTGTGCACGTGTGTGAAATGCCTGCTAATACGCTGCATTCCTATCACTTAGTAATTTTTTGCTCTTAAATTGAATTTTTCTTACTGTTGACATTAAAGGGGTGGTATAATGCCCTTTTCACAAGATGTAAAATAAGTCTTTGATGTCCCCAGAGTGTGTATGTGAAGTTTTAGCTAAAAATACCCCACAGATATTTTTTTATATCACTTTTTGAGGGTGAGCAAAAATGCACAGTTTTTCTGTCTGTCCCTTTAAATGTAAATGAGCTGCTGCTCCCGGCACATCGAGCAGAGCTACAACAGCTTGTGTCCTTTTTCCAAGCACTGAACATTTAAAAAACTTTTAGCCTTTTATGTTAAAACCGGAGTCAGACAATGATGAGAGATTCAAGAAGAAGTGACAACATGTAGAAGCAAGAGGACATTTCTGAATGGTTAGTTGATCAATGTATGTAGCTCATGTGTAGTTCCCTTTCGTTCGGGAACGTTTTCGTTCGTTTCGTCTCGTCGGTAGGAGTTACCAATGAATTGGTATCACGCTAGGGAGACCAATTGCCTTCAAGTGAAACTAAAACAAGCCAATGAACATTGGCATGCAGGACTTGCATTCCACGCCCTGCCTACCAGTGTGGGTATAAAGCAGAAGCGAGCGCACACACATATGCTTTTTCGCAGGTGCTTAGAATGAAAGAGAACGCCTTGGTTACGTATGGTAACCCTTGTTCCCTGAGGAGGGAACGGAGACGTCTCGTCCCGTCGCCATGCTTGCTGTACCTTCGCGGAGGACTGGACACTGTTTGGCTCCTCAGCGAAAAACATATGTGTGTGCGCTCGCTTCCGCTTTATACCCACACTGGTAGGCAGGGCGTGGAATGCAAGTCCTGCATGCCAATGTTCATTGGCTTGTTTTAGTTTCACTCGAAGGCAATTGGTCTCCCTGGCATGATCCCAATTCGTTGGTAACTCCTACCGACAAGACGTCTCCGTTCCCTCCTCAGGGAACGAGGGTTACCATACGTAACAGAGACGTTATCCTTCTAGTCATTGATTAGCATATTCTGTCATGATAATCTATAAATCGTGTTCGGTGGGCCGGGTTAATGTACATTTTAGGGTTGGTGATGTCACTAACCCGGAAGGAATGTCGTGTAGTCCCTACCAGCCATTTGTTGTAGTCCTTAAAAAGCAATTTCTTTAAAAGAAAATATATCCCTTTGCTCTGAACTTTGACCATTGTAACTTTGCAGATGTTGTTTATGCTCAAACAGCAACAATACACACTAACTAAAGTTAGAAAAGTGAAATCATAATCAACCATCCCTTTAAATATAATTTATTCCTGGATATTTTAGCCATATTTGCTAATTCTCTTTGAAGAATTTGCCCTGTATTGATCCGGTTTCCTAGGAAATTGATTGATTTATATTTTATTTTGTCATAATTATTCTGCTTTAAGGACATAAAAATTGCCCTTATCAATCTTGATTGACATGGCAGTAAAGTCAAAGTCTTTCCAGAAATGTCAAAGACATGTTTATTTGCTTGGAAGGAAAGTAAAAGGATCATAAAATATCTGACCTATAAATGTTTTTACTTGTGAAACTGAAGCACGAGCTGATATCATTCCCTAGAAATCTTGCTGGCTGCAGATTGAACACTGTCATGTAGAAGGAATAGGCCTACCTATCTCAGGTAGCAGCACAACATTTATTTTATTTTATTTTTAACTGAAACCGGAACATGGTTTAGAAGAATCTCGTATTTCTTGCTTTCTTTGTTCAGGAATGTCTGGACTATTAAACCGTTCCTTAGAAGTGCACTTCAACAATACAATGCTTCTTCAAATGGATTTCCAGAGAAATGTTTTTTTAAATGCTCCTATACGCCTATTAAAAGAGGCACCAAAAGTGAACTTGCCTCACATTAGAACAACTAAAGTCAGAAGATCCTGAATCTGAGCGTCAGGCCATTCCCGCTGCATAACATGAAGGCTGTTGTGATCGTTTTCATGGTTGCAGTAAGTAACAAAGTGATTTTTAATTTGATTTATTTTTTTAATTAAATCTTTTACACATTTTCTTAAAACAAATACTTAATATTAAATGCACTTCTCTGAAAACCTATGGATTTAAAGAGATAACTCTGACTAGTTTTATAATGTTAACGTTATAATGTTATTTATTCTACTTTAATTATTGGATATTAATTCAGACCTGTGTTATTTTAGTATCATTGAAATACTATTATAGTTTTCAGTAATATTTTGAATTAGTTTTTCTTTTTATATGTCCAGTTTTCATTTTCATTTTACGTAACATGTTAGTTATCTAAGCATTTTTAGTAAAAAATATAAAAAAAAAATATATTTTTATTCATTTTTCATTTCAGTTTTATGTATTTTAGTACTAAATGAAAATAAAATGTTTGCCTTGGCAACTAGATTTTAGTTTTTGTATATTTTATTTTAGCTTTAAGCTAACATTCATTTTTATTTCAAGTTACAAAAAAATATAGGCCTAGTTTTGGTTTTAGTTACTAAATAGAATAAACCAATTTCAGACATGCTTAAGTGTGCAGATACTTTTTTGTGGAGCCACTATAAACCGGAACGATTAATAGGTGCAGATATGTAAAGAATGATGAAATGATGTGAGAAAAGCTTTCCAAATAATTTGAGTTCAAATCTTGAGCAAACAATCTAATTATTGGCTAAGTTGCATCATAACCGCCAGACCAGGATAGCTAACAGGTTTTAGCTTTATTATTTTGAAATATAAATTGAACTTTGTTGTAATATTTTATGTTCCAGACTGTCTGTATTCAGTGTGCAACCGTATCCAAACAAAACATACGCAAAAAGCGAGCCTGGGTTGTGGATTCAATCTCCATGGAAGAGGAGCACAGTGGGCCTTTCCCATATAAACTGGGAGATGTAGGTGATATTGAACACTTTCTGTAGTTATTATCTGCCACTTTATAGCATAATAACAACTGATAAGCAACTATTGAGCACAGATTTTGTTTGAGCCACCTTTTTTCTCATAGTTAAATAATGAGAACAGAGTTATGGAGGAATACTTCATCCATGGACAGGGCATTGACGAAGATCCCAAGGGAATTCTCTCTGTCAAATCCAACGGATCCGTTTATGCTCTTGGAAAAGTTGACTATGAGGAGTACAAGAGGCTAACAGTAAGTCTGAGGCCCGTTCAGGACAATAACTGTAAAGATAAGATCTAGTTCTAAAAATCGTTCTTAATATTAAAGAATAGCAGAGTCCACTGACACCACAACTATAATGATAACGGCACTGTTGGAATTGCTTTCAGGACGATTTTTACCAACTGATAAATTATAAAAACATTGACAGCCAATCAGAATCCATTCTGCTGTAACAAGCTCGAGCATTTAACCCTCTGGGGTTGTTCGTTTAACAGTCACACTTGGGGTGTTCGGGTCCAAATGGACCCAAAGGGCAGGATTCATATATTTTTTTAAAAATCATAATTTTTTTTTTTTTTTCTTGTTTTATATAATTTTTTTCTTTTCTTTTTTGGTGTTTTGAGATATTTTATGATTTATAATTAATATTTATGCAATAATTATGACCCATTTTTTCCCATTGAACATAATAGAAATGTTTTATTTTTATTATTTAAAAAAAAAAAAAATTATCAAAGCTGTATTACATTTTAGAGTGAAGCCTAGGTCTCATGAAAGCAATTTTTGAAAAAATATAGATGCCATCTGGTGGACACACTGAGGATTTTTATCACGCAATAGCACATTTTTACCACTAGTGGATTTACAGCTCTCTGAAGAAAGGCTTGGGGATTCTAGTGATTTTTGCAAATATATACCAATTTTTTTTCAGATTGTTGATTTTTAAAATATAATAACAGATTCTCAAAGACTATTTTTGTCTTGTTTTTTGTTTGTTTGTTTGGTTTAAATGGTAATTTGAAGTGCCAATTTTACTTTATAATACAGATTATTATAAATATATAATACAGTGTGTGTGTGTGTGTGTGTGTGTGTGTGTGTCTGTTTTGCACTCTTGATGTTTTAGAGATTCACCCCTTCACCGTTGAGTCATTTTTTCTGCATTCTGGCTGATTTGTATATTGTATGCACAAAAAAACTGTTTGCATATTTTTGACAATTTCCCATTCACTTCCAATGGGGGTCATTTGGACCCGAAGGTCCTAAGTGTGAGTTTTTTTTTTGTTTTTTGTTTTTTTACAACCACAATAGACTATTCAAATAGACTATTCTATTTGAATAGTCTGTGTTTTCATATTGAATAATCTGTGTTTTCATATTTTTGCCAATTTCCCATTCATTTCCTATGGGGGTCCATTTGGGCCCGAAGGTCCTGAGTTTGACTATTTTTTTTACAACCACTTAGACTATTCAGATCCTGTCCCCAATTTTTTTGTGTGTTCACATACCTAATACCATAAAAGTCAGTTTCGTAACATTCCGATTAAGCTGTGATTTTTAAAAATTCAAAACAGATTTATGTAATCTGAATTTATGAGTGTGTATGTGTATAAAAGTGTGTGTGTGTGTGTGTGTGTGTGTGTGTGTGTGTGTGTGGATGTGTCTGTTTTGCACTCTTGATGTTTTATAGATTCACCCCTTCACTGTTGTGTGCTTTTTTTATGGATTGTGGCTGATTTGTAGATTGTACGCACCAAAAAACACATTTGAAACTGTCACATTTTTTGCACATTTTTGCCAATTTCCCATTCATTTCCTATGGGGGTCCATTTGGACCCGAAGGTCCTGAGTGTGACTATTTTTTTTACAACCACTTAGACTGGTCACATCCTGTCCCCAATTTTTTTGGGTGTTCACATAACAAATACCAACGAAGTCACCAAATTTCGGACCATTCCGAAGAAGCTGTGATTAAAAAAAAAAAATGTATTTGAATGATTCGGGTCCATTTGGGCCGAACAACCCCAGAGGGTTAAAGCAACAGACGCCAAAACGGCAATGCGCGCTTATAATAAACAGACAGATATCGTTCGCTGCTGTGGACGCTAATATAGTCATCGTTATAGTTATCTTCATAGATATCGTTCTAGGTGTGAAAGGGCCTTAACAATAGTGATGTGGCATCATAAATTCATTCATTTAATATTTAACTAATACTTACTGTTATTTTGTTGACTTGCAGATCAGACTAACTAATGAAAACACAAACATTGCCGTAGATATTGTGGTTCAGGATGTTAATGACCACACTCCTGTTTTCAATAAGGAAGTGTATGAAATCACAATAGATGAATCGACACCACAAGGTACTGATATGCAATACGTGTTTACATCAACTGGTTTCCTAGGTGTACGTTTCCCATGTTCATCTCTGTATTGTCTTACCCAAAGGTGAGCATTTGGTCACATTGCTGGCAACCGACAACGACCAGTTTGGCTCAGCAAACTCGTTGTTTACTATGAGAATCGTTTCAGTCTCTCCCCAAACCTCCAATACTGAGTTCTTCATTGATCAAACTGAGGCAGATGTGATTGGGAAGATATCTTTCAAGGGATGCCTGGATTATGAGGTATCATGTACACAGTTTCTCTCTTGTTGCACATATAATTGATCATTTAACATATATCTATGCTTTGAAACAGTATTAAAAGATTTAATGAGAGCCTGATGCTATCAAAGATCATGTGATGCATAAATTCAATCAGGCATGTCCAAACTTTTGGTAGTGAGAGATATTGTATTCAACTTTACTATGCTTTTTTCATTGTAGGAGACCCACAAATACACTATTCTGGTTGAAGCAAAGGACCATGGGGAAAAGGTGCAACTCTCCAGTACAAGCACTGTGATACTGAATATCATCGACAAAAACAACCATCTACCAGAATTCACTGGTGCAATAGTAAGTCAACCAAGTTTAAAGCTTTCAGATGTTATTGTCAATTGCATTCAAGTTATGCTGTTTGGCTTGTTTTTGACGAGGGTTGAGTTGAGAACCAATGACCAAGATAAAAATATGTTTGATGACTTTTGTCCCACAGGCTTCTTCATGGGTGAAAGCGCAGAAGAGCGGAGAACCTGTTTGTCGACTGCAGGTGACAGATAAAGACAGCAGAGGATCTGCAGCGTGGAGAGCACGATATTCTCTCCGGGGGGATAAAGCACAACACTTCAAGACTCAGACGGATCCTGACACCAATGATGGAGTCATAACCGTCACGGAGGTAAGACTGGATTCGTTTATCTAATCAAATATTTTTCCTAGACCTTTTCTAGTCTGTGCACAGCTGACCTTTTTATGGCTCTAGAACCAATATGATTTTTACCTATTGGAGCGTCACATTTTCTTCAATATTATTTGTCCCTATATCACCTAACAAGAAAATTATTTTTTTAATGTTTTTTTTATTATTGTTATTATTGGAAAATCAGCCAGTTTTCAATATCACCATTACATTTTAATGGGTTAAATTCAATAGAAAAACCAACTTCTACCTACAAAAAAGTACATATCTCAAACAGTTTTTATCATCCCCCCATGTGAAAAAGAAGTGTGCTTAATTGTATTAAAGTACACTTATAATGTACAATTTAAAAATTAACCGTATATATAAGTGTTTTTCACAAAGGCGGTCAAGCTCTGTTTCAACTATCACTGTGATCTTTTTTGTGCAGTTTAATTTTTTTATCTTTTCTAAAGTACAAGAGTATTACCTGTAAATAATGTGTTGTGGTGTTTTTATATGCTAGTAAACCCCAAAATATTGTGAATGTAACTGGACTGGCACAAAACATGTTTCTAAATGCTTAATATTATTTCAGTTATGTGATTTTCTCCCCCATGCAGCCTTTGAATTATGAAGAAAGGTCCAACTTGAGCTTGACAGTCATTGTGGAGAACGAGGAGCCCTTCTTCTCCTGTAGAGTCACAGGACGTCCCAGACACGGACTGTGGGATGTACAACACTCAAGAGGAAGATCCAGCTCCACATCAGCATCCCTTCTCATCACCAATATTAATAAAGATGACAGTGAGCCCTCAGTGTTTGTGGAGATCGTGAAACATGCGGAGAGACTGGAGACTGGACCGATGCTGGAGGCCATCAAATTTGGCATGTGTCTGTCTGAGAAGAATACTGAGATCACAGCTGTGGACCCAGACCTGTACGGCCCGTCGGTCCACTTTGAGCTGATGGGAGATGTTCAGGGGGAATGGAGGCTTCATTCTAACTATGGTATCAGAAAAATATTCATCTTGGTTCTGGAATTAAAAACGGCATTTATTTTCTCCATAGGGAAACTTATAAACCTTTAAAGACAGTCCCACTGTGAGCTACGAGGTTATCACAAACTGCACCAAAAGAGCTCTTAATATATACATATGGGATGGGGCTTAATATCAATAGAGCAATTTATCGTTGTCCTTCTCCGTTTGATAAGAGAATCGATACGCTGGCGCCAAATATCGATATTTTATTTAATAAAATAAGGTGCTCTAAATAGATTTCCCAGCGTCGCTACTTCATGGCTCCTCGAGGTGGCACTCAACACATGAATGAGGGAAACGTCAACATAAGTTAACTACTTTTTAATAGGATGGCGTAGAGCAGTGTAAGTTAAATAATAGATACCCATTACCCAGTCACGTTTAAGTCCAAAGTCTGGACCCACTTCGTCTTTTATACCATTGATGGGACACACAAAATCAACAAAGAGAACACAATATAAAAGAGCTGCCTGGTTAAAAGTAAAGTGCACGGGTAATACCTCAAACATGCAAAGCCATTTGCAACGCCATCAACTTGATCTCATTGAAAATGTTTAATTTACTTAAAATGTTCCGTTTAATTTACAGACTGAAAAACTTTTTGTGCTGTTTTCAAACAATTTGGACTTGAATAAAGAGAGAAAACCTGCACTTAACCTTTTCACAGGCATTTTGTTTTCATAGTTAGACAGATATCGTGATGTATCATTATAGGTTTGTCTAGCAATATATTGATTATCGCAGATTTGCTCTATCATGTGTCGTATCGTGAGCCATGTCGTGTATCTTATCGTATCAGGAGGTACCGTGTGATTCCCACCCCTAATATATATAAATATATTTTATATTTCTATAATCACCATTGTTTTTCCATTATGTACTTCTCACTGCTTCATGGGATTGTAGTTCTTTCCCTAACTAAAGTCGTTCAGTACACAGGTTTGTATCTTTGTCTTGTTATCTGATTTTCAATTACTTTTTGGCTTAAAGCTACACTGTGTTGATTAAGTTGATTCTTAGCAAAAAAACACTTTGTTCTTTCAAAATTATATGTGCTCATTAATGTGTAATTACTTCTGCCAACTAATCAAGTATTCTAGGTATTCTAGGTAAGCGTAGAATCTGCCATTTAGAATAAGCCGCCCGTATGGCGGCAGCCATGTTGTGCATCCATCTTGAAAATACATTAGCCAAAGAGGGACATACCTGGAAATTCAAGCTTCACCTTCCGCGTTTTTGTGCCGGTGTTGTGCCAAGTTTTGACCCCCTGCCAAATTAATCCCTTTGTAAAAGTATCTGATAGTAGCCTGGCTAACGTCAGACCTCTTCTCATTGAGACGTGGGTCTGGGAACCACATGTTCATTTTCTCGTATTTGAGGTGTGGTTTACGAATGCCCAGAGCCGTTTATTGGGTGCTACGAATGTCTATCAAATGCGCCTGTACGTAGATCATAGCCAATCGTTTCAATTATATCAGATGACGTATGTAGAGCGACAGAAAAGTTGCCCTTTTTTCTAAATAAACTTGCGTTCTAAACTACTTAGAACAATATCAAAGGCTGCATCCAAAGGTAACTTCGCGTCTGCTGCCATGTTGGATCCATAGATATAAACAAACTGCTTCGGTGTGTCGTATAGACGTCGTCATCGTCTTGCTGCTCCCTCCCCGTTCTCTGATTGGTTCCCTCGCTGAGGCACAAGTATGGTCCATGGAGTCCAGGCTGCCTAGCAGCGTGAATAAAATCGCGCTAATCGAAACCCAGGCTAATCTGATAGGCTAATCCTAATCCTAACCCCACCCCTAATCCTAACCCCTCCCCCACAACTAATCCTAAACCTACCAATGCTAGGGGGGAAATAATTTGGTGGGGGTCGAAATTCGGCACAACACCAGCAGATTTGAAACGCCCTCGGAATGGGAGAGGCTTGAAAGTAATATTCAGTTGGTAGTCATAAACAATTTCACCACTAGATGGGAGAAAATCCCACACAGTGTAGCTTTAAATAAAGTTAGTAGAGTTGTGATTCACCACGTAGCTGGTTGGCTTATTTCATGGGTAATAACAATGTCTTTAAAAAAATGAATGGGATAAATAACACAGCTGAAAAGCGAACGAGAAATAACGCACTCCATAGCAACCCATGTACCTGTTTTCTCTTACAAGAAAAAGTGGCACAGTGATATATAGCGGAACACTGAATTATTACCGTAATCGTGTAACATTACATTGTATAAGGGACCATGTTAATTTTCCAGTGTAAAGCATGTTCTGATCTCCTCCCAGGCACAACCGTGAGACTGATCAAAGAGAGCGCTGTACGTGCGGGCGATCATGAACTCACCCTTAAGATCTCTGACAGCCGGGGCCAGGTTTCACTCCAGAGCCTCTCGGTTCGTGTGTGTGACTGTGATGTTTCTGCAGACTGCCATGTGCTCAGAGGACCAGCAGTGTTACAGCTGAGCGTCTCTGCCGTCGCTGCCACGATCCTCAGCCTCCTGCTGCTGCTGGGTGAGGGACAGAGCTGCTTCACATGCACCCCGAGGAGTGGGCGGAAATGCTTGTTTAAGTTTGTTTAGTTCATCCAAAAGTGTTAATTATGCATTATGCAAGCTGTCTATGCATATTAAACTGATAGTGGAGGGAGTATTTTAATGTCACAAACAGTACCCATTCACTTTTAAATGGTGATGAATGATATAAATTGTATCTGATACAATAGTTTTTCATTTACATTCAAAAGTTTTTAAAGAAATTAATACTTTAATTTAGCAAGAATGTATTAAATTGATCAAAGTGACAGTCAAGACATAAATAATGTTACAAAATATTTCTATTTCAAACTAAATCTTTTGAACTTTCTATTCATCAAAGAATCCTGGGGAAAAAAAATGTTTTGAACATCATATCTGCATATTATAATGATTTCTGAAGGATCATGTGACACTGAAGACGGAAAATTCAGCTTTGGTCACAGGAATACATTTTGAATATATTACAGTAAAAAATAATTATTTAAAATTGTAATAATATTTCACAATATTACTGTTTATCACTGAATTTATTACTGATCAAATAAAAGCAGCCTTGGTGAGCAAAAGAGACATTAAACCATTTTAAAAATCGTACCAACCCCAAACACTTGAACGGTAGTGAATGTGCCTCTAATAATCCTGTTTGTATGTGTGTTTTGTGCTTTCAAATAAAAAGGGATGGTGTTGATGACGTTCCAGATCAGATGCAGTGCAGAGAAATCTTTCCGCTCCTTCAATCTTAGTGGTGACATCTCTGAAGGACCTGCATCTGATTGTATGGTAAGCACAGGGACATTATCTTGCTGTTTTAGTCTGCTATCCCCATTCCCATGTATTTTGGCAGTATTTGTTATTTGAATATCTTTTTAATTTGATATGATGAAATGATGTTTGACTTTCATTTTCTGACAGAGCATATTGGAGAACTAGAACTGGACTAATCTCAATTCCTGGTCCAAATTACGCAGGATCAGCATCTTTACTTCATGTGAACTCCACGAGCCAGAGATGGAATTAAAAAGCTACCAGACTTCAGCACTTAATTTACTGTGACAATGTGAAGGATAAAAAAAGGATTTTTGAAGTATTTTATTGGTAACACTTTACAATACGGGTGCACTAATATGCATTAATTCATGTTTAACTAATGCACAGATAATCATGTGTTAATGTATGACTCATGAAGAACTAAACCATTAATTAATGATTACTGCATCAGCAACTAATAAAGATTCTATATGGTTAATATATTAAGTAATAAATGCATTGTTATTAATTAAATGTGTCATAATGTATTAATTCCTTAATAACATATTTTATTAACTAAAAGTGTAAATTAATGCGTTAATTACCACAATTGGTCAAAGCAATGTACTTCAACTTCGAATTGTCTGCTTTAATTGATCATTAGGTAATGATTTGTAAATGTATCATTATGTTATGACTTTACTTGTTGAGGCACATGACTATTAACTAATTGTTAAGTTTTACATATTACTTAACAGTTAGTTAATAGTCATGTGCCTCAACAAGTAAAGTCATAACATAATGATACATTTGCAAAATCCTTAGCGAATGATTAATTAAAGCAGACAATTCGAAGTTGAAGTACATGACTTCAACCCATTGTGGTAATTAACACATTAATTTACTTTATTAGTTAAGAAAATATGTTATGAAGGAATTAATACATTATGACAGATGTAATTAATAACAATTCATATATTACTTAATATGTTAATCATTTAGAATCTTTATTAGTTACTGATGCAGTAATCATTAATTAATTGTTTATTTCTCCATGAGTTATACATTAACACATGATTATCTGTGCATTAGTTAAGCATGAATTAATGCATATTAGTGCACCCGTATTGTAAAGTGTTACCATTTTATTTTATCAATGCAGTGCAGTCTGACTGACTGCTTCATTTTGCACTAGTGCGTATCAATACCACGAATGTTATTTCTCATGCCATTTATACGCCAAAAATAGTTTTTGCGTGTATATGATACGCAGTTTTCGCGTGCATATGATACGCAGTTTTTGGCGTGTAATACGCACGCAACCCCCTTCCCCCCTCCCCATAATCCTACCCAAGCGGTTTTCAGTGCGTAGCATTTACACGCAAAAACCATTTT
Organism: Semotilus atromaculatus; assembly: GCA_031834385.1. Classification (NCBI taxonomy): domain Eukaryota; kingdom Metazoa; phylum Chordata; class Actinopteri; order Cypriniformes; family Leuciscidae; genus Semotilus; species Semotilus atromaculatus. The sequence goes on along the minus strand of JAULUF010000026.1, from coordinate 21,462,203 downwards.
TGGCGTATAAATGACACGAGAAATAACATTCGTGGTATTGATACGCACTTTCATGAGACTGCGTTGGGATAAAAAAGCAGGGTTTCTTTTGATTGTGTTTGTTCTAAAAGTAGCCTACAAAGTGAAGTGAATGACTTTAGGAATAGATTGAAACAAATTACTAGACTTATTCTGCATTAAGTGAATGCTGGCTGCAAGTCTGTGAATGAATATGTATTATGTGTCAAATAATTATATCAGCCTATGCAGATAAAAGTTGAAAAATTCATAAACAGCCCTTAACACTTTCTCAGATCGGGTGGCTGAGAAACACTGATGTATTCGTCCACTGATGTTTATAGTGTTCATATGAAGACATTTTATACAAGCGGGAGATTGTTCATGGTTTGTGGTTATTGTTTTTTAATAGCCTATTCTTAATTATATTGTCTTTATTTATTGTGCCAAAATAAAAAGAATGTGTAACCATTAAAATTTCATACATGGATATACAACATCTGTGGTGTGGTGTACATATTGTACACATACAGAAACATTAATATTTTATAATAAGTGGTTGCTGTTCAGTTTGCCATGCGTATGAGCAAGCATGGCCTATTTTGTCCCTACTGGACAATGCACTTATGTTTCCTTGATTTCCACATGATGGTCCTGCACACCCAAAGAAGGAAAAATGAATGTCTTATTAGTCTTCTAAAAACTGGCAGGACCAGTGCACACATTCATAATAAGAATCATATCACCAGGAGACCATAATCCAGTATGGCAATCAAATATTCGCATAGTCAAAAACATTCTCTCTGACAGACGTGACTTGGCAAATCAGTAGGCTATCAAATCTTCGTAGTTGGTACTAAGATGCCTTGTTAAACTAGTGAGATATTTTACATAATATAGTTAAACATTTTTTATAATTAGTTGCTTCGTATGAGCATGTTGGCCCTGTGGACTTTTTAGACAACTAAGTTAAGCGTTTTTTTTTTTTTTGTTGTTGTAATTTAACCATTCGTTTATGGGGGAGAAAATAGCCTCAACAAATCTTAGTGCTACTTTTTCAGAAAACCAATTTGAATTTATAAATATCCTGTATTGAACATGCACATTTGTACACATATCACTTAATTCTGAGGTGGAAATAAACATTTGTGGAGTTAATTTTGTTTCCTAAGTGACAAACACTTTATTAGATGCACGATTAGTTGTTTGTAATTGACCTTTTTTTCCAGAAAAAAGAAAAGGTTAAATAAAACCCATGGCCAGGAACGTAAACGAAAGTGTGTAGTGGAAGAGAGTTGTGTATCTCACAGTTCTTGATGAAGCTGTGTGTTTGTATGGGCGGGTGTTGTTTCGTGGCAGGACTGAAGATGGGCGGACTTTAAAATCAGCCAGGAAAAGACAGGAAAGCCAACACTTCCCCGCACCACAACAAAAAGAAAACGGTAACTATTTTAAATGTTTTATGTACGTAAATACACGAAGTTGACGAAAATAAAAGGCGTTTGGTGAGGAAATGGTGAGATCGTGGATTTTTCACTGTAGGATTTCAACGGCCTGAAACTCGCCTTGACTGTAAATATATATTTGTTTCATGCGAGTTGCATCATTTATGCTGATGATTCATGACAGCTAGTTTGAACAAACTACTTAAAATAGTTCAGATGATTATTATGTTTCAATATAATATGAAGCCAATCTGCTTTCTATGCGTTTAAACTCAGCCTGTTTTACATTAGATGAATTAACGAGAAAATATTAACCGATTAGCCTGGTTTAATCCACGTAGTCTAAACCCGAGTTTAAACTCTTCTGACATGGTTGAAATCAGTGTTTCAGTAGATTAGAGCAAATAGTATTTCTATTTTACCAGTCTAATCTGCTTACAACAAAGTCTTTGACGAATTCGCGTACAGTATTTCTAAGATTAGTGAGAGATGTTCATAAAATAATGTTATACACTATGAAGGTTTTGTACCATTATGTAACGGTGTACCGATTTGATTATTAATTCAGGTTTATTTAAATCAGTTTCTTTCTGATGAATGTCGGCTAGTGGCTAACAACCCTTTCCGCTTCAGATTCATCACTTATAGTGCGAAACTATATGTGTAATATGAAAAAAAAAACTTATTTTCCATGTTAGTGTACACGTGTAGGTGTTTTTTTGGCGTTTTATTATGTATTATTTTTTTATGTAACGTTATATGTTTGTGAATGAATGGTGTGAATGTTTTGATGGCGCGGGTGCGGCGGAAACACAGGCCCAGACGCTTTCCTTTCGTGAATATATCGATCTTCATACGCAGTAATTTTACGTAGATGCTCGTTAATCTGATGTTTTATGATTATGTCCTTTGTCGTTTGGTCAGTATTTGTGGAAAGTTTTGTGTTTTCTTTCTTTACCACATAGCGACACAGATATAGTGCTACTTCCGGTCAAATGATACTTCCGCAGCTGTGTTTCCGGTTCCTGTTCACAGAGCTCTATCTATCTATCTATCTATCTATCTATCTATCTATCTATCTATCTATCTATCTATCTATCTATCTATCTATCTATCTATCTATCTATCTACTTTAATCAGCTGCTTTTCAATTTGCTCTCAAAATCCTTTGAATCAGGGAAGTTTACATTTAACATTAGTCTGTCCTCATCTCTGTCTCTCCTCAGCAGATGGCTGCCATTCGTAAGAAACTCGTCATAGTGGGCGATGGAGCCTGTGGAAAGACCTGTTTGCTTATTGTTTTCAGTAAAGACCAGTTTCCTGAAGTCTACGTTCCCACTGTGTTTGAGAACTATGTTGCAGACATTGAGGTTGATGGAAAACAGGTATGAAAGCTGCCAATGGGTTAACGTTTATTCATAAAGTTGATTTGCATGTGTATTTTGTGACATTGGTATGCATTATTGTCCAAAATTAAATCTTTGACCATCATTTCAACCAAACAGTCGTTGTAGCCAAATATATTTGTAACGCAGGAAGTAAAATATAGTATGTTTCTCTGACATTATTAATTAATAAAGGCATGTTTTCCACAGTTTTTAAACAATTGGAAAAATAATAGTTAATTATTTAAATTTATATGCACTTAGACAGCAATTCATGGGAACAAATGCCAATATTTACATACATTTTTAGTACAATATTTTAATATGTGAAAAAGTGCAATTAGACTGAGTGACGACAAACAAATCTTTGAATCAGTGTTTGCAAGGAGACATCTGTTCTTCATTTCCCACACATTTTATACTGATTCACAGGAATTCTAACTCTACTGCCGTCCCAGCTCTAATGCTATTTTTGATACTAAAATTTAAATATTGGATGATATTTATAATACATCACCAGCAAGAATATTCAATATATGGTCCTGCCTCATTGCATAGATGTAGTTACATTGGTGTAAGTTATACTTGTAGCAAAGATGTATAGATATATAGGCCTACAGAATAAGATTCAAAGTTATTGGTGGTGAAGTTTTGTTCATGTATTTGTACAAATATCTTTCCTCTTATAGGTAGAGCTTGCCTTATGGGATACTGCTGGACAGGAGGACTATGATCGGTTAAGACCCCTCTCCTACCCTGACACAGATGTCATTCTTATGTGCTTTTCCATCGACAGTCCTGATAGCTTGGGTGAGACTTCCTCATATACAACTAGCCTAGATTTTACCAGCCCATTAATTGCATTTCAATTCCAAATGATGAAAAAGTTATTTCGGCATGAAATAGAAATTCATTTGTTGTAAAAAAAAAAAAGTTACCTTATTTATGTTATAACTCGATATTCCGGTAAAACAACAGAGTTCTCCAATCATTTAGTGTGCTTAAAGTTGCCCCTATTATGCCTTTTCAGATATTATCAGATTTATGTAGTGTTATCTGTTTGGGAGTGCAAGGTCAGCAAAGATCAAAGTGCAGGATAAATAGAGTTATTGTCTCCCAAAAGAAAGAACCGATTCTAAACTCCCTGAAACAAATCATCAGTAATTCCAGTCTTGTTTCCTGCTTGAACCTACATAGGTTAGCAATACATTTCTATAATGCCAGCCTACGGTCTTCGTGGACTACCCGCAAACAATGCCATTATTACTGTTTGTATCACTGTGTATCCAATCACAACAGACTGGGCCATCTGACCAATCAGAGCAGAGTAGACCAATCACAACAGGGCTGCGTTCAGCGCCGACAAAACGTTGCAGAACGTTTTTTAAACAGAAACGGTGACGCATTGAACGCACTGTTGTGATGACGCAAGAGTTGCAACTATGGCAGCTGAGAAGGCTTTTTGTGTTCTTTGTGAAGAATTTTCGGAGCATGATGAAGTCGGTATAAATATGTGTTTAATACTACAAAATATGCCCGATTTTACAGTTACTGCACTTGCCGCCCAGAACACAAGAGAACATCCCAATCAAGTGAAGGGATTTGTGGAAACTGAAATGAAGCACACATCTTACCTAATAAAGACTAAAACACATCTATTTAGCCTCACATACTGACTTTATTTGTTGTTCATACTGTTTTATTAATACCCTGTATTTTATTTCTCATTTTTAGGAAAAGCACTTTACCATTGTTTATTTCTATACCAAATGTCATACACTTGCAATGAAGCTAAAAATATAAACAATTACATCATGTTGATATCCTATATTTTTACAATAAAATTTACAACAAACATGTCTTCTAATATCCTCAGTTGTTGCGTATCGAACACATTTGTAAATGACTTCGATTGTGCGCGTTCACTTTAATACCGCGTGCTTTATATACATGCTGCTGCTGATTGGACTGCAGTTCTGACACGCCCACCAAACAAGAGAAAACGCATCTCAAACCCCGTTGCACACCGGTGCACGCCGTTTCCAGGAAACATGACGTTCAACCCGGAAACCGTAGCAAAACGTTGCGCACCGTTGTGATCTTGAACGTGCCCCAGATTGGGTCATCTGACCAATCAGAGCAGAGTAGACCAATCACAACAGACTGGGTCGTCTAAACCAATCAGGACAGGGTAGACAAAAGGCTTGTTCGACTTGAACCGGCACTGCACAGACCGATCGGTGAATGACATCAAAATACCGCAAGCGCGATTAGAGAGCAGACGGGTCCGTATACTTACGCGGTACTTTGATGTCATAAACCGATCGGTCTGTGCAGCGCCGGTTCAAGTCGAACAAGCCTAAAATCACAACAGACTGGGCTGTCTGACCAATCAGAGCAGAGTAGATTGAACCCCAATCAAGTCCTGTCCTACATTTATTTTTATTTTTTGCTAATCCATTTTACACAGATATACGTCACAATACAGAAGAAAGATCTGTCGCTTCTTCTGTTTCATCATAACTTTAAATGTGTCAATCATAGTGGTAAAACCAGTCAGCTAATAATAAACAAAACGTTCTATTGAATTGGTTCATGAAATCTTCACTTGTTGTTTAAACAGGTTTTTACTTCAAAGTTAAAGATGAAACAATAGGCTTAATGTCGAACGTCACATGAACAGACAGGAAAACAGGTCTCATCGCATCCGCTTGTCTGAGAAAGTGTTAGCGGCGATATATCTATGCACTTTTAAGGTAATCGGCTAACCTAGCTAATTATTTTACTCGATTTATTACTTGTATTCGATTTAAATGTGAAGAAGAAAAATAAAAACAATCTGCTTATGCGATGGACATGGGTTCTTCATTTTGCACAAGATTAAAAAGATTTAAATAGAATTAAAAGATTAAAAATAAACATTTAGCATGAATTTGAGAGAGCAGTTTCTCTTATAAAGTTGGCTAGTATTCTCTTCCTCATTGGCCCGCCCTCACGCCAGTAAACTGAAGAGATGTTGTTCAAAGAGGGAGGTTATAAGGCACATGGATTTAAAACAATAATGTGCACTGATAAATCATTTTGATTTCATGGTGACTTTAATGTTTAGGTCCTTGCGTGGCATGTGATTAACATATTGAGTGTGTTCTGACTATCAAAAATCAGCTATGCAAAAGAACTGCGTTTTCAATAATGGTCAGGTTTTCCTCTGGTCTTTGCATCATGAAGTAAACGGTTTTGCACTTGAGTACATTGCTGAAGTAACAGGCAATGACAGAGGTGTTTCATTTGCGGATGTAAACTTAAGTGTGATAGTTCTGTTTAAACAAGATATACCCCTGGTTTCACAGACAAGGTTGAAGTCTAGTCACAGACTGAAATGCACGTTTGAGCGGTTTTAACCGAAAGTAACTTTCACTAACATATCTTAAAATATGTCAGTGCCTTTGTTTTGTGTCAAGATAACGTCACATGTAATGTTTTTTTAAAGGCACGTTTATAAAAGCTTCTGTGAAACCAGGTGAAATGTTTTACCCTGTTAAGCCATTAAATGCTTGTCATGATTTTAAAATATGGTCACAGTTCATTTGTAATGATCACTCTCTCTTTAAATGCATCACAGAGAATATTCCAGAAAAGTGGACACCAGAGGTGAAGCATTTCTGTCCAAATGTTCCCATCATCCTTGTTGGCAACAAAAAGGATCTCCGAAATGATGATCACACACGAAGGGAACTTGCCAAAATGAAACAGGCAGGGTCTTTTTTCTACCTTTTACTAAGCAACAGTTGACCTAAAAATGACAGTTTTGTCAGATATTCACCATGTCTTTCTCAAACACGTAAGAAGATTCCAGAATGTCCAAGCTAGTTTTTTTATATTTATTGAATGCTGGCATTCATACTGTGTATTGGCAAACTCCAGTGTATTTTTCAATTTAAAGTACGGCCAGTTTCTAGATTATAAAATACAAGTTACTTTTGTGAGCTGGACAGCGTAAATCACGTCCATTTTCATTGTAAGCTTGAATATTCTGCCTAACTTCTAATTCGTCTTTAATGGAAGATCACTGGAATGAATAGGCATATATAATGACACAATATTCTTATTTTATATAATGCAGTCCTTTAATACAAATGTTGATATTGGCTAGTCGCCAATGGACATGCTTGTAATATCTTTGAATTGTGTCTTCATTTAGGAGCCCGTGAAGGCAGAGGAGGGGCGCGACATGTCCAACCGAATCAACGCCTTTGGTTATTTAGAGTGCTCAGCCAAGACAAAAGATGGCGTGAGAGAGGTCTTCGAAATGGCCACCAGGGCTGCGCTGCAAGCCAGGAAACGGGGCAAAAAAAATGGCTGTCTGCTGTTATAGAAACCTGTAGAAGAGTGGATGTCAGTTAACAGCCCAGGAGACTTCAGAGCAGGGAGCCTAGCATTCATGTCCTAGTACAGTCATCAGCCGTATCAGACTGATACTGGGACATCATGTCAGACAAACCACGAGAGACCAATGGAAAGACTTCGGGAACAAGATGATGTCATTTCCTGTCATCGCTAAGTTTGGGGTTGAGAGTTTTCTGATCACATCAAGCAAAAAAAAATTGAGATCGGACTTCTAAAAGGACTCTGTAACTATGATATTTGGTGTTATTCTTGCCCCCTACACTCTTCTTAGCCCCAAACAAAATGGTTGTCTGATAAGCATCCTGTCTTCGGCGACTGTTTTGTACATTGGACAGATTGTATGTATGTTTGTATATGTAAGAATATGAATGTTTGTGTCAAACGAGTGCATGTCCGTCTCCAGGTTGCCATGTCTTCATTGTATACCGGTATGCGTGTATCTGCCCGGCTTTATTCTGTTTGAATGTTCTGTGCTCGACTAAAGCACACACTGAACATTGAAATGGGCTGAATTGTGTTTAACCTCCCATTTCAGGCTTTTTCATTTTTATAGCTGATGTCTCAAAGGATTCTGGGCTGTACATTAGGGATCTAAACCATTTAGTGATACTGATTTATTTAAAGCTTACAGTTTTTTTTTTTTTATCATTTGCATTTAGAAATAAAATTTTAAGAAAATCGGATTTGTAATGTTTAAGTTGAACAAATTAATTACCTTCCCATTGATGTGAATGCGACAACTTACATAAGAATGGTTTTATATGAAGTATTTGTGAAGAGTTCCTGAAAACAAAAATACCTTACACTGAATGACTACAAGTTACGTCACCAATTCCAATACGACTTGAGTAAAAGTCTTCGGTCGTCTGATTTTAACAGTACTTTTACTAGTACTCAGAGAAGCACTTGTCCTCGACACTTAAGAGACATGCCAGTGAAAACGATAAATGGTTGATTTGTGAGGGGACCGACTTTTTAAAGTCGAAATAAAACTGAACACCTCAATATTGCAATTGACACAGCAGCCTCTTAAACATCTACTGGCCCTCAAGTCTCTGTTAAGCCCAAGTGCTCAAAAAGCACATAAGTAAACCAATATCCTTCAAAAAAGGTCTCTTCCATATAACAGATAAATAAAATAATGTTAAGTACAATTAAACTGTCAAAGCATACTTCCACTGACATGCTGGTTTTGGCTGCAGTCATTTCCTCATCTTATGAATGAAACACTTGTGGTTCATTCACTACCTGTTTTAGGTGAGTAAAGGCAACACAAAAGATATAGTACATTCAATGCCCTGTAGATTGTGATGTCACTTCTTTTGTACAGAAAAGGCCTTTCAAAATGTAACTAGTGATTGCATTTCTGCTCACAAATGTATCAGTGACATGGAATCTTGTTTCCGCCACGGAATATAAAATAAAAAAGGTAATTGCGACTTTTTATCTCACAATTCTGAGTTTTTTTTCCTGGCAATTGCGTTTACATCTTGCAATTCTGATTTTCTTTTCTCAGAATTGCGTGATATTAAGTCCCAATTTGCGAGTTATAAAGTTAGAATTGCGAGGTGAGGGGAAAAGTCGCAATTATATTTTAAGTAGCCAAAAAGATACTTAAGTACAATGATTGATTACATTTACTCAAATACTTTACAAAACTGATGAGTTCTACTTACTCAATACTACACTGTGTACACAATAGGGAGACCGGGTATTGTAACACGGGGAGAGTTGTAACACCACCATTTCCACTACTTAGGGATAAGATAGGAGTCATGTGATCATTTCAGTATTTACCTACTGCCTCCCTGATACCGCGTGGTGGTTGTCAAGTCTGGAAACCGACACATTCTGAATTTATAGAGAAAACAATTATTTTTAGGTAAAAAAGTAATTTTTTGGACCAAGACTATTTTTTGTGTAGTATCTAAACTATTGCAGATTTTATATAGTGTGGCATCCATTTTAGCTTCTTTTGTGTAATTGTTACAACTTACCCCAGCATGTGTTACAACCTACCCCGGTATTGGGGTAGGTTTTAATGAAGGTACTGCATGTATTTGACACCAACTCACGAGGTCTGTGATAATCTTGTAGAGGATTGAATAGGTGCCATTTGTAGTGAACAAATGTGGGTACTTTGTATAAAAATTTTAGAACTCTAGCTACAAAATTCAGTGAGTTATAGTTACTGAAGCAAAAAGTGTTACAACCATACCCGGTCTCCTACTGTTTTGCATAGTGAGTGAGACCGTATGCAACGTTGCAAAAAGGCGCATAGGGGACGCTTGTGAGCAGCACTTTTCTGAAACCTGAAACAACAAATGGGACACGCTACCTAATTCAAGGCCGCAAGTCCACTTGTGTGCCATAGACACGGCCTGAATCTGAGTCCGCTGCCCACGTGATCCCAACGCGTCGTGTAGACTTTTCAGCATCGGGTGCATTACCGTGCATAGTATTTAAATGTGCAACGAACAACATGTTTCCATGTTTAGTATTAGTAATGGTTACCTTATCTAACACATATCGTGCGTTTATATCTTTTTTAATTTTTTTTTACAGTTTGTATATGCCAGTGTGCTTTAAGCCAATCAGCGTGAGAGTTCTGTCCCCGCCTTCCGGACTGAGGCCATCTTACACCGAGCTTTACCGTGAGGCGTCACGCATTTACACTGTATCAGTTTCGGTGCTCGTGACGCTGCTGCTGTAATCGAGGTAAATGACTTCATGTTGTTATTATTATGCAATTAAAATACTGTAGTTTAAAAGTTCGGCATATCTCGACGCTTGTCTCGGTGTGCTGGGTTTGGTTGGTGTCCGTGCCCTCTGGACTGAATCTGTCACACGCAGCTCTATTAAGCACTAACGTCATGCTTTGCACATACTATTCATTTGGTTACGCAGAGGTAACGTTAGAGATTTCATTGACGGTTGTTGTTTATGTATTTATTATATATTTTTTTTCTATAGATTAGCGTAAGGCTCAGTTTAGCATTTGCATGACTGAACAGCCCTGCAGAAAGTATTGGATATAATTTCGGACAACGGCATTTCTGTCCTTTTGTAGTTTTTCCCAAATGGCGTAAAGGGTACAAGAAACGACATGCGAACGAGTTTTTGGTTCCTACACACACACACACACACACACACACACACACACACACACACTACTGTATCCGTCCTTGCTCGTTTTCTTGACAGCTTAAAAACAGTAAAAGTCAACATGATATATCCATATTTTTATGCATTATTTTAATAAATGTCAGGGTTGATCATTATATTTTGCCAACAGTTGTAAATGAAGCAGGCAGAGGAAAAGGTGGGCGTTTCTGTCGACTTGCACTGAAGCATGGATTATGAGAGGAGGTAGGTCAAGTGTTCTCTTCTGTTTTTAATATGAATTTGCATTTAACCACTGGTCTGGATGGATTCATGCATTGCATACATGTTCTGACCTTATTACATAACCTCATGGTGTCAGACATGTTCAGTTTATTGACAAACAGCCTATACGTGAACTGCTTTTTTTGTTTACAAAAGATTATAGTTATGTAAACATGCAGGGAGTTATATTTAAGGTACTGCAGCTAGTCACCATTTTCTCACCCTTTTAACATCACCTTCTTGCAGTTTATTTAAATAGTTCTGTTGTGTAGAAGGATTTACAGATATAGGGAGGTGCTTATATTGCATGTTGCCTTTTAATTAAGAGGTCATAAAGCTTTATCGATAACAACTAGGCCTATACAAGAATTAGACAGATGGAAGTAGTTTTCAGATAAAATGCAACACTTTACACTGTCACTGCTTTAAAATGTATGAATGCTTGACAGTACATGATTGGTGGTTATTGAGTTGGAGTAGCAAAGCATGCAGATTTAAAAGAATAGTTCACCCAAAAATGAAAAAAAAATTATTAATCTTTTTGATGAAATCTGAGAGCTTTCTGTCCTTCCATAGACAGCTACACGACTGACACTTTGTTTGACACTTCAAAAAGTTCATAAAGAGATTGTAAGTGCCCTTTCACATCTATCTTGTTTGGTCTGGAGATTCTGACTTTTCAGTTTGATCTGAATCAAAATTACAGGTGTGAAACTTCCCCCGGACCACAATCTGGACCAAACAGACGAAATTTGGTCAGATGAAAAGAGGTAGTCTCGGTCCGGATCAAACTTAACAAAGGTTTGGTTTCTAGTGTGAAAGCATTTTCTGTTTGGTTCGGACTTTAAGACCATTTACAGGAAGTTCCTGTGACGACAACTCTTTTGAAACAGACGGCCAGTTTTTAAACAGAAATGCCACTCACCTTGGGCTCTCCCCAAATGGAGGTGCCAGGATTGCTTGCAGTCTTCTCCTCCTTTCCTGCCGGAAGATAAAATGTTTGCACAACGAGGACGTTCATTTGGCGAATTTGAACTAGCCTCAAGTCTAGTTGGCGCTGCAGGTAGTAACGGCGTAATAATAACAGTATAGTGGCAAAGATATGCATCTGTTCATTCATTCTTGTCAAATTTACCCGCCGAATTGACAACACTCTGACGTCAGACGAACGGCCGTTTAAGAACCAATCATTGTCAAGATGCAGCCCACACAGATGATGACGACAGGACGCATGTCATGTAAAGGTCTTTAGTGCACTCGCATAATTGCAATGTGAAACCAAACGAAAATGAACCGAATGTATAAAATGTATCAAAACATGAACTTTGGTTCAGACCTTGGTGCAGACTTTAGGTGTGAAAACGCCATGATCACTTTATATTAACAGATTGAATTTAGTGTTTTATTCACATATAAACACATATGAATACACATTAATTAACTCACACATCAGTTGTGGTAAACGGAAGCTCAAACATGTTTGCTGGACGTGCAAGAACCGATGAGGTTCATTCTCATGTGTTACTAATACGCAGCACGTTTGAGCTTCCTCAAGAACCGATGAGGTTCGTTCTCGTGTTACACTAGAAGTTTGTTCTTGTGTGTCAAGCAGGCTCGGTTGAGTTTATGTTCACTGATCAATGTTTTATATGTGAATAAAAGCATAAATTCAACTGTTCATCATATCAAGTGATCGAGTCTCTTCAGAAAATTTGCACTAAACCGCTCAAAATCATATGGATTAGTAGAACTTTTTGAAGGATCAAAGTGGTAGTTGCGTAGCTGTCTATGGATGGACAGAAAGCTCTCACATTTCTTCAAAAATATCTTAATTTGTGTTCCGAAGATGAACGAAAGTCTTTCGAGTTGGAACGACATGAGGGTGAGTAATTAATGACAGAATTTTCATTCTTGGGTGAACTAACCCTTTAAAGGTGAAGCAAGTTATTTCTGAGAAACACTGTTGATATTTGAAATCAACACCCAAACAAACACACCCCAGCCTTTATTGCTCCACCACCAATATAACGAACACGTTAGGGGTGTCCAAACTTGGTCCTGGAGGGCCACTGTCCTGCAGAGTTTAGCTCCAACTTGCCTCAACACATCAGCCTGGAAGTTTCTAGTATGCTAGTAAGACCTTAAATAACTGGTTCAGGTGTGTTTATGGGGTTGGAGCTGAACTCTCCAGGAGCAGGACTGGACACCCCTGCACTATGCAATAACGCAACACAGTCGCCTAACAGCTGCCGCATCAGACTGTCTCATTACTAAGCTAATATTACAATACCAGCATATCCTGGTTTGGTGAAACACAGCAGAACTAATGTTACTAGCTTATCGAGCAGAAACAACTCAACCTTGCCATCCATTTTCAGGCCTTAGGTCTTTCCAGCACTGAAAAATTATCATTAAAAAAAATCATAGCTCTTTCCTGATCGTAGGCTGTATCCCGTTGACCTTTTGCTCTTTGGTAACATCTCAGCAATCTCTCTTTCTACAGTATCTTTACAAATGTCCCTCTTACAAATGTCTTTAAGCTACTGTTTGCCTAAATCTTGCTCTTTTACAATGCCGTAGGGGCGGTCGTGGTGACCGCATGGGTCGCTATGGGAAAGAGTCTGATGATCACGACTATAGGGACATGGACTATCGTGGCTATGGACAAGAAAATGGCTTAGGACTGAATAGCAGAATAACAAATGCAAGACAGCACGAGCGTGACAATAGTTTCGAAGGTGTGAGAGACTTCGCCTCAGGCAATTTCTCGAACAATCGACCCGGATTCAGCCAAAAGGGGAACCGTGGATCCAAAGACAACAAACTTGGAAAAAGTCTGCTCCAAGGTCCCCCAAATCAGAACATCCACTCAAGATTCCAGCAAGATGAAAAGAATTATGAATTTGAATCAGAGATTGATGCACGTAGGAGAGATATACAGACTTTTAGATCAGGACAGAAAGTGTTCCAGGATGACCAAACGCCAGATGAAGGTGAAGAAAATGAGGACAACGCCTGGGGCAGAGTTAGAGGACAGCACAACTCTCAGGGCGAATGCGGTGCCGAGGAAGACCAATATACCACACATCTTGGCCACAAACAAGTGAGTACAGTTGTCTCTCTGAAACGGTTTTAGTTTTGTATGAATCATGATTACAGACAAAGGTATTGACTATTGAAATGGATTTAGTTGCTTAAGATTCTTAATTTGATTTACTTGCCTTATATTGTTTATGCTCTAAACATTTTTACATATTTAAACATTTCTGTTGGTGATTTAAAAACAATTGAGGGTAATTTATAGGACTATCTTCCTTATTTAGGGTGTTCCTGACCAAGTCCAGTCAGCTAGGGGCAAAATGAGAGATGGAAACTACCAGCACGCTCTGGAAATGAGCCAGGAGGAGCCAGAACCCCGTGACCAGGACTACAGGTCTGATACAGAGCCGGCACAGAAACCCAGTAACGTTGTCATGCTGAGAATGCTCCCACCGAATGCAACCGCCAACGAGGTTTGTCAAGATTTTTATTTTTTGACTTGTGTGTGTATATATATATATATATATATATATATATATATATATATTAGTGATGGGCCGTTATCGGCGTTAACGTGCTGCGTTAACGTGAGACTCTTATCGCGCGATAAAAAAAATATCGCCGTTAATCTAAGTTGGGTTGGGATCATAAATAGCTTTTTCGAATATCGTTATTTTCGCGCAATTCTAATGTGTAGTATGACATACATACTTGACGCCGCGGCCGCGCCTACTGTCACAGATCGCGCAGCAGGGGTATTTTCCTGTCAGGGACACAAGGTGTACTTACTTTGTTATGTTGGGCGACGTTCCTCTCGTTACTTTATTTTAATGCAATACGTTGTTAAACGAGTTTATTCCAAGCGCGCTGTATCCTTTGTATGGGCATGAGCGATGCTCATTTACAAATGAATCACTCTTTTGAGTCGTTTCTGTTCAAAGACTTCATCAAACAAGTTGTCAAATCTGTCTAAATCGGTTCGCGAATCAGTTGATCTGTTCAGTTCCCCACGCACTGAATCGTCTGAAGCGCTTTCAATTCACACTCGAGGAGTCGTAAATAACAGGAAGATTTAAGAACATCAAGAGCGTTGGATGAAGTGGCCGTGGATCTACAGTTTAGTATAGTGAAAGCAAATCTGCAAATGCATCATATCTTTGCCAGCGATGAAGATCTTTATTAGTTGAACATCTTAGTATGCTGTCTGTGAATGAATGATTCCACAGGACGATACATTCGAGTTCATTTCATTCAGGTAATACATTTTACAACCAAACAGATTATTACGCCACGATAGCACTACTAAAAAGTATGACATTATCCGGTTTTTGGACATACATTAATTTATAGGCTACAAAAAAAAAAACGCTTCAGAGAGTCGGCGCACTGGCAAAGGTTAACAGGTTTAAATAAGCTGCCATTGTCCACAGTTTATGAAATGAACACCCGCCATCCCGCGGTAATGTATGTGCATTGCGCAGTGGCATAATCACACGAATAGTTTACATTGATTGAAACTAATTTGTTTAAAAAGGAGGCTATTGCAGTAACAAGGCAGGTTCACATAAAATCATTATGACATATGATGACATTATTTTTTGATCTAACGAGCATTGGCGATGCAAAAACGGACTGTGGTGCGTATTGTTTTTTTTCTTCTTCCAATTAACGTTACTGTTAAAAAAACCGAAGAAAACATGTTACTTGTTCAATTAATAAACAGTTTGTTTGATGACAAATCGCTAAAGATGAAATTGGCCTCCCTTTCTGTCATTGCGGGTTTTGTTTTTAACGATATTCGACTTTTGTTCCTCGATTGTCGAATGGCATTTTTGGCAGAAATGCACATCCCTATGCGAGGCGAACTATTCTCAAAGACTTACTTTTAGTCATTATTTGGGTAGCACACATATTCTGAATGCCTTCGGGAGAATTCAAATGAGCCATTTTAATCTAGATTAATCTAGATTAATTTTAAAATTAATCTAGATTAATCTAGATTAAAAAAATTAATCTATGCCCACCTCTAATATATATATATATATTATGGCTGTCAAAATTGCTCAAAAATGACGTTCGAATATTCCCTCTAAAAAAAAACATATTTGGATCTATTTGAACATCTGGTTGCGCATTTTGTCAATGACGCCCATTACGTCATAACAGGACAAATTAATACAAAGAGACATAACTACTTGTATAGGTAGTTTAAGTTTAAACATTTTTGACAACGTATTACCTATACAAAAACAAGTAAATCAACTAATGGCCAAGACCGCAGACCTCACTCTCGCTCGCTCGCTCACTCACTCGCAGGCACTCTCTCTCTCTCGCCCTCACCCTCATGCTCTCTGCGCATAACGGTGTAAGTGAACAACAACAATAAACAAATGTTGAGAGCTGATCAAGAGTTTAGTGCAAGCAATTTAAGCTCTTGTCCCAAATATAGCAGGCTTCATTCCGTGATTGAAACAAATATTATTAACATTAATTGAAGTTTTACAGTATATAGAACCGACATTGAACGCTCCGAGCGAGCTGTGCTGTGGTAAACATGGGACTTTTCCTTGACATGAAACGGTAAATAATCAAACCAGTGGAAGCCTGCAGTGCATGGAACTGCTGTATCTAACCTACCTTATTCATGCAATATCTATTCAGTCAGTACAGTACACTTTAGTAATGTGTCTGTTTAACGTTAAATAAAATGATGCACACAATTCCGAGAAATGTGACAACAAAGACCCCTCAGGCAGCGCGCCCACTCGCAACGCAGACAGCCGCACCTCTGCTACCGCGGGCGGGTTTTTCCACATTTGAATATTAATATTCACCTTCGAAATTCTGTTTTTTAAAACTATTCGAATATATTCGAATTTAGAATATATTTGTTGACAGCCCTAATATATATATATATATAAATAATAATAATATAGGGCTGTCAAATGATAATCACGATTAATCGCATCCAAAATAAAAGTTTCTGTTTACATAATAAATGTGTGTGTGCTGTGTATAATTATTTTATATATATAAATACATACACATGCTTGTATATATTTAAGAAATATTTGCATGTATATACTATATATAGATTTATATATAATTTATATTATATATAAATATAAATATTTTATATATAAATAAAAAAAATTTCTTAAATATATAAATGCATGTGTGTGTACTTATATATATATATATATATATATATATATATATATATATATATATATATATATATATATATATATATATATATATATATATATATATATATATATATATATATATATATATATACAAAATAATTATACACCGTACACATTTATTATGTAAACACAAACTTTTATTTTGGATGCGATTAATCATTTGACACCCCTAATATAATATAATATCCAAACATCTGTTGCATACACTTGTGTCCTAACCAGACGGGTTGCGATGAGCAATAAAAACGTATCTTGTCCATGTTAATCAGACTTTTTGTTCCAACCAGCCACGACAATGATACACAATGATTGTATTTTAGAAACCGTTAGAAAGACAACAACAACAGCACACACATGTGACAATGATAATCCCAGGTACTAATTATGTGCTTAAGAGACTCCGCCCACACACTCTTCTGTTTGGCTGTTTTTAATTGATTTTGTTTTGCTTATCGCAGTGCGCCGTCTGGTTTGAACACATTGATAATTACAACAGAAAACAAAACAAAATGCACTTACTTTATAATAGATTTCTCTGTGGCAGTTGTTGTTTGCTTGCACTATAAACTTCCAGTGCGTCATTTTTAGAAACTGTGGGATAGGTAAACATTTTCTGGTGTTATATACACAGTATACGACAAATGATAGAGCTTTACTTGTATTTTACCTGGAGTATTTAGTCATCCAGCTATTAGAATACCAATTTTTGGCAAATACCATGTTTTGCCTGGTCCTCAAATCAAGTGTCTGGTGTTTGCTCTTTAGATTCGGGCTCGGCTGCAGGAGCAGGGGGTCCAGCCCAGGGAGGTCCGCCTCATGAGGAACAAGTCTACAGGTAAGCATGCTCTACCAGGGGGGCTTCTTTGTACCCCAGACTAACTTCCAAGTCTCTCTTCCACTGCCTTTTCATAACAAGCCTTAGCTCACTCTTGCGTCTGCCTAGTTCAGTGTGTTACTTCAGTACAGTCTCTGTCTTCTTCATCACTTTCCTCCTGGTGAATTAGAGTTGAATGAAAAGGCTGCCTAGTATTGGTGTTTTGAAATCTTCAGATGTTTCCGTAACCCCCTGCACATCTTTCATTTAATCCATCACTTCTGATTGTTTCCTGTTCTGTATTGTGTATGACCATTTTCTTACCATACCCCTTGCCAGACTATTCTTAACCAGACAACATTCACATACACACTTGATACATCCACAAGGAACAGTAATGTATACGCCTTCACACAAGCACAAACACATCTACTCCTAGTGCCAAGCTTGCCTCACATGTCCTTCCAGCCTTTTCCCTCATTCCCTTTGATTGCTCTTGTCCTGAAGTCTGTGGAAGATCTTGCACCTTGTACTGTGTAAGTATATTGCAATAGCTGTGTTGAGAGGATAAGTGTGGCTGACCATTATATGAGCAATTTTTGGCTTTTTTGATGAGTATGAAAAGGTTTTGGAATTTTGAACCGTCAGCTAAAAGGGTGGACAAAGTAAGGTAAACACCATTTAAAAGCGTTTCGTTTCTTTCAGGCCATTTAGTGCGTGTTGACTCTGGTAGTTCTTTTTTTTTTTTTTTGGTCTGGACAAATTCAGAAAATTCTACATTTAGTCCTGGTTCGCTTAGCGTTCACACTGTTATTTTTAACATTTAACAGATTTTATGACGTATATTTCGTGACGGAACTTACGAAACATCCAAAATAAAGCTGTGTTCTGGGATAAATCTGCTCGTTGTATGTTGATATACATATGATGATTTATTTTTTTTATCAGCGTAGAACTCACAAAAAGCTTATAAAATGTGTAAAGACATCAAAACAGCGGCAGGAATACCTGTTACACACACAAACAAAGATCTGTTGCAAGAAGACTTTTTCAGATGCCTGTATCAAACTGTTATGGAGAACATCGCAACTTTTTTTAGGGTTGCATCTTGTGACATCACATCCTGTTTTTGGTTAGTTTAGATGACTTTGGTCCGTGTTGTGTTCATATTTCAGGCATTTTTCATGGCAGTTTAGTGCGGAACGAGGAACAGTTCGCATGAAACCTTGCTAATGTGAAAGCTGTCATGCGGACCCGGGTTACATTGAGGTACCGCATCAAACGTGCCCAGTGTAAAATGTAAAAACGCCCTCAGTCAAACCCCATCAGAGTTCGTTTGGAAGTGGATCGAGACCATTTTTTTTCAGCGTCTCTGTCCGCTTGTTTGCTGCGCACCAGGGTTCAAATGGCAGCGTTCACACTTAATCAAATGAACCACAATAAAAGAGCAATCGCACCAGAGTTCTTTCAAATGAACCAAACCTACCAAGTGTGAACAGCCTTAATAACACCGCTACAAAGGTTAGTCACATTATGTTCAGTCTATGCTCCAATGGGTTTACATTTGAAGAAAGCCAAGGGACACCAATAAATCGCAGTATTTAAAAATAAGTTAAGCATTGTACATAACCCATAAAGATATAGCCAGCTGCATCTGATTGCTCTACTACATAGTTATATAACAGCGGACTAGGGGCCCGCTAAGAGGCAAACACTGTTGCCATATCCAGGAGTGTTAATACCTGCAGAGATACAGCTGAGAA
Organism: Semotilus atromaculatus; assembly: GCA_031834385.1. Lineage (NCBI taxonomy): Eukaryota > Metazoa > Chordata > Actinopteri > Cypriniformes > Leuciscidae > Semotilus > Semotilus atromaculatus. The sequence goes on along the minus strand of JAULUF010000026.1, from coordinate 21,442,757 downwards.
TGACTTCCTGAACAGCAGGAGGAAGTCAAGTACCTTGGCCTGGCTGATTACCAGATGTAATTGTAAACCTCTTCTGTACGAGTTGTTCTGCTAAACGTTTCCCCCTACTTCACACCTGGAAGAAGAGGAAGATTCTCCTCTTGAATGGTGCAGTATCCCACAACACACGGTTGAGGGCTTGTATGACAGCAATCCAAGAAGGACTAAAGCTGTGGCTCTTTTCCTGTATAGATCCCTGATATTAATCTATTATTAGGTGTTTCCTTTATTTTTTCCACCCTGTTTATGTGTCAGTGGCATGAGGGTATTTTGGAGAGAAGATTAAAGTTCTATTGACTTTTAATGCATGTGGAACAGCTATTCACCGTAGTTTAGAGGTCAGTCAATTTAATTCTTATTAAAATGTTTATTGTTCAAGTATAATGTATTTTTTATCAATTAATTATAGCAATAAAACGTATTGTGCTTATGTTTTGTTTGCGGTAGGAAACAATGCATAGTGGACTACTTGAATGCCCTTTTCAAACAGCTTTAATCCCATATAGTTTAGCCAGAGACCTTTGTTAAACAGTCCTTTGGCATTTCAGGCCGACTGATATTATTGAGCTGTACTGCGACGCCTGGTGTGATTTCAGACAAGCCTCATACAAATTAGGTATAAATAAGACTTGTATATAAATTATAGACTTGTAGGTTTTGTGTATCAGACAGTCAAAACATTAATAAAAACAAGTATCCAAAAAGTTTAAGTGTCAGTATAACATGTTAGATAATTATGTAAGTGTTATAAAGTAAAGCAAAGCAAGTATTTAATAATAATAATTTTAAAATAATAATTACACCCACACTGCCATTAAAAAGTAAAAAAAAAAAAAAAAAAAAAATATATATATATATATATATAATGTGTGTATAAACCGGTGTATATATATATATATGTATTTTATTTCAGTTAATTCACGAAGGACTTAATTAAATTGATCACAAGTGACAGAAAAGACTTTTACATTGTTTTAAAATAAAAAATCAATTTTCTATTCATCAATGAATCCTGAAAAAAATTTACTGCAGTTTCCTCAAAAATATTAAGCACAACTGTTTTCAACATTTAAAATATTTAGAAATGTTTCTTGAGTATCAAATCAGCATATTAGATTTATTTCTGAAGGATCATGTGACACTGAAGACCTGAGTAATGATGCTGAAAATTCAGCTTTGATCACATGAATAAATTAAATGTCAAAATATGAATTTAAGAATTCACAATATGTTTAAATAAAAACAGTATTTAATATTTTACAATATTACTGGTTTAACTGTATTTTATTATCAAATAAATGTAGCCCGAGTAAGCAGAACAGACTTTCATAAACCCCAAACTTGTGAATGGTAGTGCATAATAATGTTTTTCAAATGTTCGGTTTTATTGCTGAAACATCAGAAATCTAATTCACCTATAGTTTTGTGTGTCCCCACATTTTCAAATGAATGTCCTGTGTGATTATTGTTAAATTGACTGGTGTAAATAGCAGAGGGAAACAAAAAGATCCCTCAGTTCTAGCAGTTTAAAGGCAGCAGTGTGATTATTGGTTAGAATACAGCTATACCTCTCTCTACCATCTCTCTGTCTCTCTCTTTCTCCCTCTCTGTCGATATGAAAACACTAACCCCTCACTGCGTTGTGTTGTTCTGTCATTGTGGCCCGGCGACGGCTGTGTCTCCAGGTCAGAGCAGAGGATTCGGCTTCGTCGAGTTTAATCACTTGCAGGAGGCCAGCCGCTGGATGGAGACCAACCAGGTCACTTCACACTGCACACACACATACACACTACAAGACCACACGTGTATGGATATATATGCCCTTTATAGCTGGATTCCTTATGATTTCACAGATTTCGCCATCTCTTAAGAATGAGGTCTGCCTGTTGCCAGTCTAATAATATGCAGTCTGTCTAGTACAAATATTTGAGTCTTCTACTAGTTTTTTTTTTTCTGAAAATGCCCAAGCTTGATATAAATTCAACAGTATTGTCCCCCTGAAAGCTCAGTTTGTGTGTGTTGTCTCCCTTTTTCAGTTAGCTGCAAAGGTTCTCTTGGCAACCGTAAAATCCTAGTGTGAGACCTGCCCTTTATTTTGTGTCTCTCTAGTTAAATCCTCATGGCTTTGAAATGAACGAGAACCACTCGAGTTCCAAAAGGGTTTGAGTTCCGATAGTTAATAGTTCCATGAGAATTTGAGCAGAATGTTTCTCTAACGTATCTTTGAATTATTCAGTTATTACCAGTGCGTTCATAGATTAGCTGATATACTGAATATCAGTTTACATGAAAGCCAGGAAGAAGTCATAATAAAGTAATAGTCTGTGGCAGACACATTTGTTCAGAGAAACTTACGGTACACTTTTTACTGTGTCTTACCCCCAATCTACCTGTTGTAAACCTCCTAGTTGAATTCTAGAGAATAAATTCTGGTCCACACTGCTGCTTATTCTGATCAAGAACCCCACACTTAGACAGGAAGAATTGGTTTGATTGCCTTGTAAAGCGATTAACCACAATTTAGTTTTTGTATTGATAGTGCCAAAAAACTGACCCAAATAATGGTGCAGTTGCCTCCCCATACAATTCTACAGAAAACTCTGGCAGAAGCAGGAGAATTTATTGGTCAAAGCAGTCATATGATGTCACTGGTGCGGCAGCATCACTATAAAAGGGCACCTGCATTAAACGTCATCAACTTAGAGTTGTCTGATGGAAAACCGTCAGGCATACCCGAAGGGCAGACTACTGTTCCACCGTCATTTCCAATTTGTAAAGCTCTTTAAAAACAACCCAACTGAGGGGAGCATGTATTCAGTGTCCAGTCTCAAAGAGCTAGCTAAGACACAGAAGAGAGTGAGAGACGCCATTTAGTGATCAAACCATCTGCTCTATCAACTGCCCGCTCTAACCCTCAGTCCTGCTTGGAGAAGAGTAGTAAAAGTACTTTCAGGAGATCCAGCTGGGAAAAACCTTCCAGTGGACACCGTGGAAGTGTGTCGTCATATCTCGTCTACACTATTGGCTCTGAATTAAAAGAAACTGGGTTACATACATAACCCTAAGACATTCCCTTTTGAGGGAGCTCAACGCTGTGTCATGGTGTTGATGCTATACCCACGAGGCCATACTAAACAAATGCCTGCTCACCAGCTGTTCTTTGAACGAACTGCAGTGAACCAAGCATAGTCCAAACCCAGGGTCTGAACCTAGAGTTGCCATACAGCATACCAAGGGACAAGAGCTTTAGCACCTAGAGGTGCGGAACGTTTCGCAGCTCTGATGCCTCTGTCTGATAACTGTTAGGGACGCTTCAGCGACCAGACTGGTCCTAGGACCAAGGTTTGTATGTAATCTTCCTACCAGAGCCCAGAGGGGCAGAGCTGACTAGGGAGGCTACAGCTTCCGCTGTGTCCACCGAACACTCCCACTCTGGAAAAGTGCAGACTACTGTTCCACCACATTAGTCATTCCCAGTTTGTGAAGCTCATTAAAAGCAACCAAACCGAGGGGAGCATATATTCAGCATCCAGCCTTAAAGAGCTGGTGAAGACTACCGAAGAGAGTGAGGGAAGATTAATGTTGGAACCATCGGCTCTATCAACTGCCCGCTCTAACCCAGTCTTCCTTGGAGAACAATACCAAATGTACTTTAAGGACATCCATCTGGGAAAAACCTTCCAGTGGACACCGGGGAAGTGTGCCGTCATATCTCATCTACACCATCACCTCTTAGTTAAAGCTGCAGGGGGAGACAGACAGAGCCCTCCTCCTTCTGTCAACTGCCCCTCACCTGGTGTCACTTGACAAAAAAAGAACCAGGGAGTCTGTTTAAACCGGCCCTCTGGGGAAGTGTGTTGAACACCCTTCTGCAATGTAGCCCATGCCTCGGCTAATGATCATTTATTCTCATTGTGATTCCAGCAAGGAAACATCCTGACACAGAAAAAGGGGGACTTTACACTGGCAATTCACCCCTTCCTCGCAGACTCCCAGGAAGCTTTGTAAGGCTGCTGCAGACTGAATCCTCGCCTCTCTGAACCTCTTGAAAACTGTATCAACAGCAGTGCCAAAGAGACCAGAGGGAGAGACAGGGGTGTTAAGGAGAAAGGATTTCTCCCTCTCCTTTGTCCAAAATGTTTAACCACAGACGCCTCTCTGTGGCAACCATCACAGCCATAGATTGACCGATGGGCCAGGCCATCTGCTTGCTGGCATAAAGGACGAGATCTGTGCCTCTGCGGTGCTCCAGGACTGCTTCTGGAGACAGTCCCTCCCCTTGGTCCAGGTCCTTCAGAATGTCGGTCTGGTTAACCCTATAACATTGCCATAGTGTGCAGGGCTCCACTGGCCTGACCTGCTGTCGCGTAGGACTTGGGAAGATCTGGAAAGGCATAGAGGGCAGGATCGGTGCCGTCAGAGAAGATGTAGTGCCACGGGAGAGATAGCCTCTTCAAACTGGGGCATCTTCTCATATCTGTGCTCACATAGCCCCTCTAAGTTCAAATCATTTGGGGACTAGAGGGGACTATGCAAGCTGAATTCCCCATGATCTCGATACTTTCCTCTGGAGGATCAGGGAGAAACAACCCATACCATGAGGTGCTGATGCCTGGCTCCCATCACAGCGAAGAGAGCCAAGCAAGAGCAGCAGAGCTCCCTCAAGAGCTGAACTGAGCGTGCTCCGCTCCCAAACAGATGACACAGAGTTTCTGTGTGTCATCCTCTGTAATAAATCATGCAGTTTCTTTATTTTGTTTTTCTTTAAAACAAATTAATACACACAAACATAGCGCCTTTCTGAAGACGAAGAAGCTGTTGACTTTTAATGCAGGTGCCCTTTTGTAGTCATGCCGGTGCACCAGTGATGTGATATAGCCAGCAGCCATATCACCCTGTAGCCCCAGACTGGTCACCCACTGAAGCTAAGCAGGGCTGAGCCTGGTCAGTACCTGGATGGGAGACCTCCTGAGAAAGCCAGGTTGCTGCTGGAAGAGGTGTTAAGGTGATGATACACAGAGCAATGTTACTGGGCAATGTTGCCGTCAATGGGCAACCAGATGAGACACAGGGCCACGACCGATCTAAATTATCCAGAAAGAAATGTATTGCCCATTTTTAATGAGAAAGTGGCCAAGCAACAATCGTTCGGCAAGATTGCCCAGCAACATTGCTCAGTTGCCCTGTGTATCATCACCTTTAGTGAGACCAGCAGGGTCGCTCACCCTTTGGTCTGTGTAGGTCCTAACGCCCCAGTATGGTGACGGGGATACTATACTGTCGAAGAGCACCGTCCTTAAACGTTAAACCGAGTCCTGACTCTCTGTAGTCATTAAAAATCCCAGTATGTCCTTCGGAAAAAGAATAGGGGTGTAACCATGGTGTCCTGGCCAAATCTTCCCCTTGGCCTCTGTCCATCATGGCCTCCTTATCATCTCCATATACTGATTGGGTTCATACTGTCTTCTCTCCACCAGTAAGCTGGTGTGTGGTGGGCGTTCTGGCACAATATGGCTGCCGTCGCATCATCCAGGTGGAGCTGCACATTGGTGGTGGTTGAGGAGATTCCCCCTTCCATGTAAAGCGCTTTAAGTACCTGGAAAAAGCGCTATATAAATGTAACGAATTAAAAATGTAACAAATTATTATATATGACTGCTGTGGCCAATAACATTGCCATGATTTCACACGTGTTTCAAACACCTGCGCACATTGAAGGCATTCCCATAGTGTCAACACCATGTCTCAGCGTCGAAAGGACAATGTAGAGTTATGCTAGAATTTCTGTCTGCACAGAGGTAATAACTACCTATTATTTCACATTAAAGAAGTTACATTAACTGTGTACTTGCTGCTAATTTATTGCCACAAGCCTCGTAGAATTGGGCAAATTCACTGATTTGTTGTTCATTATATGTGCTGTAGCAGCCCAAATACCTTGTAAACCACACTTTCTTTCATGCTGTGCACCCCGATTTCTTGTATTTGTCCAGCAGCAAGGCAGTCAGATTAGAAATTGGTGATTTCAGCCAGTGCTTGCCATTTTTGCATGTAGCAGATGATTCATGAATGGACTGTGGGTGGTCCCCACTTGCCTAGATCTTAATTTTATGAAGGCTAATGCTAGTTAATGTTATTTCTGTTTTATTTGTGGGTATGAAGGGGTGCCATAACAATTAGTTGGAACTATGTACACAAGCATGGAGTCACGTTGTTTGTATTTGTTTATCAGGCCTCTAAAGTGCTCAAAATCAGGTCATTTGATAGTTGTTATTTTTCTTTAAGTATTCAGTTACATTTACAGATGCTTTCTTAATGCGAGTAGTTCAAATGAGGGGAGTTGTCAGAATTTATTTTTAAGCATTGACGTCCTGAAGGATTTATTTTTGGCTCAGGTACAGTAATACGTTCAAGTCTTTATTCTGTGTCCTGTCATCGCTGTATGAATTTGCTTTTGTGATCTTCTGTCTGGCTGTTTTATTTGTGGCTTAATGTGGGTGGGCAGGAGTGAGCGTGACTTTTTTTTGTTTTGTTTTTTTTGTTCCCCTGAACGGGGGAGGTTGAGGCTTTTGGCCAGAGAGGGTGTTCGCACACGCTCTCTCACACGCAGGCCGGCGCGTCTTTCTGAGTCCTCTCAAGCTGATGGTGATATCTGACTTCCTCTCTCTCTTTTATCCAGTCTTCTCCTCCCCTCTTGTGTTGAGATGAGGTCTCAAGTGTGCCAATTCCACCCTGAAAATGATATTTACCCTGTTTTATTCTGTTGTCCCCTCTCTTCTTCTGTGTCTCACTTTCAGAGCGTGCTCACTATTTTGGGACAGCGAGTATCTATGCACTACAGCGACCCAAAGCCCCGTGCAAATGAAGACTGGCTCTGCAATAAGGTAATTTTCTTAATGTTCTTTACTTCAATAATTAAAGAATTATGCTAAATTATGTCTAAGCATGACTTAATTATTGAATTTGTGTGCCATATAGGGATAGTTTCCCTTTAAATGAAAATTGTCATAATTTACTCACCCTGGTGTTGTTCTAATACAGCAGGCCCTTTTTTCTTTTTTTTGGGCCACAAAAGGAGAATTATTACAAAATGTCCCACTAGTGCTTGTCCATATAATGGCAGTGAATAGTGACTGCAAGCTTTTTTTAAAAGACGCAAAGTATCACAGAATGGTCCAGTGCAACACATTTAATCCAAGTAGGGGTGTCACGAATCGCGATATACCAGTAGTGATGATGATCATTATTGTATTAAAACATTTAAATATTGTTATCATGTTAATTAAGGGGGTTGCAAAATACTGGTGTTACCGATAACCATAATATTTAAATTGAATAGAACACATACAGTTCTCAGACCTGTCCTGGGGACCCCTCGCCACTGTACATTTTGTATTGCTGCGTCCCAATTCGCCTACTTATACTACGCCCTAAAAGTGTACTCTTTTTGTGAAGAAAAAGTACATACTTTTGAGTGTGTAGCAAAAGAGGCGGCAAGCTTTGGGACATACTACTTCGTCATCTTTAACGGACAGCTCTGTCGCGTGCACCTGTCACCGTAAACTACCCTGTCAATCATCTTGTTACAGTTAAAATCCTCCATTCAATCTAATTTCATTTCCTACCGTTTCGGAGAGAAGTGTAGAAGCACGTTCATCTGCCCGTCACGGGTCTTTCATGCGGGGACTCTCCTCGTGTGTTTGCAATTTGAATGTAATGATGCATTTAAAAGTTAATGGCTAAATGTCTCTTTACAAAAGTTCACAATGCTGCTGCAGGTGCAATATAATGTAGACAACATTGAATAAATACATTGTCGTCATGTTAGATACTGATAATTTAATCACTCAAACCCCTTTATCTAAACCTCTCTGCATAACCGCCGGACTCGTGCGTCCTCCATGTCTGTAGTTTTTTTTTAAAACACTTTTCACTCGTGTTTGTAGTTCTAATCGAATCCTCGTCCAACACGCGATGGGTTGTGGGCAATATCAGCCGTTAGAGTGCGCATCGATCTACACTTCGGATTCTGACCGGATTTAGTAGACCATCCGGGCATCTTTGGAACACTCATTTCAACATACTACGATTTGGGACGTACTAATTCTACTTTCGAATACTATTTAGGACGGATAGTATGCGAATTGGGACGCAGCATATGTCTCCCTCATCAGACACACCCAATTCAAGTCTTGCAGTCTGTACTAATTAGCTGATAAGTTGAATCAGGTGTGTTAGGTGAGGGAGACATGCAAAATGTCCAGTGGCGAGGGGTCCCTAGGACAGGTTTGAGAACCACTGCAGTATAATATGACGTAAATAATCCAGTGCCAGTATCTGGTTGACATCCCAATGTACTGTTTATCTATTTCAATATTATAATTATATTGAGGATGTCACAATAATAGACCATGTGGAAAAAACATCCAAATAATGGTGCAGTTTTATCCCCTAACATTTGCATAGAAATCTCTGGAGACTTAGAGCGCAATAAATATCTAACTATTTATGCTCTCTGTGTATGTGCGTTGATCAGTGTTTAACGACATTAAGCTGAGTATAAATGATGACAGAATTTTAACTTTTGATGAACTATGCCTTTAAGTGAACAAATACTTATTAGTGATGTAGTTGTCAACCCAAACATGTGTTTTGATTGGCAGTGTGGAGTGCAGAACTTCAAACGAAGAGAAAAGTGTTTCAAATGTGGAGTTCCAAAATCAGGTGTGAATGGAAATTCATTTAAAATCTCCCGCTCCAAATGGTAAAAACATGAATATTAATGCAAGTTCTTGCACATATGACTCTTTCTTTACAGAGGCTGAGCTGAAACTCCCTCAGGTGCCAAAAAGTTTAACTTTGGGGCAGTTAAAGGACTCCGCTCAGGGTTTACTGCCCCTTCCCATCATATACCAGACAGCATCTCCAATTCTCAACTTAAGTTCCTCGTCCCAGGCTGCCGAGGTGGCCAATGACAGTAAGTCGTACACCCCGTTCAACACTTTTACTTTGGGGTAAGACAGTGTTTACATCTGTGTTCACATCTGTTCAGCTCTGATCCTGCGGAATCTGGGACCCCATACTACACTAGAGGCCATTTTGTCCGCCTTGGCCCCGTTTGCTACTCTCTCCCCTTCAAATGTTCGGCTCATCAAAGACAAACAGACACAGCTCAACCGAGGGTTTGCTTTTCTGCAGCTCACTACTATCGTGGTAAGACAGCGACTCTACTTGCAAAATTGCATCTGCTTGTTTTGTTGGAGAGTTGTGGCCACAACACATATGTGTAAGACTAACACAAACAGGTATTGTATCATGTTTTAGGAAGCTTCACAGCTGCTTCAGATCCTCCAGTCCCTGCAGCCTTCTCTCTCTATCGACGGCAAGCTCATCTCTGTAGAGTTTGCCAAGGGCTCCAAACGGTACGAGTTCACGCTTCTCTATTACTGATCCTGCAGCATTACACTGATGTCATAGTTGTGTAATAGGAAAATGCAGCAGAGCCACACATTTGACTGTAATGCTTTACATGTATGTTTTACATGTTTTGTGAGTGTTCTCCCACTCTCTCTCTCTCTCAGCGATGTTTTTCTGGCAGATGGGAGTCGGGTGAGTGTGGCGACCGTAGCGAGTACAGCCATAGCTGCCGCTCAGTGGGCCGTCACTCAGGTACACACAGCACAGGGAAATGGCTTGATTAACAGCATAAAGACTCATATGCAGGAAATAATCAACTCTAGGACCTTCAATTAGTGATAATGAGTCTGCACCCAAGGTGTAAAGCAGATTGAATTTATATAAATTACTCCACTTAAACCACAGTTACCACAATTGTCAAGGTTTTGGACTGGAAATGCTCTTGCTCTTGTGTTGAAATTGTTGCAAGTCACTGTTGCTAGTTCAAAACTTGCATGACAATGGGGAAAATTCTGTGATGTGTACCTAATGTCATAAACAAAATATTTAATAGCCACACAAAGAACTGAATGAGTCTCAACCAATCCAAAAAAAAATGTATTAAAACTTTGAATATTACCACAATAATAACTAGTGATGTAACTGGAAATATTTGGCTGAAAATTAATTTTTGGTTTTGCCCAAAACATTTTTAAGGCTGAAATTATTGACTGAAACAGTGATGTTTAATTATGTTCATTGAAGCGTGAATGAACATCAGAAGGTTTATTTAAAGAAACAGTACAACTTACAGAAATGCAATCACTCAATCAGTGTTTCAACCGCAGAAAGATTGATAAAATAGTCATGCAATACATTTACCTTAGGAAAATTTACTCTAGAGAAGATCATTTTGATAAATATACTGTATACAGTATATCACATATTCAATATATTTTTACTTAACCTGTTTTCATTATTTAACGTATGTTTGAATAAATCTGTCTTGAAAACAAGCCATTAGTTAAATATTTATATTTCACCAACAAATTGGAGTAGAAAAATAATTATATCAAGTTATTACAAGGTTATTAAATGCATTTGATTAATTGATTATTAAACTTTTCAGCTATTGATTTCAATTATTGATTAATTGATTATTAAACTTTTGGTTTCTGTTTTGGTAAAAAAACAAACATTTCGCTGCATAATACCGAACCCTTTCAAGGGTTTTCTTAAAGAACACATACATTGATTTAAAAAGTCTTTAATTTAGTGTTTTAACTGTTTTTAGATTTAGATCTTTGGATAAATTTGTTCATTATTTATGTATTGACAGTTGCAGAACATATTTGTCTTCCATTCAGTTTTGAGATTTCCTTCTTTAACACCTTGCCAAATGTCTGGTTCTGGTTCCAGACGGCGCAGCTCTCGGGTGCAGCTGCGAGTGCTGATTTCAGTGTGCACCAGCAGGGGGCAGCAGCTGTGTTCGGGCAGGAGGCTGTGCTGGCTGTCAGTGCGGAGGCACAGCCCTTTAAAGGGCCAGCGACTGCAGGAATGACTAGCCACACTTCATTAGGCACTCCTGGCGGAGGACGTACCTCCACAGGTAAAACTACAGCTCAGTTACATCTGCTTTCAGCCTGTGGGTCTTTTATTGTAGTAAGCGTGAATGTGTATTCAACCATAGGAGAAACAGGTGCTACCTCCATATTGGCGCTCACAGCATCTCATGCCCAGCTTGTCGCAACGACAACCTTCACACAGGCCAACCAGGTAGAGTTCTGTTTTTTTTTTTTCTGTTTTTTTTTTTCTTCATTATTTCATTTTCTTTGTTACTATCAAAATTATAATTGTCTTAAAAGCACTAATTGTCATTGTGTTGTGTGTAAAGGCCCAGGTGGAGATCATTGGGAAACCTCAGCCTGCTACACCGAACCAGCCTGCCACACCTGGAACTGCTCTGGAGTGCCAGCAGTACCGTAAGCACACAGCCCAAAACATTACAGTTCTCCTGTTATGTTATTTTAAAGCCTCCTAATTTCGTCTCCTACAACAGGTTCACATGCGTTCAAGTAAAAAAAATATATATATACACTACCGGTCAAAAGTTTGGGGTCAGTAAGATTTTTTATGTTTTTAAAAGAAGTCTCTTCTGCTCACCAAGGCTGCAATTATTTGATAAAAAATAAATAAATAAAAAGTAATATTGTGAAATATTATTACAATTTAAAACAGCGGTTTTCTATGTGAATATATAGTAAAGTGTAATTTATTCGTGTGATCAAAGCTGAATTTACAGCATCATTACTCCAGTCTTCAGTGTCACATTTTTAAAATTATTATAAAATGAAATTATTATAATATGATGCTCAAGAAACATTTATGATTATTATCCATGTTGAAAACAGTTTTTTACATTTTTATTTCAGGATAGAAAGTTCAAAAGAACAGCATTTATTTAAAATATAATCTTTTCTAACATTATAAATGTCTTTACTGTATAACTTTTGATCAATTTAACTCATCCTTGATGAATAAAAGTATTTTCTAATTTCTTTCCCCCAAAAATAAAAAATAAATTCTTACTGACCCCAAACTTTTGAATGGTAGTGATTAATGTTACAAAAGCTTTCCATTTCAGATAAATGCTGTTCTTTTAAACTTTCTATTCATCAAAGAATCCTGAAATAAAAATGTAAAAAACTGTTTTCAACATGGATAATAATCATAAATGTTTCTTGAGCATCATATTATAATAATTTCATATTATAATCATTTTAAAAATGTGTTTTCTTTCTCATTTTTAGGAAAAGCACATAATTACCATTGTTTATTTCTATACCAAATGTCACACACTTGCAATGAAGCTAAAAATATAAACAACTACATCATTATGTTGATATCCTATATTTTTACAATAAAACTTACGACAATCATGTCTTCTAATATCCTCAGTTGTTGTATACCAAGCTGCCTCGAACACATTTGTAAATTACTCTCCTTGAACCCATTGTGCGAGTTCACTTTAATACCGCGTGCTTTATATACATGTTGCTGCTGATTGGACTGCAGTTCTGACACACACACCAAACAAGAGAAAACGTGTCTCAAACCCCGGTGCGCACCGTTTTGAACTTGAAAGTGCCCCTGTTGTGATTGGTCTACTCTAATTGGTCAGAGGGCCCAGTATTTTGTGATTTAGCCTACTCTGCTCTGATTGGTCAGGTGGCTCTTCTGTCTTCTCGACATGTCGACAACACCAACCAAACACTTCCACGCCTCAGCTACAACTCCAGTGTTTGAGGGTAAAAGTAGACGTTGTTCGTGGGCACCCAATAAAGACCATTGGCTGACATTATGCTAATTAGTTTATGCAGTTAGAAAGACAAATTTCGGCAGTTCAGAATTGGTTCTTTTAGGAGCCAATAACTCAATTTATTGTGCACTTTCATCTTTAAAACTTTGCCAATATTTTACATTCACAAACAGCTATATTACACACCACATGAGAGGTAATATTCAAAAGCATAATAGTGAGCACTTTAATATTAATTTGACCAGAAACGTTTTGTAGTTACTTTAGCTGACCTAATGAGTTCTTTCCTCTTTCCTGCAGCGGATCCTGACGTGTCCACATACCATTACGATGAGAGCTCTGGCTATTATTATGACCCTCTCACAGGCCTCTACTATGACCCAAATTCACAGGTAATAAAACAGGCTTAGGGATTGCAGAGCACAGTTTATGAAGTATGTGCCGCTGCGGTGTAAACCAGTATCCTGGAGTATTTAGTAATTTACGCATAAGCGCGTGTTGACAGAGAAGAAGGGGTATAATAATGTTGTCATAGAATTTATTTAATACATATTATTTAATATGTATCATGCATTTAAACGCCTAAAAGGAATAGCAGAGAGTTGACATTTTAAAATATTGTTTTTAATCAAATTGTACCAGCATCAACAAAAGTCATCTTTACGCTGAAAGACTGTTTAATGCTGTTTAAAGGTGGCATACATGTATTTACACTGTTTCATAATGTAAATAGCCTACATAAAGTATATGAATTATAAAAATAAAAAAAACTGAAATTTATTACAAGGTAGGGCAGCAATATTGGGTTACACTTTATTTTAAGGTGATGTTGTTACAGTGTAATTTCACAAATCAGTACTGTGTAGTATTAATGAACTACATGTACTTACTATAGGGTTAAGGGTTTGTTTTTGGATTAGTTACTTGTAATTATGCTGTTCTTTTATTACTACCAGGGTTCCCGCGGGTCCTTAAAAAGTCGTAAAAAGTCTTAAATGAGATTTTTTTAAATTTAAGACCATAAAAAGTCTTAAAAAGTCTTATTTTTTCTTATGAATGGTCTTAATTTTTTGTATGACACTTTGGCTTAGACATATCTAAATGCTTTCCAAATTAAAACGATCTAATTGGCGTACGTATTCTTTTTTTGTTATTCTACCTTTATGGATTTGCTTGTTTACATGACAATTTGCATCATTCGCGCCAGCCTTGCGTCTGTCTCCTGCATGCGAGAGGACAGGTAGAAGAACGTTGGTAATAAATGTCAGTTCAATTGTAAGTTCATTCTTTATGTGCTAAGGAGTGTCCGCTATGTATCGTCTATGATGATATTGTAATCATTGTTTTATTTTAACTATGGACGAGGCACTGCGAGCTGACATCGCATGTCTCTCTCATGCTTGCTTTCATGCGTGTCAGTGCAGTTATAGTAGGCTATGTCCCCAAATAAGTTTGTTGTCTATTTACTATATGTTGTTATTAAAATATCTCATGAGCAAGAGTGACGTTTTCATGTGAACAATTGCAAATGTGATATCTATTTTATACAACAGTTAAATTAACAAGTTAACATTGTGAGTTACTTTTTAGACACAATATTGTGAAAATTGTTTGTTTCCCCTTTATTTCGCCGACGAGAATTTAAAAATGAAACCTTACCGTAGCAGTCTCAACAGACAGCGAAGATTTTTTTTTTTACCGTTTTGAACGAATAATTTTTTTTAATCATTAAACGATTCAATGAACTTGCTTTTCCCGAATGAATCAGCAGTTTGAGCAAATCGGTTGAATGAATGACTCTCTCAACTCACTTAAGACATTGAACTCACTTAACTCATGAATGAATGACTCTCTCAACTCACTTAAGACATTTAAGACATTGAACTCACTTAACTCATGAATGAATGACTCTCTCAACTCACTTAAGACATTGTTTAAGTTTTATATTTAAAGTACCGGTACCCTTTAATTAAAATGTTAAAATTTGAAATAATTTCATATTTAAGTAAAAAAACTAATAGGCTATCATAGCTTTATTTATGCAATTGTAAATGGAGTGTAAATATATTAATGTCAGTTCTGATGCCGCTTTTGTGTCACCTCTGCACTGCAAAGATGGATTTTGATTTTAATTATTTAATTTGACTGGTAACAGTGGTAATATGTTATTATTCTAATATAATTTAATTGGAATGTTAGAATTTGACATAAAAGGTGATGCATATCTCTAAATAAGTTTAGAAAAAATGTCCATATAGGTGAAAATGCCCCTGGAAATCAATTTAAGGTGGCAAATATTGCCCCTTAATAAAGTTAATTTATGTCAAGTTTAGTTTATTTGTATAGCACTTATACAACAGCCACACGACTGACCAAAATGCTGTACAGAGGTTCAAAAGGAAGGAAAAAAGTAAACAAACAACACAGCTAAAACACAGTTAAAAAAGTGAGTCTGCTGTCAACAACAGGCCTAAACCAGCCATGGTACCTGTACAAAATATCATCTAATAATTATCAATAAAACTTTGAAAATATTGAGAGAGCCTATATCTTTGTCAATATTGCGCATCCTATTCTAGGGTATTAATTTTGATTTCTTCAGGTCTTAAAAAGCCTTAAATTTGACTTGTATGGAACCCTGTGTGCAGGAACCCTGTACTACAGTAAGTACTAGGGCTGTAGTCAACCAAAGCAATCCTTAGTCGACCAAAGCCTTGTCCTGCGCAACGATTAGTCGACTAAAAAAAAAGACGCGTGTTTTGATTGAACATTTTTTAACAATTGTCATAGAGCATTTATAAAACAACAACGAAAAAACATCAAAAATACATAAAACTATAATAATAATACAATTCTTTGAAAATTAAGTGATTTTTTTTTTTAACTGCAAAAAGTGAGGAGCACTGTCATCCTAGGTCTAGTAGCCTAACAGTCACAATCGCGCACCTGACCACACCACACGCTACAAAAAATATAACTGCTATCTGCCACAATGAAAAATCCTAACAAAAGCTCTCCTTTATACAGGCTGAATATTCTTCTTTACTTTCAAAGCTATGGGTTAACTTTTGTCCAGCCGATCTAGGCGTTTTAAAACAAACACACACAAAAAAACCAAAGAGCCTAAAAAACAATCCTAATAATAATAGGCTGTATTGTAGGACTGCATATAGGTTTATTTTCGTTTTGTTACATTATTTAGGCTATTTTCAAATGCGTCAAGTGTACAAATAAAAACAAAAACATATCAAGAAAACACAATCTATTGAGTCAGCATGATAAAGCCGTTAAAGGGACTGCTCACGTCTTTTGCGCGCTCAAGTTCGATTTCAAATGTAGGCGCGCGGTGTGCGCGCTCATGATGGAAGCAACGCGGTCGCGGTGCGACGCGCTCTTTTTTTTCCAAGTGTTTCCACACCGCATCGAGATAAAAACATATAGTGTATAAAAGCATAAAAACCGAAACAAGTAGCGTTCTAACTGAATGAATACAGCTAAACTACCTCCCTTACTGAGCACGAAGCAGCAGCCAGCCACAGGTGCGAACCGAGTGTTCTATGTGTGTGCGCTAAACTGTGGCGCTGTTACAAAATAGCCTAAATTAAAGCATTTAAAGTTGGGAATAAACCATAGGCTAATTATATTTAGAATACAGTAATATATAACCGCTTATAAAGGAATAAATATCAAGGAGTAAATCATTGAAAAATTCTTTCTATTGGTAAAAAAAAAAAAAATGCAACTGGTCGACCAATAAGAATGTCAGTCGACCAAGACGGCATCGACCGATTAGTCGACTAAACGACTAAAGTTGACAGCCCTAGTAAGTACATGTAACAGACCTTTAAGTAAAGTGTTACCCAATATTATGAGAGAAATAATTTTCAGATTCAGGATTGTCACGTAATAAAGCTACGGTGTTTCAGCTGTGTCTAATCTGAACGCCTCTGATTGGTCACTGCATTCATAAGCTCAACAGATACGTGTGGGATTGGTTATAATGCACATCGTTGCAAAAAACAACACACAAAAATAAATCTGATGCAACGTGCAGATCTTAATGGAATGCCGCAATCAACACTTTTCATTAATTTTCACTTTAATCACAACAGTCGTAATAGATTTAGTGTAATCATCTTATGCCCCCTTATCTATTATGAGCATTTCTTGTTCAGTTTGGTGTCATTTTTGCCCCAAGCCCCCATTTATTTCCAACTCTGATTCAGTTGAGTTTAATTGTGTAAGGTTCTTGGCACTTGTCTTTGACGTCAGTGTTGACCAAGCTTACTGCGCAACTTAATACTAATTCTATACAAGCATACTGATACTGCAAATGTTTTCTGTTTGTTTTGTGATGTTCTTCTAGTACTATTATAATCCCCATACGCAGCAGTACATGTACTGGGACGGGGAAAGCCACACGTATGTTCCTGCCCCATCACAATCGTCCGATGACACCACAGACCCTGCGGGAGTGACCTCTGACCTCTCAGGTGCTCCCAACAGCAGCAAGGACAAGAAGGACAAGCCCAAGAATAAGACGGCACAGCAGGTTCACCCTCAAACTACTTAATCAGTTGTTGTTGCCTTTGGCTTGGTCAGTTGGGGATATTCAAATTAATTAACCAATCATTAATACCATTGATCAGCCCTACCAAACGTGGAGGTTTTTCCACTAAGAAACGAACATTGTTATGTTGTTTTGATTGATACTGTGAAGCTGCTTTGATCCAATCTATATTGTGAAAAGCGCTATATAAATATACTTGACTTAAAGGTTGTATCAGTAATTTCAGGCCCAAAAAAGGCCGAAACATAAATGATCACATTCATCTGATCTTTCCTAACGATCCGCTAGCTGCCCGCCCCATAAGCATGCTGTCGAAAAACTCTGTAGGCAGCCTAGGCTCTGAGATCTGCACACAAAAACAAATGGGTACAACCACCACTCAAAACCAAAATAAACATTGTTTCAACCAATCACCGACAGGGGCGGGTGTTGCTCCGACTTCGCGTCCAGCCGTGAACAACCTCAAAACCTCACAACACCCGCCCCTGTCGGTGATTGGTTGAAACACTGTTTGTTTTGGTTTTGAGTGGTGGTGTACCCATTTGTTTTTGTGTGCAGATCTCAGAGCCTAGTCTGCATACAGGCCTGAAATGACTGATACGACCTTTAATCGTCACGATGAAATCAAAATGTGTTTACTGGCGCAACCTGTCACTCGCACTCAATTCCCCATGGACAAAATCAAGTCCCAACCTCCTTTTTTTTTTCTTTTTTTTTTCACGCCGACTTTAAATGAAAGGTGTTCAGAAATCAGAAATGCTCGCTGCTTGTGAATCATTTCGCATGTTCAGGTTTACGGACGTATCTTAAGCACCAAGTATACTTCAGTTTCTGCTTTTTTGAGGCTTATGAGTTATAAAATTCTTTGTACTAAAATGTCCCCTCACACAAACGCTTGTTAACTTGTCTGTTGTTGTTCCCGTCTCCACAAGTTTGTTGTTGTTTCGTCTCATCGTTTTCTTCTCAGACTGTGAAACAACAGGCCTTGGCAGTGTAAAAAGTGGGGTATACTGTGGGCTTTAGAGAGTGAGGTTTTGGTGAGATGGCATGTCATTGAAATCGAGTATCTCTTCCTGATGTATCTGTATGTCTTTTCAGATAGCCAAAGACATGGAGCGCTGGGCCAAAAGTCTGAACAGGCAGAAGGAGAACGGTCGGTCGTCCTCGTCTTCCTCGTTGGGCACTACCTCTCGATTGATGGCACAGGGTAGACCCGATGACAGGCGGGAATCGGCCAGCGCGGATGCGGGATACGCCGTCCTGGAGATGAAGGTTGGGTTTCGTCCGACTAATGCCCTGCTTTTAAAATGCCACATCATGTCTGACTGATGGTGTGAAATCTCTTTTTTCTTTTTTGACGCAGGGCGCCTTGCTGGAGAGACCTCAGATTCTGATGGAACAGATCAAACATCTAGAAGAAAGAGAAGTGTGTTATTTTTTGTTTTGTTACCTACGGCCCCGATATACTCATGGCAAATGTCTTTTCCGTTCTTCGCTCAGTGGTAAAAAGAAGTCTGAAACACTTTTGCAGCGATACACTGTTAGCGAACACCTGACGCCGTCCACACCGCTGAGAGTGGCCTTTAGGTGAATATGTAAATGTGCTGTGTGCTTTCCTCTCAATAACAAAATAAACACACAACAAAAACGACAGAGATGAGAAAAGAGCAGTTAAGAAAGCATTGATCACAGTGATGTGGATATGTTTGCACCAGCTCTGCAATTCAGCACTCCAGTAAAGTCACGTCACGTTATGTTTATTAATATAGCACTTTATACAGTATATTGTTTAAAAGCCAAGACAGATTTACTGTATTAAACATGAAAAACAGTGTCTGTGTCGCTTTCAATTAGAAGTACAACTTCAGTTTCTACTATAAATCATCTCTCCAGTGTGTTTTATTGGAACTCCAGTCCAAACGAATTTCGTTCCACCGGTGCCGCCTTCGATTTCGCTTTGAGTATATCGAGCCCTTTACATTATGGTGTTTGTTTGTTATATTGTTTAGCATTTTGATTTGTCTTTTTGTTGTTTTATTACATGTTGGGTTTTTTAGTATTTATTATTTTGTTTCATCTTGTTTTATTCTGTGCATCTTTTGTGTGTGCCGTTTGAAAAACATTGTCTATTATTCTGAAGTCTGTGGTTTGTGCTGGTCTTTCAGCTGAGTCCTCCTCCGGGTCTGGTGTCGGGCTACAGCGCCGAGACGGACAGTGAGGAGGAGGCCGGAGAGCGAGAGGAGAGACTGACGGACTGGTCTAAGCTGGCCTGTCTGCTGTGCAGGAGACAGTTCCCCAGTAAAGAGGCTCTGATCAGACATCAGCAACTCTCTGAGCTCCACAGAGTGAGTGACGGCTGCAGATCTGCCAACATATGAGCCATGCTGAATGCCAAGATCAAGTTGTTTTCATTTGAAACCATTTTTCCTCCCCATATATTTAGATTTTGAAAGGAAGATTAGCAATAACCAGTGCTATTACTGTTAACTAAATTAAAATTATAAAACAATTATGTTTTTGTTATAGTCCCCCTGTAGTCAGTAATTTAATCCCTTAAAACTCATCTTTGATCACCAAAATTACATATTTTAATGATCTTTCCTTGAAAAAAAAAATCATCATGCCTTAAAATAGCTTGAATGTAACTACACCCTTGCCTCATTTAGTATATGCGGTATATGTAAATGAGCCCCGCCTCCACTCACTCACACAGTTCAGAGATCCACTCGTTGACGATCACACGTTGATCTGATTGGTTACAAGGTAGTTTGTGGCGTGTGTTTTTGAGACTGTCTTTGGTTCACTGCTAGCCTGACGTCGTCGTACTCAGTCTGCTCCGTTGGGCTGTGATTTATGGGGCGTTTCAACCAAACCAGGAAAGAAAATGCCTCTGCACTCAATTGGATAGACCTACAACCACTCAGAGCAATGGAGTAAATGACGTATGTTGAGGATTTCGGGCTTCCGAAAAGGAGCTGGGAACGCCCGCTGGTTATGTCCACCTCGTCGTGCACGCCGAGTTATCGCCGTGATGCCCATTTCAGTTGCTTCTGTTCACTCGGTCCTCCATGAGTGCGACCAAAGGAGAAACAACAACGACCACAGTGGTTTTATTGCGCCCCATCTTCTCAGCGACCATCGGGGCCAGCTGATCAATTTAAACTTTTGCCGAATCCCGTAGGAAGGACGGCAAAAACATCTTTCCGATCGACGAATGCCTTGATCGCGGTTCTCTGTTCCTCTTCTTAAATGAATGCACTGTCTACATCTTCTACAACAGACGCGATGGCTGAATCTACACATCTCAATTCTCCAGCGACAGCCATTCTTTGTTGTAAACGAATTCAACCCAAGCGTTTTTTGGTGACGTGGATGATTGTTACTGTCGATCATCTGTCCATCATCGTATAAAGCCCGCCCTGACATTTTGATTGGTCCGAACAGCTTTGGTTCGGGCATAGTTGCTTCACGACGGATCAAGTACAGACCGAAGTTCCCGACCTCAGATGTTGTGGGCGGGGCTAAGTTCGGCTGGCTTCCAGGCTAGTTCACTGCAGTTATAAGGAGAAAAAAAGCATATTAAAGCATTTAATATGATTTAATTAAAGGTTTATCTTAAAGCATATTAAAAACTCCACATAGATGTACATTTTGGGGGGGATTGTACTTTTAAACATGAAACTAAACCGCCAGTAGGTGGTCTTAATGAGCGAGTCATTATTCAAACGATTCGTACATACGTCCGAGTCGTTCAAGAATG
Source organism: Semotilus atromaculatus (assembly GCA_031834385.1). Taxonomy (NCBI): domain Eukaryota; kingdom Metazoa; phylum Chordata; class Actinopteri; order Cypriniformes; family Leuciscidae; genus Semotilus; species Semotilus atromaculatus. The sequence goes on along the minus strand of JAULUF010000026.1, from coordinate 21,421,673 downwards.
AGGCAGTTGGTTATGAATGGGTCATGAATCTTTGACTCAACTATTCAGGAAAACAGCACTAATAAAAATATGAATAAATACCATAATACTAAAAATAACACCAGCAATAACTAAACCAACTGTGCTAGCTGTGCAACGAAACACAAATTATGGTTCACACTCAGTTTTGATTTTATTAATTTTTGTCTCGTTTTACTTTGAATTTAGATTCTTGCCAGAAAAAATATCCAGACTGCAACAACCAACCAAATTAATTAACAGAATAAAACATTCTATTCATGCCATTGTCTTTATTCCTCCATGTGCAGCAAAACCTGGAGCAGAGGAAAGCCAGACCGGGCCAGCCAGAGGCACACGAGCGATCCGAAACAGAGGTATTACACCTGCACACTCCTCTGACAGGAGCCGCACTGTGGAAGTATCATTTCCAAACAACCACTTTCCCCCAGAACTGCTATTTGTTTCTATAATTAATCGATTTGACACTTCTGATTGACCTCTGGGTGGCGCTCTTCGTTTCAGCTGAAATACAGGGACCGGGCAGCAGAAAGGAGGGAAAAGGGGGCCGTCCCACAACAACCTGATGCAAAAAAGAGGAGATTCAGCCCTAAGTAAGTGGAACCAGTGATGTGTTAAAGACATTTTACTATGGTAATATCATGGTGTTTGGGGGTGTACTATGGTAATGTCATATTTTTTGCGTATAATGTCTAATGTTTTGCTCTTGCACATGGGCAGCAGTGGCGTTGGATCTCAGATGCTTCCTGGAAGGTCGGAAAAAGGCTTTTTCATTCGCAACCTCCCATTGGAGTAATGGACTTTCTTCCATGCTTAACGAAGCGCCTCGTGAGCAGTTTTTAATCTTGTGATCAGAACATGTGCACAGTGTTTGTGTACAGAGAAACAATGCAGCTAAGAGACCATCACAGTTAGAATGATGTGTGTGTATATATATATATATATATATATATATTAGGATTCAGGTTGATAAAGGAGAAACCCTCAGGACCCTGAGAAGAAAACACTATACAGCACATTGTTACTGTAAATACAGTCCAACTGTGTGACATTCTTGTACTTTAGCCCATCGTCAGCTTCCCAGAAAGCAATTTGTGAACATTTGGCATAGATGGCATGAATTTTAAGCGAAAAATGTTTAAATTCTGGGAAGCTGAGGAAATGATGTCAGGATGGAGAGCCGGGATAATTCAGAAAGTATTTCTCGAGTTTGTCCGTGTTTGTGTCCCGTTGAGCAACAGCCAGTGGCCGTGCGGAGAAGCTCTGCTGATTTCCCAGTAAGTGTGCTCTATGCATTTCGCATGTCTCGCACGACATGACAGTCTATGCAGAAACGACAGACAGCCGGCGTCTGTGAAGACTTGCACTGTAGATTCTTCTTTAGTGGTTCTCTTCAAGGAAAGGCACAGATTATTATGGTTTACTTATGGTTCCTAATTTGCAGTATATATCATATATGACTTATAACTGTATAAGATTATATAAGCTGATATACAGGTTTTCAAATGTGAATTTATGTTGGTCAGAGTGAGTTTGAGAGTATATGTCCTTATTAGCACTAAGTGCCGTTATGTTTTTTTTTTTTTTATGTTCATTCATACAAAATCATGTACATTTTGCTAATTTTGCTTAAAGGTTATCAGAAAGGGCTGAAAGCCTGTTTTGATTTAGAAAATGGTTCCTAATGAGAATTATTTTATGTGAATATAGAATGATGATAATGTGACATGTTTTGAAAGCAGAGGTTTTTTTCTTATATTGACGCCTCAATGCAATAAGAGAATCTCTCAAAACCTGTCAAACACACGTCTGGTTCTCATTTCATCACACACCCAAATCAGAAAGAAAATATCTTTACTAAATTGTATTTAATTATACAAAAAGAAAATAGAGCTTATTTTTTGGACCATTAAGATTTTCTTATTGTATTGTGACATTTTCATTCCAGTAAAGCATTCACAATCTGTGGGGAAAAAATGATCTTTTTCACTGTAATTAAAAAAAAAAATAAAAAAAAAGCTTTTTCTTTTATTATGCTCTGAAATATGACTGAGACATTTCTTGTTGAGATTCAGTGATGTTTGCAGTGAGTGAATGTGTCCTCCACAACCCAATATGTACTGAAAGAGAGCGTTTGCACAATACAGCTTCCTGTGACATCAGTTTGGGTCTTGCTTTTTTTTTTGCTTTTAAATATGCAAATATTGCTTTTATTCAGCAAATATGCATTCAATTGATCAAAAGTGACAGTCAAGACTTTATCGTTACAAAAGATTTATATTTCAAATAAATGTTCTTTTGAACTTTCTATTCATCAAAGAGTCCTGAAAAAAAATTCACGGATTCAACAAAAATATTACAGCACAATTAAACATAATTTAGCACAACTGTCATCATCATTGAGAATGATCATAAATGTTTCTTGAGCATCAAATCATCATATTAGACTGATTTCTGAAGGATCACGAGACACTGAAGACTGGAGTAATGATGGAAATTCAGCTTTGATCACAGGAATAAATAAAAATATATAGTTATTTTGAATTGGAATAACTCATAATATTGTTTTTGATCGCGTACGTGCAGCCTTGGTGAGCATAAAATACTTTTGAAAACACTAAGAAATCTTGCTGAAATCTCAAACTTCTGAACACACTAAACATTTATTTTGAATCATAAAAATTCTTCTTCTTGAATGCTTCTTTCTTGGCATTCCAGTGCATTTTCATTGTCTTAGATTTGTGTGGTACGTCTGTGATTAGTTTGAATACTCAAGCATCACTGCATTAGCTGAGCCCTGTCCCACAACACAGGCCAAGTGTTAGAGAGTGAACATGGGAAAGATCTTGTTAGGGCAAGACTGTTGAACCAAAAACACTGTTGAGATGATTATATTAGCAGTCATGCAGAGTATGAACCTGCTACATACAAACATATGGTCGGCATGGCAGCATACGGTATTAACAAGTGAAGTCTTGTTGGTTGTTTCGCTTAATCCATGGACCATTTTCTTCTTTATTCCAGTCTAAGCGTTCTTGGAAGCCAAGCAAAGGCCGGTTGGAAATACACGTTCATTCAGTTTCCTCCCTGTCCTCGAGGGAGTCACAAAACACATTCCTGGAAGATCTTTTCTTTACCAAACAAGGAGTTGCCAACAACACAGCCGTCATGCGTGGTTGGCATCGTAATGTCAAAAGCCATAATTGATCACACACACCTCAATTTAGTTCTTTTTTTTTTATTCACATCCTGTTGGAAAATGACAGACTAATTCAAGGAATGAATAGATAATGCTTCCAATGAAAGGTGTGCTGGGTCAAAGGTCATTGATCACATAGAGTTTAAAAAAAACAAACACCAAAAACTTTCTAAAACGTGTGCTTGTACATCACATGCTTCTAAGCCACAAATACAGACAATACAGGAAGTTACAATCTGTACATCAGATGGACACATTCAAAGCAGGAGTGTGTGTGTTCCAGCATGGCACCTTCAGGAACGGCTCAGGCTCAGTGTGAGGAAGCTTGTCTCCAACACTCGATAACAAATGAAAAGGATAATTGCAACTTTTTATCTCACAATTCATACTTTTTTCTCGCAATTCTGACTACTATTGTAAGAATTTTGTGACATAGACTTCCAATTTAGAGTTATAAAGTCAGAATTTTGAGACAAACTCAAAAAGGTCAAAATTGTGCGTTTATACCCTGCAATTCTGAATAAAGTTGCAATTATCTCTCTCATCCCACAGTAAAACAATTAATAAATAAAAATAATACAGTAATGCACTTACAGTTGGTGTATATATGCAGGACTGCAATAGGTTGAAAATCAAAGTATTTCAAAGTTTGAAAGTATTGCTACAGAACTTGTACAAAAATAATACACAAGACTAGTGGGGGGGAAATCATTTATCTGAGAAATTATATTAAACTCCCCTAACCATGTTCTTTTTTTTTTCTTTACTATTATTTATACACTGTCGTTTTCATGTTTTGAAGTGGCTTGTGTATTTGTAAATATATATATATATATAAATTGTTATGTGCTTTATTTATTATTATTATGATTACGTATTACTATAGGTTTAATTTATTTTTATTTCCGTTTTAGTTATTTACTTCCAATTTTAGTGCTCAAACTTAAACTTATTTTAGTTAGTTGTCTAGGCAACATTGCATATTTTTTCTTTTCGTTTAGTTTTTCATCGAATTAAATGAAATTGTATTTAATTTCATTTTCATTACAACCTTACAGCTAATTTAACACATTTTCGAAAGGAAGAACTAATATAAGTGCTTTAAGTACACTTCACATTTCCTCTGTAATGTTTGCCTTAATGTCCATTGTAAGTGCATTATTGTACTACATTTAACTCTTTCCCCGCCATTGACGGGATGTTTGAGAAGGGTATCGCTGTAGCCTGGAGATCTCCAAAATAGGGCGTGGCTTCCTCCTATTGACAGACAGACATGACATGCATGTGTGATTTTTATTTCTTCCCCAAAACCAGTTCTGTGCAAACTCCGCCCCTCAGCTGATTCTAAAGTTTGAATTGGTCATGTCAATCACACTGCTGATTTACAACATAACATCAAACGTTCCCAAGCGTAAAAATGTTTTACTTTAGATCAACTAGAAACTGTTTAATTTAAAGAAATATTTATTTTGAAATGTAAGTCAATGACAATTAGCAGAAGCCAGAGCCAATGGCGCAAGTCTTTGTTTGGGAGGCTCCGCCCACTTTTGGAGTTCACGCCCCATTTTGGTCTTGCAGCTGTTTATCTACTTGGAATTTTCCGTCTTTCTGTGTTTTCACTGTTATGTGGTTGAGGGCGCTATTACACATCCTCTGAAAGAGTTCAGAATCTCCTGATCAAAACAGGCGGAAAAGCAGAAACAAGCGATAGCATATGTAAGCAGGTGCATATAAAATAGCGCGATCCTCAACATTAAACAGCATATAAATCAAAACTGCCCAATGTTACTGAATGAAAGGACTTCTATAAGACTGTGAAGCTTGTCTATATTTTGATCATCGTTCTGAATCTGATACATATGTAGTCTTTGACAAAAACACGATTTTCTCAGCTTATTGCTCAAAATGTTGCCTTTTTTATGAAACTTACCCACATTCAAGCGTTGATTAAAAAAGAAGCTAGAATAAAACGGGGTTTGTTGTTGATTAAAAGCAGAGGCTCTGTTCTTTATTTTGAAATATTGCATGTAAGATATTCACAGAACAAGATATTCAGCGGGGGTCATGACACGTTTGTGAAAATGATCAAAAATGCTCTCGGTGGCTGGCAACTTTTTTTTTTTTTAAACGCTGGCGAGGAAAGAGTAAAGTTTGCTCGCACGCAGTACTGAGGAACGAGCGGATGACTGTGTGTGGTAATCGACATGCTTCACACGAGCAGTGTGTTAGACCAGAACATCCCGTTCAGAACATTGACAACATTCTTACAGTGTTCTCTAGTAAAAAAAAAACTTAAAAACTCTTAAAGCAGAAAAACCAAAGTCTAGGTTTTCCAGGGTCTTGTTTCGGCAGTCTTGCCAAGCTTTACTTCAATCAAGTGCTGTTCTAACAGAATTTGTGCAGGACAAAATATATACAGTATCAACGACTCACTGGTCTCACATATTATGCACTTCTACAAGCATGGACAACTTAATAAATTAAAAATGAAAAGCCATTTAAAAACAGCCACTCATCCATAATAATATGTACATTATTTTGTAATCGCATTGTTTTGAAATTCAAACCTTATCAACTGTTCTGTGTTTGCCCAAAAAAAAAAAAAAAAAAAAGGTAATGTGATATGGCTAGTTTCTTCCCCTTCTTAGAAACTCCACTATGAAATGACATTCACTATGTGTGTGCACTTCTCGTTTGGTTGGCTTGATTTTCTCTGTGCTCGCCGCAGTACTACCTCAAATAAACACGGATGCTCTGACAGTTTGGGCCTTTTTATGAGCCATTTGTTCAGCTAGACGTCTACTAGCATGACCACAGCACTTCTCCTGTCACTCTGGAACTGAAAGACATCTCATTCCAAGGCACGAGAGAATTAGGTCCATGTTGTCCACATCTGTCGTTAAGGTGCTTCTGTTTCCTTTCTACTTTCTGTTGTGCCAGTATGTCTTTTGGTCCAGCAGACGTTGGGAAATACAGCAGTTGTGTTGCTGCGTGATCAGCGTGTGCTCTGTGTGATGAGATTGATGTGAAAATGAGATAATCTAAAAGCCAATCAGTGAATTCCAAAAAGACATTTCATTAGTGGATAGTTCCGGTTTTAGTGTAAATTTAACACATTATTAAAGAGAAGTAACAGTAGTTTTCAGGTAGAGACACTGAATAAAGTAATCACTGGATAGTCTGCACTGTGTAAATTAAACAGATTAATCCTTATTAAACTTACAAAAGTTATACAGTCGAGAGCATGATTTTTTTAATTTGTTCTTTGTTGTTTGATTAACATTGAAAAACACAAGACACCAGAAGAAATTTTAGGCTGCTGTCCCTTTAAGAGCGAATGCATGTTGCAGAAATGTGCAGAACGGTTTGAGAACGCACACCAGAACCCCCAGTGTCGGTGGAGAAGGGTTAAAGGGATAGTTCACTTTGAAATAAATTTTTGGTATGTTTTAGCTTACCTCAAGGGCATCCAAGATGTAGGTGTCTTTGTTTCCGCAGTAGTTTCAATTTTGATATTTTTAGGTCAAATGGTCACCACCTCAAAGAGCATGCACAGAGAAGTCCAAATTTAACATGATTTAATGACTCGTAAATGTAAGTACACATTGATGGCCTAAGACACGAAGCGAGCGGTTTGTGTGAGAAAACAAACAGTATTTATATCGTTTTTATCTCTTGTAACCACAGCCACGTCCAAGTGATCTGAGGGCGCAGGCGCTTCAGTCTGAGGTAAAAACGATATAAATACTGTTCGTTTTCTCACACAAACCGCTCGCTTCGTGTCTTAGGCCATCAATGTGTACTTACATTTACGAGTCATTAAATCATGTTTAATTTGGACTTCTCTGTGCATGCTCTTTGAGGTGGTGACCATAGACCTGCATTATATGACTGACAGACAACAACGGTTTGACAAAAATATCAAAATTGAAACTACTGCGGAAACAAAGACACCTACATCTTGGATGCCCTTGAGATAAGCTATAACATACCAAACATTAATTTCAAAGTGAACTATCCCTTTAACAGAGACAGTCTTGTAGAAAGTAAAATCACAGGTTTGGCGGCTGACCTGTCCTCGTGTGCTCTTTAATGGTCTGCGTCGGAACAGCTGGCCATGGCACCGAACACCTCTGACGGCTCTGGTGTGTGAGAGCTGCCACTTTCTGCTGGGAACCTGCCATAAGGGACACAAGACGAAGCAAACATTCAAACTCGTCAACATGTCAACCGTTCATGCCTTGAAGTGGAGGTTGTCATAATCATCCAGTTAGATCAAAAAGTTCCATGTATAGACACCAAAGAGCCTGAGGACATATTTATTTGACTGATGCAATCACACAAAATAAATGGCTGATGCAATCACAAAAAAAACAACAAAAAAAAAGTAGAAAGGGATTAATATGCCAATAAAAGTATGGACAAAAGATTGAACTATCTGACAGTGGTAAACAGAAATTATATAATTCACATAAACGGCATATGGAATTATTTAAAGCCTAAACAAGCATTGTAGTTTGGTCTGATTTTCTTTTCATCCTAAAAATCTGCTACTGATGCTTGAAGGCTGCTAGGTGTTTTTACAATGTTTCAATGTTTTATTTTGCTTGTACAAAACCCAGCAACAAAATAACAAAAAACAAATATATTTACAATGCACACTTTTTATTAAATTATTAAAATGTTCAACTATTTATGTTTTTATTATTAGTTTTGTTTGCATTTTTAGTTTGATCTCTTTTTGCTTTTATTATTTGCTTTGTTTAATATTTTTATTAATTTTGTTTGCATTGTTTGTTTGATCTCTCACTGTTTTTATTATTGTTTGATCTCTACTTCTTTTGATCTCTGTTTGTTTTGATCTCTTTGGGGGTGTTTTGTGTGCCTTTTTTGTTTTATATTTTTCGTTTTGGTTACATTATTTGTTTTATCTTAGGTGTGGTATGCATGTTTATAAAACATTGCGATTCCACAAATCCTAACTGCAGCCAAGGTGCTACACTGGCAAGTGTTTTGAAAATGTTTTTGCGCTTGTTGCGTGGTTGCTAAATGTGGTGACGTTTCCCAAAAGGGGATGCGACCGAATATCATTGTATTAGGATATTTTCCAAATGCACAAAAAGTCAAGGTAGAAGCCATATTTGACAGGACGAAGTGAAATGCTTATTTCCATGAATGTCCAGGGGACAAAAAAACAACACACTGCAAACATTAGTCATTACCTGGGACCTAAAGACATTATGGCATATTAACTGTCTCAAATCCTCATTTTGATTTGACTAATTAAATTTGGCATCCACTGTGATTAACGTTACCTGCTAAAGAACACCAGTCAAAAAATCACAGTAAGGCAGAGGTGTCCAATCCCGGTCTGGGAGAACCACTGTCCTGCAGTTTACCTTCAACATTCCCAGAATTACTAGAAACTTCCAGGCAGATAAACAATACATTCCAGCATCCATAAACATGTATGCATATCAACCCTCAATGGCTTTCTTCATGACCATTATAAATACAACTAAATAGCTGTTTTGTGGGGCTTGTCTAAAGAAGCCGAACAAAGGTTTGTCTTCAAAATAAAAAAAATTCTATCTCACCTGCTGTGTGTTGGGCTGCGGCTGTATGAAGGACTGTAAGCCCCAGCGCTCAAGGGAACATCTGGCAATTCGCCATCAGTCAGGCCCACTGCTAAATGATTCTGCCAGTTTCCCCCTCCGCTGGCAGTAGATGACACTAGTGAGGAAGAAAAGTGTGATATGTTAGGGGTAGAAACCCATGGAAAGATTTCCGCTACAATGCTAGGGTGTTGTATGTGGTTACTAGGGTGTTTTAGTTGTTTGCTTACTGGCCCAAGTCAAAGTTTACACCAAGTCTTTATGCCACAGATCTGGAGACCAGAATATTGTAATCTGCTTATAGTAGTCTTAAAAGTTAGTCATCTATATATTTTTTTCAAGGCTGGTCATCATTTTTTCAAGTCAGTTACATAAAAAGTTAGATCAGTCTAATTTGATTTGGAAAAGTTAGACGGATTAACTGCAAGTAGGTCAAACTACTTAATAAGACAGTCTTAATAAAGTGGCTAGGTTTATGCAACTGGCCCCTGACTTGAGTCCTTCATTCAATACAAATCTACAGGACTTTCTGCCCATTTTATCGCCTACCTGATGAACATTGTAAGTTTGGGTGCAGGGCAAGTTAAGTGCCAAAGTTTATTAGATTTTCAATTTGCTCTGGCAGTCAACAACAATCTATATAATCTTATTTCTAGTTGGTCCATTTCTACCGTGCAGTTTTCTAAAAAAAAAAATCAATTCTTATAGTCCTTTTACATTTGTTGGCTCCTTTGGAAGTAATCATATCTGTTACACCAGAACAGGTCTGCCAAAACCGGAAGACAACTGGGCCTTTTGTCCCAGGTGCGGGCAGAGGATCTAGAAACCCTCTGGGCCCTACAATTGCTTACTGCCAGAACCTGGCATTTTGTTGCCCATAAGATTCATATTGTCCATAGTCTACATCAGGGGTTTGAGGTCCACTTTCCTGCAGAGTTTTTCTCCACGCATGATCAAACACACTTGAACAAGCTAATCAAGGTCCTCAAGATTACTATAAAGTTAGATGCTGGTTTGAGTTTGATCAAGGTTGGAGCTAAACTCTGGCCCCTGAGATCCACTTTCCTGCATAATTTAGCTTCAACCTTGATCAAACGCACTGTATACTTCATATACACAAGACCGTAGGGTGTCCCATGTGGCATTTTAGGCTTCAGAAGGGTGCTCACGAGTGCCCCCTTTGCCGCCGATATCCACCCTTGATGCGCACTTTTGCTGAGATTGCAGAAGTAGTGGCGTAATGTAGGGAATAGTGAGTGAGGAAATAGGGGGCGATTTTGAACACAGACAGGGCCTTAGAGGCAGGTGAGTCTGATCAAGGTTGGAGCTAAACTCTGGCCTTCAAGGTCCACTTTCCTGCAGAGTTGAGAACCCCTAGTTTGAGGAACTGTACTTACCTGAGGAGAACGAGTTGGTTCGGCTGGAGTGGCTGAAGGGTGCGGGCAGAGTCTGGTAGCCTAGGCTGTGCTGGGAACCTCGGTCATATTTGTAGGTGTACACCATCTGATAGGGACCTGGCTCCTTCTGCCCAGCGCTGCGATTGTACCATCCCTTCAAATGCTCTGCCACCAAAGCCTTGTACATGTTCTTCGTCAACACCTCATTCAACGGTCCCTGCCTTCCTCTAGGGGGTCTAACAGTTGCGTATGGATTCTGTGACAAATTATCCGATCCCTCTATTCCATAATGCCTATTGCGACCACGGCCCTGGTAACCATGTGCTGGGTAAGTGGGGTTGATGTTATAGTGCCCCTCGAGTTCGCTCTCGTAAACGTAAGCTCCGTTAGAACAAGGCTCATATTCGAAGCCGGGATATCCAGTCACGTAGTAGGCAGTCGGTCCGTAGTGATTCTGCTGGTGGCCATAACAGCTGGAGTTCTGGGGGACCAAGTTGGGCATGCTGCCCGTATTGCCGTAGATCTCCACTTTGCGGTGGAGCCGGTAGTCGTGGGATTGTGAGTCCAGTGTACGGTAGGGAGGAGTGGCCGAGCAGGGGAGGCAGTAGTCCATGCTGGACATGCTGGTATAGGACGAGCAGTCATCCAACACCTCGGTGCTGTTGCTACGCCGTGAAGGAGACAGCGGGAACACCGACTTGTTTACGCAGTGAGAGTGGAGAAGTTGTGACTGAGATTCCAAACTACCGCTGCGGTGACGGAAACCACGGATGTGACCGTCCGACCTACAGGACGCAGATAAACATGTCTTGTTGGTTTTGGTGAAAGGGAGTCCACTGAATAAACTACTTACATCAGAAACATAAAAACCACAAGACCAACTAGATTTGTAAAATGTATAAAGAAATTGTAAGTAGTGGTTGCTACTGAACCGAGTGAACTTGCCTGAGTTGGCTGCTGCTGTAGGCGTTACGGGGCATGACGGGGGTTTGCGGTAAGCTGCGGGGGTTCTTCAGCATTCTGGGTAAAGTTTTACATGGACTGCTTTGGGCAGAGAACACCTCTCGGGGGGTGTAATAATGTCCTGGCACTTGGACCTCATGATCTAATCTGAATTCAAACATAGGAATATCACTCATGAAAGAGAACATGTCTGGGTATTCTTTCGCCCCAAAATCAAAAGACAAACAATAAGAAATAATGTTTTTGCATGAGGACAACGAAACGTTATTTTTTCTGACATTTTATATGCTAGGTTTGATGTCACACAAAGCTTTCTTAGGAGACTTGGAAAATAGTATGCAAGTTATAAATACTTAAAGGATTAGTTCACTTTTAAAAAAACTTTTGCTGATAATTTACTCACCCCCATGTCATCCAAGATGTCCATGTCTTTCTTTCTTCAGTCGAAAAGAAATGAAGGTTTTTGATGAAAACATTCCTGGATTTTTCTCCATATAATGGACTTCATTGGGTACCAAATGTACTTGGACCTCATGATCTAATCTGCGCGTTCGTGACGTCACGTAATACGCAATTACGTTGAAAAGGTCACGCTTCTGTCCTGACGAAAATTTTCTTTGACCTTTTTAATATTAAAACACCCAGGATACACACACAAAATGGCCATTTTAAACGATAAACTGACACAAAGACATTTGAATATGTGTATATGGTAACGCGCTAACGCGCATCACAGGACAGAGCAAGGCGAGCATTTGTGCTTATAAAACTTAAACTGTTTTATTTATTTGTGAAATGCCAATGGTTTGTCTAGATAAGACCCTTATTCATCGTCTGGTGTCGTTTAAAGCCCTTTGAAGCTGCACTTAAACTGTCATTTAGACCTTGAACCGTTTGGTACCCAATGAAGTCCATTATATGGAGAAAAATCCTGGAATGTTTTCATCAAAAACCTTAATTTCTTTTCGACTGAAGAAAGAAAGACATGGACATCTTGGATGACATGGGGGTGAGTAAATTATCAGCAAAAGTTTTTTTAAAAGTGAACTAATCCTTTAAGTATGGTGCTTTTATGTCTTTTTTGGAGCAATAACTTTCTTGAGGGTTTTCTTGTGATCCAGCCCAGTAGATCATTAGGTACAGTGAGTATTCACACCTGTTAAGAGGTCTGTCGTGGTGTGTGTCGCTGGCTGAGGATCGTCTCTCGGGGTCGTACTCCAGGCCGGACGAGGACCGAGGAGGACTGAGACACGGGGAACACTGGACGGAGCGGGATCGCGGCCTCTGGCTGTCATCTTCTGAAGACACAAACATGGCTTTTGACTGCTGTGCTTTTCTGCTCCACTACATTTGGTTGCATCCGGTTCGAATAATATTATGTAAATTCACTGTTGGTTGTGCATGATAAATTATCTATTATGAGTGTTAATGTGCATGACTCAGTGTCTACAGTAGGGAACAATGCTGAGGAAAAAGCACTGGCAGTGAGCTAGTGAGTTGTGTCTTAATTACATAATCAGAGAGCTGATAGTGGTTTCATAATTGATGGCATTACCGTCATCTAGAGGAAGACTATCACACAGGGAGCTGCACTCAGACTGAGCCAATTCATCTATGGAGGAAAGAGAAATTATGGTATGTTAATGAAACACTACATGTAGTTAATTTAAATAAATGTTTGGTTGACCCTGATTTAATTCATGACATGGCTAATCAATTATATTGCATATATTGTTATTTGAATAATTCTTAATTAAGCCCTATTTTTTAAAATAAATCACATTAAAATAACATGTTAAATTCACAGCCTAAATAAACATATATGTGAAATATGAAATATGATTGCATGAGCTACATTCGTAGTCACTGTAAAATTGCAGTGGTACTTTGTTTTATAAGTTTTACTTTGATTATTTTAATTTCTTCTATGTAAAGCACTTTGAATTACCATTGTGTATGAAATGTGCTATATAAATAAACTTGCCTTGCCTTATAGTCTCTTGTGTCTTTTGTTTTATTTCTGTTTGTGTGTATCTTTTGGATTCTCTTGCTTTAATGGCTTCCTTCAGATGAACTAAATTTAGAAATTTAAATTTTTAATTTATGAGCATTTGATCAGTCCACAAACCACTTTGGCTATTGCTATTAATCAGTACTTAAATGTAGAATTACAGTGTAACAAAGACACTTTAAAATAAAGTGGAACATTATTTTAAGATGTCCTTGTCACAGTGTATTACTGTATGCATATAAGTACATTAATTAACTACATGTACTTACTATAGGGTAAGGATTAGGGTTTGGTTTGGGGTTAGTTGCATGTAATTATGCATAATTTATAGTTATTACTATAACTGTAAGAAAATCTTCATATGTAATTTCATAAGTACTTCTATTGTGTTTGAAATATGGTTGAAGTGTACTGCCGAATGCACTGATAAGCATTTATGGTAAAATAAAATATAACATAATTTCTATTAAAACTCATATGTCATGTATTTAAATATATTTGTTATTGCACATTACAAGTTGCAATTTAGTTTATTTTAAAAACATTAACTTTAAATGCAAGTTATGCAATAAACTAAGTGTATTTCTTTAAAGCACAACAGAAAAATAATAAAACAATAATTTAAAATGCACTCAAACTAAAATGTTTATTTTTACGTTAAAGTATATTAAGAACAGTGTTGGGGAAAGTTACTTTTAAAAGTTACTTTCAATTTGGTAAAATATTTCATTACTCCACAAAAAAGTAACTAATTGTGTTACTTAATTGCTATTTATGGAAAGTAATGCATTACATTACTTTTGCGTTACTTTTTCTCACCTGGGCTGGGCTTGTTTGTTTATTAACAACAACAAAAGTTCTATTTTAGCCAAATGTAAAGGCCCTTTCACACCAGAAGTGAGATGAATAATCCTCAGGCTGAAGGAAATGCAGATTCAGTTCGCTCAAACAAACCTTTTAGTTGTGCTGCCAATAGGACATAGGGAAAAGTTCAACACTCTTACTTCAGCAATAAAAACAAAAACTAAACACAAATGTGATGTTTATCTAAAGTAATTTTTGCTTATTAGAATAGTTGAATTGGATCATCAAAGGTCAGCAGCAAATACACAGTTTAATAAAGTGAGATTAAATGCATAAGTTGTATTTGTATTATGCTTAAGTGGCCTTTTAAATTTTAATGTTATCTTCAAGTACAGTTACTTAAAATAAAATAAAAATATACTTTTAATATTTAAATACACTACAAGTGCACATTTAATAAAATTAAGCACGCTTCTTTTTGGCAAAGGATAAAGTGTTGAAAGCATTCTAAGGTATCTAGTATCACACCTAACGCATTTTTTTGCAGTGGCGCCGTATTCCTATGGCGGTGAGCGTTCTGCGCGCTGTTTATGCAACCCAGGCGCCTCACGTTTTACCGCCTGCTGCGCCTCACGTTTTTGCAGTTGAAAAAAAGCAACTTTGCGCGGAAAAAGCACCCGACGTTATCGCGTTTTTTTTTTTTTTTTGTGCTTCAGTGGTTGCTTAAAAACATAAAAAACACAGCGCACTGCCAGTTCTGTGTGATCAGGGCCGATTGGCAGTGCTGGGTGCCTCGCGTTTTCGAACCTGAAAAACTGCGTTAGGTGTGATCGGGGCCTGAATAAAGATATGACATTAATGATATGACTAAAGATCAGGTCTAAAGATTTTTGAGGCATGTGAGAATTAGAAAGAAATTATTTAAAAGTCTAGTTGTTTTTAAGTCTTTGCCCAGCGATGAGCCACTTCAGTGGACATCTGTCTCACATACCGGCTATGATCACAGAAGCTCTCTGTGTGGGTTTCTGTCCTTTCTTCAGTCTGTACTGGTTCATTTCATCTTCAATCTCCTGCAGTTTTTGCATGGCGTCCAGACAGTTCCTCCTCCTTTTTTTCCTCACTAATTTAGAGATGTCAGGATCGGCAGCGAGCTTCTTGGCCGCTTCCACGATTTTCTGCTGCAGCGCAAAACGGCTCTCCAAATTTCTGAGGTATGGATCCTGGGTAGACAGATTGTCAATCAAGAGAAAACTGAGATGTAGTTTAATTTGCATCCTATTCATAAATCTGCCCAAAAATGTAAATACGCCTGTCGGTACTAGTGAGACGAGTCATCGATATCTGTAGTCTGTTTTCCGAAATGCAAATGTTTGTTTGTTTAGTCAACTTTTACAAGTATACTAGCATGTAGATAGCCTCAATGCTAATACAAGCCATGCCATTTCACATTTCATGATCTCTTAGACCACAATCTAAAACAAACACATCCTGGGTTTGTTTTTGATCAGAACCACCAATCAATAAACAGAAATCTTTGTCCAAAACAAGTGGCTGTTTTCCAAGTTTGAGCTCCGATACAAGGCCACATGCTGGAGTTATTTGGCAGCTAAATCTTGCAGGTTATAATGGATAAATGCTTGAAGTAGTTCAGTCGTTTCAGATGAAACGGCATGTTGGCATTTGGCCAGCTCAGGACCGCCTCAGAGCAATAGAGCCAAACCCTCAGTGTCTAATATTTTATTCAGTCCTCTACTTGGCAACATTGTTGTGTGGCAATGTTTCACACTAACCTCATTATATGGGAAAAGGTCATCCAATTTGAAAGCCGTGCCGACTCGCCTCCGGACATGAGGAGGGGTTTCTCCTTTGATGATGGGATACTCTTTTGGGAGTTTGCCAGTGAGTTGCTGAAAAAAACAGATCAAACATACTGTAAACAGCCAAAAGTCACAAAGAACATGTGTGGGTCATATTTCACCCCCAAATATTAACATAATACATAATATTTTATTTAAAGACAATGACCAGTTTTAGAACCATTATGTTTCCATCACATTACAGCAATGGCAAAAAATCTCATTCTCATTACTGAAATGTGTCCAGGTGCTTTGAATCTAGTTGGCCTGAAATTCTCAAAAAAATTGGGGTTGGTAAGTTTTCAAAAAAACAGTAATATTGTGAAATATTATTACAATTTCAAGTAGATGTTTTCTGTTGGAATATATAGTAAAATATATTACTGTGATCCTCCATAAATCATTCTAATGATGATCCTATGCTTATGAAACATTTATGATTGTAATGAATGTTGAAAAGAGTTGTGCTGATTAATATTTTTGTGGAAACTGTGATACGTTTTACAGGATTCTTTGATGAAAAGAAAGTTCAAAAGAACAGCATTTATTTGAAATGGAAATATTTCTGTACTGTCACTTTTGATCAATTTAATGCATCCTTGCTGGATAAAAGTATGAGTTTCTTACACATTTCTTTTTATTAAGCTTCAACTTTTGAACAGTATTTATATCATTTTAAGGGGAAATATTAACCAAACATTTTTTTTTTACCAAAAATCTAAATCAATGATTTTCTCTAAAATCATAATTAATAGTCAGCCAGTCACACTAAAAAAGGTGGTCATGATACAAACATATAGAATGAAGTATTGTAATTTGTAAAAATTAATCATTGTTTCATTGGTGGAAAACAAAATATACAAACAAACTGGTAAAATTTAGTCTCAGATGTAAGCTACTAAATATTAACTTCTTGTTTATTGAACTGTTGAGCAAATATAACCAGTGTTGGGGGTAGTAATGCACAAGTAATCAGATTACTTTTTCAAGTAACTAGTAAAGTAACGGATTACTTTTAAATTTATTACAAAATACCTGAGTTACTTTTTCAAATAATAACGCTGAATATATCTATAACAGTACATAGTATATGGACTATTTATTTATTTATTAGACTGGATGTTTTTCAGCGTGATTACAACACAGTTAAAAAGGAAGAAAAGACTGTTGTTCGCTCTTACAGCCTCTCGCAGGCAAATTTCCTTCAGCTCCGTCAGTTTTTGGCTAAGTATATCCTGGATCTCTCTCTCTTTCTTTCTCAACTCTGCCAGTTTCTCTTTTTTCTGGTCGTCGTTCATTTCTGAGTCAGCCGAACCTGTGAAATAAGGCATGAAATAATGAATGCGTCCGAAATTACTGGTAATAAAAGAAAATGTCACGTCAAGACTATTTAAAGCGCGTGAACTTCAATGATATTTCACTACAACAACAACGAGTCTTGAGAAGAAGCAACACAAATACATGGAAAAGAAGCCATCCGAGGCGAGCAGCTCATTAACGGTGAAGGAAGTGAACAGAGATCTGCCGATGTGTGTTGACGTGTGGATAAACAGAGGTTTCTAAAGGAGCAGTTCTGACTCGAACACTATCCTGAGGGATGTATGTAAGATGTACCTGTTGAGACCAGACTCCCGTTGCTGGCCATGATGAGCTGATTTTTCACTGCTGCACTCAGTTTGTTCATCTTTGATGCTCCGTTCTCTGTCAGGTCAGTCGCGATGTCTCCTAAACTGCGGGCTGTGGTGATTTTTGCCTGTTAAATAATATATAAAGTAAACAATATTTAAAAAATATATCTCATTTGTGCTCTTTATTTCCTATGGATTCCAAGCTAACAGGGAACGTTCTGGCAAGGTTCTCTCAAAGTTTTGAACAAACATTATTCCAGTAATGTTAATAGAGTGTTTGTTCAAAGTTATATGCTGATTGTTAAAGTTCCCCTGTAGTCAATCATTTTATCCCTAAACCTCATCTTTGATCACATATGTAAACATATGTATTTTCAATTTCTTCATGTCTTAAAGTAGCTTGAATGTAACTTCATTTAGTATACACATTCCCATGAAAATATGCAAATTAGCCCCGCCTCCACTCACTCACATCAGCTTGGACTGCCTGATCCAAACCGGTCAACTTTACTGTAGTAAACGCTGCACACTGGCAAGTGGAAATACTGGTTTAATTCAGCCGTATATGTTTGAACCAGAAAGTGATTCAGAAGAAGTGGAAGAGTGAATTATACAAACTCTGATCTACCAGTATCAGAATGGTAATGGGTTTTATATATCGCTCTCTTTGTCTGACACATAACGGTAATTCATTTGATTAGCCTTATGCTTGACTATGTAATCAAACAGCTAATAGTGTGTTGCTACTGTTACATGAATCATTCCCGTTCCCGTTCGCATCTCAGAGTCAGACTGACTGTCCTGTCCAGCAGCCTTCTAACAAACATCAGAAACGCTTTGAACAACTCAGAATGTCAGTGGAGAAAGACATATAGTTCATCATAACATCGCACTATACATTACATACATAATTCACCAGCTATAATTCTAAATGTACCCGATTTTTCATATCAACAGAAAAATATACTGGGATAACCTGACTAAAATAAACACGCAAGTGTCTTTTGCTAGTTTCAGCCTGACGCAGTTATCATTTTTAAGTTCCTTCAAGTTGTTTAAATAGGAAACGCATTTGCGCCTATTTGTGCGCCCATGGGCGGCTGGTCTGAAAACAAGGTGTGTTTAGGCGCACTGTTGGCGTGTTGCTATTTTGAGGCGACTGAAATAGACTGTGCCATTGACAAAACAGCACACAAACATACCAAATATGAAAAATAAAAGAATTACAATGTAAAAGATTATTATTGTGTACATTAAGATATGGTGGAATCCTGCTTGTACTGTAGATGTTCTGCTTGGGCTTTAACCTCGCGCACAAGTAAGTGGATTCGGACACGCCGTAAGTGAACTTGCACCCTGCGATGTAGACCATGTGTTTAGATCGTTAAAATAGGGCCCTTGACTAATGAAACACACGCACATGCACACGCACACACACACGCACACACACACTTGCTGTGATTTAACAAGACAGTGAGTGTAGAGCAACTATTATTAAGACTAGTAAATGTTTCATTATTCAGGAATGGTGTAACACCTGCTGTAACTTTTTGCATTTGGGTGCGTTGAATCTCATCCATCTGTATGAACCTACTGTACTTACATGAGCAATCTACAGTCATGTGTGTACGGTGACTTACTTTGCTCTGTTTTCTGTTCAGGTAGAACTGGTGTTGGCTGATGGCCATGACCCAGATGGTTTTGATCAATGAGTGACTGGCATACCAAGTGTGGATCACAAGCCCCGTCTGGCCAAAAGTCCGCTTTGTCACCGTTCGCCTACAAGCAGATAGACACACACACACACAGCATGATCACCATATACACACACAGAGGAAACTGAAAAACACAGCTAGAAAATAGCAGCTAACTCAATGCATGCCAAAACACATTTTTAATAAACAGTTACTAACCTTTTATAAGCTCATAATAATACCAACTTGACCATATTAAGACGCATAATTAATTTGGCAAACATTTAAACAGTAGTGTGTATAAGGTGGAAACCAGCTCTCTTATGCTCACACACACAGATCCAAAACTCACCTGTGAGGGTCGTTCACCTCCACAGCAAACTTCTTCTCTCTGAAGTACAAGTTCTCCAACTGCTTCCACTGGAAGAGCTAATGCAGGAGAAAAAAACATGAGAGTTTGACTGGGCTCCAGAAGACAGGTTGTTCTCTCAGCGACACCTCACTGGAAAATGACTCACGCACGTCTGACACACAACTCAACCAGTGCATTCCTCCGTTTATATTCTGTTCCATTCAGTTATGATTTTATGTTAAAGAATTTGAAGAGTGAATAACGTCATTTGGAAACTTCAAGATTATTAGTAAATATTGATTAAACAGACATGGTCACTATGAACTGCATGAAGAATCTTTAAAAAAGCCTATTTTTCTTCCATAGAGTAAATATAGGAATGAGATTAAGGCGAGTAAACAATGACAGAATTTTAAGTTTTCAGTGAAATATTACACTATTATTAAACTATTATTAAAACTACATTCACACTCAAGTTGATTCCATCACATTAAGTACAAATACACTACCGTTCAAATATTGGGGTTCGGTAATATTTTGTAATCTTTTAGAAAGAAATCTCTAATACTCATCACGGCTACATTTATTTGATCAAAAATACAGTAAAATACAGTAAAAACATTAATATTGTGAATACAATTTAAAATAACTGTTTCCTATGTGTATATAGATAAAAAATTTATTTATTCCTGTGGTCAAAGCTGAATTTTCAGCATCATTACTCCAGTCTTCAGTGTCACATAATCCTTCAGAAATCACTCTAATATGATGATTTGATGATCAAGAAACATTTCTGATTAGTATCAATGTTGAAAACAGTTGAGCTGCTGCATTTGTTTGTGGAAACAGTGAACAGCATTTATTTGAAATTAAAATATTTTGTTACAGTATACAAATGTCTTTAGTTACATTTGATAAATTCAGTCATTGCTGACTGAACGTAATAATTTCTTTAAAAAAATATTAAAAAAAATAATATTGACCCCAAACTTTTGAATGCCAAGTGTATTTTAACCCTGCAGTCAGTAACCCTACATTTTTTATGGTTATTCTATCATTAAAACCAGTAAGCGTATGGTTGCTGAAGGAAAAAAACATACAGTTAACACACAGTATAAAAACTTTCACCTTCAATGCTATACGTCATCACAACATTTCAGCGAAGGCGTCTGCAGGTTTCAAGAACATTCTCTAGTTTTAACTCTCAAGACTTCATGTGTGAAATTGAATTATCCAGCTTTTAGAGCCTCTTACCGGGTATTTCGGAAGGTTAAATGATGTTAATCAAATCCTGAGCCTCTTCATTATGTTACCGTCTACTCTGCTGAAGCTGTCTTTACTCGCCGAGCCTGACTTGTCTCATCAGGTTTCCTACAGAAGCTTCAGGCATGCGGTCTCGGCCCAGCCTTGCTCATGACATCACTCAGATGCCAGAACAGCTCCTCACGGGACTGAAGCGTCTCTGGCTCAGATCGGCTCTCCTCCCCGCTGGGACTCAGGAGTGAAGCTGATCTCCAGCTCAGGGTGGAGGACTCTCACACAGGCTGGGTCACTGCTCCACCTGTTCTAACCCTGCTGGAGATTACTAAACCAATTGTTCAATTCATAATGTCATGTGTGTGTAATGTGTTATATAATTTAGTACATAATTGTCACACATGCCAGCGAGCCGACGGCATATTCATTATTGTGTGATTACGTCCACCTGTGTGTCATTAGCTGGTTAACGTCTGTGTATATAAGCCCTGTGTTTTCTCTCCCTCTTTTTGCGAAGGCTCGATAGTGTCACACTATATTTCTAAGTGCTCTCTCTTGTTTCCCTTGTTTATGGTCTTGATCTCCAGCCCGTTTCCCTGTTTGTCTGTGTCTTGGACTCTGTCATTGTTTGTATCCGTGATGTAAAGTTCGATTCATTTCCATGAACCAGTTCTTTCAGAAAGTTTGTTTCAATTAACCGGTTCAAAACACGTTTCATCGGTTCCTTACGTCATTAAGCAATTATGACACTATGCATTTATTTTCTAACAACTCATGTTAGAATTACCATGCCATGGTTTATCAAAGAAACATTCAAATAAAGTCATTTGTGTCAATGCATATTGAAACATTCAAATGAAAAGTTGTCTGTGTGAAGATTATTGCAGATTATTGCCTTTCATTCACTTAATTTAATGGTCGGCTATTTGTGGTCACAGTTTAATTCGTGGATCTTTTATGTCGGATACAACTGACCAAAATTTTGTAGCCTACATCTTGGATAAGATTCCTAAAAGTTTGGCACCTACGGCACATATTACAGACATGCATAAATGCAGATTTGTTCTACATGTCTAAAGTACAGTATATAGCCTAGAAAGAATTAACCAGTCTATTCAATTCCTTGATTTCGCTTAACAATTTAAAATATAATCTGAATGCACAATAAACTACAGTACAATTTATTGACATCTCTCGACAGAAAGGTTTTTGCAGGTTTAAATAAAATGTTTTTTAATAACAGTAGTCGTCATAAGCATATTTCTAGTACTTGCATAATTTTGCCAACTCACTCATCAGACTCGATAATCCTCTGCAAAATTTGACAGTTGGTTGAACCTAATTCGGTTCTTTTCGAGTCTGACGTACTACTTTGTGTCTTGCGTCATCAACCCACAACTAAAGTTCAATTCAGTTCGATTAATGAACCGGCTCAAAATAATTATTGTTCAAGAACCGAACATCACTAGTTTAATTATGATTTTGATATATTTAGTTAATAAATGTTATCTAACTGCCTTTGGATCCTGCTCTCTATTGTTTATGAACCATTATCAATGTGCCATAATCTCTATCCGTGCACACGCACACATGCACACACACGCACGCACGCACACACACACACACGCACACACACACACACACACACACACAGGTACAAGGTGTGCTTTACTACCTGTGTGTTTCATCAGCACTTCTCTGTTGCGTAAAACAAGCAGACGTCCTGTATAGACTGTATGTGTTGAATGTAACTTCACATTTCCATATCATCATAGTGGTCTCAAGTGCAAATAAAATATGAATGCAAGTACCGACATGCTATGAGTCACATCTGGGGAAATCAAAGCCTGATTTGACAGGATATTGAGCTCTGTGCAATGACTCAGGATTATATTTAGATAACACATATTTCTCCAATGCCCAGAGACAGGAAACAAAACACAACATACCTTTCTGGGTTTTACTTTATCCTGTTGGTCATACTGTCCAATGCCTTTATAGCTGATGCCCAGCCACCATGGCATACCTTGCTTATCCTAGGAGACGAGAAAAAACGTTCTATTAGTTACACAAGACTGATGCCTTTCAGAGATCTTCTTGTATTAAATAAATAAATATATTAATAAATTCTAATAGTATTAAATACTGAAATGTTTATAAATTTACACAAAAATGGATTTAGTCACGTCACAAAAAAAAAGTATGATCCATGACTTGGAGCAAAATACCATCAAAAGTAACAAAAATGCGAAAACGTTCTTATCTATTAACTTATAAGAAAAATGCGTTTTCAAAAATTAACATTTCTGCTTCAAAATTCCCTTTTTGAATTATTTCTGTATAGATGTGTGCAGTTTACTTTGTAGAACAAAACCCCCATCATAAAACCCCATAGGAAAATCTTGTACGTCACACCTGTCATAATGTCATACCTGCACCACTCTATAGGTTATCACACATCTACATAAACTTGGTCCGGGCGTAAATCAATATTGTTTGATGCCTATAGGCAGTACAGAGCTGAATACCATCCAATTATATACAATTAAATGTATTCTGAGTTTTATTGTGTCTGATATCTTGTATTTACAGTTTTATAAATTATTTAAACCATAACATGTTCAGAATTCATTTATTGATAATCAATTAATTGTAATATATGCAGTATATATAATATATATATAAACCTGTAAATACTTTTTTTTTATCAGTTTTAACACTATAACCCATGAATAAAAGAGCATGGCAATTGGTTTAATCTTTATGCTTTGCATATCGTTTTTACCTTCACTTCATAATAATGCACTCCATATGTGGGCAGCGACTCCACCAGGGTCAAATACCTAAAACAAAGGTAATGTAGTCAAGATCGATGTTTAACAGTATCTTCAGGATCTATCAGTGCACAGCAGGCCTGAGGTGTGGGCGTGAAGGATTTAAGCAGCCAATCATAAATCACGCCGCCTCTGATGACCCGCCCCCCCGAGGCTAATCATTGTTTTTCCAATACTCACTGCACAATGGCCTGCCCTCTGGAGAGCCCTTTCAACAGCTTGTAGTGCTCAATCACACGTTCCTCGCTGCAAAAGAGAAGGATGATGAAATCTGCTCCACGGAGGATATATTCCCCAGCCATGACGAGAGGCAACCCTCCCCCCAAACCTCAGCATAAAGACAGGACAGCACGCATCATCAGCCGTAAATACAACTCGTCTGCTCTGAACGTGAATCTCATGGCTGTCTGTGCCGCTGCCTTAAATGACACATCAGCACTGGCAGTAAATAGACATGCACAAAAATGCACTTAAAAAAAAAACAGTTTTACCAGTATGCTAGAGACGGATGCTCCTTCAGTACTTTAGTGGGCAATACTGGAAGCTTCTTCAGCTCTGCTTTGGTATTTTCATCACTGAAATCAACAAGAGTGCACTTTTAACATGCAACAAGATTCAATAACTGAAACTTTTAACATGTTTTATGTTACACATTATGTTAATCGCATGATGTCTCTGAATCATTATTGGACAAGTAATAGGGTACAGAGATGTAACGACATTAGACAATAAACAAACCAATTCGTATATAGTTTGCTCTAGTTAAGAGAATAACAGCTTAAATTAAAAGCTACCGTAGGACTTCCGAAGCCTTAAATATAGCACACAAATCACATGGACTACTTTTATGGTGCTTTTTAGACCTTCATACAGACTAAAAGTCATGCTTTTTAGCCATTTCTAAAACAGCAGCTTGAACATCCCACTTAATAAGACTTTAAGAAAGTCATATAGGTTTGGAAAGACGTGATTCTGTGTAAAAGATGAAAGTATATTCCTTTAATGCAGAGCTTGTCAAACTTTTCAACTTTTCTGACCCAAGGAACTTTCATTATTACATTATTCTAATCTCATGCTGACCTTGTTTCTCAATTAACAACCCTTAATGTCTTTTGCCATATCTTGGATTCACTGCCTGACAGAGAGAGATTTAGTTTAATGGTGACTTTGCTCTCTATATGCAACCAATTAATCTTAAGAATATATATTTTATATATAAATAGGTATATGTTTTACATATGAGTGCAGAGACTTCCTGCAGTGCCTTCATATATTCCTGGGTAAAAACTTTTTTTTTTTCGTTTTATCTCAACACTTGACAGTAGAAAGTGATATTAAAGCCTGGAAATAAAGACATTTTTCAAAGTTTGTAAACTTCATGGTAAATAAGTGTGGTGGAACTACACACCTTGTATAGTCTCCTTTAGATTCCTGTAAAACAAAATATGTAAAGCATGTGCATTTAATACATAACACTGACTAAAAAAAGAAAAGAAATGTCATAATATACAAAAGCTCTGATATTTTTACCTGCAATGCATGAGCAGCTAATTTCAAAACCAGCTCACTCTCCACCTCAATGTCACCCTGTGGACAAACAAACACAATTCACTTTGAATCCCTTTTAAATACGTGCTCTGAATGCTTCAAAATCATTTTCATCATGTCCATTTATTAATGTAATGAGGAAGCAGAAACTATGCATGTGATATTCCTGTCATGGGAATCGATTTGTTTTGGCGAAATGGCTTGGCTCTTAAAAAAAGCTATTATAATGAATAATAATTAGGTTACACACAAATAATTGAAAATAAATGAAAAATTGGAATAAATAAATAGTCTGTCATGTACGGTATATGAAATAGTCACTGAACCAACTGCCTTAGAACAGTTTATTATAATATAAATAAATTGCCGTTGTATGTTGGAGACACTTGTTTACAATATGTTTGTGATTTCACTGGAACGGAGAGTGAGCTGTGGAAAAGAAAAATAGTTTGAGAGAGGTGCGTGTGTGAGAGAACGTATAACTGCTGTCGCTTTCTGCCACTGATAACAATCACAACAACCACACAAACAGGACACAAATCTATGGAAGTTTGTTTCCACCAAGAAACTTGCGATTAAAACTTTGACTTTATTACTCAGAATTGACAAGTTATGAACTCGGAATTGCGAGTAATAAAGTCTGAATTGACGTTGTTTATATATTAAGATATACGAGCTATAAACTTTATAAATGAATTTTTTTATATATTGAGATATAGCGATATATATTTTGACCCATAATGAGTTTACATCTCACGGTTTGGACTTTTTTTTCTCAGAATTGCAAGTTATAAACTCGCAATTGCAAGAAATAAAGTCTGAATTTACTTTATTTGTTTATATATTTAGATATAAACATGCAATTCTGACTTTTGTTCTGACAATTCCAAGTTTATATTTTGATTATATTTTGATTATATTTTAAATTCTGAGAAAAAAAGTCCAAACCGTGAGATGCGAGTTATAAAACAAGAATTGACTTTATTTTTTATATATATTGGGATATAATGATATAAACTCACAATAAACTCAAACTGACTTTTTTTAGATCTCACGATTTTGACTTTTTTTTCTCAATTTATAACTCTAAAAAATATATCATAAAAAAAGTCTGAATTGTGAGATAAAAAGTCACAATTACCTTTTTTTTTTTTGTTGTTGTGGCGGAAACAAGCTTCCATACAATTGAAATGCTTCCTCTGTATGACACAATTCTGCCGCAAGCAAAACCAGGCCATGGCGTGAACATTTTTTTGCCCATGCTGCAATGACACAAAATAATCCTTATGTTGGTCATGATGGTTGTGAAGAATCTAAGAGGAATTGCTCTGTTTTCTTGATTCACAAGCCAATCAGTTCCACATACTTCTCCTATGGCCCTGGGATGCTATAACTCACATATTATCGCTCTGAGGTCTGTGGCTTTTTAATTGTTTATGGAGGCGAGAAATGAGACAGTGAATCACTTCAGCGGGTAAACAGGCACAAATGTACTCACGTTATAGATGGCAGACTTAGCATTCAGAAAGAATAACTCCACAGTCGTGTGCTCCTTTAGAAGTGAAATGCTCTCGATGTAAAACCTGCAAATGACAAACCCGTCAGTTAATCGCGATTTCGTAGTAATAAAACGAGGCGAGTCGTAGCCAAAAGACAAAAACCTCACTTCAAATCTAAAACAAGGTGCTTCTTTGGAGCGGCACCACAGTGATTGAGTCCAGGAATGTGCTGCATTCTGTGGTCGGTGTGGTCATGTGACTTAAGACATCATGAGGTGGCGATCACATACCTCACCAGGAACTGAAGAGCAATAGGCCCTGATTTCTTGGAGAAGTCGTGTTCCAGCACTCTGCGGTCCAGCTGCAACCATTTGCACTGACCACTGGAAGAGGAAAGTTAATCTGGCTGAAATGTGCGATCAGACATTATTATTCAACCCAGTAAACGCTCTGCAATTTAGCACTAATATATGAAAATCATCTGCACAGACACGACTTCAACAGGACTCAACTGAGCAGAAGTAGAGGAGATTTTGCATTAGTGATGACTGAAACACTGTTAGGCTATGCATAAATAGTTTTTTTTGAATTGGTCAAACACATTTGTAACTAGTTTGTACAACCTTTAACTGTAAGTTTGGGAGTAAACCGAGAGGGATGACATTTTATAATAATAACAACAGTAACATAATAACAGTGCCATAGTATTCATGGTTTTTTGATCATGGTTCCTTGATAATACTGTACTAT
This sequence comes from Semotilus atromaculatus, assembly GCA_031834385.1. NCBI lineage: Eukaryota > Metazoa > Chordata > Actinopteri > Cypriniformes > Leuciscidae > Semotilus > Semotilus atromaculatus. The sequence goes on along the minus strand of JAULUF010000026.1, from coordinate 21,394,248 downwards.
GTTTACCCATATACTATCGCAGTACAGTGGTATTCTTTGAAGTACCATATACTGTTGTATATGAATATGGTAATTATTCAGTGTCAAGGTATATATTAAAGTAAAATGGTATTACAACCAATACTATAATTATGGAACCCCAACATTATTTTTTGTAAGGGAAACTTTGATGTAATCTGTGAAAAACAGCAGTATTAAGAGAATTTTTTTTTATTTTTTTATAATATATTAAATAATATATATGCTAATTTCCATTTAAATATACGTTTATCCCACTGGTGCCGTTCGACCATTTTTGAGTGAAAAATTGTACATTTTGTTTTTTGTGGAATTATACAGCAGAAATATAATTTAGAAACATATTAAATACAAAATATTATCGAACTAGAATATAGTACAATCATTTAATAAAAATAAAAAACGGTCATTTGGGACCAACACGCGAACAGTACCACAGGGTTAAGTGTTGTGCAATCCGTGAATCAACGTTTAGAACTGGTTCATTCAAATAAACCATCCGGACCAACTCTGACATTCTGATGCTATTACCTTAAAGGGAGCTCACCTGAAATTGAAAAATTCGTCATCATTTACTTGTCCTTCGAAACTCAAATTAAAATATTTTTTAATGCAAGATTTCGGTCTCCCCATTGAAAGTCCATTCCACCAAAGACATTGTAAAATTAATCCATAAAAATCGAGCAGTGAGTAATTAATGAAAGAATTTGCATTTTTTAGGTGATCTATCCATTTAAATTCAGGTTTATATCCTTTCATCCTTTATGTTTTCAAAAAGCTAGATTTTCCCAAATGTTTCATGGGAACAATGCACCTCTATAGACAACATCATTAAAAAGAGGCACTCACGTGTCATCCACATAGGTGAACCCAAAGTATTCCTTCTCCTTAAGGTTAAAATGCGATGAGACCAAATCCAAGAGTTCACGAGACAACAGCTTCGGCTGCGGGAGAAAATCCATTGATCAATATAATGTGAGACAGGGAGGTTTACTGAGGTCCATTACCCTTGAGTGGGAGGTGTAATAGACTAGAGCTGGGAACAGAACTGTGAGACATTATACCTGGACCAACATCTCCAGCTTTCTGTCGTCCAGGAGCTGCACCTGGCAGAGGCGTCCCTCGGTCATCTGTGGACACAGTTATGACGTCAGAGGATCCACACCTTCTCTCCTCACTACAGCGACACACTCAACGTTTCATACATTTGCACATAATTACTGTCATCACAACCAGAGGTATAAATCACAAGGAATATCTTTTAATGGCAACAGCCAAAGCAAACTTAGAAATAATCCGTTATGGCAGCATACTGAGGTGGAGATGAGACATTTCTGCAAATGGCTGGTTAATTCTCAAGTGCCTGATGCTGAAATTTCACTAGCACTAATTTCATTTAAGCATTAGTGCTGGACATTTTCAAATTCAAATGATTAAACTACATTATTAGTAAGTTTGGAATCCAGCCAACCAACCAACCAACCAAACAAAAAGAACCAACCAAAACAACAAACAAATAAACAACCAACAAAGCAGTTTAATCAACCAACCAACCAACCAACCAAACTAACAAATAATTAACCAGCAGAAGAAAAAGAACAACCAAAAAATAAACCAGACAACCAAAATCTACTGAACAAACAAACAAACAAACAAACAAACAAACAAACAAAGACAAATAAACAGTCAATCAAACAAGCAACCAAATAAACCAGAAAATAAATAAAAAATAAATAAATACACACAACCAACCACCCAACCTAGCAAGAAAACAAACAAACTAGAAAACCAACCAATCAAACAAAACCAACTGATCAACAAAAAAACTAACAACCAAACAAATAAACAAAACAGCCAACCAACAAACAACCAGCACAAAAACTAATAAACAAACAACCAACCAACCAAAAAAACAAACCAGCCAACCAATCAACTAAAAAACAAACAACCAACCAAAAACAAACAAACAGCCAAGCAAATAAACAACCAGCAAACAAACAAACAAGCAAACAAACAAACAAAAAACAAGCCAGAAAACCAACCAACCAATAAAAAAAAATAAAAAATAAAAAAAACATTAAAAAATAAAAATGAATAAACAAACAAACACCCCATGACATTTCTCTTTCAGAACCCTGTTACATTTAGGGCTGAACATTACAGGGATGAAGGTCAGCGTAACAAAGGTCAGCTCTATGTATATTTTTTTTGGTATCGCTGCTAATCCAGGGGCAATTTGGTGACAAATTCAATAAAACTTTGAATGTGTTTTTAATGAGATGCATTCAAACCAGCAGAAGCGGGTCTTTTCAGGACTGCAGAGATGTGCACCAGCAGAGGCCATGCACACACAGATTATTGTGGGAAAACACACATTTGGTGCATTTACAAAACAGAAACTAGTTATTTTTCTGTCACTGAAAATAACAACAGGATGTTGGACAAAGAAGTGAAGCTAGAACATTTTAAAATAGATAAAACATCTGTTAACAAACCAGTAGAATCTTATATAACCACAAAAACGACACAAAATTGCTTTGTTTTTCAGCTCGGCACAAAGACTGCGCTATAAACCGACCAATACCAAAAATGTCTGTTTACCGCTGTGGTGGAGTTGATGTATAATTTCATGTAGCTGTTGAGGTGTTCTTGTAAAAGACTACTCCAAATGATTCAAAATATGATTTAATCTTTGGTCATGATAAATGTGGATAATAATACTTTAAGTTTTATTAGTAGACTAGCTTTCTTACTTCAGCACAGATCTTTCGTTTGCACTGCGGAGAGCTGAACCTACGTGCTGTATTTCTCAGAGTTATTGCATTATGAGACTGATATTTTGGAAAAGTTTCAAATGCCCTTCTCCAAGCCTGTAATTTGTGTTTGCATGAGCTGTTTTTTTTTGGAGAAAATTAACTTTTACAATGACATTACAATGAACAATGTACAGTAGGATCCAAAGCTTTGATTTAGTATTTTCCAATGAATTGTATCATTACAAATAATACTATTAGTATATGATCAATGTCACAAGTTTGCTTAGTGACCTAGAAATAGTAGGCCTACAAGTAATAATAGTAACAATCTCAATCTTACATATTTCTCTTTATTTAACACCACAACTTTTCTTAGTTTAAATCCAATAAACTTCTGATGTCAGACTGCCAGTATGAATATGACTCATCATGGCCAAAGAAAATAAGTATTTTAATAAAAAGTAACTCTCACTTAAAGAGGTTCACAGTTGTGTATTAAAGTATCAACATTGTCTCAGGTGTTTCTCCTAGAACAACAAGAGAATTAAAAATAGACAAAACATCATAACAGTATAGATCTGTTATGGATATTGTTCAGCCTTGAAACATTTGATTATGTTTATTATGCGTTTCATTTTGAAATATCAGTAAAACTTTACAATAAGCTTCATTAGTTAATATTAGTTAATGTATTAACTAACAATGAGCAATACATTTGTTACAGTATTTATTAATCTTTGTTAATGTTAGTTAATACAAATCCAGCAGTTCATTGTTTGTTCATGTTAGTTCACAGTGCATTAACTAGTGTTAACAGATACAACCTTAGATTTTAACAATGTATTAGTAAACTAGTATTTTTCATTCTTAGGTAATGTTAACTAAGGTTAACTAATGGTAACTAATGAACCTCATTGTAAAGTGTTACCGAAAACTCTGACTTCAGACGGCAGACTTTGAGAAATAAGAAATGAAAGACCAAACAACATTCTCCATTGTAAAAGATTCAAAGATCCAAAAACAGACCATCACAAACGACACACAAACACAATCCAGACTGAAAAGTACGAACGCCACCTCAGGCTGTTAGGAAGGAGCGCCAGTACCTGATAGACGTGGCCCGGGTAGAAGCAGGTTTGTAGGCAGTGTTGACATGACCTCATCCTCTGCAGGAAACACCTCTGGATCATCCACAGGACGATCTGCCATATGAAACTGAGCAGAGCTTCCACCCCACACACTAAACCCCACGCCATGCCTGTCCCGCCACCGGCTGGTACCCGGGTCGCCCCTGTCTTACGCAACCAGACCTAGTCTGGGTCAAACTGGAGACAGAGCGTTCTTTCACCACCTCCTAATCTTTGCTCCCTCGTGCAAGATCGACAGCTAGGTGACATGCGTTTCGACTACATTCCCCATGAGCGTGGAGACGCGGCTGCGCCCCTGGAGAGGGTGGAAGGGGGATTTCTCTTTTCCGTGTGTGCGCTGAGGTTAGAGCCGGAGACTCTGGGAGGCCGGCCAGGCTGAGGAGGAAAGAGCTGAGGTTTGTGGGGAATAAGGGCTGCCCTGCCAGCCACGGTTTTAGCTCACGATTCCACTGGTCCTTTTTCGAGCACACATGGAGACTCAAAGGGCAGATTTTTTTGCACACACACACACACACACACACACACACACACACACACACACACACACACACGCACACACACACACACACACACACACACACACACACACACACACACACACAATCCTGCCATTTTGCTTCCAAAAGTAAACCAGGCTCTGCCACATCGATTTCTGCAGCCTGTCCACGTGTCCCAGAAGCTGCTGCCATCCCTCCTACTTTACTGCCTGACACAAAGTGAGAGGATTTACACGGCAATACAGCTTCAAATATATATTGCAATCCTATGGGCCGTCTTTTAATGATCTAAGCGCATGGTCTAAAGCGCAGGGTGCATGTGCACTTAGGGCGTCTCCAAATCCACTTTTGCTAGTTTAACGACGGGGAAAATGGTCGGCGCTCCCGGCGCATGGACTAAAAGTGTTGTTCCTATTCTCTTAATGAGTAATGGGTGTGTTTTGGGCGTAACGTGCAATAAACCAATCAGAGTCTCATCTCCCATTCCTTTAAAAGCCAGTTGATCTCACGCCATGGCGGACTCGCTATTTACATGGCAGGATTTTCAAGCGGGAAAAAATGAACGTGTCTCTAGAGAGGAAACGGATCTGCTCGTGCGCGAGGATAAAGCTCAAGCAGAACATATACGGGACAAGCCGGATTCACCTTATCTTTATGTACACAATAATAATCTTTAACATTGTAATCCTTTTATTTTTAATATTTGGTAGGTTTGTATGCCGTAGCTCGAGCCTGTGTGTGTTAAGCAGAGTTTACGTGTGTCGTGGACCCGCCTATAGGCACACATTACCAACACGTTCTTTAAATAAATAAAAAAATACTGCGATTTGACTTTGACCATTGACTTTAGACCAGGTTTTAGTTGGTCAATGGCGCGAGGTCTATTTCAGTCGCCTCAAAATAGCAACACGCCAACAGCCAGACCTCGCTTTCAGACCAGCCACCCATGGGCGCACAAATGGGCGCAAATTCATTTGTTATTTAAACAATGTGGCGCAGGACATGAAAATGATAACTGCGTCAGGCTGAAACTAGCAAAACACACTTGTGTCGCCATCGCGTCTGGCGCTGCATTGCACCGGCTATAGCTCCACAAAAAAATGTCTGTGGGGTTCAAACATCCAATGTTTATTGGGTTCAAACGCCCACAGGAAAGATACGTCTCTGTCATTCTTCTAAACAGCAACAGAATTAAATGAAAAGAAAATTCCAACAGCAAATCTCCTGTTTCACACATTTTTCTACTGAGAAAAAGTTTCAGAAGAGTAACCACAAAATTACAAAATTAATGCTGAAAATCCCATGGACAGCCAAAACCACCAATACACAAGTTCTGCAAGACATGGGCACTGACAGACAACTGCTGAAGACCATCATTAGCAGGAAGTGTCACTACTTAGGCCATACTGCCAGAAACGACCACAAATACCAGCTATTAAAGCAAATCCTGCAAGAAAAAAAATTGAAGGGAAAAAAACGACCAGGACGGCCAAAAACGACATGGCTCAGTAACATCAAAACATGGCTACAATTAACAACAGCACAAACTCTACACGCCGTGCTAGACCGAGACCAATATCATCGTGTAGTCGCATACGCCGTTAGGCAGCACTAAAGAAGAACCACAATTTTTTTTTTATCTGTTTCGACTGAAATAGCTATTGAGGGACATACTGTAAACAATTACCGAAACATTTGTTTAATTAGCGCTTTCCCAATGACGTGTCTACTGTGTCCGCATTTATTTAAAGCATATAACGTTGATATGCTAGCATATGAGTTGCAGCATATAAAATTAGTTTGGCCGAAATAATGTGAAGCGACTCATTGCCAAAGAACTTTACTGCGATTGGCTGAATTTATCACCTGAGAACGACACCTTGAACGCTATACCAAAATGAATTATCCAATTCCCCAAATGTAATTACGTAAACTTTATTTTCGGTTTTCGGCTAAATTAAAACTTTGATTTCGTTTTTTGTTTTTCAGGAATACAATACATTTAAAAATACAATAAAATAAATAAATTCATGTTTTTAATTTCTGAATTACAATTCATTTTGGTATTTTTGGCTGCAAGTATCAGCTGCATGAAATGTCACCGATACAACTTCCCTGATATAACCCACAAACACCCCAAAAAATAAAAATAAATAAAACAAATTGCTTCACTTCTTATTAACGTTAAATAGTTTGACTGCCAAAAGCCATGCCGAGACTAACAAAGTTATGTAATCCAACTAACATACAAAAACATGCAGAAAAAAAAAAACCAGGAAATGTCATAGAGAGGAGCACAGCAGACCCTCTGTCAATTGTCATATCAGATTGTGGTGCGACAAAAAAATATATATATTTATGAACGATTAATGATATTAAAAAAAAGATAATAATTAAATAAGGCTATATGTATAATTCAGAAACCCCTGTTATTAGCGACACCGGTGGCTGTTAAGTGAACTGCAGCATCTTATTGCTCATGCTCGTGCAAATTCTCATTGGCTGTTTCAGAAGTTTCTGAGGTGTTTGCGGCTCCCAAATGCGACCCCTAGTGTCACTACATCAACATTACGTCGAAGTGAGTGACAGACAGAGAACTAAGAACCTCGTATCTCTTTTGCTACTTAGCTAACTCTCAATGTATTTGAGGAATATATTCGCAATGCAACACATCTGTGTCTTGATGTTTTTGTATGCAGAGGATTTTTCCATGTTCAAATCAATCTGCTTTGTTTTAGAAAAAAACATCTCCAAGACTGACTTGACATGTTATGCCACAATGTCTGTGTGAAAAAATGTCCAGAAGAGGTTAACCCAGCCTCATGACTCATCATTACTTCATCAGGCCACGGAAAATAAAGAGCAACTGCTATATTTCTGAGTATCAGGCCATGCAAGGACCAACTACACCCATTTGATTGCATTTTATTAGCAGATTCTTTTAAACGGAGGGATTTATCGAGCTGAGGGGAGTGTGTGGAAAAGTGCAGCACGTTAAATTATAGCCTGTTCTTGAGCGGCCCATAGTGCAATGCTGTTATTAAGGAACCAGCGTAAAACCAGAAAAACAGTCTCAGACTTTCATCTGGAAACACTACAACATTGTGTTAATGTCTTAAAACATAATGACACTGCTGATTTCTCATTAAAATACCCATTCAGAAACAAATGAAGGTGGGAGTTAGAAATCTGTGAGCAATATGCTTTCAATGACTGGGACTTTTTGTAACTTCTGAAGCACCAAATGTCACATCTGACAACCTTTAGACAAGTGGTTAATGACTGCAATGCTTATTTCTCTAAATAAACTGAATCATAAGTTGATCAAAAGGAAAAAAACAAAACAAACACAGGATTGTGGGATATCATAGAGAGAACAATGCATCTATGCTGACTTAAAAACAACTGGCTTTTCAGAAGTCATTTCAGAAAATAATCGTCAGAATCATTATAAACTATTTTTACAGAAAAAATAATAAAGTGTATTGTCATAATTGTTCATGAGAATAAATCCACTTGCTCTTTGGTTGCTAGGATGTTCTAGGTGGTTGTTTAAGTTCATCCAAAATTAAAATTCTGTCATCATTTACTCATTTTATTATAATGATAATAATTTGTTACATTTATATAATGCTTTTCTGGGCACTCAAAGCGCTTTTACATGGAAGGGGGAATCTCCTCAACCACCACCACACACTAAGACTCGCACATAAAAATAAAAATAAATCATGAGTTTAATTCATGTATTTTTCATTGATTGTCGAATCTGAATTAATCGTATTACACCGTAAATAAAAAATAAAACTGAAATTTAAAAAATAACTTTTTTTCTTTCAGTTTTCTCCTAAGTAGATCTGATCACGGTAAAGAGAGAGTTGGTTATAGCACTGGTTTAATATAGCAATACTCACAGACAGTTTCTGTTAATCAAAAAAGTAATAATTTAAGCAGCTTAGTCATAATTATAGCAGAAATATTCAGAAGTTTTGAGTGTGTATGAAAGAAGCCCAGCTAACAGGGAACGTTCTGGCAAGGTTCTCTCAAAATGATGAACAAACATTATTCCAGTAACATTAATAGAACGTTATCTGCAGGTCGTTCCCAAAACATTAGCACACAAAACTTTATTTATGCTTCTTTCATGGAGCGTTTAGTTTTGTCTAACATGTTGCTAAATGTTAAAGAACATTCAAAAGTAACTGTCCCATAATGTTTGCATTATGCTAAAATCGAATGTTCCCTTAAAGCCCCACTGAACTGCCGTAGAAACGTCTCTGGTTACTTGCGTAACCTATGTTCTCTGAATAGGGAACGAGACGCTGCGGAAAGCGCAGTGGGATATTCTCTGAATGTGCCGATTGCCTGAAGCCCTATAGAATCACGCCAATTCATTGGCTGATGGCGCTCGCGCAAAGCTGGCTCCGCCCCGACGCTCTTACGTCGTAGCATGATGAACGCGCGCGCGCCATCTTCTCCTCAGATTTCTCTGCCGAAAAGAAGAACTGTCGGCAGCGCGAGGAGCTTGGCAGCGAACGCAGCGTCTCGTTCCCTATTCAGAGAACATAGGTTACGCAAGTAACCAGAGACGTTCTCTTTCATAGGTTCACTCAACGCTGCGGAAAGCGCAGTGGGAACGAAATACCAAACTCGCCAAGCTTAAGCGCTGTCCATAACTGGTACCAGACCAAATAATACTAACCATGATCGGTTCAAGCAGATAGAACCTGGGAACCTGGAGTCATGTCAAGATCTAAATTATAGAACCTCACAAAAGTGTGCGGAGAGGACCAACCTGCCGCCACGCAAATGTCTTCCAAGAGGGCCCCTCTAAAAAGAGCTTGAGAGGAAGCCACACTTCTGGTTGAATGTGCTCTGATGCTAAGAGGTGAAGGCAAACCACGCACCTCGTAAGCCAGCGAAATAGCATCCGTTACCCAGTGGGAAATCCTCTGCTTTGATGCGGCAAGCCCGCGGCGGCCAGCACCAAAACATACCAAGAGCTGGTTTGATTTCCTCCAACCGCCTGAGCGATCTACATACAACTTCAAAGAACGGACCGGGCAGAGCAAGTTAAGTTTCCTTTCTTCCTCATTGGCAAAAGGAGGCGGGTGGAAGGCGTTAAGGTTAACAACCTGAGAGCGGAACGCCGTGGAAAGAACCTTGGGTACATACCCCGACCTCGGCCTCAAGGTAACCTTAACCAGGCCAGGAGCGAAGTCCAAGCACGACTCACTAATAGAGAGAGCCTGCAAATCCCCCATCCGCTTTAGCGAAGATAAGGCCAACAAAAGAGCAACCTTAAGAGTCAGAATCCGCTCAGGAGCTGACTCCAAGGGCTCGAAGGGAGCCTCTGTCAAACCCTCTAGGACGACTGACAGGTCCCACGAGGGAACTCTAGGGGGGCGAGCCGGTTTCAGGCGCCTAACCCCACGCATAAAGGCCGAAACTAACCTTAGTCTCCCCAAGGGAATCTTGTCTGATTCTCTATGAGCGGCAATAGCTGCGACATATACTCTGAGAGTGGTAGCAGCCGCTCCGGAAGCAAACTTTTCTTGCAGGAATTCCAGCACTGAGCCTACTGGGCAGCTAACTGGGTTCCTATCACGTGCTAAGCACCATGCCTCGAACACCCTCCACTTGGAGGAATACAGCCTCCTCGTAGAAGGGGCTCTAGCACTCGCGATGGTCTCCTGAACGTCGGTTGGGAGATCAAAGCTTAAAGCTAACGGCCTCTGATAGGCCAAACGTACAGCTTCCAAATGTCGGGGGCGAGGATGCCATATCCTGCCCTGAAGCTGGGAAAGCAGGTCCTCTCTGACCGGGATCTCCCAGGGGGAGGATTCCAACAGAGGGATCAGCTCCGAAAACCATGGTTGGGACGGCCAGAATGGGGCCACCAGAAGGAGGCGGACTCCGCTCTCCCTCACTCTGGACAGAACCGCCTGGATCAGCTTGATGGGCGGGAAGGCATAGAGTTTCTGCATCGGCCATGGGTGGGCGAATGCATCTATCCCCAACGGAGCTGGAGGGCTCAGGGAGAACCAAAGCGGGCATTGGGACGACTCCTGAGATGCAAAGAGGTCCACCTCCGCTTTTCCGAACATCTCCCAGATCAGGGCCACTGTCTGGCGGTTCAACATCCATTCCCCAGACCTGAGCTTCTGCCTCGACAGGAAATCTGCTGCGAGGTTCAGAATCCCTGGGACATGGACTGCTCTCAGAGAGAGGAATTTGTCCTGGGACCACAGGAGAAGGTGACGTGCATGCCTGTCTAGGGTGCGTGATCGTGAACCCCCTTGTCTGTTTACATGGGACACTACCGCCATATTGTCCGTTCTGACAATGACATGGTGTCCTTCGAGGAAAGGGAGAAAGTGGCAAAGAGCCAGGAAGACAGCCCTCAGTTCCAAGCTGTTTATGTGCCACGAAAGGGTCTCGCCAGTCCAAACCCCGCACGCTGGCCTGCCCTCGAAAACCGCTCCCCAGCCGGTCAGAGAGGCATCCGTCGTAACCATCTGGCGACGGAATACCGCACCCATACCGACTCCTCTCTGAAGGAAGAGGGGGTCCCGCCAGATTGACAGGGCGCGAAAGCAACTGCGCGACACCTTCAATAGGCGAAGGGCTGGCCCCGTGGGCCGAACCCCTGAGAGCTTCATCCACCAGAGAAAAGGTCTCATGTGGAGTAGCCCTAGAGGTAGCACAGGGGAGGCCGCGGCCATAAGGCCCAGAAGTCTGCGGCAGGCGCTCACGGAAACATGATGACCTAGCGCAAAGCGGGTCAGACATGTCACCAGACTGGAAATCCGTGCAGGAGCCAAACGGGCCTGCATAAGAACGGAGTCCATGCGTACCCCCAAGAAAACCGTGCTCTGAGCTGGAGTAAGAACGCTCTTCTCCGTATTCAACCTCAACCCGAGAGACTGAATATGACGGAGGACAATGTCCCTGTGGTGAGATACCACCTCTCTGGAGTGGGCTAAAAGGAGCCAATCGTCCAGGTAGTTGAGTATGTGGATGCCCTGGAGCCGCAGTGGGGCCAGAGCAGCATCCATACACTTTGTGAACGTCCTTGGCGCTAGAGCGAGGCCAAAGGGGAGGACCCTGTACTGGTATGCTTTTCCCCCAAAGGCGAACCTGAGAAACTTCCTGTGTCGTCGTACGACCTGGATGTGGAAATAAGCATCCTTGAGGTCTACTGTCACGAACCAGTCTCCCAGCCGGATATGAGATATGATAGCCTTCAGCGTCAACATCTTGAATTTCCCCTTGTAAAGAGAGAAATTCAACCGGCGAAGATCTAGTATCGGCCGCAGGCCGCCTCCCTTCTTCGGGACCAGGAAGTAACGGCTGTAGAAGCCCTGTTCGACTTCCCCCGAAGGAGCCTCTTCTATCGCCCCCTTCAGCAGAAGGGATGAAATCTCCTGCTGTAGTACAGAAACCTGAGCGGCGCTGTCGACTACAGTAGGAAAGACCCCGTTGAAGCAGGGGGGGTTGCGACAGAACTGAAGCGTGTAGCCGAGCCGAACTGTGCGAAGGATCCAAGGCGATACCCCTGGTAAACGCTCCCATTCCTGACAGAAATGTGATAGAGGGAGAGGAGTGTTGCAGCGCGAGGGACATACCTGAGGTAGGTTGTCGTGCCGATTTCCATGGGGCGGCGTGGTTGACCGTGGAGGAGAGCGCTTGGCGTCCTGACATGTACTGGGGGGTACCACCGCCTGGATAGGAGTAACTGTGTCCGCCTGCTCCGAAGGAAAAAGAACTGTGCCTCCGAAGAAGCGATTGGCGGGTGTAACGTGCACCGGGAGGGAGGGGAGAAAGCAAGACGCGTCTCCTTCCTCCTGCGCCGGACTGGGTGAAGGGAGTGAAACAGGACCTGCACTTCGAAACACACTGGGTGGCGAAGGTGACAGGGTTGGAGGAGGAGAGCCGGTTGGAGGAGGGCAGAAACGCTTGCGCGGTCTGTCCCAACCTTGTAGATCCGGTGAGGCTCTCCTCCTTCTGACCTGCGGGTCAGGAACGGCTCGAGGAGGCTGGAGCGGCCGATTTGTTGGACCGCTTCAGCTGAAGGCGCTTGTGAGGGCGCTGGCGGGGAAACGGACGACCTCGGGCTCCCCAGACCGTAGTTGGTGGGGGATGAACCGGGTCACTCCTTCTAGTAGGGAATTCAGCCCTATGAGAGGAACGTTCTCGGGTCTGAGAAGGGGGAGGGTTGGAGTCTCTTGGCTCTCTAACCCTCCTAGGCATAAACTGCCTGAACGCGGCCGACTGAGACTTAGCGGCACGGAACTTCTCAACCACCGTGTTGACCGCCTCCCCGAAAAGACCGGAGTGGGAGATAGGGGCGTCCAGAAGAAAACTCTTATCCCTGTCCCGAATCTCCGTGAGATTCAGCCAGAGGTGGCGCTCTGCTGCAACCGAGCCCACCATAGAGCGACCCACAGCCCGAGCAGTGTGCTTGGTGGCTCTTAGGGCCAGATCTGTGGCTTTGCGAAGCTCTTTGACAGCTTCGGGCGTCAGTCCCTCACCTTCATCCATGTCCTTCAAGACGTCCGCTTGGTAGGCTTGTAGGATGGCCATGGTATGCAGGGCCATGCCTGCTTGACCAGCCGCCATATAAGACTTCCCAATAAGGGAGGAAGTAGTCCTACAAGCCTTGGAAGGAAGGAGGGGACGCGACTTCCAAGACGGTGCCGACGACGGGGCAAGGTGGTTAGCCAGCGTGTCCTCGACCGCTGGAATAGCGGAATAACCCTGCTCCACAAAACCTACGAGGTTGGTGAAGTCAGCGGCTGCCGCATTAGTTAGGCGTGCTGAGAAAGGCTGTTTCCAGGATCTGGAGATCTCGTGATGCAGATCGCTGAAAAAGGGCAGCTTTCTTCGTTCTGGCCTAGAATTAGGGCCACGTAGGAACCTCTCGTCGAGTTTGGATGACTGAGACTCGCGGGGCTCATCAGGCCAGTCTATAGAGAGCTTCTCTGTAGCGCGCGACAGCACGTCAATAAGCTCAGTGTAGGCCGGAGTAGGCCGCGCGTCCTGGCCGCTAGGCGGGATAACGTCATCAGTCAAAGCAGGCCCGAAATCCTCGGAGTCGGAAGCTGCCGTATAAATCACATCATCCAGACCGAAAGAAACCGATTCGCGGGCTCCCGGGCTGGGACATAAATAATCATGCGCGAATTCGACCGCGCCATGTGCGTGCTCGGGAGAGGGAGGGAGAGAAAGGGCGAGGCCCGTCTGCTCGTACTCAATATCCTCGAGCTCAACATCCGAGCCCCAGGCCGCGGATCCACGAGAGGCCTCAGCAGTCTCGGGAGCGCGACGGGGGTGAACGAATGATTCCTTCTCAAAAACCGCGAGTCTAGAGCTGAGGGTTTTGAGAAGGAGATTGTCACAAAATTTACATTTTGACAATCCTAATACAGCCTCACGCGCATGCGAAAAACCCATACATTTAACACACTTACTGTGAGGGTCGTCGTTCGAAATAAAACGAACGCATGGCGGAGAGCAGCGTCGATAATCCATGACACTTCACTGTAAGGAGAACAGAGTTCCACTAAAACCAGTCGCTGAAGTGTTCGGACGAAAACTGTAGTTAATTCGGGCTCAGAAAAACCGAACGAAGGGCAAGTGACCGCTTCGTGATGAAGGCAGAGAAATCTGAGGAGAAGATGGCGCGCGCGCGTTCATCATGCTACGACGTAAGAGCGTCGGGGCGGAGCCAGCTTTGCGCGAGCGCCATCAGCCAATGAATTGGCGTGATTCTATAGGGCTTCAGGCAATCGGCACATTCAGAGAATATCCCACTGCGCTTTCCGCAGCGTTGAGTGAACCTATGAAAGAGAACGCACAGCTTTATGGTGCGGTGACGTAATTTCCACTGAAACAGGAAGCTAAGGCGGGGCATATTAAATGGCTCCTCCCCCTTTTCAAATAGCCAATAGCGTTTAGTGTACCTCACAGACTGCAAGTCGTATTTGACAGCAACCAAACACACGTCACCAACCCATATTGCTCCGTGACGTGTCGACGGTTGCTTTGGAAAAAGTGGTATTTAGAGCATAGGGGGAGGAGCTTTAGATTCTTGAGAGCGTTTGATTGGACAGAAGAAGAAGTCCGCGGTGATGTCATAAAAATCTGTCATCTATTTTGCAAGTTTTGAATCCTTATATCTCCTAAATGTGAATTTTGTCATTGTTTTGGAACACACCAGCTTATTCAACATAAAAAGCTACCAAAAGCAACAAAAAAAACCTTACATTTTGATTCAGACAACATTCAAAATAACGTTATTTATAACTTGAATGTCAGCAAAATGTTCTTAGAACATATTTTTGTCAGCTGGGAAGATTACAGATGTTGCTTGTCAGACATAGCAAGAGAGCAGTTTCAGATCAGAGAAACCTGATTAAACTGATAGATCTCCTCCCAAGCACACACACACACACACACACCCACACAGATCATGTGACAGCATTACGCCTCGGCACCAATTAAAACCCCAATAAACATCCATTAAGCGTCCTCATGGTCTACACATCGACTGCCCTCTACACACTAAATACATTTCATTGTTTGGATTCATTTGAGAGAAAATGGTTCTGGAGTAACCGAAGGGCGAGCAGAAAATCTATTTTGGTATAATAACTTACATCTCTTCACTTCAGCTATTCCATCTTTATTGGTTTTTGGTAGCATAAGCTTCATAAAAATATGACTGGCCGCGTTTAATACGACAGCTTGAAAGCACTGAACGCATTGCACACACTCAAATAAAAACCGCTGGCTGTGAAGATAAACCTGTGAGGATTTCGAAAGCGTGGATGATATTTGCCATGGCAGATATTAGATGTTTGTCTATGACATTTGTAATTTTCTATTTATAAGTGCTTCTGCCTCTTTTCATGTTGTAGTTACACATGCTTCCAGCGGGCGGCAGCGCATCGCACATTCAGTTCAGTCCACACTTTAGATACACTAATGTTCAAAAGTTTGGGGTTGTTGGTAAGAGTTTTATAATGTTTTTAAAAGAAGTCTCTTATACTCTACATTTATTTGATCAAAAATACAGTAAAAAACGTAATTTTGTAAAATATTATTACAATTGTTTTCTATGTAAATATATAGTAAAGTCTATTTTATTCCTATGATCACAGTGTCACATGATCCTTCAGAAATCATAATATGCTGATTTGATGCTCAAGGAACATTATTATTATTATTATCAGAAGATTATATCAGTTGATTATTAACAGTTGCGCTGCTTCATATTTTTGTGGAAACTGTTTTTACGGTCACTTTTGATCAATTGAACGCGTTGTTGCTGAATACAAGTATTCTTTTCTTTTAAAAATGTCTTTCTTCATCCTAAATCCAAACATTTGAACGACAGTGTAAATACGCTTCAAGTGATTTCCATTGATTATCAAAGATAATTGCCATCTGTGATTCAATGAATCACACAGAAGGAGTTAAATAAAAAGTAAATAAATAGAAAAAAAGCTTTGTTTTCTCCTCAGTAGACCACAGTGAAGAGAGAACTGACTAAAAGCACGATACAATCACATTAGTAACACACTATTGTGAGGTGCTAATAAATGTTAATTTAATTTAGAAAATGAAACATGGATTTACATGCACAACAGAGACACCCACTTCATCAGCAGCTTTGACGTATTCAATCATTTCAGTCATTTTCTTAATAAGAATTCTTCAAAGCCATTAACCAAAATTAACCAGTGCCAATATGAATCAAAAAATTAAAAAATGTCATAATGCATATAATATTAAGGATACAGTAATGTATTCAGAGTATTTGTGTATGTCGACTTGTTAGAATAGCCTATTATATACAGTAGGCTATTCATTTACTTTAAAGCATAAACAGCATGAAAACTGCTCATTCGGACAGTATGAAATGCCATTTACACAGCGTGTGTGTATGTGAGTGTATGTGTGTGTGTGTGTGTGTGTGTGTGTGTGTATGTGAGTGTGAGTGTGTGTGTGTGTGTGTGTGTGTGTGTGTGTGTGTGTGTGTATGTGAGTGTATGTGTGTGTGTGTGTGTGTGTGTGTGTGTGTGTGTGTGTGTGTGTGTATGTGAGTGTATGTGAGTGTGTGTGTGTATGTGAGTGTATGTGTGTGTGTGTATGTGTGTGAGTGTGTGTGTATGTGTGTGAGTGTGTGTGTGTGTGTGTGTGTGTGTGTGTGTGTGTGTGTGTGTGTGTGTGTGTGTGTGTGTGTGTGTGTGTGTGTGTGTGTGTGTGTGTGTGTTTTGATGTCACGAGTGTTGAGTGTCACGGGGAAGGGTACACAGGACCCTTGGGCTCCGTGAAGTTAAAAGGCCACATTTAAAGGCCTGTCCTGAGTAGGGCAGTCAACCTCCAGACTGCGGTAAATCCATGTAAAGCCTCTAACAAAAACCCTTTGTCCTTTAATCTGCCGCACTGAGCAGAGCTCTTCAGAAACCTCATTTAGTTGAATTAACGTACAGTTTCCCCAGTGGAGAAACATCTAAGAACATTAATAGACTGAGAGAACGAGTCACGGACGGGGCCTTTTGTGAGGCGACAGCCTTAATGGATGAAGATCCTAAAAGTACATCTTTCAATCTGTTATTTGGGGTTTGGTCAAATACACAATCTAAAGAAAAAACTGTTAATTGTTTAAGACTCTGCCTTAACAGATGACACAATTACATCGTTTAATGTCAGGGATTGAAGCCCCTCTTTTAGAGGCTCTGGATGAGAGGAAGGGTGAAAGGGACTCGAGAGTGTGTGTATTGTTCATCTAACAGCCACCTGTCCACTTCACTGTTAGAAAACAAACAACCTGCAGCTGAGTATCAAACACACTACTATAAAACGGTACAGCCACTAAAATTGATGGCCTATAACAAAGTAATGATGTCTTTGGGTGCTTGTTGAAGTCCTTGTAAGTGCGTTTGAGTCGGTTCACTCGGAGGCCATCTTGTCTCCAGGCAGCAGCTTCATATGAGCAAACTAATGCAGTCCATCGACTTGAATGGGGAAAGACCAGCATGTATTGTCAAGGTTATGTTTTGACAACATGCAGCAATAGAATCTGACAACAACAACTGTATCATGATTTTTTTTATAGCTAAAATCACGTTTAAAAACAGCATTTTTTTTTTTTTGAATCCCGAAATTAAACCCTTTACATTAGTTTAACGATTGATAATTAAGTAGAGTGGAAAATTATACAGATTAAGTTAATTAAACGCAATACAATAGTGTTTTGGCGGTAAAATAAATATATCTGTGCCCTAGAATGTGAAATTGAAATGATTTTGGCATAGTTAAATAACAAGAGTTCAGTACATGGACATGACATACAGTGAGTCTCAAACACCATTGTTTTCTCCTTCTTACTTCAATCTCGTTTTTGAAAAACACCCCTGAAAAACAGGCGAATCTCCACATAACACCGACTGTGACGCAACAGTCGGGATCATTAATATGTACGACTCCAAAAATCTGCATATGCCAGCCCATGTTCAATGACAGGCGGAACTGCGCAGCCGAAGCATGGCAGTTGTTCAGTGTTTGTTGGATGTACAAATGAACACAAAGGTATTTAGTTCCTTCATCCGAGGCTCTGAAGAAACAATGGGTTAATTTTATTTTCGCTGGAAATTTCCAAACATTTCACCGACGAGACTGTTTCCTCAACTTGGGCCAATACAGAGCTGGCCTCGATCGATCGAGCTACAAAGCAACACTTTCTGAATGTGTAATTGTTCAAGTTCAGACAGGTAATCTTTCTCTCAAAATCGTTCAATACTGTATACATCATCGTGTTTGCATTGAAGCATTAGAGAGAGTGCAGAAACTGCGTTGCAATGATAAGATCTTTATTCTCGCGATCAACACACTGTCATCTGTTTGCTCAATGCTCATCACAGCAATTTATGTGATGGGAATAGATCTAAATACTTTAAAAACATCTCACGATTCGTTAATCTTGATAGCTGTAATAGTAAAAACGTATAATAATATCTGTAGTAAAAGTATTCGAGAGAGTTTCACATGTAATATGTAGCTATTTCATATGCAAGCATGTCAGCCAATCACAGCAGAGGCCGGTTACACACAGACACGCCCCTTCAAACAGAGCGTTCACATCAGAGGCTAAAATCAGGCTAGGAAAAATGCCTTTTATTTCTTAATTATGACTATTTTTGATCTAAAAAAAAAGGGCAACCCAGAAAACATACAATAAAACTAAAAACCATTCTAGGGCACCTTTAACATAAAATGTTTGGGTAAAAAGAACAGTGCCACAAAACCATTTATTTGAGTGTAGAAGTGTGCTTAACAGTGCTAAATCTACACTAGTAGTTGTGTACTTGCACTTGTAGATTATGATATTAATGACATAAAGGTCACTTAAGTGGACTCAAACAGAGTACCTTTTAATGACTGTTTCTTTACACATTTAGGTACACTTTTAAAAATGCACTTTGCAGTACTATCAAATTAAAAGTTTTGGTTACACTATTTTAGTGACCTTGTTACAGTGTAATTCTACATTTCAGCAGTGTTAGGGAGTAGCTCACTACAAGTAACAATGCTACTATCTTAACTACACTTTTCAGTAGCTTGACAAAAGCTCAGTTGCTTTTAAAACAGTAGCTTTTCCAGTAGCGAACTACTTTTTTCAGCAAGTAGCAGCGTAGCGTGACCAAAAGCTATATTTGATGATTATATAAAGGGCATTCAGCTGAGATTTCACATGAATCGACTAGTAAAGTTTACACTTTTGTATGTAATTTATGCAAGTTGTCGCTGTCTGCATCAAAGACTTAGCCTGGCTAACGCCAGACCACGTATCATTCTCAACCACATGTTCATTTTCTCTGTATTTGAGGCGTGGTTTACGAATGCCCGGAGCCGTTTTATTGGGTGCTACGAATGTCTATCAAATGCGCCTGTACGTAGATCATAGACAATCATTTCAATTATACCAGATGACATGTGAAAAAACGCAGGGTAACACTTTATTTGAAGGGGTGTGCATAAGACTGACATGACACTGTCATAAACATGACATAACACCTGTCATGAACATGAAGGAGTCTTTATGAATGTTTATGACTGTTGTCATTAAGTGTAATTCGGTAAATTATGACACTTTTAAAGCTACAGTCCGTAGTTTTTCCTCTTTGTCACCATCTCTGTTCGAAATCTGCAATTGCAGTTATTTGCGGAATTATCAACTTTACGTGGGTTGTAAATCGGCATGAAACAGCGCGGATGAACACAATGTTTTGAGGCGAGTGCTGCTGTCAATCACCGGGCTGTGTGGATACTGTCATTCAGAATCACAGATTCACATTTTGAAAGTTTGACTAACATAAGAATTTTCACCGGAAAATATCTTCTGAAAAAGTAAGTAACATCCATTTTTGTTCTGATCAACTAAGGGGGAAAAAGCATTCGACATGACAAGCGATCGTTAGATTTAATCAACGCGATTTACAGCAACCGAGCAAATTATAGCCTACTTTGTTCTCAAATTGTTCATGTTAACAACATCAGCATTGCGTGACTAACGTTGCATTTAATGTGTTTTATTACCTGTGTAGTTCAGAATTCATATTCTCCATAATAGTTAAACGAGAAAGGCACAACAAGGAAACTCCATAACTGTGTGAATTAAGAAAACAGTGCTACTGTTACACGATTGAACTATTGAAATGTCTTACTTGTTAAGCAGAAAAAGCCGTCTCTTCTTCCGTTTTGAACCCCTTCAAAACACGCAGTTCACGCACCTTCGATGTTTAAATCCTTGTGTTCGCATGAGACGGTTAATTTCTTTCTCTTTCTCTAGCCACCTTAAATCCGAAGTACGAAGTCTTTTGGGTTTCATAACTGGTGAATCTCCAGTTGACACTGATGATTGTTGTTTGGATCTTGAATTATGTAAAGTGCTGCGAGAAAAGCCTATACATATCTACATCTCCTCACGCGCAGTATAGCCGGCGAGCCGAAACACCTTCACTATGTGTACGGATGTGACGTAATGACGCAAAGACATGCTCGAATTTCCCGCGGAAACCCACCAGTACCACTGGAATTAAAATCATTATTACAAGCTAACCGTTTTGAATCTAGCTATGGCAAGCAGATAGATTTGAACACTGGCTGAAGATGTTTTTTTTTAAATAATTATTTTGGATTATTTTTAACTTAAAAAAGTTGCGGACAGCAGCTTTAATGCAAAGTTGACATTGTTTAAAATGTCTTTGTTATGACAACTTGACATTAACAAAGACAAAAAATGTCTTTGTTATGACAACTTGACATTACACAGGACAAAAATGTCTTGATTATGACAACTTGACATTAACAAAGACAAAAAATGTCTTTGTTATGACAACTTGACATTAACCAAGAAATCATAACCTGCCAACCTGTCACAAATATGTCATAACAGGTCTAATTATCAAACTTAAAGCATTTTACAGTGTAATAACCCTTAATGACATCTTTATAACTAGTACAATGTGTTCCACTTTACTTGAGGACAAGTAAAATATTCATGACACAGTTATAATGGTGTCATGACGGCCAAAGTTGTGACAGGTTGACTGGTTATGATTTCTTGGTTAATGTCAAGTTGTCATCACAAAGACATTACTGTCTTTGTTAATGTCAAGTTGTCATAACAAAGACATTTTAAACAATGTCAACTTTGCATTAAAAGTGTCATAATTTACCGAATGACACTTAATGACAACAGTCATAAACATTCATAAAGACTCCTTCATGTTCATGACAGGTGTTATGTCATGTTTATGACAGTGTCATGTCAGTCTTATGCACACCCCTTCAAATAAAGTGTTACCAAACGCAGTTTAGACAAGAAATTAAACTTATTTGAACCTTACAAAAAAACGTCAATATTTAAAACAGTTTATTTAGACTTACATGCTACTGTGTCATTTTTCATTTTAATTGTGCAACATTATCTGAATGAGGCGATTGCCTGTACAATATATCACAGCTGTGATCAGTCATGAGATGAAGAGCGTGTGCTGCTTTGCCACTGTAATAATGGGAATACACTTTTTATTGTTTTTTCGGATCATGGTGATCGCATGTTAATGCCAAGTGTAAACGATTTTGGCGAGACAACCATAACGACGGGGGTCTCGCTAGCCTAAGCCCCATTGCCATAGCCACTAACGGGGCTAACGTTGATATATGAGGCTTTTGCCAAAGCCTGTTGGTAGCAGGGAAAAAACATCCTTGGTTATGAAATCGTTTAACGCCAAAAGTTGAAATTTTTTCTAAATAAACTTGAAAGGTAACTTCGCGTCTGCTGCCGTGTTGGATCCATAGATATAAACATACTGCTTCGGTGTGTCGCATAGACGTCGTCATCGCCTTGCTGCTCCCTCCCCGTTCTGTGATTGGTTCCCTATCTGAGGGGAAAATTTGGTCCATGGTTTCCATACTGCCTAGCAGCGGGAATAAAATCGCACTGCACAAGGCAGGATGGGGAAACCCAGGCTATCAAAGACTTTAAAGACCACAGTTTTATAATGAACCTAAAAGAACACTAGCATTGTGTTTTGAGCATTGTGTCAATCGAAAAAACTTAAAACATTCTTCATTAACAATTTTTCTGTTATTTGTTATATACTATGTCATTGTAAAAAAAATCCAAGTAGTTTCGATAAATGTAACTAGCTACTTTTTGATAGTAACTTGTAGTGTAGCAAAATAAGTTTCAGAGCTTCTCCAACACTGCAATTTATGTACTGAGTAATATTAATTAATTGTGTTCTTACTATATAGGATTAGGGTCTGTTTTTTTAATTTATAGTTTCTACTACAGTAATGTGTAACAAGGACAATGCAAAAAGTGTTACCAAAGTTTTACTATTTATTTTGCTAGTTTCAATCATGATGTTTTAGTAGAGGTAGACTTTTTTGACGTGTTGACTAACATTTTAAAGCACGTGTAAAGTTCTTGATTATAATTTTAACTGGAGTGTTATTCAATATTGCATTTAATATATATATATATATATATATATATATATATATATATATTAGTTAATATATTTTAAATGTACTAAATTGCAACATCATTACAATCATTAGTAATAATGAATTATCATTACAATAATAATTGCACCATTAGTGATGTTAGTCAACAAAACATAAGTTTACTTCTTTAAAGCAAAAATGACAAAAGATTTTTAAAGCATAATGATTTAAAATGTACTTTAACATAAAACTTGAATTTGACATTACAAAGTACACTTTTTAAAAGTGTACCTAAGGTTAAGGGCCCTATTTTAACGATATATAGTTTTTAAACGAAAATCAAGTATCAAACGCGAAACGCAAGTAACTTTGTGGGCGGATCTCTGTTGCTATTATACCGGCGGGATAAATTACTCTTGCGCCCGACGCAAATCTAAAATGGGTTGGTCTGAAGTGTCTACATTACTCATAGGTGTGGTTTGGGCGTAACGTGCAATAAACCAATCAGAGCGTCATCTCTCATTCCCTTTAAAAGCAGGCGCGCTTGTTCCATGGCGGATTGCTGTTATAATGGAGGATTTGCAGGCGCTCGCCAGGAGCGGTTCACAGCCGAGGAGACCGACGCTCTTGTCAGGGCCGTAAAAGACAGACAAGTGACATTTATGGGGATTGAGAACTCCACTCTCACCACACGAAGGTAAAACATTTTCTTTCTCAAAAAGATCTGGAAATTGTCATCCACGCACTAATCTCTTCTAGACTGGACTACTGTAATTCGCTGTATGTCGGTCTTCCTCAAAGCACTACAGTATATCTGGTCCAAAATGCGGCAGCCAGATTGCTGACAGGAACAAAAAAACGGGAGCATATCACTCCGGTTCTTGCTTCATTGCACTGGCTCCCTATCAAATTCAGAGTTAATTTTAAGGTCCTTCTTTTTGTATATAAGGCTATACAAAAATCAGCCCCGGATTATATCTGTGAACTTATCCAGCCATATACAACCTCTAGGTCATTAAGACCTTGTAACCAGCTTCTTTTATCATTTCCTCGTTCACGTTGCAAATCCAAAGGCGACAGAGCGTTCGCGGTTGCTGCACCCAAACTTTGGAACAGCTTACCTTTTAATATCAGGGCCTCTCCATCGCTAAACGTTTTAAAATCCAGTTTAAAGACTCATTTTTATACTCTTGCTTTTGAGTGATGCGGTGTATGTTACACCGCGTATATGTATGTGTATGTAGAAATGTTCTTTTATTATTCTATTATTAGCTTTCTCTATTATCTGTAAAGCACTTTGGATCAACAAACGTTGTGTTTATGTTGTGCTCTATAAATAAATTGACTTGACTTGACACCCAAATTAGCTTCGGTTAAACAAGCGTATAATAATTTGGGTAAATGTGTAAGCTAGATTATGCCTATTTTTCACTTCTTCATGGACACCACAATGATTTCCCTCGTGTGGTAATATTTTTCCATGTAATTATGTATGGTTTGGAAAAATGAGAACTGCGTCTGTGTAAATGAGAGAAGATAAGTGTATGTGCGTTGTGCACACGCTACATTATGGCCAAGCATGCGCCCTTAAAATATCATCTGAATATTGCGCCACTGACTTTAGACAAGGTTTTTCCTGGTCAGTGGCCGAATTGTTTTCTGGAACTGTAAAATATCACCAGGGAACGTTTGCACTGGAACTCGCCTCATCTTTTCTCTGAACCGCCCCGGGAGCGCAAGATCATGCCCTAATTTACCGACGTGTGTCTGTGGAGGGAAAAGTCTGCTGTGCGTCGGGTGCAATATAGGAACGATACATGGGTCGGTGTACAAAGTCTATTGTGCTGGGTGCAAGATAGGGCCCTATGTGTGTTAACTCTTTCCCCACCATTGATGGAAATTTCCGGCTTTCCGGCTTTCTGTGTTTTCACTGTTATACGATAGGGGGCGCTATTACACATCCTCTGAAAGAGTTCAGCATCTCCTGATCAAAACACATCTGAAGGAGAAGCAGAAACAAGGGATAGAATATATAAACAGATGCATATTTAAAATAATGCGATCATCAACATTAAACAGCACACAAATCAAAACTGCCTAATGTTACTGAATGAAATGTCGACCCAGGACGAGCAACAGGACTGTGAAGCTTCGGGGTGTTAAAGGACTCGATCTACTATATCTGTAGATATTTTGATCATTGTTCTGAATCCCATCCATGACATTGTCTTTTCTAAAAAAAAGTTAAGAAACATAGTCATAAAAAATTATCTCTTTAAGGACATCTAAGTAGGCTTTATTTCATTAATATTGTATAAAAATAAAAATAAAGTACACTGAAGTAGTGTAGAAGAAGTGCACATTCAATGCACTTGTTTTTCACAAGGGATGATGGCCCTCAAATCTATGAACGGAGCAAATAATCCTGCTAAACTTGTCACTATAATGTCTCTGCAAAACAGAATTTCACAGTCAAAAAGCTTCAACAAATCAGGACTTTGGTCACTTGCGGCAGCATTAACGTAAATATCTAGTATATTTCCTGTTTATATGGCCATGCGAGGAACGCTTGGCAAACAGTATGAAATGACTGTGGCACACCCATGTTTGCATGAGAAGCCATGCTGAATGTGTTTCCACATTCTCAATGGCTTGAATCATGCTCTTATATGCCTTGCCACGACAAAACAGATTAAAAACCAAGACAATTCATCTCCTCACCACAAGACCCTATTCTGAGGCATGCTGTTTGTAATTCATTCAGACCTATTCCAGGAATCTGCCGGGACAGAGACGTATCTCTCCAGGCCTAGCGTCAGATTTGCCGTGGATATCATGTCTGCGAGTGAACCCAAGCGGGAGCCTTTATCAAACTCTGTCCCAGTCTGTGTTCAGCTTATCTCTGTTTACTCCATGTGATGAATAATTGAACAGCACTTGTGTCACAGTCTATCCGGGTATGAGCGCTCTGTCACAATGAACGTACCCTTCTTTAGTCAAAAGCGATCTAAAGATCAAGGCTAAATGTGCAACTGCATATCTAACGCTGTCGATTCCACTGTCCAAATACTGTAGAATGCTTTTTTTTTTTTTTCAACATCTAGCTGTAACGTGACAGTAAATACTCAGCGAAGTTCTTTTTCTACAGTAAAAAGTTTGATGTTCTACAGTATTAAACATGAATTTGTATTTGTATTTGTTCGCTTGCTGTTTGTTTGCAATTTGTTTGTTACTTGTATTACATTGTGAAGCGACCTTGGGTTCTTGAAAGGCGCTATAGAAAATAAACATATTATTATTATTATGAAAATACAGTGTCAGTGTTGTTTTCAATTAGAAAATCACTTCAGTTTCCACTATTAAGCATCTCTCCAGTGTTTATTTTTTCACTCGCAGCCCCCAGATCTCGACGGACTCACTCAACTGAGGAAATGAACTGAAGAAGATTTCCACGTGAATGAAGGCGGGGCCTCAGAGCCACACCCACCTATTGCGTAATCGCCACGGCCAATGGGAGTTCAAAGGTGTTTACCGGCCGGAGGGGAATTTTCCAGAAAGTTCTTCGGGAAGCTGTTTCGAAAAACCCACTTGTTTCGATTTCGCTTCAAGTACATTGGGGCCTTTAATCAACATGCAGGAGGATTCAAGATTACAAGATTCAAGAAATTATGTAGAAAGCTACTAGGGGTGTAACGATACGCGTATTCGTATCGAACCGTTCGGTACGAGGCTTTCGGTTCGGTTTTCGGTACGCATTTTCAAACCGAACGGTTCGTTGGACCATTTTTCCTGCCGACCAAAATTTCGTTATTTTAAATGTAGGCGCGCGCCACGCATTGCTTGTGGCAAGCGCACTCGAGATGCTGGTGCAACCGCAACATTGCCCAACGTAATGTAAGCGGAACGAAACTGAGCTACTCGTTATTATGTGGTTGATGGACTGTTTATCAGTTTGGACCAATGCAGCGCGAGTCGATCTCTGTTACTACACAGCGCTGAGACATCCAGTAAAGAAAGCATTTGAATTCGCTATTGAACTTGAAGTAATAACATCGCTGCGAGATCTAGTGAGAAACATTCACATTTCTCTGTTATTAACGGATCAAACCGCGCTGACGTGGAAACCAGGAAGAAACATTGTGCCATGAATGAACTATCAGTGTCCACAGATCAGCAACATTCACCATGGGTTTACTGTATAACACTGACTGTAACCATGGAGGTTTGGCAGGAATAGTAGGCTATAATGCTTTCAAGTAACATTACGTCGGTTTTATTTTGACATTATGAATACAATTGCTGCCCTCAAATGTTAATCTGAACTAAAATAAACCTTGTTTATAACTACTACAATATAACAATTCATTTTGTCCAAGGAACTGTTTTGTTTTATATGCTCCTAAGAAAAGTCAAGTATATCTCCATCATTGCTCAAAGTAAAAAAAATATATCATACTTTATGATGTTAGTTTTAATAAAAATATAATAAATAAAAAAATCAAGGAAATTTCTCTGGCATTTCTTTATTTTTGCTGCATTGAAAACGTACCGAACCGAACCGTGGCACAAGTGTATCGTATCGAACCGAACCGTGAATTTTGTGAACCGTTACACCCCTAAAAGCTACTATGTAATGCACTAAACACAAATGAGTTACTGTATCTCTGTATATGGATGGAGAAACGATTCTGATTCCGATTAATGATTGTGGTTCATTAACAATTCTATTTATTATACTTTTTATTCTAGACTAAAATACTAAACAAAAACTACACTATTTTTGTTAACATTTTAACGTTTTTATATTTTACTTTTATTAAGCTTTTATTTTATTTTATGTAGTTATTTAAACTTTATCTAAAATCTTAATTAAAACAGAAAATATAAAAATAAAATATTAATGAAAACTATAATACTATCTGCAATATATATAAAAACTGATCCTGACTGCATCACTAATAGAATTATTTAAAAAAAAACTTCAGTTTCCTTCAGTTTAAAATTATACCTAACCCTAGAGATCATTCCAGCTTTTCACGGGTGTTTTTTCCGGGCCATGAACTCGAAGCACAGACGCACGTGCTGACGGGTCGCTTCAAGGGTTATCAGACCCTGCTTTAAAACAAAGCAAAACTTTCCTTCTGGCCAAAATAATGTCTTCCTGTCAGTGTACATCCCAGTAAACATTCTCATCCACGCAGGATACTCTCTCTCTCAAACAACCAAGTCCTTGTCACACACATGTACTGCAACTCATGTTTACCACAATACCAATTCTGAGGAGAATCTCTCTCACAGAGCGGCAGTTGTTAAATGATCTCTCTCTGTGTGTGTGTGCGTGTGTGTGTGTGTGACCACAAAGATGGCGATATTTGAAATCCGTGTCCTTGTAGGGACATTTTTTGGTCCCCATGAGAGCTTATAAATCATAAATCAAGTGATGTTTTTTGAAAATGTAAGTTTTCTGTGATGGGTAGGTTTGGGTAGTGTAAGGGTAAGGGGAGAATACAGTTTGTACAGTTTAAAAATCATTATACCTATGGAGAGTCCCGTAAACAACATACACAAGTGTGCGTGTGTGTGTGTGTGTGTGTGTGTGTGTGTGTGTGTGTGTGTGTGTGCATGCAACACTTTGCAAACCTTGGCAATACTATCGCCATTGGCTTAATTTTTTTTTAGATGTATGAAAATGTATGAATGCATATTTGTCATTTTAACAGAACTTAGAACTGGTGGCGGTGCTTGAGACATTGTTGGTCATTCAGTGTTTAAAAAAAATAAGTAATACTGAGTTGACTATACATAACGTTGCACCTGCATGTCTATCAACTGTCATCAGTGTTAGTAGAGTATTAGTAGACTGGTAGAATAAGTTGACGTAGTTGCAAAGTTACATATAGTCAACAGAATGTTCAAAAGGGACCATCAACATAAAGTGTTACCCTAATATCAATACATGGAAATTTAATCTTGCATGGTTAAACTAGCATTAGTAATGGTGCTGATGATGTGTTTCAGTAATAGCTTCTTCACAGCAGCATCAGAGAGAAACTGCACTGGTTCTGCCGTCTCTCCTGTCCCGCCGAGGGGGAGAACAGAAAACACTCGAGCCGTAAATGAGCCGAGGACATGGCTTGTCACCAATTCAAGAGCAGAGCATCTGTAACCTGTGCTGACAGTGTATCTGTACACACGTCTGAGCTGCTACACAAACATGTGGCCTAGTAAGACTCATCTGCTCTGCGCTCAGAGCTCAAGCTTTTCACACATTTGAACATTTTCAGCTGACATTTAGAAAGTTAATGTGCTTCGAAACCTAGTGAGCCCTAGTGACAACCTAGATAACATTTGTCGGACTGCAGATGCAACCCTTGTGGGAAAAGAACACTTAGCATACTTATAAAAAGAGCATTTAATACAAAAAGAATATACTTTACAACAATATACTTAAGTGTGAACGGAATGTACTATTATTAAACAATGAATTGCATGTTAATTGGATTAACTGACATTAGATTAAACAGTCCTAAAGTTTACATTTATATTAAATGCAATTAGCTGAACTTAAGAGTGTTTAAGACTTAAAGGTGCTATATGTAACTTTTCTACTAAAATTAATCCTTTATTGCCAGTGTGTGAAGGGGTTGTAATCACACATTACAATGATCCACTTGTCCACAAATGGGGACATGTAAATATTCAACAATATTATTGCTCTGCCTTACTTAAGGTGGATGATGACGCAATTTTCTTCTAGAAACAAACTTTGTTGTATTATTTTCATGTTATCACTGTGCAGCTGCTTTGATACAATCTGCATTGTAAAAAGCGCTATATAAATAAACGTGGTTTTGCTATTACCTCAGAAGGCCAGTATTCCTATTTCTATGTGAAGGCTCCGGGTCGGATTTACCGCGAAATCCATCGGATGTGACGTGGATGCGCGCTACCGAGCCTCTCTCCTTTATATACAGTCTATTGTAGACGGTCAGGGAATTACGTCCGGTCAAAGGCGCACGTGTTTCGGCTTATATCTCGGTCAATCTTTGATCAATATTCCCAAGACTGAAAGCGTCCGTAGTGCTGGACGTAGGGATGCGCGGTATACCGGTACTGCAAAAATACCGGTATATATTATATTTCAAACGGTACAATATCATAATTTTGTTCAATTCGGTATTTGATGCGCTGCTGTTTCGAAGGTCACCGCTAGGCGGCAGTGCGCTATCTAAACTGACGCGGGTCATGCGAAACCAGCAAACGGTGACAACAGAGGAACACGATGGATCATGATGGATCAAACGAAGTTCATTCGAATTTCTACACGCCCGAAATTAATAAATAGAGAGAGCAGTGTGAGTGAAATAAGGCATTACTTTTCCTACAAAAGTCATGAGAAAAGTAAAGAAACAGATCTCAATGCACCACTCTGCAAACATCAAATCTGCCGAAGCACTTGACTTGTCAGTTGCTCATCTTGACTTGTTCAAAGAGTTCAGAGATCGACAGGTTAGTCCATCATTCAACTGATTTAATTTAGACTTTTATTGAACACTGAACAGCGCACATACATTGAGCTTATCAATTATATGATACGGTAAACACGAAAGCTCAAATCTGCTTGCATGACACGGTAGAACCAATTCAGTTTAGGTCTCATCATTGTTATACTTTCAAACAAACATATATTAATTGAATTTGAATGAATAAAGAATAAAAATTTGAATAATATTAATCTTAGTATTAGTGATAGTAAAATGAATGGCATAGTAGTGCCGCTGTGGCGCGAGAGAGAGAGAGAGAGAGAAATAGTAGTAATGTGAATATTACTAATGTTACAATTAAGCTACATTTGTCAACATTCATTAGGTAACCTGACCTAACAGTATTATAGCATTTATTAATCTATATCAATCAATAATTAAATGACCTAAAAAATTTTATATACTAATACATGTTTAGCAGGTTAACATTACTTTATGCAATGCAATAAACTAATATGAACCCAAACAGTAACCAAACCAAGATGAATAATGTGATTGTTGATGCATGACAGCTATGGTTTACATGTCATTTCATTATTCTATTATTATTATTAGCCTATATGTGAATCTATTATTATAGATATTAACCTATTTTAATTGTATAATTTCAGGGGGGTTCAACAAAATTTTGACTGAATTTTTTTTCAATTTACATTTTGATACCTTTTCTTTGCGCATTTGGTAGTGGAGAGTTTCAAGCAGTGTTTTTTAAGTGTCACTTAAAATGAGACTTTTTTTAAATTTATTTTTTTACCTGTGGTATCGATTTAGTATCGATACCGAGGTATTAGATTCTGGTATCGTACCGAAGCCAAAATTGTGGTATCGAGCCATCCCTAGCTGGACGGGGCCTTTCGAACGAGCCCAGCCCTGCGGTCCAACTCGCCCGGGTCCCTGAGTTATAGCCGTTCGAAATCGGAGGTCCCAACGAATGGCGATCAGGTAGGGGGCGACCTCCTCCCCTGAATTTGAGCTCTCTGGGTCTTCGCGTTCCAGAGATACGAGCGAGTTCCTTCTGAGATCGTGACGTCACCGACGTCCGCAATTTTGCAGCACGCCCGATGGTTTTCGGCAAATATCTCCGCCTAAACATCACCAAAAATGGTTATTTTCAGCTCGACGATTCCGTTGAGTATTCGCCGAGATATTTGCGTAATAGACGGTATGGTCTATGAGTTCGAGCACGAGAGCTCTTGTAAAAATTGCTTGCAATCTGAAACTTCACCGCTAGAGGCCGCTAAAAACTACATATGTGACCCGCTCTGGCGAAATGAGTCGGAAGTCGCAACGTTCTATTTTAAGATATGGTCCGATTATGTGGAAAAACAATGAAATGTTAGATTTTTTTTTTTGTTGCTAATTTCATTCAAAACACATTCAAAAATAATCTCACAAAGTTTCATAGTCCATATAATTGAATAAAGGTATTTAAATGACTATTAAAGTTTACAAAGTTTTACTAAATTCGCTGGAAATGAATATTGCTTTTCTCCTCTCGTCACATCCTCTGAGCATTTCCCGGGTATCCCCTGAAACGTCACTATCTCTGCTCTCCAAATATGGTGTTGCACGTTGTATACAACAAAATCAAAAAGCTTAGAAATTTACACAAACACTGATCATTTGTCAATGGGAATTGCCCCGTTTCGACTGACCGGCACGCGATTGGTCCAGCCATCCTCCTGTCAGACTCACAGCGCTCTGTGTAAACAAGCTAGCAGATCTCCTCAGAAAGATAAAATATTAATTTGAGAAATGTCGATGTCAAAAGAGAGCAAAGTCGCCAAAAGTGCATACTCCGTGTGCAGTGCGGGAGCAGTACGCGCTATAGTGCTTTGCTGCATGCATTTGCAGTGCACAACTAATCCACGGCTGTACCACAAACACATTTACTCACTATTTGTATTTCAAATCCAGAAGTTATCAAAACTTTTATTTTTAAAAAAAGTTGTCACCAGTGCGATTCTCTTTTTACACATATGCACTCTTAGACGTATTCACGTTAAAACACACTTTTAACATCGCATTATTTAATGCATTACTTCTATATAAACACACACACACACAAACACACACACACAAACACACGCACACACACACACACACACACACACACACAGACCCACAGACCCTCTCTCTCAAGCAAAAATGTAGTCTCTGTTCAATCTTTCTTTAGTAAATTTTTGTAAAAGTGCCTTTTAAATTATTTATTCAAATAAAAACTTTTAAATAATTTGAGCTTCAGCCTGGTCTAATAGCATTTATATATGTATTTGGTGAAATTAAGGTGTAAAATAAATAGTTTATCGCTTTAAATGCAATGGATTTTGAAAGATATCAACAAAAAACGGGCAAAAAACTTTAAAAGCAATTTACTCAGGTTTTCAATTGGAAAAAGAAGGCAGATGACCATAATTCAAATGTGTATATCTTTACAACCATTCAAGGTATGACTTTGACTAGGATATCATGGGAAAGTTTATGGTCTCCTCTTTACATTAATACCAAAATCTCAATTTTGAAATTTGGGTTACTGTGACTCATTTTGCTGGATCAGGTCACATATAGCCCCTTTAAGAGTATCTTTATATGTAATTTCATAATTATTTCTATTTTCTTCTGAAACATGGTTAAAGTGTACTGCCAAATGACACACATTTACTGTAAACTAAAATATGCTTTAATGTAATATCTCTTTAAACTTGTATGTAATCTATTGAAATATATTTGCAATTATTACACATTAAATTACCTTTATATGCAATATTGAATGACACACTATAGTTAATTAAGTACTTTACATGTGCTTTGATATGTTAGTAAATATCTGAATAAGGTGACTTCATAAAGCAAGACAAACGATTATGAAAACATGATTTAAATGTACTTTAAAGTAAAACTTTAAACTTTATTTTAAAAGAGCACTTTTTAAAAGTGTACTTAAGTTTGTTATAGTCATGAAAGGTACTCTCTTTAAATACACTTAAGTGGCCTTTTATTTCATTTTTTTTTAAACTGCAGTTATTTACAAGTATGCTTTTAGGATTTGAAGTGCACAATCAATACAATTAAGTGAACTTATTTTTGTACAAGGCAAAGGATGTTAAAAACGGCTTATGATGCCTGCTGTTCATCTCAAGCCCGTCATGAACGATCCCACAGAAAGTGTGGCTTACTGAAGAAGACTGCTACTACTTCACTAATCCACGTTTTTTCCACCTGGCAGATGATTCAACGGCAAATAAATAAATCCCATGGACGTACACTGAGCAAGGAACCCGAGCCATATCTACAGACCAAAATATCAAAGACATTTGGGGGAGAGCCAGTAAACAACACCCTGGGAACCATATAGCAATGCGCTGGCAACCACCCACAACATTGTGACAGTGATTTTGGTACAGGCAAACAAAAATCTAGGTATATGTTACAAGAAGCTTAAATATCAAGACCTATCCAGATAATTATGGATCCTGCGGTTTTCAAATCATTCACCTACGTGGTTTGATTTAATGTCAATGTAGACAGCTGGCCATGCAGGCAGGAGACGTCAAGTCAGTTCATTATACATTGAGACGGAGCCAGTGCTTTGAGAGGATTTCTTTCTGGCACACTGCTGGTGTTGTGGTGTGTCTACAGGCGCTGAGTTATAACATCCCTTGAGAGGCTGTGTAGGGGTTAAGTGGCTCAATCAAGGGCGCAACAGATGTACTTTCAGCAGGACTGTTTGAACTTGCATGTTTAATATTTCATTGTTGCAATGGGCCACCGTGCCATTGTTCGGGAATAAAGGCAGCAACCTGGAAATATGCCAAAAGCACTGCACTGCCGCTACATCTATGAAACCTGTGATTGGTGATGAATGTTTGTAGTACTGATTTTACAGCATTATATATTTCATTACTTAGCATTAGTTAATCACATCATTCTCTGTAGGGCACAGCTGATTGGTTCCTGCTGTATCAGTAGCCAATGAAATCGGTGCTCAACCTTCAAATACTTGGTTAGCATTTGCTAAGGAGCGCAGCGCACTTTCAGAAACCCTCTTAAACGTC
Source organism: Semotilus atromaculatus (assembly GCA_031834385.1). Classification (NCBI taxonomy): domain Eukaryota; kingdom Metazoa; phylum Chordata; class Actinopteri; order Cypriniformes; family Leuciscidae; genus Semotilus; species Semotilus atromaculatus. The sequence continues at coordinate 21,360,206 of JAULUF010000026.1, read as the reverse complement.
TGAGGGGGTATTGTAATGTGTATGCTCTGTTTTGGTTTAGATTCATTGTGTTTTGGTTCTGTTTTCCCTGTTCCTGTTTCCCTGTGTTCACTGTCATTACAAGTTGACCTAGTTTCCTAGTGTGTGCCAGTTTGTTCCCTTAGGTACGGATTACGTATCACCTTTTGTTCATATAGCTACCTTATTATCTCTTCTTGTGCATGTAAGCCCTTATTTCTCTCCAGTGTTTAGTCTTGTGTTAATGTTGCATGTTTGTGTTTATTATTCCTTTCCTCTATTCTCCTGAGAATCAGTTAAAGGTTGTATCAGTGATTTCAGGCCCAAAAATAAATGTCTAATCTTTCCTAACGATCCGCTAGCTGCCCACCCCATAAGCATGCCGTCAAAAAAACGCATCTCTGTATGCAGCCTAGGCTCTGAGATCTGCACACAAAAACAAATGGGTTTTATGGGCAAATGGGCAAAAACAAACCACGACAGGGGCGGGTGTTGCTCCGACTTCGCGTCCAGCCGTGCACGAGCTCAAAACCTCACAACACCCGCCCCTGTCGGTGATTGGTTGAAACACTGTTTGTTTTGGTTTTGAGTGGTGGTGTACCCATTTGTTTTTGTGTGCAGATCTCAGAGCCTAGGCTGCCTACAGAGACAGGGTTTTTGGACGGCATGCTTATGGGGCGGGCAGCTAGCGGATCGTTAGGAAAGATTAGACATTTATTTTTGGGCCTGAAATCACTGATACAACCTTTAATTAAAAATGTATACACACACACACACACATATATATATATTGAATTCTCCGTCATAGTGTTTACTGACCAGCAAAACGTGACAGCTGTGTTCAGAATGAATTAATCATCAAGCTTCATTCTTCAGATGAAGTGGCTCTGATTGACTCTGTTGATTGTTTATTATGGTTGCTGCTACTACGAGATCCATGGGCCACAAAAAACGTATGAAGTATCAAGAGGATCTTGTTGTTTAAAGACAGGAATCTTGTTCCAGGATCAACAAAATATGTTGACCCTGGAACATGTCTTACTTGGCAGTCATCAACAAGTAGAGAAAGTATGGCAAAAGAGTGACATTATCAGGAACAGGGCGTCCCTCCAAAATGGACAAGAATACAATGTGAAAATTGGTCAGGGAGGCTGCAAAGAGGCCGACAGCAACATTAAAAAGAGTTGCAGCTCTTTCTGGAAAGTAGTGGTTGTGATTCTCTACCATATTCTCCATCTATCTAAGCTATCGGGCAGGGTGACAAGACTCAAGCCTTTTCTGACTAAATAAAACATCCAAGCCCAGCTAAACTTTGCAAAAATGTATATTCAGTCTCCAAAAACAATTTGGAAAAATGTGTTATGGTCTTGTGAGACCAACACTGCCATCCAAAATTGTAAGGTATATGTCTGGTTGAATAAACAAAACAGCACATCATCAGCAGAAGAACAGTAAACCCACAGTGAAGCATGCGATGGCAGCGTCATGCTTTTCTTCAGCTGGAACTAGTGAAGGTGGAGGGAATCAAGAATAGCTCCAAGTACCAGTCGATTTTGGCACAGAACCTTCTGGCGTCTGCTAGAAAATGAAGAAAACTTTCACATTTCAGCATGACAATGATCCAAAACACGCATCTAAATCCACAAGAGAATGGCTTCAGCAAAGAAGGATGAATGTTTTGGAACAGAGCCCAGGCCTGAATCTGAGAGGGACCTGAAGAGCGCCGGGCCCAGGAGATGCTCTCGCAGTTTAACAGGTCTGGAGCGTTTTTGCAAAGAAGAGTGAGAAAGTCAAAATGTGCCAAGCTGAATAAAATCAAAGCAGTAAAATCAAAAGGGTCCTTCAACGAGGTATTAGTTCAGGGGGGTGAACACTTATGCAGTTATTCCACGTTTTTTATTTTCTCTCTCTAAAATGTGTAAGTTTCGTTTTCAGTTTATATGGGGATATTCAAATGAATTAACCAATCATTAATACCATTGATCAGCCCTACCAAACGTGGATGTTTTTCCACTAAGAAACGAACATTGTTATGTTGTTTTGATTGATACTGTGAAGCTGCTTTGATGCAATCTATATTGTGAAAAGCGCTATATAAATATACTTGACTTGACTTGACTATATTCACTGTAGATGTGAAGTAAAATGGGATCACTAGGGAGGGAATCCAAAATTGTTGGCTAATCTGAGAAATTAAAACTTTTCCTGTATCCCACATGCAAACACACTTTTCCACTGCATGGTACGGCTCGCCTTAATAGTACAACCCAAGTTGAGGTTCCAAGCGTGCCGTACCAATACTAAAACGTGACGTTTAAACACTGCAAATCACTGATTGGTCAGAGAGAATCGTCACTACCAGCGTCGTTGAATTTGCGACACGAGACATCAAATCTGCTAGATTTAAATAGTCAGAAACAGCCACCGCAGTATCATTTGTTGATCGCACAATTCTTTTAAACGACTTGCTTAAAAAAAAAAAAACTTTGTGGTGATTATTCAGTAGACGAGGTGCAGACGTTCCTCTTGTTAGTAGCCGAGGAGCGGATCCAAACGTTTTTCAGCAACTATAACGAGCAGTCTATAATCCCACCCACTTTAAAGCGGTACTAAACTGCAGTGCAAACCAAGCCAAAGCGAGTGGATGAACTCCACCATGCAGTGGAAAAGCGCCACTTGATTAAGTTCAACTCAACATAGTACTCAACTCAACTCAAGTGCCTCAAACAAAATGCATGATGTCTTCAAGTTTCAATCCCATGGACTTTAAAAACTTTTTTTTCATCTAGCATTTAGTTGCCCCTCTGAAGCGTTTATTGTTGCAGTTTCAGAACTTTTAAACATGGCTTTGTTTCCTGGCAAAGCATTAAAGATCATCTCACACTAGGCTTCCGGAAAAACTGTATAAATCAGCCAATCAGATTCAGACGGTTGTCTTCGTTCGCGAAAGTGTTTTTGTGCCATATGCATCAGATGTTCAGTGAACGGGAGTTGTGGGCGTGACGTCCGAGGCTGAGACCAGGGTTCGAAATGAGGGGGGTCTGGGGGGGTCCCGGACCCCCCATAAGTCATTAGGGACCCCCCATAAGAATTTATTTGTGGATTTTGGGGGGTCCCCGACAAATATATTTTAACATTAAAAATGATTGTGAAAATTATAGGTCTTTAGTGACGTTTTATATTTATAACAGTAATTAATATTAATTTATTTCCTAGTGCGAGGCAGCAATCAGGGCAGCTATTAGCCGAGAGAGTTCCTATAGTCTGTTTTGGTGCTCCCGCTAATGTACGGACGGTAACAAAGTTGCGCTGTTGAGGCTCGCGCAGTTATTTATAACATTAATTTATAGTTAAGAAACAATATATAGGCTACACACGACCAGAGTGCTATTTTCCTGAATGCCATCACAATTGAAACCGAGATATTGATTTCATAAGTTCAATAGACAAATAGTTTCAATTAAGTTACTTACATTTTTAGACGGAATGACTGTTTTTGTTCGGTTTCAGCAGCGAAAAAAGTTCCAAACAACAGAAGCATAGCGCATCTCAGAGCAACACTCATCCTGATTCATTACTGAATGATTCAGCGTTTTGAACTAATCGCTCGAGTCAAAGATTCAATTACCCATTATTAAACGGCCTCATTCTGAATAAATCAGCCGTTTGAACGAATCGTTTAAATTAATGACTCAATGATTCGCTCATTAAGACGACCGCCTGCGCCTCCTACTGGCGGGTTAGTTTCAAAGTATCATTCTTTTCAAAATACTTATTTGTATTCAAAAAATATTTAAAATAATCTCATTTAATACAGTTATAATTTTTCAATGTAAATTATTTAATTTGATTACAGCCTAGTGTCTTATTATTTTAATTGAATGTATTAATAAAAAATTAGAATTTGAAATGAAATTTAGAGCATACATTAAATAAAATTAGAGGGAAAATGCCCTTTATAAAAGGTACACATTTTTTTTCCGATAAGAGTGTTTTCAAAAATGAAACATTGACCATTTAAGTTTAAAGGGAGTAAAGCCTCTGTTTAGGCTATAAAGGAAATGTAATTTTGCCAAAAGAAGAACTTTTACTTCAGTGTAAAATGTTACCATATTATCATGCTTAATTGAATAATTGTAATGTGATGATCAGATGCAGATATCTAAATCAAAGAATATGGGTGGTTGGCGGGTGGATTATTATTTATTTTTAACAAAAGATTTGAGTGTCTCAAAGTACACCAAATTAATGAATTTATCTTTAAAATGTTACAAATTTTCTCACGGGGGGGCATGCCCCCGGACCCCCCTAGTGCTATGATTTTACCACCTCCGCCTCATTTGCAGGAAAAAAACTGACATTGGTCCATATAATTTGTCCTACAGTATATAGTGTAGCAAGGTATAGTCTTCGGTAGAATTTTTACAATTTTTTATCATTTAATAATTACATACATTTTAGGGGACCCCCCAAGAGTCCTAAGTCATTTCGAACCCTGGCTGAGACTATTATCATTGTGACAAGAACGTTACAGAAAGGATCAAAAACATGCAGCCAGCTGGAGCTTAAACACGCCTTCGCTGGTCCTGTGTGTTTTGCACGTCACGCCCCTGATCGTAGGCCTAAATGCGGACCCACTCACAAACCCAGATAGCACGATCATATTCTGTAACGCTAGCCGAAGGATGCCAGGAAGGGACAAAGCAGATTCTGCATTAATTTTACTACAGTTAAAGTCCACAGTACAGGACCTCATACAGGTATGGAAGGGACGACCACTGTCTTTTTCATGTCACAGGATCCAGCTCTAGACTGATTACACACACACACACACACACACACTGTCCCGCCGGCAGCTCATATCCTATGGGTGATTAGAGCTGTGTGTCCGTCTGCCAGCTGCTTGGGCAAGAGATTACGTGTGTTTGCAGCCCTCTGGGACTCCAATAAATCCACCTGCAGCTCATAGTCTAAACGGTAGCAGCTAGACATGTAGTTTATTCTGTATTCTGAAGGTCAGTGGTGCTACTACAATCAGTTAAAACTAGCAAACTCAGATCCGATTGCCAGATGTTTCTTCAAAACACCATCCTCCTCCTAGGTCATCCACGATTGTGAGAACTTGGTCAGTTTGTTATTCACATGGGAACTGGGACCAACATGCTTTGATTTCACTTGATTTAGGCTCTGTGCTCTGTTCAATGGTGATTATCACATATATATAAAAAGAAGTAATACATTATATTTTCCATATAGAAAATTAAGCCTGTTTTAAGGCCATGAAATTTGTTTTAAATTAGTTTCATTATAACTATTTACATTTGCCTCCATAGTTGTAAATATTGTAATGCAAATAATCTCATTGTCATTACCGTAAAACAGAAATGTAATACTTTTTTTATTTTATTTTTATCAACATAGAAATATCCTTAATTGTCAAGAAAGTTGACTAGTGTCACAATGCAACCTTATGTAATTTATTCTCCTTCTGCAGCTCAAGACATTGAGGAATGTGGGGTAAATGTTTGTTTTTTTCTATTCATAAAAGAATCGTATAATAAAAGAAACAGCATAACTGTTTTCAACATTGATAATATTCGGGAATGTTTTTTAAGCATCAAATCAGCATATTAGAATGATCATGTGACACTGAAGAACAGCTTTGATCACAGGAATAAATTACATTTTACAATATAATTACCGAGTTATTTTAAATTGTAATAATATTTCACATTATTACTGTTTGTACTGTATTTCTGATCAAATAAATGCAGCTTTGATGAGTGACTTCTTTCAAAAATATTTTTTTTTTTAAACGTACCGATCCCAAACTCTTGAATGGTAGAGTATGTCATACCAAACCTGAATCAATCAACTTAAATTGACTGATTCATGTTCAAATTCATACGGGCAACAATATTTAGGCGAGTAAATGCCAGACTTTTCATTTATAGGACAACGATTCCTTTCATGGTCCTTTGTTTTCTGTTTGTAAAATATAACTTGTTTATTTCTTTTGATTTTCAAAGTGAAATATGACTTTCTTGGCAGTTTGGTGAAAATACTTCCTCCCCAGTGTGTTGAATCTGCCTTTCTTGAGGATTATCAGTGGCCTCTGCCTGTGAAGATACTGTACCTGCCAGCTATGAGGCTCACAGGCATCAAACAGCCAGTTAACAAGAGAAGAGTAGAGAGAAGCAGAGCTTTCAAGAAGCTTTCATAAGATGGAAAAGAGAAATGACACTGAACTAAAAATAGCTAAGCTCAGACACTAGGTCCTCTAACTAAACTTGTACATAAAAGCACCTTGAACGTAATCTGTGCGAAATGTGCTAGTGAATTATGTGATAATGTACCGTCATGGAAAAACACTGTCACTTCCACTGACTTGCTGTTATCAGAGGGCCAACCAATGCAGAAACAATGAGCGATATGTCCTCTTAATTAGTGTTTAACGTGCCCCTATTATGGATTTTTGAAAATTACCTTTCAAAAGTAATGTATAATGTAGCTGTATGTGAATGTAAACAGTCTGCAAAGTTATAAAGCTGAAAGTGCATCATAAATAAAGTTAGTTTATCTCAAAAGAAAGAGTCGACTCTGACGCACAAACGAGTTGTTTGGACTTCGAATCTAGTTTCACAAAGTTCACACGTCACGACTCACTACATTTGCATAAAGCCCGCCTACGTTCTGCATGGACAGAGGACATCTTGCTGTAGATCGTTCGTGTGGATATCATGTCATCAAGATGCTGTGTCCTCCGCTGTGAGAGTAAATTCGGTTTATTTTCACTTGTAAAGGATGAGACTGTGAAGAATAAGTGGTTAAAATTCATCTTTACCACAAAACCACAGCAGTATAATCCCAAACTTTTGCTGTGTTCCCTTCATTTTACTGACGACTGCTTCTCAAATCTCAGAGTTCAGCGCAGGATTCGCAAAACGCTTGCTCTTGAAAGATGGGTCAAGTACCCAGATTATTATTGATGTATATATTTTCTACAGAGTGTTCAAAATACTTAGTTTTGTGTTTTATATTGTGTAGGTCTCCTGCTAACTCACGTTATTACTGTCTTGAGTAACTGAAATACTTCTGCTAATCAGCTGTGGGCCACTATTAACTAAAACTGTGTCTATTAATGCAGACTGTCTATCGTTCTTACTACTTTGAGTAAAGGTATAATATGGAGCAAGAAGTGGATGGAGCTGAAGTTCAGTTATGGCAATGGGCGTTTTTGTTTTCAACACACACGCTGTACGCGGTAGACCAAACACAACAGACCGATCTGTCTGGCCAATCAGAGCAGAGTACGTTGCTCAAATGCCTCTGGATAGACCTAAAACCAATCAGAGCGATGAAGGAGATGACGTATGCAGAGCGACGGAGAAACATCTCTGTGTGTTGTTCTTTGCTCGGTTTTTAACAAAAAGGAAACGTTCAAATCACTGAAAACAGACAGACGCGATAGCTCATTCGAACGAGTGATGTTCCACGACGGCATCCATCTTTGTAATGTACAAAATCTGCTTCACCGTACCTGCGCTGCTGTCGTCATCGTGTAAAGCCTGCCTCCAATTTTTCTGATTGGTGCCGCGATTTCGGCGGATTGGAAATGGGCTTGAATGAGCTTTTTGCCAGACTAACTTGCAGAGCAAATCTAAATTTGCCGGAAGTTGTCTGGGTTTTCCCAGGCTAATACACTTGCAATGAAGCTAAAAATATAAACAACTACATCATTATGTTGATATCCTATATTTTTACAATAAAACTTACGACAAACATGTCTTCTAATATCCTCATTGTTGCGTAAACCGAGCTGCATCGAACACATTTGTAAATTACTCTCCTTGAACCCATTGTGCGAGTTCACTTTAATACCGCGTGCTTTATATACATGTTGCTGCTGATTGGACTGCAGTTCTGACACACCCACCAAACAAGAGAAAACGTGTTTCAAACCTCGTTGCACACCGGTGCGCACCGTCTCCAGGAAACATGATGTTCAATCCGGAAACCCTAGCACAACGTTGCGCACCGTTTTGAACTTGAACGTGCCCCTGACCAATCTGTCTGGCCAATCAGAGCAGAGTAGACCAATCACAACAGACGATCTGTCTGGCCAATCAGAGCAGAGTAGACCAATCACAACAGACTGATCTGTCTGGCCAATCAGAGCAGAGTAGACCAATCACAACAGACGATCTGTCTGGCCAATCAGAGCAGAGTAGACCAATCACAACAGACGATCTGTCTGGCCAATCAGAGCAGAGTAGACCAATCACAACAGACTGATCTGTCTGGCCAATCAGAGCAGAGTAGACCAATCACAACAGACTGATCTGTCTGGCCAATGAGAGTAGCTCACAGAAAGGAGGGATTTAGAGAGACTGAATCATCCATAGGTCATCAGTGTATATAATGAGACAATTAAACAGTTTTTTGACCTTTGATGCATGTAAACCTGTTGTAGGAGACTCCAAAACAAAACTAGGAAACTTTAAAATAGCGTAATAGGAGCACTTTATAATTTGCTGATGTCTGTTTGTGACAGGACTTCCTGAACATGAGTTCCTGCAGTTGCTTCTCATAGAAAAGACGGTGGAAGATGCTGGCAGCTTATTTCCACCTCCAAAGACTGTCCTTTAACTACCAGATCCTGTTTACAGGGCTGACAGGCTAGCTGTACGTCAAAGAGTCTTTTCCTGAGAGAGATAAGAGGAAAACAAAAAAACAATAAAAGCATGTGAAGGGGCTCGAATGAGATTCAAGTGAGAATTTTGGTTTATGTTCGGTTTTAAGGTAGTCAAAATGCTATTGAATCCCTAAAAGTTAACTTTTTTAACTGCTTTAAATTTACAGCCATCCGATTACATGAAAACAGACATCAAATATTGATGTCATCATGTTGCACTCACGGGCGTATCCAAAATTGTTGTTCAATAAAATACTTTCTTAAAAGAGAACGTCTCCTCCCGATAACAATGGCTGCCTCTGACCGGCACCAGCAAACAGCAAATCATGGATCATAGCTGTGATTTAAACAAAAGTGTGTGGCTATTTAAAAAAGCGAGGAATGAGGCCAAACTTGCTGTTTCAGTGCATGGTGTTTGAAAACCCTCATTAGGTTTGTGGAATGCTATTGGTACAGCTGTTAGTTTTAATGTCTGCTGTATTTGCCAAATTCAAAAATTTGTAACACACTTTAACAGCATGATTTCAAACGTATGCTTTTAGTAACTATAAACCCTTTTTGGAGCACCTACAGCATGGCATGCAAATAAAGAGATGCAAATATTCCTTCAGCTGCATGACCTTATTTTACTTTCAGGTCAAACTTCGAATATTAATGAGCTGGAGTCCTGCAAACATGAGTGCCCTGTCTGCTCCCCAAAAAATATCTCAAAATCCTGAAGCCAATCAACAAAAATTGGTAGTAAAATAGAAAAAGGTAAATAAAGTGTATAGACTGTACATAGCAACAGTTCACTGAAAAAGCAACCTTAGAAATAACAAGACCGCCAATGGTTATTGTACTAGCTTCTAAAAGTAAGTTCACAAACTATGGTTGCTTGTTTCTGCCAAGGAATAAAACAATTTAAAAGATAATTGTGACTTTTCATTTCACAAATTTTATTCCAGTTTACACCAATTATGAATACTGGGGCAGATTTATAATCTTCTTATTTTCATTGCTTAATTGCACAATACTATGTTATCATTTTGCAATATTTATAAACTAATACATTTTGATGTATGAGTGACATAACCAGCTCCATATGTTGGGCTTTTTAGTGTTAGTAAACTTGAGCACTTGCAATGTGGACAGGTATGAGCTCAAAGGCTTGCAGAAGCATGCTAAAATGGCATGGTGGCTTTCATCAAATGCATTTTTTTATCTCACGTTTGCTTTTGTTAACACTGTGAAGTGTAGGGTTTAGTTTGGTACATTATTTTCAAAAGCAATAGAATTTTTTTTATTTTTTTTAAATTAAAAATACTATACTTGCACCTAGCATCATTGTGTCACCAACAGAATTTAAAAACACCATGTTAATGATGATTATCAGCAAATAACAAGTTCAATTTTAGTCAATTCAAAGCTGACTTCATACACCCTAAAATATTTAAATAATCTAAACAGGCAGAACTGGTCAATTTAAAAACATGAAGACAAAAAGAAGAGCATATCAGCAACAGACACACATACCTGACAATTTGATTGTAGTTTAAGTGATTTGATTGTATAATATAAATGGTATACCATATAAATGTGCTTATATGTGTGCATTTATATTTATTTAATGATAATTTTGTCCAAAAAATATAATGACATCATCTCATGTCATTTATGCCCTCATCAAAGAGGAAATATTAATTTTGCAATCCTCTATGTCTGGGATGTCTATCGTCTTCAGGAATTACTAGAAAATAACTGGACACATTAAACAAGAGCTTGTGAAAACCTGGCTGGCTGCCTACATTGTCAATAATGTATATTGTACCTCACAGTTCACAAAGATGCTTCAACAGGATAGTGACCATTATGAGACTCATTATTCTTCTCTTATCAATGCTGAGATGAATGGTCAGTTACAGATCCCACCTTTCTATTGACTTTAAAATAAAAAAATAATAATAGTACATATATGCTGGCTCAGGCTCATTGTCATTTTGCAGAATAAATCTTCGGTTTATCTTCGTAAACCCTCTTAATTTAGAAATATCAAATGAGCATCGTCCGGTTAATCCATCGTGTTTCACGTGCTCTGATGCAGCCTGTTGTCAAAGCCGTGTAACAGACGAAAAAGCGACAAATAATACAAAAGCGACTCATTTGAGCGATACATGAGCGAATAAATCTTACCTCGGTCTTAAGGGCGTTTCCGTTCAGTTCACACGCTCGCTGTCGGGTGTATCGCCGCACATCTGCTTCTTTCCCTCATCAGTTCGTTCAGTGATCAGACACTCACCACGCCTTCCCTTCACCGGCTACAAAGACACGGGCCGGGGCCATGCCGTTATCTGCGCGCACACGGGCCAGCGCGCGCACACGCTCGCTCATACTATACCCACAGTAGTATGTGTGTGTGTGTGTGTGTGTGTGTGTACCCTACACAGCCTCCGCTCACTGACAACACACATATTATCGCTATATCATGCTGCAGGAACATTTTGGGAATTCGAATACATTCAATGTTCATTTGTCATATTGTTAGCAGTTAGGCTAATAATTGATAGTTAATTCAAAAACATGTTTAGCCTAAATTCAATGACTCGATTTGACGATTCGTAGCCTACTATTAGTGCTTTAAAGGTGACTGTTGCTTAAGCTTTCTTTTTCGTTAGTTTAGCCACTGTTTCAAATAAATACCATAGGATTATTATTTTCTTATAAGGTTGAAGAATAAGCAGATCTAGCAGCTTTTAAAGCCTCTCTGTAAGCAATCGAACTCTCTTTCCATGAAATCCGAAATACCTCTAGTTTTGTGTTCTTCCATTTGTGCTCCATTTTTCTGGCTGCTTCTCTTAAGGGCCTGAGTTTGCTCGTTGTACCACAGCGTTTGACTATTTTCTTTAATTTTCTTTAAGCGGAACGGAGCAACTGCGTCTAAAGTACTGGAAAAGAGAGTTAAAAGTTTCTGTCAAGTTCTTCTAAGCTATCCGAGATGCCGAGAATATGATTACGACAATGAGTAGGTCCTGACACGTGTTGTCCAACTCCAATTGAATGTCTTTAAATGCCAATCCCAATGCATCTTTTACAATTAGTACTTTATCTGCAGCCAATACTAATTCTGATAGAAAGTCCGCAAATTCTTTGATAAAATCTTTATGGTGCCCTGGTGGCCTGTATACAGTAGCCAGCAGAATTCTCAGCCCGTTCTCATCTCAAGGCGTCATATACTGACGCTCGTGACATTTCGTCTACATTCAACGCGCATGGCACCCTTTAGCGTCAATATGAGACGCCGATATATATGGGTCAGAAGGCGCCTCCTAGCGGTCTAACCCTAACCCTACACCAGACCTAAACCTACCCATATCTGTGCGTGTTATATTGACGCTAAAGGGTACCATGCGCGTTGGATTTAGACGAAATGTCAAAAGTGTCAGATATGACGCCCTAGGATGAGAATGTGTTGGTTTTTTGTGTCCTGTCCAAACTAAAGCTGTTCTCGGAAATGTCCCTGTTTTATCTCACGCTCAAAACGGGCTTCCTTACCATCATTCAGATGACTCTTTACAAAAACAAAATGTATTTCTTAAATGTGTACCTAGGATGAGAATGCGTTGGAATTCTCAAACGTGATTTATCATTTACACTATATATTTTTACATTAAGCACCAACACTTCAAAAGAAGTATATTTAAAACTAGATTTCTTAGTGGTTTTGAAATTATTACAATAAATTACAGCAACACCACCCCCTTTGCTTTTCAGACGAGGTTCATGTTTATAATAGTAATCTTGTGGGGTGGACTCATTTAAAGTAATGTAATCGTTTGGTTTTAGCCAGGTTTCTGTCAAACACAGCACATCTAGATTGTAATCTGAAATCATATCATTAACTATGAGCGATTTTGAATTAAGGGATCGAATATTCAGCAACCCAAGCTTTATCATTGATATCTAGGTGAAAGAGCCTCTATGTGATGGGATTTATCTGACCTTGGTGACGCGAGGCCGCTAGCAGACGGTCGATTTAGCCAGTCTGTCTGCTTCCTGACCTGGTGCCTAATTTGTCATGTTTTATCTCTAAGACTATGAGCCAAATTACTAGAGAGAAGAGCAGCACCAGCCCAGGAGGGATGAATACCATCTCTTTCCAACAGGTTGCCCCAAAAACTTTTCCAATTGTCTATGAATTCTACATTATTATGCGGACAGCACTCAGACAACCAGCGATTGAGTGAACACAATCTACTAACTATCTCATCACTCTGGCGAACAGGAAGGGGGCCAGAGCAAATTACAGTGCCTGACATCGTACTTGCGAGTTCACACACCTTTTTAATATTAATTTTGGTGATCTCCAACTGGCAGAGTCGAACATCATTAGTGCCGACATGAATAATGATCTTAGAGAATTTACCATTAGCATTTGCCTGCATTTTTAAAATTTGCTTTGATGTCAGGCGCTCTGACTCCTGGCAAACATGTGACTATGGTGGCTGGTGTTTTTACATTCCGTGTGATCGAATCACCAATTACCAGGGCACAATCAACAGAATTCTCAGTGGGTGTTTCACTAAGTGCGGCTAATAGATTTGTTATGGTAATCGGAACGGAAGAGTGGTTTTTTGATCCGCGACTAGAGCGATCTCTTACAGTCACCCATCTGCCCTGCTGCACAGGCTCTACTTCAGCCAGAACCGAATCATGTAAAGAGTTCACTATTCTAGGAGCATCCAAAATAGTATCTAAATCTCTAGTACTATCCTTACTATCCTGAATTCAAGTTTGGATGCGTGTCTCTAGTTCTGAAATCTTCTCCGTCAGCCTGACTGTCTCCTTGCATTTATCACATATAAATCCTATATTGCCATCGGAGAAGGCTATACTAAATATATGACATGTGACACAGGTGACAATAACAGGACAAGACATTACTCACCGTGTTTGTTGACTGATTCTTTCTCACCTGGGCTTTTTATGAACTCAAAGGCGCGGGCACGCAAGAGAAAATAAATAAATAACTGAGCGCACGGGTGGCGCGTTAACAGGCTAGCGAGTTACTAGCATGTTGTGCTAACAATAACGGAAGCTAGCGATGTAAGGTTAATCTGAGATGTTGGGTAAGCTGTATTTAGTAATATAAACAACTAGAAATGTTAGTAAATGATGGTTCAAAACAGAAAGAAATAAGAAGCTAATCCGAGGCTTACACGGAGCTTACAGCCTCGAAGCAAACAAACTCACAGCAGGCAGCGAGGCAGACAGGAGCAAACATCTTTAAGACGTCAGTTTTACATACAGTCTAAATTATAAACATCTAAAAGACATCTTCTAAACGTCTATTTGACATCTGACAGGAAACGTCCTATAGACGTATTGCAGATAAGCAAATTAACACTCTAAAAAATACGTCTTCCAGATGTAAACACGCATATCAAATAGACGTCTCCATGATGTACGTGTGCTAGAGATGCACGCAAATTGGAAATAGCAAACTTTGTTTCCAAATGCCCTAAGCAAAGATCCTGTCAATTTTATAAACTTTTGTAAACCCAGCCAGTAGGCTATAATCACAATGAAAGCATACAAACTGCATTATTTAACATAACAACTGCAACGCGCTCAATGTGTAAACAATATGATTTACGCACTAAATCCAGCATAAACTCTGGCACAATCTAATTTTCAACGCTCAAGACAAGACGTCACTACCCGAACCTCAGCCATTGGCTGCCCACCTCCATTTTTCACATAGAGTTGGGAATTGCCCAAACTTTTGCCTCTCAACGCTTTCTCCAGTCCGCTGTCAATCCCACAATGCACCGCACAAGCATAAAGCTCAACTTCCAAGAATCACCAGTGGACAATTCTACGCCAACTGCAAGCGCTGTGATTGGTCTGCTAGAACCCCTCCCTCGGGTTTCACATGCTCCCTCGGCACGTGTAATTGCACGTCAACGCGGACAACAACGCAAAAGTATAAGTACGCAAAAGTAAAACTGATGCATAGCCTAGAGTAGAGGCTACGGTGTAGGTCCGACGCAGAAGTATAAATCAACCTTAAGGGCGAACGAACAAGTTCCCCACTCAGATTCAGCTCATTTTCAAGTTGGTCACGTTCATAAAAAAAGGTCTGTAAGGATGTATACATCACTACACTGCCAAATGAACATTTACCTTTTTTTGGTATGAAAATTCGCTGAAATAGGCGATCGCTAATGTTATGTGACCGAATTGTAAGAAATAGAAAGACAACAGATGCTAATCCCAGCTAATGGGAACCGGGAATGTTCTCAGAACTCTTTGGCTAACGTTCTGGCAAGTTTCTCTCAATGTTTTGACCAAATGTTCTTCCTGTAGGCTAACAGAAAGTTATCTGGTCTGAAATAATGTTCTCAAAATGTTGCCACAAAACCGTTTATTTATACATTGTTCATAGAAATCTTTCTGAAACGTTTTAGTTGGACAATCGTCTAATGTTTTTTTTAAATGTTACTACTTTCATAACATACATTAAAAAGTATAATGTTCCTGTGATTGTTACATGAAAATATTTAAAAGAAACTGGACGTTTTGAACGATCAGAGAACATTTTAGCTGGAATGAATGCCTTATGTGCTAATTAATTCAATTAGCTAGTGCCTCAAATTCAATTAATCGTTTAATTAATCATTCTTTGAATAGAAAAGAGGTGGTAATAACTGCGGATATGTGCTGATTAATATAGCACAAATCATTCAAACAACACTTTTACATGTTAACATTACATAAGTAAGACTACAGGGTAATATGATATTAACTAGCCTATTTTGTTGATGTATTTACATGCAGTAATTATACATGATATGTGTAACGCGCCCTAATCCAATGTTTCAAATCACTTTTCGATCGATAACATTAGTAACTTCGTGAAGTAAAGTTGTGATTAGAAAATCGTTTTCATGCTAATTAAATCAAACCCAGGTAGACACTAGGTGAAGACACATTAGCATTATCGAACCTGTAGTCAAGGCGCCTCCTCTACAAATGTGATGTCTCGGCTCTTCTTTGAGCGAATGTAATTCAAAGTCATTACTCTTCATGTATAGGCCTACAGTAGATTATGCAGCACGACTGCTGAAAGGTTCTCAAGGTTCGTACATGTACAGGAAAACTGGATTGAATAGAGGCTCAGGTTCTGGGGCTTGACAGTAATATCCCAAACATCTGAGCAAAGGGCCTGCATGGTTTACACACACACACACACACACACACACCTACACTGAAGGAGACACTGTTCATTCCACACTGAATAATTCCGGCGAACAAAAATGTTCTAAGCACAGTCTGTTATTGATCCCATTAAGTTAGGAAAATGTTATAAGTGAATGTTCTCAAAACATTCAAATGTCCCGTTTTTAAAATGTTGTTTCATTATGTGAACGTTAGAGAAAACATTAAGAAAATGTTTTTCCTATTTTATCATTTTGCAAGTACTATGGGTGTATTATATATGGGTTTTACCTTTGTTTTGGTTTCGTTTTAACATTGGACTTTTTACACAACACCGGTTTCAACTAAAAATGATTATGTTTTTATGCGCTTTGGCCGTTTATTTACACGACAACTGCATTTTGGGGCCCTGAAAAGCAAACTTTTAAAAATGGGTTTCAAAGTGCAAGTTTTTGAAACCGATACTGTTATCATCTCCTTGTAAACTACAAAAACATGAATTTGTGAAAACGCTGATGTCATGCGCATGTGTAGGCTATTATGTGTTCAGTCTATATGCCCATTGTTTCTTTAGTGACATCGCCAACTACAGGCCTGGCATGAATAATACAGCATTTTTACGGGGATCAGTTTGACATTGTCTGTGTGTGAAAAATACGAAGGAAAAAACATTGTTGTGTAAACCTACCCTGAGATTGCTTCTCTATTTTTCCTATGTTCCTGGCCTTCATTGGTCACCATCATTTTTGATTAGTTCTCACACCTGTTTAAAATCGAGTTCGTTATTGCGTAGCAGCTAGTTACTTCTATACTCTTTGGCTAGCCTATGTGTCCCCTGTTTCAGTTCCTCGTTGTCTAGTGTTGTTTGTCTTTGCACAATATGTTGAAAGTTTATTTAGTTTAATTGAATTAAAGCTAACGCTACTAATTTGAACTTTTACCTGATCCTCGTCATCCTTTGTGGATAATGGGAAAGTTACTCTCTCAAATGTTTCTCATTTCAAGTCATTTCATTTCCACCCTGATAGTCTGATTCTGAACTGAAACCAGCCTACAATAGATCCTTACTGTAAATCTTCTGAGAAATTACTAATTTTCCACTTGAAGAACAACACTTTTAGTTTTCATTGTGTTACAAATGTTGTTCATGTTTAAGATGCGCAAGCTAAAATAAAAATTCTGATTCAGGTAGAATAATGAGACTGATTTTCCAAGTGCCAGTTATCAGACAAAATACGAGCGTTGAAATGTGACATTATTTCATTGATTTGATTATACTACCATCGCGCGGACATGGATTGTACTGTAAGTAAACTACGTTTATTTATTTTTTTAAAGAAAAAAGTCGGTTTATCTGCGGTGAATGAAAACAAATCTAATGAAATTTAAATGATTATTTAGCAAGTAAAATGTTACTTTTCATAAAAATGATATAAAAAAATATTTGTGGTAAAGTCACAAACGGTGCTGTAAGGGTAACGCATCAGCCAATGAAAATATGCTGACACAAGGCTGTCGTCGACTCGTCATTCCTGGGATTTGTAGTTCCAAGCTTGATTTGGCTACACTCGTAGTTAACCAGCCGAGGCCGTTAACGGACTACAGAGCGCAACTAGCGGACTACTGGAGCGCGCGAGGGACTGGCTGTGAGTGACTGACAGCTTGACATCACGGTGGCTGGCAGTGGCACTTCGTGCGTCTGAAAGCACGGCTCTGAACTGACGTATTATTTTCCACCTGGGAGCGGACGAAAGTTGACAACTTTGAAAATGCAGTCGGAATCGGGGATCGTGGCCGACTTTGAAGTGGATGATGAATTTCACGAAGAGCCTAAAACGTATTACGAGCTCAAGAGTCAGCCGCTGAAAAACAGGTCTGTGAATGGAGCGTTTGACAGCTTCTGAAATAATGCAGAATCTCGAATGCATGCTTTAGCTTTACAAGGTCTGGTATGCTCAGAGAAGACTGTGACTGTTTTTTTATGTATTATTATTTTTTTTATAGCGTTTTATTATTTATTCTATTAGTCCTTCTAATGAGAATCAGCTGCGCTCACTCCATCCACGCAGCAAGCGACGCGACGCGACAGGATTTACAGCCGCGCTCTAGTCGCGTCGCGTTTCGTGCCGCGTATGTGGTGTGTTACAGTAGACAACGCCTTAGGATACAGCATCATCATCAAATATTTACTCATGTAGCCCGTGTCTGTGTATGAAGATCTCGCTGGTGGAACTGTTTAAATATGTGCAATGAACTTTGGTGACACTTTAATGACTTTCGAACCATGCAATGCAGATCAGTAGGTTAGTTTCCCCCCCAGGGCAACCCGAGGCTAGTTTTTAGTGGATTATTTTTGGAAGTTAATTTAATAGTTAATCGCAGTGTATGTCTTGCAACAAACCTGAAACAGTCATTTTGAAACAAAACAATGAGTGAAAACAGCAAATGTGGTATACAGATGTGGGCCGGATCTGGGCAGACACACTATGTTGCTGTCTGACTATGTAAAATACAGCAAATCAAAATATGGTTTTGTCTAACAAATAATGTAATTGATTCATTGTGTAAGTTTATATTTAGTATTTTGAAACACTTGACAGCTTGCTATGATTTGAGAACACAGTTGAATCTTTTGGTTAAAATCTAGCGACATTATAGATGATCATGTACTGTATAGTTAACTCTTGCCTGAATGTATGTCAGAGAGAGAGAGAGAGTGTGTGTGTGTGTGTGTGTGTTTTCACTTGTTACCAACACCTATCGCAAAATAAAACTAACAAAACATTTTTTTTTTTTAACTGTGTCTGAATTAAACATAAAACTTAAAGAAAAAAAACTAAACATTTGTGCATTTAGACTTTTGACACAAAACCTTTTAATTACTGAAATAGACATCCTGTGACAACTAGCCCCGGTCTCACATACTTGGATCAAAGTTTCAAACCTTTGCAACTAAAGCAATTGCGTAATGATCTGCATTATAACGTAATGGAAGTTGTTGTATAAAGTTCTCCCAGCAGAGAGTTTCATACGAGATCTTGAAATGAGAACTGTCATAGCAGACTGTGTATTTATTTACATATTTATAAAATCTAAAAATAAAATGAAAAAGTTTATAATAAATGATCATTATATGGCCAGTTATAAGTGACAGGTGTACCGGATGCTTATTTGTTTTTATTTTATTTTTATTTCAATCTGCAGCGTGAAGAAAAGCCACTGAAATGAATTTACATTGAGAATTGAAACAAATAGCTGATCACGTTCAGGCAAAGGTTTCACATGCTTTCTATCAACTTGCGAATGAATTCTGAACTGAATTAGATGTGTACAGTGGACATGTCATGCTTTGCTCATGTTGCGACTGCAGTGAACTCGGTGTGTTAACTGTAAGCTGATGTGATTTTGATATCAGTATGTGCACATGCAGTCACACACACTGAAGCTGTAGCACTAGTGTTTTACCGTGACAGAGATCCGCGAAGCTTCATTGGCAGACGGAGAGATCTTAATTTAGACGAGACAGACGGCTCAGGCCGCCATGAGGTGAAAATGAACATAAATTTAGAAGTGCAGGCTAATACCTCCGATGCGGCGCATCGGTTTTGGGGGATATTTTGGTTTGTTGCTAAAATATTGAGTGAAATAACTGGTGTTGCTTTTGCTTGAATATGTGTTTTATAAGGTTCTCATGATCATGGGAAACCATTATCAGGGTTTTTTGTGATTTTTCAGGCATGGAAACACCTTGGAAAATTTACAAGGACATTCATATAGTAAATATATATATACAGGTGAAATGCGAAAAATTTTAATATCGTGCTTTGAATATAACTTTGAATATGGCTTACAGCTTATGAAAACCCCAAATTCAAAATCTCAAAAATGAGAATATTACATGAAATCAATAAAAAAAAAAGATTTTAAATACAGAAATGTCGGCCCTCTGAAAAGTATAATCATGCAAATGTATATAGTTATATAAACTAAATATATTAGTTTCACCTTTTAATTTGAATTTTTCAAGTTTCACCAATATATATATGATCTGCATTATAACGTAATGGAAGTTGTTGTATAAAGTTCTCCCAGCAGAGAGTTTCATATATATGAAATTCATTAGTCTGAAATTAATTAATCAAAAGCTGTGGGAACCCTGTTTGTTTGGCCCAGTCTATTTTTGCTATTCACGTTTGCATTTATGTGTCGATGTGCTTGAAATGTATCAGCACAATTCATAATACCTGCTGCATGTTTAATGCTACTGGAAGTGCCGTTGTATCGGGCATTAGTGTCTTCTTCCACCACTGAGGTCCGCTAACATCTCTCTAGTCTGACAATGGCCGTCAAACGACCAGTGAAGCATCGAAACGCGAGAATGATTCTGATTTTATTACATAAACAGCGATTGATAATGGTTCGACTATTGGACTATTTTAACAATGTCTTTACCATTCTGGGCCTTGAAAGTGGTTGTTGGGTTGCTGACTACAGAGGGGTCAGAAAGCTCTCAGATTTCATTAAAAATATCCTAATTTGTGTACCGAAGATGAACGAAGGTCTTACGGGGTTGGAACAACATCAGGGCGAGTAATTACTGACAGAAACTTCATTTTGGGGTGAACTAACCCTTTAAGCATGAATCCCGCCTGAAGCCATTGGCATATCTGACTGGTGTAGTTTTGCGTTCTTGATATTGATGGCAGGAACAGGTGTTTGCATGCTGACCGTCATTGAGAAGTGAGAACATCCTCACATCCTCGACTCGCTCCCTGGATGGAGTCCAGCGCTCCTCACAATCCTCTCTTTGCTTTAAACTCCTTTTTTCATTCATGAAGCATTTTTTGATTATAATGAGGTGTTCGGCAGATACTTCTCCTCTTAAAAGGGCAGAGACGGAAGATTGTTCTCAGCGGTTGATTCGTTGCATAATAACAGATAAGGGCGTGCAAGGTGGTTTGATTTTTTTTTCATAGTTTTGTCGATTACAAGGCCACTGTGGTTGGGAGTTTGACGCAAGACACCGGAACGGTGGAGTGTATTTTTAGGTGGTCATCAGTGCAACTCCTTAGTCAGATTTCAAGAGTTCCTGTTTTCTTTTTCTTTTACCCTCCCAAAATTCCTAAAAAAAGATTTAGGCGTGAATCTTCAAACGTGCATTCATATTAACCTCATATTAACCTTGTCATGCAGTTTGCCATAAAAGAAAACTTTTTTTCAGCAAGGATGCATTAAATTGATCAAAAGTGACATTTATAATGTAATAAAATGCTGTTTTTTTTTTTTATCCTTTTTTTTTTATCCACAAAAATATATCTCTTTTTGTTTCCACAAAAATATATCTCTTTTTGTTTCCACAAAAATATATCTCTTTTTGTTTCCACAAAAATATATCTCTTTTTATTACATGGCTTGGTAGAATTCCAATGTAGAATGCGGTCTGTTATTTATTGATAACAGACGCTGCTTAGTATAACAGACCGTTGCCATGAAAAACAGAGCGTTGCCATGGACGCAGTTCAGAGACGGAACAGACTATTTTCTTTAGCGGAGGCAATACAATCGTTTTTAAATCAATAAACTCATTTTTAAATAAATATTTTGAGTCAAATTATTGATTTATTTGCTAGGTAGCCATGTAATAAGCAGGATAATGTATAGCGAGGCGGTCGTTATAACGAATACCACCCCTTCAGGCTGATTAAGATCCCTCCGCTTTGCGTCGGGCTCCTAGTCAGCCTGTCGGGGTGGTATTAGGTATTACGACCGCCTCGCTATACATTATCCCTTACTTATCATTGATAATAACCAGAAATGTTTCTTGAGCATCATAATAATAATAATAATAACAATAATTCGTTACATTTATATAGCGCTTTATCTGGGACCTCAAAGCGCTTTACAAGGAAGGGGGGAATCTCCTCAACCACCACCAATGTGCAGCATCACCTGGATGATGCGACGGCAGCCATATTGCGCCAGTACGCCCACCACACACCAGCTTACTGGTGGAGAGGAGACAGAGTGATGAAGCCAATCAGTATACAGGGATGATTAGGAGGCCATGATGGTCAGAGGCCAATGGGCAGATTTGTCCAGGATGCCGGGGTTACACCCCTACTCTTTCGAAAGACATCCTGGGATTTTTAATGACCACATAGAGTCAGGACTCGGTTTAACGTCTCATCCGAAGGACGGTGCTCTTTGACAGTATAGTGTCCCCGTCACTACACTGGGGCGTTAGGACCCACACAGACTACAGGGAGAGCGCCCCCTGCTGGCCTCACTAACACCTCTTCCAGCAGCAACCTGGTTTTCTCATGAGGTCTCCCATCCAGGTACTGACCAGGCTCAGCCCTGCTTAGCTTCAGTGGGTGACCAGTCTTGGGCTACAGGGTGATATGGCTGCTGGCTCTATGGATGCTATGATCAAATCATCATATTATAACTATTTCTGAAGGATCATGTGACACTAAAGACTGAAGTAATGATGCTGAAAATTCAGCTTTGATCACAGGAATAAATTACATTTTAAAGGGTTAGTTTACCCAAAAATTTAAAAAAATTACAATGTGATGAACCTCATTAGTCCTTGAGTAAAGCTGAAACGTGATGCGTAACACGCGAATGAACCTCATTGGTTCTTGAGTAAAGCTCAAACGTGATGCGTAACACAAGAATGAACCTCATTGGTTCTTGAGTAAAGCTCAAACGTGATGCGTAACCCAAGAATGAACCTCATTGGTTCTTGAGTAAAGCTCAAACGTGCAGCGTAACACAAGAATGAACCTCATTGGTTCTTGAGTAAAGCTCAAATGTGATGCGTAACACAAGAATGAACCTCATTGGTTCTTGAGTAAAGCTCAAACGTGATGCGTAACACAAGAATGAACCTCATTGGTTCTTGAGGAAAGCTCAAACGTGATGCGTAACACAAGAATGAACCTCATTGGTTCTTGAGGAAAGCTCAAACGTGATGCGTAACACAAGAATGAACCTCATTGGTTCTTGAGGAAAGCTCAAACGTGATGCGTAACACAAGAATGAACCTCATTGGTTCTTGAGTAAAGCTCAAACGTGATGCGTAACACAAGAATGAACCTCATTGGTTCTTGAGGAAAGCTCAAACGTGATGCGTAACACAAGAATGAACCTCATTGGTTCTTGAGTAAAGCTCAAACGTGATGCGTAACACAAGAATGAACCTCATTGGTTCTTGAGTAAAACATAAACGTGATGCGTAACACGAGAATGAACCTCATTGGTTCTTGAGTAAAGCTCAAACATGATGCGTAACACAAGAATGAACCTCATTGGTTCTTGAGGAAAGCTCAAACGTGATGCGTAACACAAGAATGAACCTCAGTGGTTCTTGAGTAAAGCTCAAACGTGATGCGTAACATGAGAATGAACCTCATTGGTTCTTGAGTAAAGCTCAAACGTGCAGCGTAACACAAGAATGAACCTCATTGGTTCTTGAGTAAAGCTCAAACGTGATGCGTAACAAGAATGAACCTCATTGGTTCTTGAGTAAAGCTCAAACGTGATGCGTAACACGAGAATGAACCTCATTGGTTCTTGAGTAAAGCTCAAACGTGCTGCGTAACACAAGAATGAACCTCATTGGTTCTTGAGTAAAGCTCAAACGTGATGCGTAACACAAGAATGAACCTCATTGGTTCTTGAGTAAAGCTCAAACGTGATGCGTAACACGAGAATGAACCTCATTGGTTCTTGAGTAAAGCTCAAACGTGCAGCGTAACACAAGAATGAACCTCATTGGTTCTTCAGTAAAGCTCAAACGTGATGCGTAACACAAGAATGAACCTCATTGGTTCTTCAGTAAAGCTCAAACGTGATGCGTAACACAAGAATGAACCTCATTGGCTCTTGAGTAAAGCTCAAACGTGATGCGTAACACAAGAATGAACCTCATTGGCTCTTGAGTAAAGCTCAAACGTGATGCGTAACACAAGAATGAACCTCATTGGCTCTTGAGTAAAGCTCAAACGTGATGCATAACACGAGAATGAACCTCATTGGTTCTTGAGTAAAGCTCAAACGTGATGCGTAACACGAGAATGAACCTCATTGGTTCTTGAGTAAAGCTCAAACGTGCTGCGTAACACGAGAATGAACCTCATTGGTTCTTGAGTAAAGCTCAAACGTGCAGCGTAACACAAGAATGAACCTCATTGGTTCTTGAGTAAAGCTCAAACGTGCTGCGTAACACGAGAATGAACCTCATTGGTGCAAGCCTTGGTGAGCATTAGAGACTTTATTTATCCTAGATGTAGAGGCTTTTTTATTTAGAACATAAGAGAATCTTCCCAACCACAAACTTTTGAATGGTGGTGTAACTTTAAAAGCTTAGTAAGCATTAATGCCTTGAGCAGAGTCCTGAGTCAGTGTAAGATGTAACATATTCCACTAAATACAGGAAGCAGAAGATAGTTCAAGTCTACAGCTTACAGTATTCCTGACCACCAAATGCATATAGTAAGTGACCTGCACTTGTTTTCCAGTAAAAGTTCGTAAAACAAGATGAATGTACTTGAAAAGAAGATATTAAGACTTGTTTAGATGCTTAAAACCAGAAAACATAAAAATAGTCTTCATTCAAGATACAATCTTAGTTTGTCCAGTGGTGTTTTTTTTTTGTGTGTGTGTGTGAGATACAGCACTTCAAGCTCTTCGGTTGTGAAATCAGTGTCGTGTCATCGGGGTTATGGGACACGGAGAACATTGGAGACTGAAAACCTTTACTAGATGATGATACTAGATGTAAACAACTGTAAAGTTATCGCACATTTCTTCTTTGAGCCTTATTGTGGTCATATGATAAAGATATCTGTTTGTGCTGGCCTTTTCATATGGTCTGTTTTATGAATTAATTTAATATACAGTGCACAACAACATGTCTGAATGCTAGTTTTCCTTTCTGGATGGTCTCTGAATGTTCAAAACATTAAAAGTAAAAAAAAAAAAGTTTTATTTTTGGTTAAACAACCATTATTTTGCAAACATAATGTTACTTTTGAATGTTCTGTAACAAGTACCATTTAAAAAATGTTAGAAAAACGTCCAAATAAAACATTGCAGGAAGAAAAAAAAAACGGGCAAAATAAAGACCAGATCACTCCCAACGAACACTGTATTAACGTTACTGGAAGAACGTCTGTTCATAACTTTGAGAGAAATGTATTTGTTTTAATTATTTTGTGTGGTGATTATTCCAAAAAAGAACTGATTGTCACTCAGTAGCAGAGGCTTGAAATAATTGCTGACGCAAGAATGAATCAATGCAGAGTAATGCTGTAAATCAGATCCAATCTTTGCGTTTAGCCAAAATGTTCCCTCCTCGTCACCTTATTCTGTGAAGTGTGAGTGTGTCAGTGTTTCCAGAGTTGATAAAAGTTGAGTGAGTGATCATAAATACAGAGAAGAGTAGATTGAGTCATGTCATTATCATAAGACTTGAAGCAGATATGCAGTGTGAACATTACAGCGGTCAGCAACGGAGTGAAGAAGGTAGGAGCTCACTCTTTCACTGAATAAACGTCTGTTTTATGTTCGAGATCTGAGATGATTAGCTCAACAAAGAGATCTTTGTATTTGCTTCAGAGTAAATATCATGCCCATTCCCATTAGAGATGCTAAATGCTGAAGTGCTCGATGAAACTTTTCGGGGCACAAGCTTTGTTCGGGAAGGACATTTGAATTTCATGGTTTTAGTTTGTGAACCTTTGGAGACGTCCTGACGCACCAACAATTGAGATTATTTCATTGATCCAATAGTTATTCTGGGTTGACGTGAATAGTTAGGCCTACTTCCTGCGTGTTTAATTTTTTTGATAAGTTATAATATTTGTGTAAAAAAAGTATGTTTGATGTCAGGTGATTCAGTGTTGTTATCATTAACAAACAAATGGGGGGGGGGGGGGGGGGGGGGATTGGGTGTGTGGATATGGTGTGTGGATTGGGTTAATATAACGCATTACTGGCAACTGGTCAACATTAGACAAACATATTGATCCGATTATTCATAAAGGAGTTTGGGCCATGCAAATTACGGGAGTTTCCCGGGAGAAATAACAAACCGGGAGGGGTCCGGGAGATAGGGCTAAAAAACGGGAGAAACCAGGGAAAAACGGGAGTGTTGACAGGTATGTCTTACACGCTTGTGGTCTTATTATGAACAATCAATCTGTGCGCGTTATAGTATTATATTTAAAAACTTTAATAAAAATATGAACTTGAACAGCTGTTCGGCTGAGGTCACCAAGCCCTGTGGTTAAAATACATTTAGCTCAAATGGATTGTACACATTTTGCATTAGGCATATACTGTAAATCAGCATTATATTGACAA
The DNA here is from genome assembly GCA_031834385.1 of Semotilus atromaculatus. Taxonomy (NCBI): domain Eukaryota; kingdom Metazoa; phylum Chordata; class Actinopteri; order Cypriniformes; family Leuciscidae; genus Semotilus; species Semotilus atromaculatus. Next base: position 21,333,946 of record JAULUF010000026.1, on the reverse strand, counting down.
TCTGAATTTAGATATTTGCAATGGCCAATGGCCATCAAAATCAGATACTTCAACCAGTACTTGTTGAATTGACTGGCCTATAGTTCCAGTAGAAAATGTATAATGTGTCTGTCTATAAATTTCAAGTTGGGTCTACTTAGGACCTTAAGATAGCACACTTCAATCTGTGAAAACCAGGCTGTCTATCTATTCCAGCACTGTCCAGTGTCTCAGCTCAAGGGCTGTCTAGGCCTCGCTAGCCTGAGCTAAAAGACCGAGGTCAAGCTCAGCAAACAAGTGAGGAGAGCATGAATAAAACTTAATTATGGGAATAGGAGGCAACAAGTTGAAATCGAATGAAGTGTTCCCCACCCATCCTGTAAATATTACAACAAAGAGCCCCACTATATGTCAGCCGTGATGCTGACAACAGACTGTAAACATTGCTGAAAAGAGCTTCTTCCTCTTTTAACGTTTGCTTCTTCACTTGTTAAAGCACAGCAAAGTCTTTTTACGTTTTCGCAGAAACTATATTTGTGTGGGAAAGATTTATTTTTAGTCATTTTGTTTTTGCAGTACTTCTGAAACAAAGGAAATGTTGGAATAGCATTCTAGTTGGCTCCTCTATACACTACTTTTAACATCTACATTTTGGCACATTATTTGATTGTACATGCTAACCCGGCTAACAGCGAGCGTTCTCAGGACTTTAGCTAATGTTTTGGCCATGTTTTCTCTAAGTTACAAACAAATGTACTTATGATAACGTTAATAGAACGTTTATTTATAGTTATCGGGTCTTTAATAACGTTAGTGCAAAGACATTCTTTATACATTGTTCATGGAACTTTTTCAGTTGGATGTTCATTTAATGTTCATTTCATTTTAAACGTTACTACTTGTTTCAGAGAACATTCAAAAGTTTGCAAAATGATAACATGGAATGTTTCTTAACGTTCGCATAACCAAGAAAAAAACATTTGAAAAACGGTATGTTTTAAAATGTTCAGACAACATTATGAAATAACTTTTTGATAATTTAGGGTTGTAAAACGTACATATTTGTGGTATCATTCATTACTCATTTTTCTTGCTAATGTAAAATTAAGCAACATTACCATTAGCATCATCACTCAAAAATGTCCTCATTACATTTGTTATTAGTTTTCGTTTTTGTTGTTTTAGTTAGGAAAATGAATGTTGTTGCATATATAAGTGAAAATTAGTTTCACTTAATTTACTTAAAATCCTTTCATTAGACATTTTGAAATTTTCTTTTAACAATAATTATTGTTTTACAAAAATGGTTCTTACTCTTGTAAGCCATTTCAGAGAAAATACACGTGTGTGTGTGTGTGTGTGTGTGTGTGTGGTGTGGTGGAGGCCCGTCGAGCTATGAAAGGAAAGCGTGCTATCAAACATGCTTTGTTATAATTAACACAACACTGTTTGCCCGGTGAGAGCGAGAGCATGTGTGAATGTGCAGAAAGTTGGCAGCTGCACCTGTAATGACCTGCGCCTCTCAGGGAAGGTGACTGTGAAGGTGACCGAGATAGCGCCCTCTAGTGTGCAGAGAAGTGTGTGTTCAGAAAGAAAACCTCGAAGACTGCCTTGTCAGGTGTATAAACACGGCCGGATCTGAGATACTGTTTTGTTATCCTTTTGAGGATGATAATGTTATTAGTCATTATAATGATTTTAACATATATACAGTATATATATATATATACAAAATATGTTTTTCTAAGTTGTATATTTAAACAAAGATTATTGAAGCATATTTTACAAGAAAATGCTATTTTAGTCTTTCTACTTAAAAAAGTTCGAAATGAAATGTATTACTTGCCATGTCTTTGCAATTTATTGTGAAATTGACTAGCAATCTCTTTGACCTCCTGCATTAAAATTTGTAGTGGGACACTATTTTATGACATTTCAGTATTTGAAACTGTAAATATATTTCCTATTATTTTCAACACATGCCAAATCAAATGAAATGAAAAACACAAAAGTTTTGCGTGCAAATCAAAATTTTGATTTTGGCATTTGCGAAAGAACACAAAACTTTCTCCTGGTATCACATGCCAAATCAAATCATTTAATACATTCATGTAATATAGTAAAACAATACAGTAAAATATGAATAAAGATAAAAAGGATTTATTACAGTAGAAAATATCTATTCTAATACAATATACCATATAAATGATCAATTCAAGGAATTCAATGAAAAATTAAAAAAAAATAATTAAAATAAAACAAATACTACCATGATTTGTTACCATGAATGTTTTATCATTTAAAGTATGGTATTATAGCAATATTAATGTATAACAGTAGAAATTACTATAATGGAATGAGTTACATCACTATTAAAAATAATATAAAAGACTTTACAAAAGTACAAAAAAAGAAAATGCTAGCATGATATATATATTTTATAATTTGAATAATATTAATTGAATTAAATAATTTAAATCTAAAGTATATATTTTTTGCATTAAAGCAATGACAAAGATATTTTTGCATTATGTTAATAATAATTTGGAGGGAATATACAAATGCAATGTCAGTGCAAAAAAAAAAAAAAAAAAGAAAAATCCAAATGGTCTGGACATTGACATTGTCTGGAGGTTCACCCTTACACTCCCTGTGCCGTCATGTGCAGCAGTGTAGTGTGTTTAGCGCTGTGGGCTGGTGTGTGTCTCTCCCCGTGTGCCCCTGTGCACTGGCTGTTGGTGCCTCCCCTTTTGACACGCTCCCAGCACAGCCGGTCCAGCGTGACTCTCAGAGCTGTCCAAGGGCGCGCAGTGCACCTTCAGCACAGGAAATAAAGATGGAGGCTCTGGGTGTCCAAGTGCAAAGTCCCTGCGTTTTCCATTGCAGCCACTTGTGAGTACCTGTGGAGGAGTGTGTCTGTGTGTGTGTGTGTGTTTGGGGGGTGTACGGGGAGGGAAGGAGAGTTTGTTTGGGTGTAGTATAAATAAATCTGTGACTATAAATATCCCTGTGCTGTGTGTCCTGTAACTTAGGGATAGAATAAGCATGCGGTGAGCATCAGAGTACACTTGATGGTGTTTTAATATAAATCGCTGGTCATCAGTATTAGTTTTGCTTTTGTCAATTGAGTATTCGCCAGCTGAGAGTATAATTACTTGACTTTCCCAGAAAGCAATGCTGTTGCTGCATCATATAAATCTCCTTTTTGACACGTATTGGTTTTATTTAGTATCATGGGACATGACTGGCCTCAAATGAGCAGTGTATAAGTGTATACTACTTAAACAGCACATGGCAGCGCTCTGAGGTGAGTGGAGGAGGTCAGCCTCCTCCTGAAGGAGATCTCTGATTGGCTAGGGCAATCTGGGGGTGTGGCCACAAAAGACTGTGAACTCATTGTTTTTCCTGACACACACACACACACACATCGGAGCAGAGATGGTCCACTCATGCCGCACACACCAAAATGGAAAATTACCCCAAGCATAACACACACACACACACACACATACACATACACATACACATTCTTTTTATAATGACAACAGAAAATGTGCTTGGAGTGGCCAGTTCAGCGGCAGAGATTTCGTTAGAGCTGATAAGGACTGTTGTGTGGAAGTGGTGCTGACTTTGGTCTATAAGCTATTAATGTGTAAAGGTGTATTCACACCAGTAAAGTCCGCTTGTTCACTTGCTTTGGTCCGGACCAAATACAATATTGATTTTTTTATTGAGTTTGTTGTGGTTCACTTCCACACTGCCCTTTTTGCAAGTGAACCAAAATTTGTGAACAAAACCACACATGTGCTAAGGTCATCCATTCATTGGACAGAAATTCTCAAGCAGGGAAAAGCAGGAAGTGCAAAAACAGGCTAATCATGGAGATCTTTCGCAGTGCAATTTTTATGGTGTTATCAGCTACTAACGTAATATGAAGAAACTTATGAGCATCATATGATCATATGGGGGAATGTAACTTTGTAAGGTAACTTTGCTTATTTATTACTTAAAGCTCACTTGAAGTTCTTCGATACCACATAAAAAAACTGCTAGACTAACTGATAAAGTTCAAACATTATTAAAAACAAGTGAACAGTCAGTAATAAAATAAGAACAAATACACAAATTACAAGCAGAGAACAAATTAGTAAAAGTAAAATGAACGTGGCGTTAACGTGATTAAAATTGATGTGAGTCGGACGTACCGTACTGATTGGGACCACGCTTAGGGAGCCTGTTGTCTTCGAGTATTGATAAAACGAGCCAATCCACATTGGCGTGCAAGATTTGCATCTCGCATATAACGTGGAAGCGGATTCACGCACCATTTGTCTTTCGTTTCGGAGCTTCATGTCGATGTTTCTGAAGTGTTGATTTCATCAACGAGCGAGTGTGTCGGTGTGTCGGTGCTTCTTCTGGAAGCGTGAGTGCAGCGATGATCGCGAGCTTCTGAGTTCTCAACTGCTGTTCTCACAGCATTCTTTGTGTTTGTTTGTTTGATGTTTGATTAGAGGGCAAAGAAGTGAGTAGTTCACTGACAGGCTGCACCATCCCCTGTCAGTGTCGCCACGGTCATTCCCCTGTGTGCTCCGGCACTAGAGAGAGCACTATAGCTGCCAACTCCCATGCATTGGCCGTGAGACACCTGCATTTGAATGGTTTCACACGCGCACACGCCACACCCCCGATTTCTCACGCTGAAGTGTCAACCCGGTCGGTCAAATGCCTTAAAGATGAGTTTATCTATAGATCTAGATAGCCTGTTGAGCCACTCGTGATCGAATAGTTATACCGCAAATTCGTTCAAATCGGCCGTAATCTAGAGCGAGCGTGTATGCTAGACAGAGACTGTGCTTCAAACCGCGTAGGGCACGCGAACGGCAAGGCGAGGGAACAAAAGGCGAGAGGTGTGAAGCCAGGGTAGCTAGAGCCCAAAGGCCTCCGTGAATAAGTGTGTTTTAAGCTGGTTTTTAAAGGTTATTAGAGAGGAGGCAGAGCGGATGGCATGAGGAAGCTTGTTCCAGAGTGATAGTGCACCAACACAGAAGGCTCTGTCACCAAATGTCCGAAGCCTGAACTTAGGGACAGCAAGCAGGTCCTTATCAGAGGACCGCAGGGACCGTGACTGTGAGTAGGGATGGAGTAAATCAGTAAGGTACTGGGGTGCAAGTCCATGGAGAGACTTGTAGATCAGAAGAAGGATTTTATATTTGATCCGGAACTTAACTGGCAGCCAGTGAAGCTTTTTCAGAATGGGAGTGATGTGAAGTCCAAATTTCTTGTGGGTGAGCATCCTAGCCGCAGAGTTCTGGATATACTGTAATCTGTCAGTGGCCTTGCTGGGCAGACCAAACAGGATACCGTTACAATAGTCAAGTCTGGAGGTGATGAAGGAGTGGATAAGGGTCTCAGCAACAGAGTTGGAGAGGCACTGTCGAAGTCTGGAGATGTTCCTAAGATGGTAACAGGCAGTTTTTGTAGTGTTTTTGATGTGTTGTTTGAAGGAGAGATTGGAGTCCATGATGACGCCCAGGTTGCGTACTTGAGGGGAGGCAGAGATCAAGCAGCCATCCACATCCAGTATGATGTCATCAACATTTTTAAGAAGTGACTGCGGGGCAAACACCATGAGTTCTGTTTTGTCTTGGTTTAGTTTGAGGAGGTTAGTGTCCATCCAGTTCTTTATGTCCTTCAGGCAGTTGATATCTGGCACAGGTGGAAGGGGAGTAGATGGCTTAGTACTGATGTCGAGCTGGGTGTCGTCAGCGAAGCAGTGGAAGTGTAACAGGGAACTACACTAATCTTTTCCTCTGGTGGCACTTGCGCTACTAACTTTTTCAGTTACTGGCGCAAAACATGATTTGGTCGCACAAATTATTTATAGTAAGCCGCTCTGGATAATAATGAAAAATAATGAAACTGTATTGCATACAGATGTGCTTTTTATTTTACTTGCCATCTTTTAAACCACATGCCTTCTTGTTTTCTTTAAAATTGGTTAGGGGTGTAACGGTTCACAAAATTCACAGGTCACGGTTCGGTTCGATTCGATACAGTGATGCAGGGCTCCAGACTAACTTTTTTCACCTCCGTCCTGTAACCGTCCTGAAAAACAATTTGAACCGTCCTAAAGTGAATGTCAACTGTCCCAAAAGTTTCTGTACTTTATTCTCTATAGTTGTTAGTCACATAATAAAAACACCATTACAATGTTTATTATAAATATTATTAGATTTATTTAGCTCCATTCAAAGTAGTTATCTGTAAACAGGTAAAAATGTAAATTTTATATGTTTTTAAGCCTTGTCAATTTAAACATCAAGCGCAAATGTACGCACACAGAGCCGGGCAGACACAGAGTTCTTTAGTCACAGTGCTCTCTCTCTCTCTAAGCTTGATGGACACGATGATTCTAAATTAAGTCGGAATGCCCGTCTCGGTGAATATCCCCATAAACACAGTTGGTTATGCAGGGGTTTTCCTGCATTGACTTTTTTTTTTTTGCCGGCCTCTAAGTCGATTTTTTTTTGTCCCGCCAAAGCGTTATTTGATCGGTGAATGATGTAGAATAGAATGTCTGCTGCGCGAGCAGAGCTGAGAGCCCTGGCCGCGCGCGCGCTCTCACCGTCTTCAAACAACACGAGCACTGTCTTGCTCTCTCTCCCTCGCGATCGCGCATATTAATCAACATCAATTGACGCAATGGTAAAAAAAAAAAACTTTGCCATGTGTTGCAGGGCCGTCTTGGTGCTCAATCTGTATAACGTTACCGTTGTTTAACCAGCAACATATTTCCGATGTCATTAAGCCATTTGATAGATGCACCCGGTACCGCGGAACAAGTCTCCGGGTGAGTAGCCGGCCAGTGATAATAACTATAGTAACATCATGCGAAGACGCGCCGTGTTGAAACCGTGTTTGCAGTGCTTATGTGTAGACGTGCGTACTTCGTAGTGGGCATGTGATCTACATTCACAGCTTGAGCTGGGGAAGCAGTTATTGTTGGAAGTTGAACTGTGTTTGTGTGAGGGCGCGTGCACTTCATAGCCTAAAACATAAGGTAGGTACAAAAAGAATCAGTGATACATTTGCGACCCATTAAAAATTATGGTCGCAATGGCATTTCAAAAGGTCGCATATGCGACCATTTTGGTCGCAATGTAGTTCCCTGTGTAATCCATGTTTCCGGATGATCATCCCAAGAGGTAGCATGTAAATATTAAATAATAGTGGGCCAAGCACCGATCCTTGAGGCATGCCGTGTAAGACTGGCGCCAGTTCAGAGCAAATGCCCTTAAGGGTAGTGTATTGTTTCCTGTTGGTGAGATAGGATTTAAACCAGGAATACACAGTACCAGTGAGGCCAATGAGTTCGGAGAGGCGAGTGAGAAGAATGGAGTGGGAGACTGTATCGAAAGCTGCAGTGAGGTCAAGAAGAATTGGCAGAGGTATGGCACTACAGGTATGGCACTATATCCTGAAAGAGCAACACAGGTGTGTCTGCGTATTTTTCAAGATGCCATTCCACCCGTGCATTTCTGGATGCAGCTGTACCCAGCTGACGGCCACAATCGTTGCATCACGTGTTTGGGCATTCAGCACGCTGAAGCAGCTTTTGTGGATTAGTTCATGTTCTCACTGTGGGAACATGGCTATCTCGGCATTGAGATCAAGACTCTCCTTCATCCGTGAAGGTGGAGTCCCCATTCCCTTGGCCCGCTCTAGCGCCCCTTCTGGCCAATCCCAGAAGAGACCCAGCCCCATGGGCCCCTCACTCCTCTGTCGTGCCACAGCCGGTGGAGCTTTCAACTGAACGTGCACTGTAGTGGCCCAACCAGTCGTTTCGTCCGGGGCTCCTCCTGAGGACAAGATGTCGATCGCTGCATCGGAAGGGGAGCTGAACTCTGGAGTTGACTCTGCCTCCTTCTGGGAGATTAGCGTTGCCCGAGCCGGATCCAGAAATGTCAGTTATGCTGAAACGGGCCGCCGAGATGGTCGGGCTCGCGTGGAATCCTCCACCGTGTCCCGAACGTTTCAGTTGGATGATTGATATCTCGCGCCGCCCCATTGCCCTTCTTCCCCGAAGTGCATGAGGAGGTTACAAGGTCGTGGATGGCACCTTTTTCTGCCTGAAACCGGCTGAGTACTTCCTCCCCCCTCACAACCCTTGATCCCTCCAGTAGAGTGGTCTGTCTACCTCTTGGAAGGGTGATCCGCGTCTCCCCTAAAAGTCCTGTAAGTTCTCGTCCGTTCTCACGGGCATGGCTTACAAAACCTGTGGGCAAGCCGCGTCTTCCCTGCATGCCATGGCGTTGCTGCAGGTCAACCAAGCCAAGGCACTCATGGACGTGCACGAGGGTAGTCCAGACCATGAGCTTATGAGTGAGCTCCGGACCGCAACCGACCTCGCCCTCCAGGGCACGAAGGCGGTCCAGTTCCTCAACCTGGCCGATATGAGGGAAACCGACAAGTTTTGGTTCCTGGACTCCCCATTTTCCAGGTTGGGCTCTTTGAATACATGGTGGAGAACTTTGCACAACAGTTGTTTGTTCGGCACATCCTGCCCTGGCGGTCCGCTGCTGCCTCCACCCGTCTGCTGGTTGCAGATCTTCTGCCTGCTCGTCGCCGAGGGCGTCCCCCTGTCCGGTTAGTGCTGAACTGCCTGAATACTGTCAGGAGGAGAACAGTGGTCCCACTGAAACCTTTTCAGAGGCTCCTGGGGCATTTGACATCCGCAGCCGCAGTAACGCTGCTGGGTTTACTGGTTATGTGCCCAAGGTTCCCAATCCCTTTTGGGACCAGGTGATGAACCTGCAAGCGCTGCCCCCGGAGGAGCCCTGGCTTTTCTCTATCCCGTCCACGCTCTGCGCCTATATGTGGACAGAACGCAAAATCTCAGGACCTCAGACCAGCTCTTTGTCTGTTACGGAGGCCAGCAGAAGGGAAAGGCTGTCTCCAAGCAGAGGTTAGCACACTGGACAGTGGATGCCATTGTCTTGGCGTACCAATCCCAAGACGCACCATTCCCCCTTGGGTTGCGAGCCCACTCCACTTTGAGTCTAGCTACTTCCTGTGCATTGGCACAGGGTGCCTCACTGACAGATATCTCTAGAGCTGCGAGCTGGGCGATACCAAACACGTTCGCTAGATTCTATAGCCTTTGTGTCGAGCCAGTAGCTTCCTGTGTGCTCTCTTCTCAAAGAATACAGTCAACTCCGTAGGCCCGCTCGAAATGTCGGTTTGCTACGCCATTCCCCTCCTTTGGACTGGATACGTGTGCCATTCTTGCTCCAGATGAGTTCCCGTTTAGCCGAACCCTGTTGAGTTTCTCCACACCCCTCAGCAGTCAGACATGGTGGAGCATCCGACACCAGGCCTAGCACTCGTATGTTCATGAGGCTTTCGCGAAGCACTGGAAGGTGGTGTGTTAATTGGGATCCCAATCAGTACGGTACCGATCTGAAAGGAAACTTCCCGGTTACATATGTAGCTCTTGTTTCCTGAGGAAGGAAACAGAGACGCGAGTCTCGTCACCACCATTGCTGGACTAACGCTGACCCCAGTCTCCGCTCGGCTCCTCAGCGAAAAACAAATGGTCCTTGCATCCGTTTCTGTTTATACAAAATTTGTCAATGTGCATTCACATACTTCAATACTCGAAGATGACAGGCTCCCTAAGCGTGATCCTAATCAGTACGGTACTGTACGTCCGACTCAGGTCTTCGTTCCCTCCTTTAGGGAATTAGGGTTACATACGTAACTGAGACTTTGTCAGGTGAACGCAAAGCATTTGTGAAAGAACACAAAAGTTTTACAAAAATAAAGATAAAGTTTGTCGGCTAAACGGCATTTGTGAAGTTTCTAGGAGGAGCACAAAACTTTTGCGAGAGAGTACAAAGGTTTTGCGAGGTAATGCAAAGTTTCACGGGGGAGCCACAACTTTTTGAGAGAACACAATAGTTTTCAGAGCCCATGCAAAGTTTCTTGGTGGAACGATCCAAAGCATTTGCGAAAGAACACAAAAATTTTGCGAGCAAAAGCAAAGTTTATAAGGGGAATACAAAAGTTTTATAAGCCAATACGAAGTGGATCGCATAACTTTTGTGAGAGAGCGCAAAGTTAAAATTTTTCAAGCAAATGGTTATATTGTTCAATAATACAGTGGATTTAAATTCTTTGCAAAGAAAGGCACTTCATATCGTTTTAATATTTTCTTTTTTCTTGATAGATAAATTGGTGGATTCAAATCCAAAAATAAGATTATTCAATAAGTTTATTATTTATATACTTTTAACAATGCACCTGTTACACTATTAGACTAGACTATTAGACTATTTATGTATAAAAAGCTAAAAGGGAATCATGTCCATGTTATTGGTCTCAATTACTACAAGACCATCATGTAAAGGATTTGTTAAAGAGATTGCATAATTAGGTTTCATAATTTTGAACTTAAGTAACATGATCATAGTTTGGTTGATGTGTTTTATGAAGTTGGCTTTAGCAAAGCAAATTAGCACCTGCATGATCATTAGAGAAACAGACACAGAATACCGAAATTTAAAGTCCCAGTTTAGTCCTGTGTGAGTCAGTCCATTGCCTTTGATTCAGTAGTCATGATTCAGTCGTGCCAGACAAACCATGATCAGTTTTTAAACTGAGGAACTATGATGCATCAAAAACACGCGTGTTAGCCACTCCTGACCTAGAATCAATGTCCCTGTATTTCTTCTTTCTCTCCTTTCTTATTTGTCTTCCCCAATTTGTGTAACTGTTTCTTAGGTTTGATTGTAAAAAGATGTTTTGGAGTTTAGTCAGGGTGACTGATTATTCAATTTAAACTGTGAGGGACTAAAGTAAATGGGTGGAACCTTTGTTTAATGTGGTGTTGATTTTTCAGTAAAATTAAATGTGTAATGTGTAAAGTTCAGTCAAATTAGATGCCAAGTCAAGTCAAGTATATTTATATAGCGCTTTTCACAATATAGATTGCATCAAGCAGATGTGACCTACGACGTCTATTCTGACACAAAAACATTCGTTTTCCTTCCCAATAAAAGTTTGGTAGTTTAATGTTTGAAAGAAGAAATTAAGACAATTTAAAAGTAATATAATAATATTAGTATTGTAATTTTACAGTTGTAAAAATTGTAAATCAAAATTATAAATATTATTATATAAAAAAAAAAAATTCATTTTACAGTGAAACATTGCAATATTATGGAGCCTCTAAGGGGACATGGTGGTGGAAAAAATATGAGATGGCAGGGAAAATAAAAAGCCAATGCTTTTGTGTTCTCCCGCAAATGTTTTGCGTTCCCCTGAGAAACTTTTTGCGTTCACTCGCTTATTTCGTAAGTTTCTTCTTAAAAAAGAAATAACAAAACAAAAGCTTTTAGTTTGATTAAAATAAAATCGTTTATGTTACTTGCGGTGCAGCTTTCATGAACACCGGCCCTTAATATGTCTTGTCAGAAACAGAAATGTAAAGTTGTAGACAATGAGATTACACATGTTTAAACCACAATGCTAGGCAAGTGCTGTAGACGAGTGTTTGACAGGGCCAGACGGGCTAATTAGAGCGATTACTGCACAGCTGGATTGGCTGGCCGCTTGGCAGAGGCGCATCAAAAGGATCAGCGGCGAGGAGAAGGCCTCATCTCGACAGCAAGTCGTCTGGGTGGAAAAACGTGCGGCGCTTGGAGCCAGCAGTTCCTCTACTGAATCATGAAGAGAACTGAAAGTGCGTGAGGGAACGTTGTGTAAGTTCCTCAGCTGGACTGGGATCTATGGGGCACTGTAGAAGAAACTGATGGCGAAATAGTGGGAGGAAAGCTGTGGGAGAAAGAAAACCTAAACAGCCGCAAAACTGAAAACATCAGCTGATGTAGAGGAAGTAGAGCCTGGTTTTGTTGCATTACATGGGTTTTTACCTTCAGATCTAGTTTTTCCTGGGAGAGAGAGAGAGATTTGCTTGAGTCGTTGTTGCGAGTCGTCGCATTGAATCAGCGTCTGGAAGGTCCGGCCCAGATCTGTGATTATGCCACAAACATCAACTACTCACCGTGTATTAACAAAGACACTGTTAGACTTTAGTGTTAGGAGTAGTAGTTAAGGCCTTAAATGCTTACAGTTTTTACTACTTATATTTGATGCTGATTGGTCACTTTCGTTATTCTGCAGTCAACTATGTTTGTATGATGATGCTAAGCTATTTATATTGACTGTGTCCGATATCCTTTGCTAGTTTATTATTATTTTTTATTCTATTGCTATGTGGTTTGGTATAACAAGTTACCAAATCTCCTTAGTCATATCCAATTAAAGACGAAAAGCCCGTAAAATTGCAACCTTTTTGGAGCCTTAGCCTTGGGGTTAGCATGCTTGTCCCAACATATTGAGTGTCCCATGGTTCATATTTGAAGCCATCATGGATCATTTCCCAATTCCTTTTTCTCCTCTTTTCTCTGTCATTTCTACTATGAATAAAAGGGCCAGAAAATGTGTATTCATTTTGTGTAGAAAATGTCAGTGATTTTTGCATGCTGCTAGGGAGATTGTTACCCTTGCTAAGAAGAAGTGAACTTAATTGTGTTGAATGTGCACTTGTAGTCTTGTAACTCTTAAAAGTATATTTTAAATAATAAATATAAATGTGAACTTAGTTTGTAATAATGTCAAATTAAAAGTTTTAAAGTATTTAAAATCATGTTTTATTAATCTTTTGTCATGTTTTAAAGTGCACTTATTGACTAACTTACTAAATCAAATGTAAAGTACTTGATTATAGTTTTAACTGTAGTGTGTTATTTGATATTAGATTTGTAGTTGATATATTTTAAATGTACTAAATTGCAAATTCATCATTACAAATATGTAATATATATTGAAATACATGAGAATGGAAATTACTTTAAAATATATTTTAGTTTATCATAAATTATTGTCCGTACATTAGGCTGTACATTTTAAACATATTTAAAAAATTGCCTGTATAAAGATGTACATAAGTTGTATTGAAGATTGTTTCTGCCACGGAATAATTGTGACTTTTTATCTCAAAATTCAGCCTTTTTTTCTCTGAATTGTGAGATAAGAAGTTACAATTACCTTTTTTTTTTAAATGTATTCAGTTACGGAAACAAGCTTTCATAAAGTCGTACTCAAGTTGGTCAAAAAAAGCACTCAAAAGATTAGCCAATTGTGTTTATTATAAATTTAAACAATACATTTTCATTTAATTGCCATAAAAATTCAATTAACATTACACTCGGTTCACACTTAAGTATACAGTATTCTTTGTAAAATATAATATTTTTAGTGTGTCGTATAGGGTGTTGTTGGAGGTTTGCTAGGTGGTTCCTTACTGGCCTTTTTTGTGTAGGTGCAATGCATTTTTTCCACCGATTTTATTGTCCACTATGGGTAAAAAAAAGGTTCATATCACAATTCCAAAAACTCATGATTTTGTATATCATGTCAGCATAACATTTGTGGGCTAAGTTAAGCAAGTTTAATACTATGGGGTTTGGTCAAATTTATAACCGTATAGTAGTGATGCTTAGCTTAGCTTTCCAGTCAGTTTCCATATTTCCAATCCAACTCGATTCCTGTGGTTCAAATAATTATGCTTCCTAATTAACTACCAGGATCTCAAAATAATTCAATTATCCAGCACCTAGTGTACCAAACACGGTCCCTCTACAGAGCCCCACTTGAGTCAACTCTCTGTCTGTGTGTGTGTGTGTGTGTGTGTGTGTGTGTGTGTGTGTCTGCCTGCAGTAATCCTGAGCATCAGCATGGCTCCTGTAAGCCCCCGCTGGGCTCGTCGGCCGTGACCTCTCGGATCCTGCTCCGCCAGCAGCTGATGCGCGAGCAGCTCCAAGAGCAGGAGCGGCGGGAGCAGCAGAGACGGCAGAGCTCGGCGAACGTCACCCAGAGCCCCGCCATCAACGTCAGCGCACCCCCCGGCCCGCCCAGTGCCACACAGGTGCCCATGGAAGTGCTGAAGGTACCCACCACGATCAGACTTATTCAAGAATAGCACAGCACACACATATATATATATATATTTACATCAGGCTTGATATATCGTGAGAATATGGAGCTCAAACCCGAGGAGGAAAAAGGTACACTTTAATTCAGAATCCCAAACTGAGCAAAATTTTTATGCTGATATTTACATATGGCAAGTATGTAAGATGAAATTCTGATAGCTAGTAATGTAAATCAATAAAATCTTTATAACAGTATAGCAGATTACTCGTATAAAATGATTATAAATATTAGTTGTGTCTCTATATCTCCCAATAATATGTCATTAATTAAGATTATATTGAAATGCTTAGTTTTATGATCAAGGCGTAGTTTTAAAACATAATGCAATGCAATACAACCATGATTGAGAGATGAACAAATAAACATTTGAAAAAAAGTTAAAACTTGAACTATTACTAACAATATAAAAGTTGTTCTTACATTTGCTTTAAAAAAATCATTTAAAGGGCCCATATGGTGAAAATGGGTTTTTAATGGGATTCTGTGTGTCATATAGGCTCGAGGGTGTAAATTAAAAGCTGTGAAAATGTGAAATCGCTCACTGCCGCCATTTCTCCACCCCCCACAAAACTAGACCACCTCCCAGCTAAACGGGCCAGTTAGAATTTGATGTATTTGCTTCGTAGAAACTGGGTGTTGTGTTCCAGAACTCGACCTAGCCACGCCCCCTTTTCCAACATTCGCTTCGTGCCGCTAAGGCACAGGCATGCAGCTCAACATAGAAATAATCCAACCTTATTTGATTAAAACTATATACAATTATACAGCGTTTTATGTTGGAATAAGCCTCGCCCCTAGCCTGGTTAAAACCAGACACTTCTCAGTTGAAACTGAGTTAGGGTCTGGCAAAGCTCCATAGACAAATCATTTCCAAAGGGGCGTCACCAACGGACGTCCCTCAAATGCCTCTTGGCGCAATTGGATAGACCTAAAACCAATCAAAGCGATGAAGGAGATGACATATGCAGAGGGCTCTCGCTAAGACAGTCTATGGCTAAGACCCACCCTTTCGTTTAGTATAGAGTTCCCCATATCGTTGTTATGGGAAGGAGGAGGCGGAAACCGGCGAACATTCACACATTTTAATGACTAAATAAAACAAATACAAAGTCCCTCACGGTCGACTGCCGCCACACATAATAAAACAAAACATCAAATAAAATTCAGGCCTGTCCTCTCTCGATCTTCACCGTCGTCGCTCCTCCTTTTATGCTTCCGCTCCTCCGTGAGAGATCGAGACCGGCCTCACTCACGCCGTTCTCTCACGTCCCTCGGCCTCGATCGTCCTGCTCGCCACACTGGTATATCAGACTTTTGCCGAATCCAGTCGGTAAGACAGCGATAACATATTTTTTAGACATGAAGGCTTTGAGTGTTGTTCTTTGCTCGGGTTATAACGAAAAGGAAATGTTTAAATCACTTAAAACAGACGCGATAGCTGATTCGAACGAGTGATGTTCGACGGCGGCATCCATCTTTGTTGTGTAGGCTACAAAATCTGCTTCAAAATCCCAGCGCTGTCGTCATCGTGTAAAGCCCGCCCCAACGTTTCTGATTGGTGCCGCGATTTCGGCGGATTGGAAATGGGCTTGAATGAGCTCTTTGCCAGACTAACTTTCAGAGCAAATCTAAATTTGCCGGAAGTTGTCTGGGTTTTCCCAGGCTTCCTTGCCCCTTAAATTACTATTATTTGAAGTTAACATTATACAATAGAATACGTAGACCTACCACAGAACTAGTTGAGGATAAATAGTTTTTACTCAATTTTAATTTTAATTTTAGTTATTTTAATGCATGATGCTAAATGTAAGATTTTTTTATTTTATTTCAGGTAACGTTTATTTTGTGCCAAGTAGATAAAAAAATGTTATGGTTTAGTTTTAGTTAATCAAAATATCCCTGATTGCTAATAATATGGGATATTACTGTCTTATAGAAATACACATTTGACATGTAGAGCATTCATTTTGAGTTGGCATGCAGATAAATTTACGGACGTGAGCGCTCTGAAAGCGGCACTAAAAGATGCTTTAAAACTTTCACAGAGACATCAAACAGAAAGCACAAAGCCTTTCTTTAAAGTGAATTTCGTTTTGTATTTATTGTATCTTAATTTTAATCAATGTTTCATCAACCAATTGCCTGGATTTAATAAATAAGAAGTAAATATAGCAGATATATAATCACGACACGGAGGCGCCGACGCGTGAACTGGAGCTCGTCTCATAAATGAACCGAAACTCAGCATATAAGGTAGCCTACTCGCCTCACAGACCTGAGAAATATAACTAAAATGTCTACTTCTAAAAAGAACATTTCAAAACGAAAGAAAACAGACTGCTCTCTGTTTATGTAATCCGTATGAAATGTACATTTCTCTCTGGCACATTCACTACTGCGAAGATCGCGAGTCAGCATCGTCACACTGTATAATTGTTTATAAACAATTAAAATGTCTCATTGCTATATTCGACATATTCATAATCATTACTTTTGCCGGTTCTTTGTGACAACTTTTAGGTGCTTTATTGGCAGCGCCAGCCTTACATGTTACATGAACCACAGCATCAGCACAGAAAACATGGGGATTTTTTCACAATAAATTACAAGCTAGTGTGATTTAGTTGATCGCCTGTCACGAGTGCAAATGCAAAGTTGCAAAGCTGATTTAATCATGGTAAAACTAAATTAATTTACAAAATATATATACAGTATATATATAACATATAGTATATAACAGTGGTCCTCTTCGCCTGAATCCTCTGAACTTGAGCATTCAGGCTCTAACTGGTAAGGTCAAGGAAATGTTGATTTATAATGTTGGCTTCCAACAAAATCTGATTCCAGGGCGCCTTCTATGTAGATCTGTGCTTAGCCAATCAGAGCGCTCTGCTCTTTAGTCGTGGGCTGAACATTCCATTCAGCAGCGAATCCAAGCGTTTGTGGGAGGGGAGAAAAAAGGCTCTCAGAAAAGTGTGAGAAAATCAACCCAACTCTTTTTTTTGTGGTAACACTCTTAAATGAGTGTTTAATAGACACATATAAACAGGGACCTTTAAGATTTCACAGCAAAACGATGCATGAACTACGACCCGAAGAGAGTCGTTTTACTCATAAACTGTTAATCAGATGATGTAGTAGTCAATCGTGTAGAAGAATGTAGGACAGGTATTTCAGCAAAGTTTTGAATGTTGATGATTTAGAGGCCGTAGAAATGTGTGTATCAAATATGATAGAGTAGGCTTTACAGGGATCAGATTTAATGGCAAGATTTAGTGTTTTTTTACGATTTAGTGCATGTTGTGTTCATATTATCGGTGCTTCACTTTCTTGGCATGTCGGCTAAGAATGTCTCAAAATGCAACTGAGATTATGAATTCCATTCAAACTCTGCATTTAATGCAATGCACTAAAAAATCCTTGCAGGCTGCATGCAAAAACAAACATACAACATGAACAGTGTAGTCCGATTCATGAAACAAATGAATCATTTTTGCCATTTAAAATGTGCAGCGTGAAGAGTGTAGCACAATTTCTGGATTCTCTGAGGCATTTTATTGATTTGAATCAGTTCGAAACACTGCCCTTTCTCAGATATATTAATGCTAAATTGTTCAACATTATAACTGAAATATCCGCAATTAAAGTAAATGTGAATAAAATCAATATCTTGTAAATTGAAATCAAAATGAATTTTGGCACTTTACATCTGTTTTCTCTCCTAATCCATTCTCAAATACTGCGTTTTAATATAATATATAGCCGAATGTCCTTTAAAGCTGTTTTAATTTACATATTTTCGGTCAGACTACTGTAAATTTGTCGCTAGTCGCTTTTTTGACCAATCTAGCAACTAAGTTGGCAACACTGGCAAGATTGTCTTTAAACCGTTGTTTCGCTATGACACTAGTTGACCTGGAAGAGAAAACTGAGCATAGCAAAAGATTGTTTAGGCTAATGTTGTCTATAGCGCCCCCTGTGGCGGCTCCGAGAATGCAGCACATACTCTCACTGAAGTCTGACACGCTCTGGAATGTAAAAACATGTGAAATCGTAGAATTGGACAGGATTTCACAGTGAAGCCTCAGTTGACCATGTCATAGCTGGTTGTCTATGGCTTCATTCTCCATGACTTTTCATGGTTTGGCTGTGCTGGCATTAGCATATCATGCATTTGTTCTTCTGCTCTGACCGCTCAGTTCAACTTGAGTCTTTATCAGCCCAAGCGTGTCTGATTATGATACTGTCCGTAAGGAAGAGGAGGGATCGGGGTGGGTAGGGGACAGTGAAGTGTGTTAAAACGCATATGGGGATTATCTTTCCCCAGAGAATTCCTCTTTAATGCATGCTGTGCTCCAGCCTCTTGGAATTAGCCATCTTTAATCCTATTTGCTCAGCTACATTCAAAATCTTTTCATAGCTTTGATTCCTTGTTAGTCTGCGGAACTATAGACTGTTACTGATTTCTGTGCTATTGTGCAGTGACTGTGATGAATACAACACAATCTGCTGCATCCCAAAGGACTCAGGCTGCTAATGTCACTCGGTAAGAGCCGTTATGTTACATTTGCTCAGTTTTTTCGGGGAAAAATGATTGTGACGCTACTAACTGTCTGTGATTGGGTCACAGGGATGGGAAACAGTCGTGTGCGTTGATTGTTGAATTATTCTATAACTAGATGATTGTTCGAATGTGCATCAGTAATACTGATATTGCATGACTATGGTCATATCTTTGCGTATTTTTCTAGTTCATATCATATATCTAAGGTCTCATCTAGTTAATGTGCTCTGGTTATTTTCAAGTTCCAAAGTTTAAGGACAATATAATTCTTTCTTACAGTTCTATTCAATTATTCTTTAGTATTTTTTTCTATGATTTATCTGTTTCTTTAGTATTTTCAGTTTAATTAACTATTTTTAACCGCTTCATGGCTGTTTTATAAATCAATCCTAATTTTAGATTAACATCTAATATTCTTGCTTTAAACCGGTTTAATTTTAGATTTAATTTTGAAATTTAGATTTAGATTTAGATTTTAGACCGGTTTAGACAGATTTAGGACAGGGTTGTTATTATGAAACAAAAAAACAAAAACATTTTCATTACATATAATAAAATAAAAATTAATTGAAATAAATACAACATAAAAACCTAAACTTATTTTATTTCAGCAAGTTGCCTAAAATTTTGTTTTCATTTAGTTTATTTTGATGTACTAAAACTGAAATAAAAATGAATAAAAACTATATAGACTTTTTTTTTTTAAAGCAAAAACGCACAACAAAATTTCTAAAACTTTAACTGAAAATATAAACATTAAATCTAATAAAAATATTAATAAAAACTACAATAACATCTAACAAAACATGATGATATTAAATAACACTAATTTAGGAGTAGGTTCTACTCATGTGTAACTTGTTCTTTGCCACATTTCTATTTGTACATACTTTGTTGAAACACCTTAGGGATATTTATAAAGCAATTAATTCTCACATATTTTAATTCTCACACAACAGTTTTTGCAAGACGTGTGAAATGTACTATATTTATGCGTGACGCTCCCCTGTCAACAGAAGCTGATTACACAAATCAAGACCACCCAGCATGCAACGGCCAGTCTGATCCAAATACACTATAACAAACTAAATGTTTTTAAAATTAAGGAAAAGTGCATGATACTTTTGATATTTTATGAATATTTTAGGATAAGGCATCATTTTTTTTTTGTAAATACTGATTTCTAAATCTCACCGTGCATTAATTGAACGATAAAACAGAATATAAATGTAATATAAAAAGAAAATGAGCGATGTTTTAAACATACGGCATACGGAGGGAGAGTGTGTGGTTGGATGTTGACACCTTGAGGAATCACCTTAGTCGTGTTTGAAAACATCTGATACTTTAGCGTCTGGTTTAGAGTGACTCATATCAAAGGATAAAAAGGGCATGGCATGTTCTCCTTAACGTAGTATTTATGTTCAGTCAGTCGTTACTTATGCTAAGCTGATGATGTGCTGGTCATTCAATCCATTGAACGGCTGTCAACAATTAAAACACACTGCCTTCCATGCAAACACATGCGCAGATTTGATTAGACCACAAACACAGTGTTTTGGTTGTAACTGCAATATATACAATACAGACCGTAACATTGAAAGAATTGAGTTTAAGTTATTCATAGCACCTCTAAAAGAAAGTGAGAATGTGAATGCATTAGTGACTGGCTGTAACATTATAGCCAAAAGCTATAGAAAAATGGTTTCCTTTTAATTTCTATTCATTCATAAATGAGTTTTGTTTTTTTTGTTTTTTATTTTAGTTTAGATTTATGGACCTGACCTTGAAATCCAGTTTATATTTTATTCATGATACATTTTATTTTAGTTTAAAAACATTAACATTAGAAATATATATATATATATATATATATATATATATATATATATATATAGGAATCTATGCATGATAGGTTTAGTCCAGGTAAGATTTCTTTATCAAGGAGTTTACTTGGCAGTTGCGGAAACTGAAAATATCAAATAAGAAATATAAAAGGTGGGGTTACACTTTATTTTAGGTTGTTCTTAAATTATACATTTAAATACTGATTAATATTACACTGTACAAATATTTTTTCAAAGTGGCAAATACAACAAAGAGAACGATTTTACAAGAAAATACTAGTTCAGTCTTTCTGCTCAAACATGTAATGTTTAATTCAGTGTATTACTTGCGGTTAATTGTGAAATTTGCTAACAATTTTTAAGTGAAAATTTTTCTACGCCAATTTTCTTTCGGTGTAATTAACATGTACTTTCTGTAGGATTAGATTTAGGATTAGGGTTTGAGTCACGGTTAGCTGCGTGTACTTTAGTATACTGTTATCACTATAGTAAATACTTGTAACGTGTAATAATGGATTCAGACAACACAATTTTTTATCTGTTACAATATTTTTGTCTATTACGATAGTTACGATCTGTGTCAGATTAGTGATTTTTGACTCCTATATTCTTGTGTCGTGGACAAGAAACATGCTAGACTACACGTTGCTTCCCAACCAATCATCGTTTGCCGTCTTTAACAATATGCGTGATGTCATCGAGGAGGCGGAACTAGGTCTGACTTCTGGAAACATGAGCTTAAAGGGGCTATGTGTAGGTTTTTACTTAAAAAAATCTTTAAGATAGAGTTTTCATTTGTACATTTATGAGCCAACCATAATGTAATAGAAAGAATGACAGCTTGAATGTCCACCACGGTTGCCTCTATCAGCCGTAGGCTCAATTGTGTGTGGAGGAGTCGGGTCCGAATTGGCGCGAAAATCCACAAAATGTGACGTCATGCGCGTTCTCGTCTACTTGGGCTTACATCCGTACGGCAGCCATTAGTACGCAGCGGCAATCGCTAGCAGTAGTGTTTCAAACGGACTCTGTGGACGGAAAGACGCGACCAGCCTCCAGCACAATCCAGACACCCACGGAAACTCCTTGTAAGTTAAAAAATAAATAAAGCGTGCGCACCGAGAACGAGCATGAGACTGGCTGCAGTTTCTCTAACGGCCACTGGTGTCAGTAACGGTTAGAGATTTCAGAACTTACGCAATGCTCTTTTAAACAAACAACGGTTGTACTACCCTAATGCTAATTCCAGCACTCACTGGGTTGCTGAAGTGCCTCCACTATCGTTCTCCATCGTTTATCTTTTTCACATAGGTTGAAGCATCGTTGTAGAAGTATTGTTGTAGAAGTATTGTTGTAGAAGTAGTATTGTTGTAGAAGTATCGTTGTAGAAGTATCGTTTGTTGTAGAAGTATTGTAAGCATAATTCCACCTAGCAGCACCAATGCCATCGTCTCTCTCTCATTTTTCCATGTTTCACCTGAAGAGCTTCTGTGCTCTTATTGGTCAATGTCACAAATGTGACAAACCCGTCACGGAGGACCGAAAAAAAGTCTAATTTAGTCTTTGTCGGGACATTGTGAGGCGTCGCAGCCGCAGCGTTGGTTGTGGTCCACTATGACACACTATATGAGATAAAACGATGGATTCTTGCATCCCAACGCACATTGTAGTTTACGAATAACCATGACTCCCTACACCAAATCGATCTTGCAAAAATTGGGCTGATATCATGTAGTCTGAACCCGGCATAACAAGGGGACACTGTCAAATAGTGTTACCAAAGGTGGACTTTAAATGCATGATTACAAAAAAGTTATGAATAAATATAAAGATAATGAGAATGAATCGAAAATTAGAAATATAATAAAATAATTTAGGGAAGTATAGTAGAAAATGAGAGAACATGCAATTGATTGTGAATAAAATGGTTGAACCCATTTTAAACTGAAACCCATAAAAAGCTGTGATTGTGTCTTTGATAGACTTTAACCGGTTAAATAATTTCCCACGTAAATCTATAAATTACAGATTTTAGAAGTTCCAGTAATACAAGAGGGGATGAAAGCTTTTCCTTTTTCCTTTTATTTTTTTATGAGAATAAAAATGAGCAAGCGATCAAAAGAAAGAAGGAAAAAAAAAGAAAGCGCAAAAGCTTTGAGACTGCCCGTCTCTGACTAGCTTAGTCGCCCCTTTCCCAAAGCGACACAGAGGTGTACCAGGCAGAGCCGCTGGACTTGAAAAGTGAAAACATTAAGCTCAGATGAGTTTGTCTAAAGACTGATTGGCCCCTAATTAGCCAAGTGACCTTTGATCTTTTTAGAAGTAAGTACAGGATCAGGTTTGGGAGGGAGACAAAGGCTAGAACAGTCTTAGCCCACACCAAACGCTAATTCAGCAAAGAATGCCTGTAATTAGTTTCATTCCACGGCATATTTAACATTGGGAAAAGGGAAAATAAGCTGAAAAACTGGGATCATAGTCGAGGGATCAATTTCACCATTGGCTATTCACAATATTCCAAAGAAAGAAAAAAAAAAACAAGAAAAATGTTTAGCGACACAGCTTATGGATTTGACTTTTGGCATCGCCTAACACCGCCTTAAACGTATAGTTTGTACTAGTTTGTGAAACGGCTTTTCTTTGTAGCCAGTCGCTTACCATTGTATCGTAATCCAAATCTGCAAAGTCTTCTCATAATATCCTCATCAGTAGTGCTCTGTAGTAGTGGGAAGATTTTCAGTGAATCTTTGTTTAATTTTGATATTTTCTTAAAATAATGCTATCATATGGTTTCATAAGACTTAATTTAGCACTCATGTCAGTATGAGTACTGCTCATTTTTTCATTACGACTTGTATGGCTTAATATAATGTAATTGATGTCTCTTACAGAAAAATGTAGTAGAAACCCCATGAAAGATTTACGTTATTTAAAAAACAACGACATTGTTTTTTATTATTTTGGACAATGGGGGGCACCATTATTTTAGGTGCACAGTGCTTTCTGCATCGATAATGTCAAACGGTTGCACTCGGGGAGTTACTGGCGCTGCCTGTTGCTGTTTTTAAGGCGACACAACTCGGAAAATAAAATTCTGATACAATGCCATATTGTGCGGCTTTTGGTTGTAATTTTTGGTCGTAGGGCAACAAGACAAGCGATGTAAGTCTTTCCTAGCGATAAGAAGAGGAGAAAAGAATGGGAAGATGCCTGTGAACGAATAAAACCTCTAAAGACCCGCGTCTTAGTTTTCTCCACTTTAGCCCTGATGCCTTTGAGGATTTTAGTTGACCATAGCTACTGGAAGAGCTTACAGGTGGCGATGGATATAAGCGCAGGCTTAAACCAAATGCCGTACCATAGATTTCTCCCCACAAGGTGTCTAAACGCCCCCTGATATCGAGTGAAAACCGTGCTGAGAAACGGCAGAGATAAGAAACGCTAAATGCCGTCCTGGAAACATGTTAAAATGCCGGCGTTTGTCACGACGCCGCAGCCACTGAAGGAGAAAGTTCAAGCTTATTTGTAGAGGAACGTGCTGATACTGACCCTACATTTTTTAACGTAGTGTGTAAATATATTTACATAATGTGTATGTTTGTGTTTCATCAGCTATCACCCACTGGAAAAAAAAAACATACCCGTCGAACATTAGTAAGAACCCCTAGAGCACCAACCAATCAATGAGAGTCTTGTCCATGTTAAGCAAAAACATTTTTATATCGTTCATCACTGCACTAGTGCAAGAGTTTGGTCATATTGTAAAACCCCAAACAATGCGTCTCATTCTTGGAGTCTCAGCATTGAGAAGGATGTTCTTGTGACAGTATCTGGCCTGAGGCAAAGAGCACCACACGAGTCAAGAAAAGACGAGACGATGAACACAAATCTTTGTTAGTTGCCTTTTGCCCTCTCAATTGCTAAATGTGATTGAGAAACTTTCAGCTGCAGGAACTGGTTTGTTATTGAACTTCAGATCTGCCACTTTATTGGGCGCATAATCCATTGTTTCATTTAATGTAATTGACTTGAATAGTAACATTCGAACAGGAAATGCATAATTTACTCATCTTTATTCGATTCCAAACTTGCACAAGTTGAGCAGAGTATCTGAGCTGCTATTTTTCCATACGTTGAAACTGTCAAGCACCAAAAATAACCAAAATACTAATATCTCATTTGTTAAAGGTGGGGTATGTGATTTGGAAAACGACCGGCAGATTTTGAAAATACACAACTCAAATGGTCCTACCTTCTTTCCTCCAACGCTGTCTCTGATTCGCGTGAGGGGGATGGGGGGAGGTGGGTATGGTACGACCGTTTGATTGACGGACTTACTGGCCAATTATTCTAGGATGTCTTGGAAATGATTGGCTGGAGTTTTTCGAGTCCTGCCCGTTCCACAGATGATTAAATTGTTTAATTTTTATTTCAGTGCTTCTAACTCAGTGAGTGGGTTAGGAATAGGATTTCAAGTTATTTAGAAAAAATGGACAAAAAAGAGAATCACATACCCCACCTTTAACAATAAAATATGGCATGTGAAGTAGTGTTGCTCCAGGCTCGATGTCAGTGTCAAGACAACATTGTGCGCGCTATTGTCATCAAACCTGACGAGACATCTCTTAATGTGTATTTGCAGACGAGTCATATCGGCTACATTTATTTTAATTATTGTAAGTAAATAATAACAGATTTTTCCTTTGTTAAAGGACTGATTTTACATTCAAAGTCCAAGTTCTTACAGTAACTTTTAAGTACTCTTAAAAAACCTTTAACTCTCAATTTTAGCTTTATTAGAACTACAGCCATTAAACCACATGGTTAAAGGGTTAGTTCACCCAAAAATTTTAATTCTGTCAGTAATTACTCACCCTCATGTTGTTCCAACCCCGTAAGACTTTCGTTCATCTTCGGAACACGAATTAAGATATTTTTGATTAAATCTGAGAGCTGGATCACTCCTCCATAGGCTTCTAAGGGACTGAAACTTGTTCCCCCCGAAAAGTTATTAAAGACATTGTTAAAATAGTCCAAGTGACTACAGTGGCTCAATCTTAAGTTTATCAAGCGACGAGAATACTTTTTATACGCAAAAAACAAACAAAAATAACGACTTTATTTCAACTATTCGTTTCCATCTCTGTTGGCCTCTAGTCCGTTAGCGTAGTGTGATACCGTAGTGCTACGTCACAGGTAGGATCCCTATTGGCCGACGCTGGTCATGTGTGTGATGCGTGTGACGAACACCACAGAAGCGATACGCAGTTTTACTACGAGAACTAACTCGAGGCCCACCAAGAAGGAAATTAATAGTTGAATAAAGTCGATATTTTAGTTTAGTTTTTGCACACAAAAAGTATTCTCGTCGCTTGATAAACTTAAGATTGAGCCACTGTAGTCACTTGGACTATTTTAACGATGTCTTTAATAACATTTCGGGGGAACAAATTTCAATCCCTTAGAAGCCTATGGAGGAGTGATCCAGCTCTCAGATTTAATAAAAAATATCTTAATTCGTGTTCCGAAGATGAACGAAAGTCGTACGGGGTTGGAACAACATGAGGGTGAGGAATTACTGACAGAATTTTCATTTTTGGGTGAACTAACCCTTTAATGGTATCATTTGGACTCATGTGTTTTCATTAAGGTCTCATTGTTTATGGATCCCATTCAAATGTATGCATATGTAGCATAACACATAGGTTTCCTTTGAATAGATAGATATATAGAGACATATATACATAGATAGTCCTTTGAATGTGCTCCAATTCATTCTTGCCTTAGGGTAGAGTTTTTATAGCTTTATGGTTGAAACTTTGACATCCACAACCTCCTTAACTTCCAGTCTATCCCCTCAGGCCATGCCGAGAACAGTTCCCTCTTATTTAAGGGAAAGTCTGATACTACCCCAACATCCATTACGATTTAAATGTTTGGGGTCTTAAACTCGCTGTTGAACTATTCTTTGAAAAGACAGGGGGGCGACTCTGAGTAAATCGTCTTCTAAACCTTCCAGCATCGTTGAGAAGAAGTCAGGTACTCAAAACTTGTAACTTAAACCTTAAAACTTAAAATTCACATACAAATCCAAAGTTAGCTTCACTTTCTGTCTCCTGAGATGCCTTCATATGATACATTTTTGAAGGCAGCATAGAAGTATCCTTCACTGCCTTTAATATCCCACAATTCTCTGCTTTCATTCTGACAGCTGAACTAAAAAACAAAGATGGCGTCTGAAAGTTGCTGGTCAGTTTGTGTGTAAATGTACGTATTTGACCAACGTTTTCCACTTTTGATGATGTATATAGTGAGAAATTAGTATTGTAGTAATTAAATATTTGCTTGGTTATCACCAAAGCTCTCTCTATTTTGCAATATATCAGTAAAATGTTACGCTTTTTCGTGAGGTACCTTCGTGCGCAAACAATGTGATGACGTACTTTTTCTGCGTGCACATTCATGCTCGTTCAGATGCAGCGAGTAGTAACCAGAATGCGTTCGACGTGCAGTTGTTTTACCCCACCAGAAACCAGAGAGCAGCACTGAGCCGTGTCATTTACAGGACATTCGCTCGCATGGATAGAACAAGAAAAGTAGTGGATCTGCCATTGCATGCAAAGTTTAGAACAAGAACCCAAACAAAACCGATGAAGAAGGATATCACTTTTGCCTTGATATACCAATCCCATTACAGTCTTGATGTCATTAGATCAATCGACAGATAGATCAATCCAAAACGAATGATTAATGACAAACATGTTGAAGATTAGCCGATGGGCTGTCGATTCATTAAATAACAAGCTATTTCCTCACAAAAGCTGTGTATTGAGTGTAGTGAAGCCTCTCCTCCATTTACACCCATAAAAAACATCCTCTTGTCTCCTTCCCTGCGTACCACAGCGTTAGCTGGTGTTGCGCTTTTTCCGGCTAAGGTTACAGGCTTGCCTTCAAGTGACTTTGTGTGGATGGCCGAAGTATACTTTGGGCGTTAGAATTCATGCATTGTTACATTAGCCCCTTTCACACAGCAATCCCGGTAAATTACCCTAAAATCACCAGAATGACTTTACCGGTAAATACACTGTTCACACAAGCAACGGCGTCCTGGCTTTTTGCCGGTAAGAGACCATTTACACATCAGCACTAAAATACCGGTAAATTCTGATGTCAGTCATCAGAATTGATCTTAAAACGCTGTGCCATTGTCTTCATGGGAGAAGCGCTTTAGTTTCACTGTCTGTTCAGTTTGACAAAATGTTTTGATGTCTGAGTGAAAAGCACATGATCAAACAGAACGTGTTTCTGCTCTTAAAAACACGAGACGCGCATAATATTATCCAACTGCAGAGCCGGAGCGCTGATGAAAGGAAAAGATGGCTGGGTCTCAAGCGCAACACGCTGAAAAAGCCACGAGACGTGGCCAAACGGTCAAAGATTCCTACGCATATTTACATAGAAAAACTATTTAAGCTTACTGTAAACAGCGCGGAGTAATCACGTCATCTCCATATGAACTTTATGATTGGCCCAAAGCAGACTTCTTACGTCAGCGCGTCCTGACCTTGTACACGATCATACCGCTCATCTTCACTCCGCGTTCACACAGAGCACGTTACCGGTAATTTACTGCTAATGTTACAACTTCCCTTACAAAAAAACTTCCCAGTATTTTTGAAAAGTTCCTGTTCACACATGATCTCTTACCGGTAATTTACCAATAAAGACTGTATGTGTGAAAGGGACTATTGTTAAACAAATAGTTAAGAATCTAGATTTTGCCAGTTCCAAACTCACCACCACAATGCTACGTTGTTCTGAATGATTTTCATTACAAGGTCTTCTGGGCAGTTTTGCTATGTGTTTACTAATGGGTTTAGAGTTTAGCACATTGCTGTGTGGTCACTAGTGATTTGAGTGGTTGCTCGGTAGTTGCTGACTGTCCCAAAGTCTGTCCCAAAGTCTCTAAAGCTGGGGACACACTTAAGGACTAGCTGAAACAGTCTAAGACTGAACTGAACACACTTACAGACGGTTTCCAATGACTGGGGCAGATTTTAAACACAGACTGAACGCAGCTGTCTCTGACTCGGCACGTTTGGCCATGATCAGTCGTATCAAATTACATTAATAATCGGCCTAACTGTCGTTAAGTGTGTTCCCGGCTTAAGCATCTATGATATTCTGATTTCTAGATAAATTTGTTGAATCATAAGTAAAATAAATGAAGGACTCGACAATAAGGACTGGCCGATGGTCCGGGGTCAGCGTGAACAGCGCTCGGACAGTAGAGGGATCAATAGAGGGATCGCCACAAAAGTTTATCATTAGCACGTGTTTTTAAGCTTTGCCAATTTAAATATTCAAGTGCAAGAAGATTTCTCAATGTTTGAGAAGTTGTCCCAACACACACCCGAAGCACTCTGAAAGCCGCGTCTCAGAAAGCATGCACATACTGAAATGGTTCGTCTTTCACATTTTCTTGCACTTGAACCGAC